>CM029123.1:8540118-9185118 GCA_016859345.1 Istiophorus platypterus | reverse complement strand
GCTTGCCGAGCCCATTTCCACAGAATTTCTGATTAAGCTGATTGGCAAGCCTCACCATGTCAATTTTTTATTTATTTATTTATTTGTTTATTTTTTAAATAATCGTAAGGCTGTAAAAGTTACTTACTGACTGTGAAAAAGATGGCTGAACAGTAGCTCAGGTTACAAAGGATCCTGTAGCCTGGGCTTGTTGGCTTCTGTTAGTTTTGCTGCCAGCAGACTGGGGTGTCTCTGTTCACAACAACTGTAGTTGGTTTTCAAGCATCGCTATCCCTCTCATTGTGTGCTCGGCATCCAATGTCAGATTCATCTTTTTTTTTCAGTCTGTCTTTCTTTCTGGATTAGGTTATACCAAGCTGTCTGCATGTTCTACATCCTTGATGTATCTGGTGCTCATATGACCACTTAACACCTAACATGTTTGTAGTATAAGAGCTGGGGGACAAATTCACAGTGCTCATTCTATGCAAAATTGATCCAAAGTTTATCTGAGGTTTAAACAGCCAGAGTTGGACAAATTAAGTGGGTTTCTTCTACATTCTTTTTGTGTAACCTGACTATGGTTTAAAGAGAGTCGTAAAAAATTGTTCTCTAAGGGTGCAGCAGGGCTCCGTCTAAGTGGGCACATGTTGTCAGTTTCCTGGTACTACCTAAAACCTCAAGCATCACATAGTTGTGCAGCTAACGGGAAGTGAATAAACAATAATGGTGAGGGTGAGTTAGAGCATGGGGGGGTGATAGGGATGATGAACGGTGCAAAGAATGGGGGAGCAAGAAGATAGAGGATGGGTGCAGGTTTCCTTTGATGCTAAGACAAAAAAGCATTGTGTTTAATGTATCACCTGTACGTGCCAACTTTATATGCAACAGTGAATAAATGGAATTTATTCATAAATAAAATGGAATGAATCCAGGGTGATGCAAGGTGATAAGACAATGTGAAAGGGCGATATTCAAGTTAATTATTATTGGCCTTAAAAAACGATTCCTGCTACTAAGAGGCAGGGTACGCAATGCAGTAATTCTGTCCGATCTGACAGAAGACAGAGGTGTCAGGTCTTATGGATCATCTGATTTTACTGTTAACAAATGATTTTAGACTTTATGAATCATTGGTTGCTTGTAATGATCACATAATGGAAAGATTCTAGTTTTCTTGTTGATTGCTTGGGTGACTGTTATTGTTGTCCTTTTTTTCCTTTTAAATTGTAAATGTAGCCCTCTGATTTTTTATTTTTAGAGCTCTAAACTTCGGTAAAAATGAGTGTCTCCAACAAGAACTATTGATTTCTTTTTAATTTAAAAAATAAAATATGTTTTTAAATACTCCATTCTAATTAGTATTTTAATAGATTCCAGTGCAAAACCCTTTTCTTTCGAGGCTTTATGCACTCTCTCACTAGAAACACCTTTAAAAACTGCCTCTCAAACAGCCACTAAATGATCCTAGAGGTGAATTAAAAATTCACTGATACAGTCTTAAAGCATCAAAATCAAATTAAATATGTGAGACTTTGTGGAGGTAGATTTATTGCGGGGCCTCTTGTATTGGATTTGGGGCAGCACAGCAGCTCACTGGTTGAAGTGTTATCTCACAGCAAGAAGGTCCTGGATCGAAACTTGTGGCCAGCTTGAGCCTTTCTGTTAAGAGTGTGCACATTCTCCTGGTGTCTACATGCAGGTGTCTGGAGTGCTCTGGTTTCTTCCCAATGTCCAAAGACATACAGGTTACATGGTTATATGACTTTCCTGTAGGTATGAATGTATTTGTCTGTCAATAAGTGTTTGCTTTGTAATATTGTAATTTGTAAATTGCTAAATGCGTGCATGCATGCCAAGGACCCCGCACATTTAAATCTGCGTATTTTCCTACCAAAAAGATTAGGGTGGTCACAGTTGAGATATTGTGCTTGACTGAGTTTTGGCCAAGGGAAAAAAGCTTTAAAGTTGTATTATTTCACTGAGAGTCAGTTGTAATAGAAGGCAGTCATAGTACCGAATAATTTTGTGAAGCCCTCTTGGTATTTAATTCCATAAACCTTCAGAATGTCCCCGTCATCAAGTATTAGTCTCCCATATAGAGCCAATAAAAATAGGATATTGTAAAATATTGACTATGTCAGACACTGAGAACTTTCCCTTTGAATTTCATTTTGGCTGCAGTGTTTGAGTTTCCGTTTTTGTCCTCTAAATATAATATAATCTTCTTAACTCTGGGCAACCACTGTAGTGTTCTTAAATGTTATGATTAGTTGACACAGTCGCATTGTTTCACTCAAAATTTAATAACAACTACACTTATTCTCTAGGTCACATTGCACGTGACTGTCACAAATGACAGCTTTTACCCCCTTTTGCAAGTGTTGTGTGGTATGCCATGTTGAAATATCTGCATAACTTAGACATCATCTTGCGTCAACACTCGCGTCACATCTACGTTTCCCACCACTGTGGATACAGGCTCTCACATGCAGTTATTTTCTCATACAAAAACACAAACACTCATAGTTACTACTGCTGTGAGTTATTGGCTTTCTTTTTCTTATACTTTCTCAATTTCACAAATCTAATTCAGAAGCCCATTGTTTTTTTTTTTGTTTTTTTGTTTTTTTATAAGTAGATCTATTCTTTTCATTCCTTTTTAAAGATGCAGGTTTGGAATATTGAGACATGTCTCTGTGAATGCCAACTCATCCTCAAGGCACCCATTTGTGAGAGACTTCCTCTTGTGACCAACCCCAAATACACAGCAGATGAAATTTCCCTCTGTTGTTGTGTGTTTTCTTTTTTGTTTTGTTTTGTTTGTTTTTTTTCCTTTTTTCTCTTTCCTCCCTGCTTTTCAGATTTTCTAAACTTGTGCTGCTTTACACATTTAACTCTGCTTGTCCTTCTTTGCTGGAGAAGAATCAGAATTTGCCAGGTAAATTTATTTGCTAGCGGTGCCCTTACATCGAAGAGCCTAATTTTAAAGTTGTCAGCTCAGTGGAAGCCTCAGGCTCCTCTACACAATTCTTTGAACTAGCTCAGTCATTCGGCTGCTTGCTGGGACACTTGACATGGCATCCTTTTATTTCCCAGAACATCTGAAAACACTGGAAAATTCCAGGAGGCTTGTAAGCAGCAAGCTGTCCCTGGCTTGTTTTACTCAGACTTGGCACTACATGAAGGCTTGCCTGTCAGGAGGTCTTTGGACTGGGTATACAGCTCTGATTGGCCTAGGATAGTTGGGCCGGTGATTGGCTAGACTCGAGTGTCTGTAGGGTACACGAGGATGTTGCAAAAATTTTCTTTTGACCCAACAGCTATAAAAATGTAAATAGAATGAAAAATGACCTTTTTCATTTTTCATTTCCTCTCAGGCCATCTCCTCAAAATAACAACTGGTAATTTAGTGTTAGTTGTCAAGCAAAGTCAAGCTGTGTTTTAGGAACTAACAAAATATATTTATTTTATAATTTCAACTATTATACATCGCAACAAATTAATTTAATACTGAAAAAAAACTGTCTCTTCAATCGCAAGTTCATCAAAGACCCGGTTTGCCAAAAAGTTAGTGTCTGCGAGAAGGTCAAGGAAAAAGAAAAGCTCAGAGCTGTGCTATAAAAGTCTCAGCTCTGCAGATATGTCAAGGATGTAGAACATGCAGACAGTTTGGCATAACGTAATCCAGACAGAAAGACAGACAGCAATGATGGCTTTTCAGTTACTGGGCCCAGGCCCACCTCATGAAAACACACACACACAGGCCATCAATCAGTTCTCTTGATTGACTGCATGGACAAGGTCAGCAGCTGACCCTAGAGGGGAGAGCCTAAGGTGGGGGATGTTTCAGTCACCTGATCATGGCAGGGCTGATGATTTCATAACCCTCTGTCCCCCCCATCCCACCCCATCCACATACACACAGCTCACTAACTGACAGATGAAGACTGTTGTTTTTAATTCACCTCAACTCAATGACAGGTTATGCCAGGTTACACCATTATTTTTCTACCTACATTCTAAACAAGAGCCTCTCCATTTTATTAGCCGTATATAGGCCTCATTTTCCTGCTTGTGATTTGACACAGTTACCCAACCCCACCCCTTTTGTTACAGCAACATTTTCTGGCTCAGAATAATAAGAGAGGATTAGGCTCATAGGGTAAAGTGTTACAGCTGCAGCTCTAACAAATCACAGCCCTAATGATTAACTTTAGTCAATATACACTACAGTGTACAATAGATTTCATAGATTTGCCTGTGAATTATCCACTTCATTTGGTGCATCATAGTATATTTATTGCCAACTTTGTCCTCAATTAACTACGTGGCAAGTATATCCTCTGAACAAGATGTTGAGTGACATTCAGATTAATATCAGTGGAAGGTTTAAATCAATCGTGTTACTACTGCAGAATTCTGTGTGAAAATAAAAGTATACATAGACATAAGATATTTGGCTGAAAGTACAGAGAGGGATGGGAAACAGTTTAATGTTTAGTATGTTTAGTGAGTTTAAAAGACTGGGAGAGAATAAGCAAGAAATGACAGAAACGAATGGGTGAGGTCATTTGAGGTGTGTGTTTGTGTATATGTGTGGGTGTTGGGTAAGGGGGAGGCCTGGGTGACTTGTTTCCTGGCCTTGAAAAAGCAGCCAATCTGGCAGTGTGTAGGAGGGGAAAGCCCTGGGCCTGGTCTGCTTGCCTGTGGCCTCAGTCTGGCCTTGCACAGCGGCGGGTTATTGAGTTTCACAGGGTGTGGCCTAGGACTATATACAGAAGTATACATCTGAAGTTTGCTTTTTTTATTAACAGGGGGACATTTTAGCCTCTAAAAGGTAGCAGTAACATAAACTACAGGTTGGTTCAAGAAATTGTCAAAATTTGGCTTGGTCATGAACTGCATCAAAAATGATTGAGTGTCTTGACAGGTGGGAAGTCGATAAGGAATCATGTCCCCATGTTGACATGTCAACTGTTCTCAATGTTTCCAACATGCCAAAGAAAATGCATGTGAAAGTAGCAGCTGGCAGCACCATGTGTATCACAGGAGACATGTGGCTAGCCATATATTCCCCAGGACAACAGTGGAGTTAGCGGTTACAAGGACTATAATACAGAAGATTTTACTACACCAAATTGGGGAGGAAAGGGGGAAAACAAAACAACAAATAACAAAAAAAAAACCCAACAACTGTACATTGAGGTGTTTTGTTTTGTTTTGGTTTTTTTTTTCTGGCAACTCCATTGCACATCACTGCCCTCAGCTTAAGAACATGGGCTTAAGAAAGATTCCTATTTGATAAACCCCTTCAAAGTGTTCTCTGTCAATAACATACAGCTATCACTAAAGGGATTTTTGATTAGAAACTGTTTTTGCTTTAATAGGAAAGAGCAGCATTTACAAAGAGAAGTAAGTAGGCCCAATGGGAATTATTGTTTATAAATTGAACTAAAAGATAAAACTGCATGACTTCCTTGTATGGTAACACCTGAGCTTATCACAGGGGCTGAGTCACTGTAATCATTTTATTGGAAATGGCTGTTCCTCACTTCCCCCAGGGCAACTGTTAAAACTTTAATACTTAGGAGTTCAATGTTTGTGTTTGCAAAATATTTATTTTAGTATGCATGTACTTTCTACTTTGTCGTTACCGTTTATGATTATGGATTCACTGGGATTCATGGAGGGGTGTATTGTGTGACGTGTTTCAGATTACTCATCATAATGTAAATACATCAACCTTTTTTTTTGGTGGTTTTGGTGTATTTTTCCATTTGTTATGCTTAGAGCTGATAATCACCATCTTCATTCCCATGGACAAGTAACTCTGCAGCTCTGCAGGTATCTGATGAGGTGGAGGAACTTGTTGCGGCCCTTTTATCACTGCCGTGTGCCTCCATCAATCATCTATCAAATAATATTTAGTGTTTCTGTGGATGCATGATGTGACATATAGTATGCACATATGTGTCTTTTCAGCTTCTATGTCGAGCTTCTCTTAGTAAATCCATTTTGAGCACAAGCTGGTTTATACTGTGCAATGTTATAGACTAGTAATCAGATGGATGCCAGCATTTGTGTCTGGTTTCAACTTTACTCTGTGGCTTGTAAGAGGTGGATATAACACTGGCCCCAGCATTAATAGCAGAGAAGCAAGCAAAGTGGAAGAGGAACACATTAAAGGCAAGAAAAAAAAAGGAGGGTGGATAAATGTCAGGGAAAAATGTGCAAGTTCTTTCACATGTTCTCATGTGTACATGTACACATATAGACACGTGCATACGCTGTGATTTTTTTGTTATTGTTGCTATTCCTAGAAATTACATTAAATATATAAAGCAGATTTAATTTCCTGAAAACAATTTTAATAGAAACACTTACACATACAGAAACACACACACATTCAGATTTCTTTTTTATTGTGCAGCAGAGAAAAAGGCGAGAGGGAGAGAGGCAGGATTAGTAGCTCTACGGTTTTGTGGCTGTGTGCTGTGGAAGGAGCCAGATTACCATCAGAGCAGTTGGAGATCAGGCCTTATCTCTGCTTGACAGGACCCAGTCTTGGGAACATTAGATGAACTAGCAGTGGGTACGAGCCTGCTGGGGTACACACACTGCTCTCTCAGTTACACTCTGCTCAACAATTTGATTAGCATGGTAGTGAGGTGGATGCCAACCAAGACATGGCCGGATTTTCTGTGATTCCTCTCTGTCAGGACTGTCCTCATAATAACAACACCGCACCAGCAAATTATGCTATATTACACTGACAGAAAAGCCTAGAAGTCACATTCTAACATAATATTAGATTAATGACCTGCAGGTCTAAATAAAAATCACATATTTTCAAAACTGATTGATTTAGGCCGAGTTTCAGCTTGAGCTTGAATTAAATCATTGTGATGCAGCATGTTAAGATTTTAAGGGTTTCATAATAATAAATAATTTTTACAAGGGAAGTTATAGTGACAGCTCATAACTTTAAATGTAACCGAACATACTCTGTATTTTCATATCAAAAATTTTTAATCCCTTTTTCTTTTTTAATTAAATGGTGGGTATTTGATATTACAATGTTTGCAACAAATGTGATTCCCTCTGTTCTTTTTCATGATAAAGTACTTGTGGTTCAATCTGTGTTTTCCACAATTCTGTGGAATAATGCCTGCGGTCACATGACGGCCCCTTTCTGGACCTTGCTGTTTACTCATCCAGCAACAGTCAGAAGAGCCTTGAAAAGAGGGAGCAGGGCAAGGGAATAGACAGGGAATAGGATGAGATAGGACACCACACAACTGACGGGACATAAAAACAAAATGGGGACCAAATAGCTGAGGACAGATTATGTGTTTGGGAGTGGTAGTGATATTTAACAGGGACTCTACATCTAAATGTACCCCTCTGTCACCCAGGGAAATGTAGTTGTTTCACTCGGCTGTCTACAGGGTAAGAAAACTTTGGTGAGGCTGCTTTAAGAGCTCATGCCTGATCTTGCCCTCAGGAAACAAACACACATGCACACACACAGACAGACACGCACAGAGAGTAAAAAGAAAGAGAAAGGTAGGGTGAGAGCATTGAAGAGAGAAGAATAATCATAGAGCAACCAGCAAACACTGATAAGCTGAGTGCTGTACTCTTGAAAAAGCACTCTTTCCAACACACAGACATCTCCATGTTATGGTCAGTGATTTGTTTCTCTGACATCAGAGGGCAAAAATATACACATATATCTGTGAGCACACACAGGGCTGAGTCTGTGTTTGTCTGCCTGCTGTTTACCACCCCCACTAGACCCCATTCCCACATGATTTAGTCATTCATGTTGGCACTAAGAGCTCTATGTCTTGTCTTCTCATGCCTGCAACACATTTTCCATTTAACTGTGTTTAATGGTTAATAGGCAGCTATGACAGAAGTCAGCACCGCCTCTCAGCATTAATCAGTAGCATATTGTTGAGATTGACTCAGCATCATTTATCTCTGTTCCTGGACAGTATTTACTCTGGGCTCTGGCAGCGCAGTATCGTTGGTCCTCAAAAAATCATCTTCAGTCCAAATACTATATTGTTATTCAACCTCACTCATCACCACTTGTGGCTATACAATCTGAAAAAGTATAGCTCTAACAGTGAAATGAAATTGCTGAATTAGGGAATTGGACCCTCTGGGTTGTGTTCAAGACAGCTTAATGATCCTCTAGGGGGTTTAGCTGGAACATGAGGGTGTGGGGAATCTCCACACATAGCTCACGGAGTATAAATATACTTGCATATAGTCACACACATTGAAGACTACAGGCAGACACACACCTACATGATAAAATGAAGAGATCCATACTACCTTTTCCAAAAAAAAAGCTTCCCTTCTGCTCAGCATTTCGTCGTCTACACGTCGTCACTCAGTCCCTATCTCCCCACATCCATTTTTATAAGTCTCTAGGGGCCCAGGGGTGCCAGTGAGAGGCTAGTTAAAGAACATGGCACGCTAATGGTTCAGAAAGGATATGAACAAAGGGGCGACTGGAAGGCAGCCATGACCGAGATGACACAAACACATACACACAGGGCACACACACATATATACAGACGCACACGCAAGCACGCTCACTATCCTTGCTTTCCATTTTACATACTTACTCTCACACATCTGTGTGTGATTGGATTTTGTTTAGGACACTGGTGTTACTCCCCAAAGAGTGCAGTACTGGCTGAAATCCAGAAGGAATGTGCCACCTTTACTGTCTGTGGTCCACTTCCATTCATACTCATTTCACACTTTTCATCTTTCTATGGTATATATTTACTATCCTTCTGCTGTATGATGTGTGCTGTGGCTCTTATGGGATATATGATTAGGATTTATAGTCCTCCTTTATTTCCCTATGAAGCGTGATAGGAAAGGCGTGATGGGAAAGGCTGTGTCTGGCTTGGTTTTGATTTAAAATTCTACACTCTCACAATATCAAACTTTTTTTTAAATGGAAGAAAACCAGAATGACTCTGCTATGCCTCAGATTTTGCCCAGTTTCAGAGTTTGAACTTAACATCATCTTCTCTTTCTCTGCCTTCAGGACCTGTCCTGCATTGATGAACTCTCCACAAACTCTTTGTTCTCCTCTCCGGCTGACTCACTGTCGGAGTATGCTGATGCCCAGTCCTTCATCAGCACAGATAACCCGGACACAGTGCCCACCCTGTGGGATGTCAACACTAGTACCACCACCACACCAGCACTGAGCCAGCTAGAGGTCAGCAACAGGCACTCATATACACATGTCATTACCGGACACACTGGTTATTACACCAACAGCTCATCTTACAACATGGGGTCAGATTCTCTCTCTTACTTTGTAAACATTAATGCTGATCTGGCAAGCTGCTGTTGGTTTAACTCTCACTTGGGATTTTCATGGTGTAGCTGCGTTCACGTTCGTTCTTCTGAAAGTACACACATACAATAAAAATAAAATACACAAAAACAGTAAATGCTACACTACAACTCGGTTTTGACCAAGACTTCAGTGCAATCTAAACTGAAAGCAATCGTTTTCTTTTTTTTAATATTTAATTTGATAGCACGCAGAGCAGGGCAAACATGTTGTACCATGGTTGAATGAGGGATTTTCCTCTTGTTAGTCGCCCATTTATTTTGTCAATGACACGGTTGGCTTGTTATCTCCTTAGGAAAGAACATTTAATTGCCATGATCAGTTAAATTGTGCATACGCTCTTGTCCAGATTTTTTTTTTTCTTGCAAATGCAAATCTATTTCAGGCATCTTTTCTCACAGTGTACTCAATACTTACATAGAATGAATGAATGTCATTATGTGGAAACCATCTATTTTGAAAATGCGGCAAGAGCACATCAAACCCCTGTAGTTGTACATGGACACTGGACAGAAATCTTGCAACAGTCTTTAACTTTTTAAAACATGTGTTGTTCGTGTAGTATTTTTCATACTGGTTGTTTTTATTCATTTTTGTGACAGTGGTGCACAAAATAGTATCGCCAAATTAGTTACTGAGTTATTATGAGACTCTATAAATATTAATTAAGTTTGTTTTTGATGCACCATCCCTTCAAAGATACTTATTGAACTGTAATTCAGAGTTTCTTCAAGCTGATCTGAGAAAAGCAACTTTGTTCTCAAGTGTTGTTCCTCCATCCCTGCTTGCATTGCCGTTGAGGCCTGTTTGAATTAGTTGGGTCTCAGGATATCTTTTTGATATGAATCAGTACATTTATTTCTCCTGCCTTCTGAAAGCCTTTCATGTTTTCCTTTTCATTCTGCCCTCATTTCATCCATTATGTTTTCCAGACACACACAGCTTTATCTGCCTATTGTTGTTGTTGTTGCTTGCTTTTCACCACCAGACAACAAATTGCATTTTGTTGAGTGCTGCCCCATCAGACATCCATGAAGTGGCCAAACGCTCTCATGCACATGCATATACAGACAACACACGCACACACACGATGATTACTTGTGTTTTAAGTTTGTCCTTTCTTATACATTTGGCACTGTGTTTATTTGAGTTTGTATTTCTTCATTTTATGTTGACAGCAGAATGGCACCAGCAGGTTTCATGGCTTGGCCAGTTTGGATGATATAACTGCTATTATCAGCAACCCACCTTTAGGAGGATTCCAGGTAGCCACACCAAAGCAGAGAAATGTAGATTGTGTCATATATCTAAAATGCAGCTGTTATTACCCTGTGTGTTTGCAATACAAGATAAACCTTCAAGTATTTTACACAGAAACGTAGCATGTCACTAATCTAAGAGTGAGGGTCACATATTGACAGTGTAGTGCATGAATGTACAGTATGTGAGTGAAACTGTGATGCTTGTCCCTTCCTTAAAATCTATTGTACATTAACACAGAAGATGAAAGCACACTACATATTGCAGAGATTGGATATCCTACAAATACACATTTACTAGGGAACAAGTAGTAACATACACTACATTGTCTTTTTGAATTGGTTATTTGACGAGAATAGAAACAGACTAATATTGACTTGTCTGTCAAAATCTTCATAACATTCATCCTGACTTAATATGTAAAGTGCTTTTTGTCTACAATTACAAACATGTTTTAAAGCTTGTTTTCATTCAGCTCATGCTGGTTTTATGCATCTTTTTAGTTTCAGAAGTAAGTTTACTCTTTCATTGGTTAATATTCCTTGATATTGAGTTCTGGGCTAACTACTTATTAACTGCTCACTTGCCTCTAACTTTCGGTTACAGTCTCTTTCCTAAATTGTCTTCACCTAAGCTGAAAAAAGAAATCCAAGAAACGAAACTCCTAGATGCAACAGTTGTTAATGTGAATTACATTGATGAAGTCTATTCTGTTTTTCTAGGCTCAGAGAACCCAGTCTCCACCAGAGGAAGAAGAGGATGCTGAGGAAGAGGAGACAGAGGAACTGGGACACGTAGAGACCTATGCTGAGTACAGACCCTCTAAATGTAGGCCACTAGAGGGATTGTCAACACCAACTTACACATAAATTCAGCTATTTTTTTTTTTTTTATGTGACATGACGCTCGTGCAGTTTGCTGTTGACATGTGTAAAATTTTCCCTTCCTTAAACTGTTTTTTTTCCTCTCTTCAGCTACCATAGGAAAATCTCATCCTGACATAGTGGTGGAGACCAACACACTATCCAGTGTCCCTCCTCCTGACATCACATACACTCTGTCTATTCCTGAGTCAACTATTAACAGTGGCTTGCTGTCCGCTCTGCAGCTAGAGGCCATTATCTACGCCTGCCAGGTGCACACAGGCACACAATACATAAACCACTCATTTTGGTATTATGAATGGTTAATGTTTTGATTATGTAGGCATCTTTGTTCAAGCATTTTTTCTTCATGTACCTGCAGCAACATGAGGTGATCCTTCAGAACAACCAGAGGGCTGGCTTCCTGATCGGAGATGGGGCAGGGGTTGGAAAGGGACGTACTGTGGCAGGAATTATCCTGGAGAATTACCTTAAGGGAAGGAAGAAAGCACTATGGTAAGACAGATGTAGTACTTAGGTAGACCTCATGCAGGAGCCATAAAACAAGCTTGAAAGCTAAATCGTAGTTTCACTGCTTTACAAGAATCGATTTAGTTGAATGATTTTTGCTTTGAATTCAGTTTTATGCCAGGGTTATATTGAGTATGTAAAGCTAGTCTGTGCAGTAACCGGCTGAATTACTGACTCTCCTGTTCCTGCCCCCAGGTTCAGCATATCAAATGACCTGAAATTTGATGCAGAGAGAGATCTCAAAGACATAGATGCACCGAATATTCCTGTGCATGCCTTAAACAAGGTGGGTCCAGGTGTAATGTGTATGACAGCATGGGAAAAACATGGGAACATTAGTTTTGTTCTTGGCTACAGCTTAAGTTATATTTGCATAAGAGGAGAAAGTGAGACGAGGCAAGAAATATCCCCCACTTCAAAATGTTTGATTTGTATTTGTAGATTAAGTATGGAGACACAGCTACCTCAGAAGGAGTCCTGTTTGCAACTTACTCTGCGCTGATTGGAGAGAGCCAGGCAGGAGGGCAGCGCCGGACAAGAATTAAACAGATCCTGGACTGGTGCAAGCCAGACTTTGATGGAGTTGTATCCTTTTATTTTAAAACCGGCAAATACATCATGCGTCAAAAATGAACTGGCATTCCATGTGTTGTTCCATCCTGCTTTCATTTGAACAAACTCACATCCAAAAGTGGTGTCATGCAACTTGGCATTGTCTGTGTTGTTTGCACTTGACCATTTGCCATTACAGATTATTTTTGATGAATGCCACAAAGCCAAGAATGCCACATCTACAAAGATGGGCAAGGCAGTGCTCGACCTACAAAGCAAGCTACCACGGGCCAGGGTGGTGTATGCCAGTGCCACAGGTAGGCTGACACAAACAAACACACATTTATACATCTAATGCAACACAACTGAGAATTTTAAAGAATACATTTTTGTCATCTCTGCCTCAGGTGCCTCTGAGCCAAAGAACATGATCTATATGAGCCGCCTGGGAATCTGGGGTGAGGGCACACCCTTCAGAGCATTTGATGACTTCCTGCATGCCATCGAGAAGAGGTTTGTAGTGTTAAGTTTGGCTGAAATTCACTCTAAAGCGTCATGTTTTCTGAGAGCCTTTCAATCATGTGGATACATATCGTCAAATCGCTGTGCTTACTGGAAAATTCCTTACTATCAATTTATCGTTAAGGCTGGCTGACCTGTGATTGAATTATTTTGAATAATTTATATGCTGTTTGTATACAGAGGTGTCGGTGCCATGGAGATAGTTGCCATGGACATGAAAGTAAGCGGGATGTACATTGCCAGACAGCTGAGCTTCTCAGGGGTATCTTTCCGCATTGAAGAGATTGGACTGGACAGTGACTTCAAACTGGTCTACAATAGGGCTGCCAAACTGGTGAGCATTATGCCTCTCACAAGTGAGGATTAGTTGCTAATATTGTGTGTTTCAACGTGTGAGATAAAAAAAAATCACTATACTTTACTTTGATTGTGAACATCTGGAATCTGTGTCTAGTGGGCGGAGGCTTTGCAAGTGTTTATGCACGCAGCTGACGAGCTGGGCCTGGTCAGCAGGAAGTCTCTGTGGGGGCAGTTCTGGTCGTCTCACCAGCGCTTCTTCAAATACCTCTGTATTGCTGCCAAGGTCCGCTGCCTGGTTGAGCTGGCCCAAAAGGAACTGAAGGCCGGAAAGGTCAGCACAACACACTCTTGAACACTGAGTCTCATATGATGGGTTTATAATTTAGAGGATGTAAAATTATCTAAGGAAGATCCAAGCAGGAGCTGAAAATCTGTAGATTTTTCATAAGTTTGACAAGACTGCAAATACAGAATACTTGTACTGCATACATTTTATTTTGACGCATTGTGTTGTTAATACTTTGCTTTGTACAGTAAGATACAACATAGTTTTGTATGTTATTTGTTGAATCTTTAAGCATTAGCACTTTTTTTGCACTGTAAAAAGGTTCACTTGAGTGTGTTTTAGTCTAATTTTAAATTTTGTTAAAATTCTACAAGGGTGTTATAATATTTTCCATCAAGATTCGAGAAATGAATTCTCAATGAAGATATTCAGGTAACAAAGCAAAACTATTTTTTCCACCACAGTGCATCGTTATCGGCCTTCAGTCTACTGGAGAGTCCCGCACCAGAGAAGTCCTCGATGAAAATGACGGGCATCTCGACAGATTTGTTTCTGCAGCAGAGTGAGTGAAATAAAAAACATTGTGTGTGTATTTGTTGCCATGTTATTAGGTCTATTTGAAAGGATATTTACCAAAAATGACTAAATGTCTCGGATTGCAGCACTGCCTGAACAGCTACTAGTAAAGTTTTGCATTTCCCTTATCAATACCTTTCTGTCACCTTTGATCCTGTTTTGAGGGGATATTGTCTATTTGCTGGAAGTCAAAGCAATCTGTGGGTTTCCTCCACTTTATTATGTGGGCTCACCACACTGCCACATGATTTGCCAAGTCTGAGGAAAACACATCCTCACCACAAACATTCTATAAAATGGCGAGTCTAGGCCATGTGGTTTAGTTCCTCACTATTTATCCTCAGTGAACCCAGGTTATCTCTATTAGCTGCTATTTAATTAACAAACAACTCATTTAAGAAAAACAAGAACTCAACTGACACCTGATAATGGGAATGTATGGATTTGTGCCTTAACTGCCATGAACTCCCTGTGTTGTCCCAATCTCTTTGCAGTCAGAAATAAAAGTTTCCTTCTCCTCTTCTTCTTTGCTTTAGGGGAGTATTCCAGTCTCTTGTAACAAAACATTTCCCTTCAGAGAAACAGAGAAGGGAGAAGACACCAGGCAATAAGAGAAAACGTAAGTGAAGAGGATGCATTTGTCACACCATGTCAGCATGTGTACCCTTCGATAGTGTTTCTGTATTATGTTGTTTCACTATTACTGTATGTAGCTTGTACACAGCTGATTTATCAGACATCTCCCCTGCAGTCTATATTTAACAGTTAACAGGGTGTTGATTATGTGTACAGTGTATTCAAAAAGTGTTCACACCCTCCCTTTTTTAATATTTTGTTATGTTGCAGCCTTATGCTTAAAAGTTAAAATTAATTTGTTCCCTCATCAGAGGACACTCAGTAGCCCCATAAAGAGTATTAGTAAAACAGCATTATAGAGATTGCTAATTTATTAGAACTGAAAAACTGAAATATCACATTGACAAAGTACTCAGACCCTTTAATCAGTTATGAGTTTAAATACCTTTGGCACCGATTACAGCCAGGTTGGGTTTGCCATGACAGGCTTTGCACACCTAGATCATCTTTGATTCAGAATAAAACACCATTTTTCTTGCATTCTGCATTTATTTCTTGACCTTTTATAATAAAAACACAAAGAGAACAAATGTTTTGAGCTACTCTTGATTCTCACTCTGATATCACGTTGTGGCTTCCAATCAGGGAAGCCTAGAGGTCGCCAGCCCAAAGTACCCAAGCACACAGTGGACAGCGGTGGTGTGATCAACATCACTGATGACAGCAGTAGTGACTCGGATGGCATGGACACAGACTCCAACTCCTCACCTGACTCCCTGCTAGACAATGATGATGTCATCTTTGTTAACCATACTAGCTGCCAAACAGGTGCCCTTTTCTGTCTTTAGTGTTTGTTGTCAGTGGGAGTAATGTGTGAGAGGATCAAGTAAAAGATGATATTGTGGCTCTTTTAGAGGTGTCACAATGAAATGAATGTATAGACCGTGAAATGACCCTCCACTCAGTAGCTCACACTGTAGACTCCCGTGCCCTGTTATTTTGTGACTCTCACCTGCTAGGGTTACATTGTTAATGTTCCCTCTGCTTTGTTATCACAGCAAGGATAGATGACATGAAGCAGGGCCTTCTCACCAAAATATCAGACCTGGGAAAAGTACTACCTCTCAATACCTTGGATGAGCTCATCGATAAGTTTGGCGGACCAGATAAAGTCTCTGAGGTAAAAGCTTTGCATGCTTAATTAGAAATTAATTAGAACTCTCCAGCTGATGGGATTCACATGTTCTTCCGTTGTCACCACGGCTGGCATCTGTTCAAAACAAGCATACAATGTAATTTTTTTGCAGATGACTGGGCGTAAGGGTCGTGTGGTTCGGCGTCCTGATGGCAGTGTCCGTTATGAGTCACGGGCTGAGCAGGGTCTCACCATCGACCACATCAACATCAAGGAAAAAGACCGCTTCATGAGTGGAGAGAAGGTCCAATATACATACATACATACATATTCATAAGTTTGACAAGACTGCAAATACAGATACATATATATATATATATATATATATATATATATATATAAATAAAAATATCTTGCAACCTCTTAAAGAAATATACTTCTTTCTCAACATTGTCCATTAAGATCGCCACCAATAATCCAAACCCCTCTCTCTTTTCCAGTTGGTGGCCATCATCTCAGAGGCAGCCAGCTCTGGGATTTCCCTGCAGGCAGACAAACGGGTGAAAAACCAGAGGCGCAGGGTCCACATGACCCTGGAGCTGCCATGGAGTGCAGACAGGGCTATTCAGCAGTTTGGTGAGTCAAGAAACCATACAATAAGCTATTAAAAAGGCGAGTTAAAGGGTGAGTAAATGCTTGAGTGAAACTGAAAAAAGACAAAATTCTTCTTTTTGGCGTGTGGTTCCTCTTCCTTCCAAGTCTTCTTTCTTACTGAAAGTCCCAGAGTTGTGTTACTGAAGGGAAAAAAGTCTGAAAATTGCCTCTGTATTGTCACAATATGTTGATTGGAGGTAATTATTCATCACTGGCATTTTTTTTAAAGAAATCAGTATCAGTATTTTTTTCTGCTGCACTTCATTTTATGACAGGTTGACAGACTGACTAGAGTTTCTATTTTTCAGGGTCATCAGATTTCTAGTATTTACTACTTTCTATGTGGTGTATGCCTGAAACAGACAGCAGCTTTAGGGTCAAAAGGTATCAGGAATGTTAAGAGATATTTGTAGAGAAGTAGCGTCTTCATCAAGGTCAGGAGAGGGTCAAACCAGGGAACCCTGCCTAGTCCTATTTCTCACTCTCATGTGTAGGCCAAAGCTTACCAAATTAGGACACAGTTTGTCTTTTCTAACTGAAACACTGGTGGTAATAGGAGCTTGTGGTTCTTATGAAATGCACCAAACATTTAACCTTTTACACTGCAAACAGTTGCAGTTGTTTATCCCTTACTGAATATCAGTATCGCTTTGCCGCAAGTGACAAGGATTTAGAAAAATACATTTTCACTCCTTTTTTATGCTGCAACACACACACACATGCACACCATCCCAGAGAAGTGGATAAATAAATTGTTTACAGTAATTAGCAAATTTCTTAAGTAGGTCTTCCCATTAGCAACCTTTCTGCCCTGTTTATGATTCTACTTGGACTTGTTTTGTGGGTTAGTGCCCACATTGTACAATATAAACACAGAAGGGTTTTCAATGGAAATCAGGAGACTTCCATAGAAAACCCTTCCAGAAAGTTTTGAGGTTTTTTGTTATAGGTGCTGGTTAAGCAGGGGAAGTTCCTCATGGGTGTTGAGATCAAATTTCTTTGTTATTTTGTGTCAAAAATCCTATCACGTCATCAAGGAGAATTTTGATTATTGACCTATTCTGTCAGTGGGTGCAGCATTTGTCATTACTTATTTTTGTTAGTATTTTTTTTTTCTCCATCTGTCTGGTTGTTGACACCAATAAAAGTCTGTCGACATCATGATTAGCTAATGTGAAATTATTTTCAAATCACAAAATCTGCCATACTGCTAGTGAGTAATCTTTCACGTTAAAGTATTACCACATTTTTAAAGGAACATTTCCCTTTTTTTTTGGTCGTACATCTGTTTGAGGGACAAAATCACAACATCGGGGTACTTGTTCATCATGGTTGTAAAACCTGTATTGTAAAATTATGGATTTCAGCAGCATCAACAGAGTACATTGCAACATACAGACAGGCTTCAGTGATCATCATTTTGACTGTTTTGGTTGTACAGATGTTGTCTTATCATCTTCTCTTCCTTTTTTTTCTCAGGTCGCACCCATCGGTCCAATCAGGTAATGGCACCGGAGTATATCTTCCTCATCTCAGAGTTGGCTGGGGAAAGACGTTTTGCCTCCATTGTGAAAAGAGAGACTGAAGAGAAAAAAAAATAATATATAAATATATTTTTTTTTTTTTTTGTGTGTGTCTGTGTGTGTGTGTTGCATTTGATCTTTTTATTTTTATTTTTCGATCATTTCCTTTATGTTTCTTTTTAACTGAATGAAATCTGTCTCTGGAGAAAATAATCGTTTTCATCTTGTTGTCTCATTTATTGCTAGAAGAATTGTTCCACTGTAAACAGAGAGGATCTGTGTTTTATGTTTGATGGTTGTGCTCTGGTTTACCATTGACTATACCATTTTGCGTCTTCACCCTGCCCTCACCCTCCGTCCTTCATCTTTCCTTGGGTATTCCCTACTCTTAGACTCTCTATAGAAACTCTTTTATTGTTTGCTCACTTGAAGTCAACTTTCCTCCACAAACCTCGAGAGATTCTGGGTATCTCCCCCACCCTGGCTCCATAACGGAAAACTGACTAAGTAGAAAAAAGCAAAGGAATTTGTCTGGATAATTTTTAAGTCTATGGTAATTTTCCACAATAATCAATGCATTTTAGCTCTAGCGGTCATTTATTTCCATAGTGACACAGCATGACAGTTCTTTTGGGAAAAGGGCAAGGGGGGGCGCGAGAGGATGGCAGTTCCAGGAAGTCATTCCTGTGTTTGCCAGCCGCGTTCAGTAAATCTGCATCAAGAATAGGTCACATCTCATCTGCTTGCCTGCCTGAACTCGATACAGCACAAATGCACACACACACAGTCACTCCAACTAGACCTTTTGAAACGAGCTGACTCCAGATCAGCAGTGAAGTCATATTTAGCTAAGACATCCATTGGTTTTGGTATCTCAAGGCATTTTTCTGTGTGGGCAGAGCCAGGAGCTGGCTACAGGGCTGGTCTGCTGTTGACTTGGCCTCCTCAAAGTTTTCTTTCGACTCCCTAACAGTTCATTTGAAATTCTTAAAGTCCTGAAAACCATCAAAAACAGGCTAAGATCATAGATATACTCAGCATTAAAGTATAGATGAGAATTGTGTCTAAATTGTTTAAATCTACTTTTGTCTGTCACTTTGCAAAATGTTGCTTGGATTCCTATTGAGGCACAAAGTAATGTCAGGGGTCAGCTAAAGAAAAAGTTTCCCTTCACACCTCAACTTCATTGGTTTCGTCTGACACCCTGGGCACAGACCAGGCTGTGTGGTCACTCTATTTGGTGTCTGTGTGCATTATAACGTTTTCCCATGATGCTGTTTGATGCAGAGCAAATGTTACCTGCCTAGTCTCACATGACTCTTTCATATGAAAGCACTGTCTCTGACTTTCACTTTCACCATCACTAATAAACCACAGTTATATCACTTATTATAAATAAATTTTCCAAATGGAGTTGTAGATTTTCTGTTCATTTTCAAGTAACAATTACAAACATTTGATTGTGCCACATTCTCCATACTTTCTTCTTACATTGTAGTAAATTGAATATTTGGTTTTTGAACTGTTGGTCAGATGTATGTTTTATGGACTAAACGATTGATCAAGAGTAGTAATCCGCATTCTGTTGATTTTGAAAATGACTTCATTTCAACTCTAAGTTTATTGGTGGCTGAAATGTTTACAATGGAAATTATACTTGGAAAATATGCAACTTAAGTGGCGCAGTTTCTCTAAATTTTACAAACTAATGCAATACAATAAGGTGATTTTGGAGTTTACTATAAGCAACTCTCTGATAGAGAAGAGCAGAATTAATGGTCCACATTTATATCCACTGTAAGGTTTAGTAATCCTATAGTAATTGTATAGTAAACATACAGTAAGCAGTTGTTATTTAGCTGTAGAAGCTGGACTCTCTAATGCCTTATCCGAGCATTGAAGTCAGGTTCTATAATAGTGTGATGATGCTCTGACGATTGTAAAACAAGTGCTGCTAAGACATATAGTTATATTAAGAACAAGAAGAAGAAGAAGAGGAATAATACTGTTGCTAATTGACTTTGTAGGGTGCATTAACCCATGGAGACAGAAGAGCCACTGAATCCAGAGACCTGAGCAAGTACAATTTTGAAAACAAGGTAAGCAAATATAAGAATGAGAGAATAATTTTCTGACCTTCAGAAATGAGATTATTTTTCATTTAAACTATTTAAGATTTGTCTCACTTTTAGCAGGATACAGTATGTCTTATGTTAACTGTTAATTTGGGTTGTTAAATTGCTTAGTTGAGCTTTCTGAGAGAATTTGTCCATACTAATTGCATTTCCATTTTCTTTCAGTACGGTACCAAGGCTCTGGATAAAATCACCAAAGCAATCCTTGGCCATATAGAGAATAAGGTGCCCCCTCCCAAAGGCTACCCTGGGGGTGACTCCAACTTCTTCAGAGGTATGTCTGAGCTTAATTTGACTGTCAGCATCTGTAAACAGAGAACAACCCCACCATCAAAAAGCTGACTATGATTAATCAGTGAAACAAAAATGTTTCTCTTTATTTCAGACATGAAACTTGGAATGATGGATGTGGGCATCTTCTGTAAGGAGTCCCGCTTTGGGATCAGTACTGAAAAAGGTACAGTACCAATTACCAAGATGCATACTGGCAGATTTTATCCCTGTATACTCGTAATGAAACTTCGACCAAGGCTATCTACTTTAAAATATCCCTCAGCTGTGTTTGGATGATCACCTGTCAAGACAGAATTAGTTGCACTCACTGTTCTGTGTTCTGTTTTTATCTCAGACTGCAGCATCACCAAGTTCCTAAATCGTATTCTGGGCCTGGAGGTCCACAAGCAGAACTATCTCTTCCAGTACTTCACTGATAACTTTGACTACCTGATCGAGAAGGATAAGAAGGAAGGCAAATATGACATGGGAATCCTAGGTAAGAAGGTCATGGGTCACTCAAAAATATTAAAACGTGGGGTTTTACTTGAAGGAACAACCTTTAATCATAATTGTACAAATAAATGTAGCCACAATAACAAAAGTGAAAAACACAACAACCAAGTTACAAATCATTTATATCCGTAATGTTGACAACACACAATAGTTTCTCTTTCTCTCTTTAGTTGTGTGTGTTAACATACAGTACTTCATTTTGGATTTTAATTTGCCCTTGATTAATTTTAAAAAAGGTAGTTCTTAATCTTCTAATCTGGGTTCTAGTTTGATTTTTGTGGCTCACTTGTTCTTGACAGACCTTGCCCCAGGTAACGATGAAATCTATGAGGAGAAGCAGGAATCTTTTTTGACAGTTGGAAACCCTCAGGATGGACAGGTTGTTCTCTATAAGGTAGGCACTGCCTAACCTCATCTCTGGTATATCAGTTGATTACTTTTTTCGCATTTTGTTGTGCGACTA
Source organism: Istiophorus platypterus (assembly GCA_016859345.1). NCBI lineage: Eukaryota > Metazoa > Chordata > Actinopteri > Istiophoriformes > Istiophoridae > Istiophorus > Istiophorus platypterus. Next base: position 9,163,577 of record CM029123.1, on the reverse strand, counting down.
TTGTTATTTCAGAAATGACAGCATTAGTTGTCCTGCAGTGTCAACCCCTGATTTAAAGGTGCAAAAATACTATTTACAAACACAGACGCATTAATAGTTATTTCTTCATAAGAGGGAAAAATAACAAAACTTTCTCCCTCGCTATTCCCTTCCAGAAACTTTTGTATTTTTTTGTTATAGTTGCTGTTCAAGCAGGGGATTTTTCCCCATGAGTTTAAAGATCTGATTTCTTTGTTATTTTGTGTTGAAAATCTTATCATGTCACTTGTAGAGTAATGTAGAGTGCTGAAGACTTTTTGAGGATTATGAACCAGGAGTGATTCGATGAATATACATGATGGCCAAAAAATACAAATCTTAAGGTCACTCGTTTGGGTTCTATCTAGTAGGGTATGTAGGCTCCGAATAGAGCAAACAATGAAATGTTGTTGTTGAATGGCAGCAAAGCAATCTTCATAGATTACATAACACACATGAGTGACTGTAAATTCATTAAAAATCCTGTTGTTGCAAGAGACCTAGTAAAACAGTGACATTTGTTCCACATCCACTTTCACAGGTAACTCAGGTAACAGCCTCTGCAATTAAATGAGTTTTGATTGATGACTCTTTTCTAGCAGTGAGACTTTGAACATATAGGCTTATCCCAGGGCTGAGGAGCCAATGTAGACACTAGTTGTGGGTGAAAATAGGATAATTACTGATATCTTCTGCTTTAAACTGTCAGCTGCAGGCTAACCTATGCTTGACATTTCAAAGTTGGCAGCAGAGCAGAATGCTGCACTGCCAGGACCAGTTTAGCAAGTATGGAGAGAGTGTTGAGTAGATGCCTCACTGTGGTAGATGATGACTTTTAGTCAATTATATATCTTTATAATTGTATCCATTGAACTGAGTTTTTCTCACTTCCAGGGCTCAACTTTCAGTACTTAAAAAAAAAAAAAAATTTTGTCCCCATAGATCAGTGTGGACAGAGGTATGCCCTGGGATGATGCCTACGACAGGTCACTGAAGCTCAGTGGTCCTGATGAGGGATTCTACTTGTCCCAGAAGGTGAGTCCGTGTTATAGTAAGAAAAGTTAATTATTAGTTAACCCATAACTCACAGAATAGTAATCTGATGACACAGTGGATGTCCACTGAAGGGACTTCTCTTCAACAAAATTTTTACTGTCTATGTGGCCTCTCCACAGCTGCGGGGTAATCACCCATGTGTGTTGCTGGCTGAGCAAGGACGAGGCAAGAACTTCATTGTCTTCAAGCCCAACATCGGCAAGCAGACCCATCCAGAGAGCCTGGACAACCTGCACCAACGTTATCGGAAGGTAATGGCCCAGATGTCTGTTGATGAACCAGTCAATGTTGGTGATAGATTACTATATAAAGTCTCAGTTTATTTGAGGGGAAAGAAAACTTTGTTGTCATTTTTGGAAAGGTTTGACCGAAGACCAGGCTACACATTTTCAGGAGTGATACATTACAATGTACAATTGCTTGCTGAAATTTATTTGATTTGCAGTTGACATCTGGATTATTTAGAATATGGAGTCTGTTGCCCCCTTGTGGCCATAGAGGAGTACTGGACCAGACAATGTTGATGATGCTCTTGAGCTGAAAAATGTATTTGTGTGTGTGTGTGTGTGTGTGTGTGTGTGTGAGAGAGAGAGACAGTTACTTTACATTCATGTGTCTGATTAAAGCTTTACCTTTGCTCCCTACCTGAGCAACAGAGTGATGATTAATGACCATTCACCATAAGCCCAGTGAACAAAAGAGCCATCTCCTTTGTCAAATCAAGGATGATAAATGAGGATTATAAATTATGATATGACTTTTGGTTAGAAGTTAAAGATAACTATTTATTGCCATAGTCTCTGTATAGGTAAAGATGAATTTTATTCAAAGCTCTTAGCTAATTTCAGTATACATTTTCCTTTTCCAGGTGACTCCGGAGGAAGCCAGAGACAGCTGGGAGAACCAGTTCACTTTCTCCTTCAAGAAGTGTAGCCATGCCAACTGGTAAGCAAGCATCCACAGTGTCCCTCGGGATTAATGGCTCACTACATGTAACCAGGCTGGTACTTATTAGGATTCAGTCGGGGTTGTTGTAAGGTCAGATGCCATTCCCAAGGATTTGCAGATCACCTGAGACCTAGCCATGAAGAAATAACCCGCAAGGTCTCACATATGCCTTTGTCACTGGTTGACCAGAAAATGCTAATATAGAACAGCCAGTCCCTCAAATAGCCACACAATTGTCCTGAAAGATTGATTTGCAAAAAACGTGTATGTAAAGGTTTGACCTTCTCTTCTCTACCTTCTCCCTAGGAACGGGAAGTGTAAGAAAATTGAGGAAGGCCAGGAGTGTCTGCAGGGCATGCGCCTCCGTCAGTATCACATGTTGTGCGGAGCTCTATTGCGTGTGTGGAAGCGAGTATCCGACGTGGTGTCTGACATCACCAACTCCAGCATCCTGCAGATTGTCCGCCTTAGAACCAAGCAGCATAACAAGCAAGTCGGTCAGTACATCCCCTGCCAGAAGTGATATGCAGTTCACTAACAGTGCACGTTTGTACCAGTGTTTAGAATATGTGTCAGAATTCCTGCTGGTAGGTAAAATCTGTAAACCTTGGTAAAAGAGAATTTTTTTAATAAGTGTAGTCCAGAGATTAAAATGTGAATTTGATTTACTAGAGCTCAGTGAGTTGTTTTGATTGTAAACAGGATGTTTGAAATTTCTGATGCACCTTTATGATTAATTGAGAAAATGAAATTTATGCTCATTTTCCCTATTTGTCTCCTATGAACTCTGTGAGCACCACATTAATGCTAAGTGACATTTTTGAAATTATCAGGCTTGAAACACAGTGTTATAATTCAGTTTGACATCCATGAAAATCCGACAGTGCTCCCTGGAGATAGTGTCTGTTCTCTTCACAAAGATATTAACTTAGATTTGTATCATATAATGGAAAAATTATTTTAGAAGCACACAGCTGTACATATTCAACAATAAACCTGTCAATTTACTGCTGTTATTTATACACATGCTGTAAAATAACATTCAAATGAAATATTCTTGGTAAAAAGATTTTAAAAATTGGTTTTAAAAATTTTTAACAATTAATTTGGTAAAGTCTGAGTATTTATCTCATAGATAACTGCATCCTGACTGTTCTTTTCTTTCCTAGGTATCAAGATCCCAGAGAACTGCGTGGCCCGTGTACGTGAGGAGCTGTTGCTAATGGACGAGGAAGTGAAAAGGAGGCGAAAGGAAAAGGAGCAGCAGGCTGTGGAGCAGCGGCAGGCTGAGGAGCGCATGCGTAAAATGGAGCAGGACAACAAACACCTCCTGGCAAATCTGTTTAATCAGAAACACATTGTTAACCAGTCCCTCGCTCAGTCTCTCGCCCAGAGCCAGATCCTAAAACTGAACCAAAACGCTCTACAAAGGACACAAAGTGGGGGCCTCTCTCAGCTCCAGAGATTGCCAGGCCAAACCCAGTCCACTCTACAGCCGCCCTCCCAGAACTTAACCCTGTTGTCCTTACAGAGAAATCCCACCCATAACAGCTGGTCCCACAATTCCACCACCACCAACCAGGGCCCTCTGCCCAACACCAGCTCCAATTTCTCTCAGTTTTACCACCAGCCCTTTATTTCCCCTTTTACACAGTTGAAAAACACCCTTCTTCCACTCCATCAGGCCACAATGTCTCCAAACTTGTCTTCCAAAAATCCCCCGAATGAGATCTTGGACCTGACTGTCAGTTCACCGTCCCCCTCCCCAGACAGCACGGAGGGCGGGCTGAGTCTGGACAGTCTGACAGGACATGCAGCGGCATTCGGAGATGACTTTGATCTGGAGTCTCTAATTTCCCAGAATACACCGAATGCCCAGCATGCTGCACAGATACAGCAGTCTCATTTGCTACAACACCAGCAACAGCAGCAACAACAGCAGCAGCAGCAACAGCAGCAGCAGCAGCATCATCATCATCATCATCATCTGCAGGCCAATAACCAAGACTTCTTGGATTTATTTGACTTGTCCCTGTCACCCCAGATGCCCACGCAGAAAGCCAGCCCTTCATCCTCTACCTCCTCCTGCTCTTCCTCCACATCCTCCACTTCTTCCATGTCAAACAACCTGGTTTCTCACATCCCTGCTGGCCTCCTGCAAACACCCAACCTCATCCCAACATCATCCTCGGCTTCTCTGTTTCCCAGCTCCCCATCCTGCTTCTCCTCCCCCTTTCTTCTCCCGCAGTCAGAGCCTCTGTCTTTACCCAACGGCCACTGCAGTTCCGGTACTCTCGATGTTCGTGAGGCTCTGAACAGTATGCTACAGGCCGGACCAGACCGCAAGTCTGTCATTCAGTACCGGCAACAAGACTAAGAGCGTAAAAAATGGCAACAATTTGTCTGGACTGTGTTTTTCTTTAGGTAGTTCTTTTTTATTTAGTCTTTTAAAGCAGATTGCATCTTGTTCGCTGCTGTCTTCGATCGCACCCTTGGACCTACTCCCTCTCCCCTCAGGGCCTATAGTCACATCACTGCCTGTCCTGCACTCTGCTCACTCTTCTCTCTACCCACCTGTAGTGTTCACCTGCTTGAGGCTCTAAAGGTGATGGCGGGCTTGATCAATAGCAGATTTCTACACCAAAGTGTGTTCTCCACAGTGAAAGGCAGCTGTTAAAAGAAAAGTGAAAAATATGTGATAACTGTATTTTATTAAATATACGAGCTGTCCAAACAAAAGCTCATTCATTGAGGTGTGGAAATCTTTAATAATAAATATCCGGCTGCTGATTTTTCTTTTTTTTTTTTTTTACGAGGTATGATTGATGAATTTGCTGGAAGCTCTAAATGCCTTTCACTCATTAACACCACATCTTTAGACTGTCCTCTACTGTTACTTTGCTTCATGGCCATTTTGGCTAAAACAATCTTGGCTAAAACCAGGCTGTATGCAAGGCTTGGTTTGAGTAAAACAAAAGATGACATTTAACTGGCAGAGAAGAGAAAAAAACTCATGAAATCTTTTAGCTGATTAGCCATGAGATGCCTCGTTTTTTTTTTTCCTTTCATCTACATGCTCCCTCTTGTTTCTCTCCCTGCTTGTATGAACACTAGTGTGAGGAAAAAAGGGAGAGGAAGAGCAGTCTGCTGTTTGCAAACAGTGCCTTTGGAGAAATCTATAAATGCAGTCTATTAAAATCCATGTAGCCTAATGTATAGATTTGTATTTCTGAGCATTGGTTTTAATATTAATTTAATATGTTGTATTTCTATTTAACTTGTAGTCCCCTCAGTCAGTCAGTCATTGTTTATGTTACACTATGCTGGTGGTGGGTTTCAGGAACAAGTCTCCATTAAGCCTGTATGCGCTTGTTTAATTGTCCGTGGAGCGGCGACAATGTGCGAGGAGCTCAGTATGGCACAGATTGTCGAGCAGCATGGATAAAAATTGTGTCCAAAAATTTTATCACCCATGTAATTTTTTTTTTTTTTTTTAAATGCTGACGATAACATTTAGTGATATGACTCCTGGTTTGATTTGATTATGAATTTCTCAGGAAAGTCTCAAGTGTTTAGTTTGGTTATTTTGTGTGTCATTTTGACCAATATAAATATGACAAATTTGTTTCAGTCTGTAATTACAGTGGATGACAAAGAATTTATTCTCTCTAGGTTTGAATAGCAAACCCTGTTGTTTTTAACAGAAGCTTCACTTGGATAGTAGCAGTAAGTGTGGTCATGTCCTCTCAATCACTGTGTTCAAGAAGAGTTCAAAGTATAAGAAATATATGATTAACTGTGTCTCCATTTTAGACATTAAGGCCGTAAAGCATTTGAATCGTGTAGACTTGTAACGTTCACTGTGTATGAGAGAACATATTTTAAAAACCTGTGAGATCTGGCCATCTTTGAGTGAAATGATGCACTGTTCATGACAAAATGCCGGGATAAGTTCAAGTGATCAAATAGCAATAAAACCATATTCTACATTTGTGATGGAACAGAAACACCTAAGTACTGTTAAAGCTCAACAGGCAAAGCTTTGTTGCTACCTTTGCATGGTATGAATCTTCTTATTTCTGTTGTGCTTCAAAGTCTTTCAGTTAAACAGATTCTTAAATGCATAAAACCTTTTGTCTAGTAAGTTTTCACGGGATGAGCGCAATGCGTTCTTGATGTTTTAGTCATCGTTATTCTAAAAGTTATTGTTATTTATATTTAAGGGATATTTTAGATCTTAGATATGTTATCCTGCTTATTAGAATAGTTACCGAAATGTTTGGTCAGGGAAGTTTCTAATTGTCAAGATTACTATAAAACAAATTCTATTATAACCTGCCACCAAATAAGATTGCACTGTTCTGTACTGCTGTACAGTGTCTGGATTTATTTCTGCTCATTTCTGCTCGAGTTTTTCTTTTCTCAAGTAAAATTGTTTCTCCAACTTGTAGACCTTTTGTCAGGCCTTGAGTTCACAGAGAGATACCAAAGTATTCCAGAGACACCCCTAAAGTTACTGGCTCTAAGATATCAGACCTTTTTATCAATCTCAGGAAGAAAACCTACAAGAGGTGTAACAGCGGGGCTTTGGCAGAAATATATCATTTCCCCTTCTAACAGTGGTGAAACTAACCAATACATGTGCTGTTTTTTCCTAACTTTGTGCTGTGACTCTTGCTGTATTTATGTTTTAGACTTAATGTGATGGGTTTGTCGTTTGTCCTTGTGAAAATGTCGTTGATTCTAAATGTTTATGCCTTCTTAGGGCAAAGATCAAAGGCTGTTTCTTTTTAAGGAACATTATTTTTCTGTGGACATTTTTTTTTTAAATTTTTTATTTGTGTTGCAGTCATCGGACATTTGATTCCTGTTAAAGCTGACACATTTTTAAGTCGATTTGCACCCAGGTTATACTGAAATGTGCAATTGATCTGTCCAAGCCTTTTACTCCTCCCACAGTGTAACTGATGTTTTTAGGTTTAGACTGACTAACTCACAGCATCACAGATCCTTGGTAATGTTTCTTGGGGTTTTTTTCTGCAGCATGTTTTCCTCATACCCTCTTTAATTTTGCTTTTAATATTCCTCATCAGGCACATTCCGAGACATCAGTCTGCAAGTTATTCGTCTTTGATTATGTGTGTTATAGTCACACAAGTAAAGCTTTATGCATTTGAGGGATATGGACCGCATTTTTAGGAAGAAAAAGCTTTTTTTTAAGAATCTTTTATTAGTGTAGTTGGGCCTTTTTATCGTTTCATTATCATTTTGCACTAAGAATGGCATAATCAAGTTACTGTTCTCTTGTTGGTTATGATTGAGCGTTGCAAGCTTGTTGTGTTTCTGATCTTGGATTGCTCTGTGTATACTGTAACCATCTCGTTTCTCCACCGTTTGCATATTATATAAATGTTATCACTCAGATAATTTATTGCTAACAAAAAATGAAACAAAAAACATGCTACTGATTGTATGTATTTTTAAACAAAGCCTATTTTTTCTGTACAAAAAAGAAACTGTGTTCAGCACTTTTATTCTGGGTTGTGCTTTTGTTTTCTATATATTTATAATTTAGATCCAAATGTATATATTGTAAAATTTGTGCCTTTCGACTAATTCTTTAAAAAGGTTTTCTACTCATTAAAGGAAGGACTATATGAAATTGCAATCTTAACTTTGTAAACAAATAAAAACTTGAAGATTGCTGAAACTGAGTCTCATTTGTTCATCTGGGTAGTTCAGTTTTATCCAACCCAGTTTAGTTAAGGAAAGGCTTCCCAACTCCTGCAGTTTAATTGTCGGTTCACGTGAGACATTACTCCTCTTTTATTTAATAAGGGAACATCAAAGCCAACGGATGAAAAGGATCATGTATAAAGTGATAGGATGGAAAGCAGTCAAATACACATGATAGTACTTTACAGTTTTTAGGATTGCTTTATTTCACCTGAGTGTTTGTTTTCTGTTGCTTCATACTTTTACTCCACTAAATATTGTACTTTTTATTTCACAACATTGACTTTTATAGCTGTACTTCCTAGTTACTTTACAGATTAAAGTTCAACATACCAATTCATAAATCAATAACTAATATAACTTAGAGTAGTTAAAATTAGCTCCCTTTCCCTTACAGCAAATTGCTGCTTATGTGTTGATCCATATTAGAGGAATCTAATATAGAAGAATCTAACACTGACCGGGGGTCAAGCTTCTGAATAAGTGCTTGTACATTTTGCTCGTAATACCACTGTACTGTCACCGACCAGAGGTTTTGAAGCAGGACCTTTTATTTTAAGCATTTTTATGTTGTTGCATTGCTACTTTTACGTAACTAAAAGACACGAATACTTCATCCAGCGCTGATAAAGTCAAAGGGCTGAACTGTAACATTAATGGTGCAAACATCTGTGCTCGGGAACCGACCGAAAATGGTCATAGTCCCATAAAATATGAAAATAACTGGTTTCTGCCAGTGATACTGTGTCTGAATGACTGAACAGTCTTACTCGAACAGGCCTTTGTGTGTCAAAGCATTCTTGGCAAATATATTTGTTCGGGGGCCAAGACCCTTCTAGGCTCGAGTCCCCGGGGGCCCATCATCATCTGCAAATCTATGCATGTTCTACTTCCAGCCCTGGACTCGTTCGCGTCCGTCCCCTTCATTTCTCTTTAGTCAAATAAACATCATATCTCTCACCGCGGGCCCCGACTGGGAGGAGGACGCGTTTCCGGGTGGTGACGGGTGCAGCCGCGTGATGACGTCGTGAAACTCACCTGTGCGTTGGGCCGCGGACGCCACGCCTCCTCACCTGTCTACCGGGACGACTCGGGAGAAACTTTCAAGCAAAAGTCAAAGCGAGCGAGCGAGCGAGGCTTTGGAGGCGACTGTGATATTCAAGCCGGGGTCTCCACACTTGGATGAGCCGCCCGAGAGCCACGGACGGACGCGGTCGGGCGGAAGTTTACAGGTACGTCGGACTCACCTCTGTCAAAAGCGCTTCCTGGCGCTCAGGTAAAGCATCGGTCCGCATCGTCGGCGTGACGAGGGGGAGGCGAAGCCGAGGGGAAGCGCTCAAACGAGCCGAACCCTCGGCTCAAGCGCGTATTTCTTCATGTTGTTGTTCGGGCAGTTCTGACCTCTCCCCGCGGAGTTAGCTTCAAGAGTTCACAGGTCTGTAGCTTTACACAAGTTATCAACACTTCTTCCTTTCTCCTGAGTTTTCTTTGGTTATGTGTGGGAGCCTATTCCACCTGTGCTTGTTATCATGGGGTGTAGTTGGTTAAATGACATATTTTGTCAGGGGTTGATGTAATTTTACAGAGCATTTGATGGGATTGGTGTGTGTGTGTTGTGTGGGTGTGTGTGTGTTGTGTGTTTTGTGTGTGTTTTGTATGGTGTGTGTGTGTGTGGGTGTGTGTGTGTTGTGTGGGGGTGACAGCTTCAGGCCCCACTTTCCTCATCCTCACCTTACTGGTTCTGCCACACATGCAAGTTTCTACCTGCCTGCCAGAGAGTTTCACAATAGTTTCGACTCTGCATTCCCAAACAGCTGCGTCCTCCTCTGCCTTGACCCCAGACGGTCCTTTTACTGACACGCCGTCTGATTGAAGATGAACCCGGTGCGATAAGTCTAATGCTCTTGTATGCTGCTCCGGAAGAATGTCCCCCGTGACGGATTTTGGCTCGAGGCGGGTCTCACTGGGCTTTTACAAATGAAAATCCTGAATTAACTGAAGTGTTTGGATCAGTGCTGAAGGTTCTGTCAGGAGCCATCACCTGCATTGTCTGCCATCAAACCTCCTTGAAGCGCTGTGTGTGTGTGTGTGTGTGTGTGTGTGTGTGTGTGTGTGTGTGTGTGTGTGTGTTTTAGGCGGTGATACAGTTAAAATTCTTCATGAAACGTATTGATTTATTCATATTAACATTAACAAGAAAGGCATTTGCTAACTGACGGTTGAAGGTTACATGGCCTAATGAGGTTGACAACCCTGACATTTAGCATTTGTAACTGATCTCTTCATCTTTTAATTTAAGATGAATTCATAAAGGTTGTTTTTAAGCTTTCCACTTAAGACATCTTTTAAAGCCATGCTGAATTGTTAAAGAGAGTGAATCAGTGTGTGTGTGTGTGTGTATTTTCTCATAACCTACGTGAAGACATCTGTGTGGGAGTCCAGGTAGATGTAAAGTACGTGCTTGCATTACTTAAACACTGTTGACGGTACATACCGTGAGTACCTGCGCTGTGAGTACAGGCTACAAAGACCTGGCCTGTGTAATTACAACCAATCTGTAGGCTGTGTAAACCTCTGGAGTATTTGTCCCCCAAAGCTCGATATTTACACAGAAACGCTTTGCTATTCCTCATTAACCACTAACGCAGCGTATTGAAGTCCATTCACGGCTTTATGCCTCTCTCAGTCGATAATGATAATGAGTGTAGCTTGTTTGAATGATGCACGGTTGAAGAATTCCAGTTATGCCTCACACTAGAGGTAGGTATCTGTATTTATAGTGGAGCTCAAAGTTTACTAACCTTCTGTGGAATTAAGGGTTGGAGGTTTGTACGGGATGTGAATAGTAGGCCACGGGAGTGGCCTTATCTCTGAATAAAAGAAACCCAGACACAGAACAGCCTCTGAGGAGGCTCTGTGCTACACACACTCAAGTGCTGAGACAGGAATGAGGGATTATTGCCTACTGGGGGGGACACACCTTCGCCAAGTGTTTGTTTTAGTAACAGTGGCAGTTGCTTCGGGTGCTCCGTTTTCTTCAGACCTATTAATAATTCAGCACCAGTGCCCTGGCCGACAGGAGGCCAGCTGTTCCACCTGGCTGAACCCAAGCCAAACGCTTGCGTCTGTTATTGCATGTAGCCACCGCTCATTCTCAGACTGATACATAATCATAATCATACCGACTCCAACTTCTGTATGAAAGTTCTCTGGTATGAGAAGTGATAAGATGTTTAATATTGAAATCGCTTCCTGTACACTCTTGAGGGACACAACTGCTCCTCCCCTTTGTGCTCCCCCCCAAACAATTAGGCTGCAAAGTCACTGTGAATGTCATCCTGACAGCTTAGCATGCTGATACTCAGGGTCAAACTGAGAGAGAGGAGAAATTGCAGCACACCCAGGCTTTGGAGTGTGAATAAAGGTTGACCATGAAAACCAAGATACCATCAAAGCTCCATGTTGCCATAGTGCTATTTCCTGATTCTAAAAGACAGCAGAGTCTGTGTAGAGACCCAGGAAACTCCTCAGAGCAAGCAGACATATAGTGTGGCAAACACCCCGTCAATTATTAACAGCCCAGCGCTCTCATTCCCTGGACGTAACCATAGCACCCACCCGACTGAAACTCAGCCAGCAGCCTGGGACCTGCTTCTGCTGCCTTGTGGGAAAGACTACAAGTTAGCCCCAATGCTCACATACCACTGACAGTGGGAGCAAGTGGACCTGTTTGACTTTATGTACCTGTCAGAAGGGGAATAATTGAGGCTACGACAGTAACATAATTGGAGTGATGGACACATGACCCATCTTTTGGAGGCAGAAGAATGTCAATTTATTAGTCTTTCTTTTTTATTCATTTTCTAGATTTTGAGTTGAATATTTTCAGGTGTCTTCTTGCCGTGGCGTCTTTCTGTGGATTGATTGTCTTTTGGGGATTAGATACAGACTGCAAGGTCATTCACTGGCCTGTACTGACCCATCTGGAATTTTCGGTGTCTGTGATTTAGTTGGTCACCAGGCATTTTTAAAAGAAGAAGAAACAACACCGTTTTCATGAATCTCACTCAGCGAATGAAACTATTGAAGCACTTTGGTTCTGTGCCCCCTGAGCCTCCACCACCTCTTCTGGTGGTGCCAGTAAGTGGATGAATAGGGCTGTAGCATTAACAACAGCACTTTCTTAGTTGTTTTATCATAGGCTGTGTTACCTGAAAATTTTTTTTACGTCTTGATTTATTCCTGTTGCACTAGATAAGTTTGCAGTCACTCTTCATAGCTACCGAGGTGATAAATGTCCTAAGAACTTTTTTAAGCTCTCCTCAAATCATATGGCAGGTTAATTTTTACAAATGTATGTTTTCTGTTTGAGCTTTAGTCGGGCCCACGGAGCTTTAGTTTTTATTTAGTTAAAATCTCAATGTTTCCAAATAAGTACTGATAACACAGTTAATTAATTAATTACTGTAAATAAAGGAAGTGACTAGTTCTAATTAACTAATTAAAGTAAAAGTTCCATGTCTTTGCTGGTAACAGCTTCATAAATATGGATTTTATTAAGACTTTATTTCTGTAATTTGTTTCGTATCATTACTAAATGAAGTGTGAACATAGGGTTTAGGGGTTTTTTTGAAAGATCAAGATTTTTAAAAATCTGATGATAATATGTTTGCTAGTTTTTATTTTTGATATAAATGTGTAAATAACACCAATTTATTAAACTCCAAAATGGGGCAAATATGCATACAAATGTATGTACTGCAAGTTCTTTTTGCATATGCACCAACATATTTAGTTTGGTCCATAGGTATTTGGACTGTGACACAATTTTCAAAATTTTGCTTCTGTATACTTCAGGCAGTCATTGACTGCAAAGGATTTTCTTCTAAGTGTTAAACATAATCCTGATATTTTTAATTATGTTGGTTTGTCCAATTATTTTTAAGCCTCTGAAAATGAGGAACTGTGAATAAAAGTGGTTGAATTTCCTGAACGGTTAATGTGATATTCATTTAAACTGTTTGAAGTAAAGCTGAAAGTCCGCACTTCAATGACATCTTGATTTGTTCATCTTAAATTCACTGTGGTTGTGTACAGAGGCAAAATTACGAAAATTGTTTCACTGTCCCAATACTTATGACCTTACTGTATATACAATCTTCCAGTAATGCAAAGATAAGCTATTAAGAGATCAATAATTGATTACATTTTCTCTCTCACCTCTATTTCTTTGTATATAACCTTTACTTCTTTTTTTTTATATGTAGAATTATTTAACATTAGTTTGTGTTCATCACTTTAGACTAATGCAAGAACTCATACCTCTCTGTGATTACAATACCTGTAACATTTAAGATACTTCCCTTCTCCGATATCTGTCTACGGGGTTTGATATGCAGCAGTGCAGCTCCACCTTAAATCCATGTTTATTACAGGGCAATAGAGAGTGACTGAGAGGGGGCAAAGGCTGGTAGGGGGAGGAGCGCTCCAGGTGAGTTCTCTCCCAGACGTTTTTGTTTTTTTGTCCCTTCCTGCTGAGAGAGAAAACACCTCAGTTGGTCATATTGCACATCATTTCAACGGAAGGATCAGGTTTTATAATGGACAGAAGGCACCATCCATACTGAGCTTATCTGAGGAGGAAGTACCTGGAGTTGGAAGACCATTGGAACAGTGTTTGGCTTTTGGCGTTGCCATATGGAACATAAAGGGCTGGCTGTTCACTGAGCGCCGGAGGCCTCAGGTGTTTAGCTCGGCTTAGAAGTCCCAGTGGGAAATGGAAGTGAGGTTCAAAGATGAAGTGGTAAGAGGAGAGGGAGTGGTACAAAGCATCAGTGCACCTAGAGTATACAGATTTCTGAATGTAACTAAAATTTAGCTTTTAAAAATGAACAAAGGACATAAATAATGATCTGTATGAGTCGCCAGCTAAAGGATGCCTGCTACTGGCAAGGTGAAAACCTACGGGTACAGGACTGCAGGCAGTGGGCTGAAACTAGGCTTATGTCAGTAGATGGAAAATTGCTGTCAACGTTGTCATCTGTGTTGACTTTTCTTATGTTTTTAGCTCATTTCAAGTCAGTAAATACCTGATGCAACTATATTTGGAGGATTTTGTTTAGGACCGTCTGATTTATTCAAACATGTTTGTGACGGAGATAAATTTTAGGAAATTGCCTAGACTGAGGACTGACAGCATATCTGCTATTCACATATAGTCTGTGTCTTCCTTTACTTTCAGTTGTGGATCAAATGCACTTCAATGGTGACTTTTTGGCTTGTTTTACATTGACTTTCATCACGTAACTACACGATCATATCTAACAGTTGTAATCAAAGGTTAAGTGAGTGTATCACCACTGTGCTGTGATTGAAGTACAGTACTCTTTATGAATATGGGTTTGCTCAGTAGCTGAGTGTTGCAACAGTATATTAACCGTTATGAAGGTGTTTTACAGTCTTGTTTGCTCTTTGCTTGTATAGTTCTTCGATTCAGTCATTACCTCTGCTAACCCTGGTTTATTAGTCATATATAACTTGTCACCTTTTGTATGGGCTTCCAATCAGGGGACTTAGGGCGTTTCTGCTAATTAGCTGCTGCTTGATCATTTTGTCTTTTACTAACTTTGGTTTAAAATGACAGATTTGTTCTTTTTTTTCATATTTTTCAAATATGGGTGGTCCACACTTGTTTGTGAGCTGTGTTATTTTGCTTTGCTTACCAGTGGCACATTCACCCAAAAGTTACAAATGACTGCAGTGAAACTACCGTATCTAACAGTAAGAACTTCAAGTGTCAGTATCAGTCAAGATTTAAATGCAGTCAAGAAAACCTTGGTTTTATTTGAGCAATCAGGTCGGTTTATGATTAACTTGGTCAAACAAAATGCCTACTGTTTACAAGTTACACACTCTACACCTGGACCCTTGACTACCAGTCCTAGCAAGTTTAAGATTTTTCTAGTGATCACATTTGAGATTTCTACCCCTCAAAGATTAGTGTTTTATCTATTTTATTTCATTTATTTATTTCTAAGACTGTAAGAAACTGGATTTAATTGAAAGAAAAGGGTATGCTGGCAAGATGAGTAAATTCATGATTCTGTTTTTAGTTGATTGTTTGATACTTGGTTGGTATGTGTATGTTCCCGTAAAGTTGTAAATGTGATCTGTGTTGCACTCGTAGTTTTTGTTGTTTCGGCTGCATATTTTACACCAGTGCTTGAACAAACTCCAAGAATTTTTATTTTTCTTAATCACTTGAGTACAACAGTTCATTACTGTGTTTCTAGAGTAGCTGGCTTTACTCGTTCTTAATTTAAGCAGGTGTGCTCCTTACTCTATGAAGTATGGTTGAAGGCCATCCCGCAGTTTGTTTTGTTAAATTTGAAAAGACCTTTTATACAGAAAATGAGAAACACGGGAGGCATGTTACCATGTTTGCAATGCAAGTAAAGGTCTGTGGTTTGGTGTGTTAATTGTTGGTTAATGTAAAACAAAAAAAGTACTGGTTTTAGGACAGAAATGTAGAGATCTGCTCATGAATACTAATTGGAGTGACTGATAATGTGAAATCATTGAGTAAATAACCCTCAAAACTTAAATAGTTTGAGATTTAACAGTGAGTCCAAAAGTAGAAATGTACTGTGTAGAGCAGGCACAGTATGTATGTATGTATGTATGTATGTATGTATGTATGTAAGTACGTGTGTGTGTGTGTGTGGATGTGTGTGTGTGTGTGTGTGTGTGTATGTATATGTATATATATATATATATATATATATATATATATATATATGTATATATATATGTATATATATGTATATGTATATGTATATATGAATATATGTGTGTGTGTGTATATATATATATATATATATGTGTATTATGTATATTTATGAAGGCTTTGGTAAATTATAATGGGCACTTTTCATTATTTTCTGATATTTTATAGACCAAATGATTAAAGGATTCATCTAGATAAGAACCAATCAAGAAAATAAATAATGAGAATAATCATTAGTTGCAGCAATTTTTTTCTTTATGCATGTTTTTTTTGTATGTACGCCTACTGAACAAACCCCAGTTGTATGTTGTCAACACACTCTCTCTCTCACTCTCTCACTCTCTCACTCTCTCACTCTCTCACTCCATCACTCACTCACTCACTCACTCACTCACTCACTCACTCACTCACTCACTCACTCACTCACTCACCCACTCACTCACCCACTCACTCACCCACTCACTCACCCACTCACTCACCCACTCACTCACTCACCCACACACATACACACACAAAATGCCCCTCCTCCATACCGGTCAGGCAGGATTCAGGCAGGTGAGAGCATGCTAAGATCAGGTTGATACCTATACACACACTCTTTCTGCTCGGCTCAGGCTTGACTGTCCTCCTTGTAAACACCTGTATTATATCATAGAATTGATAAATTATTAATTAATATAGTCAGAGTTAAATATATATTTGCTAAAGTAAAGAATCTGTCTAATAATGGTTGTGTATTTTTTCTTTGCAGAAACCAGGCATGGAGGAGTTAACAATATGGGAGCAACATACAATAACACTAAACAAAGTAAGTTGCTGTTAGGTAATCAAATTATGATACGCTTTATCTCAGAAATAAACGTCTAAGGGGTTCAGGATGAAGACACTGATGTATCATCTGACTCCACATGTAAACATTTGACCTGAAATGGTAAGAAACTAAAGTAAATTTGAAGTTCATACCACTAATCTTTGGTCTGTGCTCAGTGGCTGCACAAATACAGAAGTGAAAGTCGAGCCTCGACGTATGGCAGCTACAGACGCAGCCTCAGTATTGTTTCCAAGGGTATTGTGAAGGACTTTTGGGGTTTGGAGCTGGACCATGTTTCACAGCACAGACTCCAGCAGGAATTCAATGTGACACGCCCAGCTGCACCCAACAGCACCAGCTGTTCATAGTGAACACTACTGGAATGTGCACCTTCACCCTCTCTCCTCTTTATCTCTCACACTTGCTCATGCTCTACCCACCCACTTTCCCGCATTCCTTCTCTTCATTTATGTTACTCTTTCCCCTCGCTTTCTTTTTGTCTGTCTCCTTTTTAAAAAAAAATCTCATTCTCTCACAATGGCAGGATCCCAAGCTGGGGTTTGGTTTTGCGATATCAGGAGGCAAGGACAAACCAAACCCAGACAATGGGGATACAGCTGTGGTGGTGTCAGATGTGCTGCCAAATGGACCAGCCATGGGACGACTCTTGTAAGTTGACTGCCATCCCCCTTTACCTGACTAGAGGAACTTTTAAAGACTTCATTGTTTGTATTTGTAAATATACCTGGGAGGTATATGAGCCCACAAAGAGAACTAGGCTCATAGATGTGTTTCCTTGTGTCTTGTAGCACCAAAGACCAAATTGTCATGGTGAATGGAACATCCATGGACAACGTCCACTCTAACTACACCATCCAGATCCTGAAATCATGTGGCAAGACTGCAAATATAGTGAGTATGGAGCCAAAGCACCAACTAAAACAACTAAATTAGCTTCTAATCTATGATGTATTATTGCTTATTTGTCTCATACGAATCTTTGGCACTATCCATCTTTCCCACTTCAGACAGTGAAACGTCCTCGTAAGATCCAGATCCCAGCTACCTCAAGGCCATCTCGGGCCGCCTCCCACTCAAACCTGCTGGACCATGACCCTCCCAGACGAACACGACGCTACTCTGATGGCAGCGATAATCGAGATGCCGGTCGCTACCGAGCCCGCAGCTCCACACCTGATCGGAATGGGCACGGAATCGCTCTGCCGCTAATGTCGTCGGGGTACAAGAGGCTGCCGCACCAGGATGTCGCAGACAAACCCATAAGAACTACGCTTGTTAAAAAGAAAATCACAGATGGTAAGACTCTGGAGACTGAAGAAAGAAACCTTCTTTGCCCAGAAGGACTCATGGGGAAATCCTTACTGCACTACAGAACAAAAAAACAAGAAGTTTTAACACAACGATAATCCACACCTCTACAATGTTCTGAAGAGCTGATTTCTGTCTGGATTCCTGTTTTCTTCTCTTTTTCTGAAGAGTATGGATTGAAGCTGGGCAGTCAGATTTTTATCAAGCACATGACAGAAACCGGCCTGGCTGCAAAGGAAGGCACGCTGCAGGAGGGAGACCTGATTCTCAAGGTGAGAATTTGACCAATCAATCTGAAACCACAGTAGACAGTACACCTGCTATGTTATTGTTTTAAAGCTACAACTGTTACAAAAGCCTGGAAGCTTTCTGAATTAATCAATAGCATATGAAAGATTGTAATCCTGTGTGTGTGTAAATTGCTCTGCTTTCTTTTGATCAGATCAATGGCATGACAACCGAGAATCTATCCCTGCTGGAGACCAAGCACCTGGTGGAGAAGAGCAGGGGCAAACTGACCATGACAGTCCTCAGGGACGACCGCAAGTTTCTGGTCAGCATCCCAGAGGTGGAGGACAGCGCCCCCAACAGTGAGGACAACCGTGGCCGAGACAGCAGCTCAGAATTTGAGGGTGAGGGAGAAGTGGGGAAAAGTGGGCCGGTAAATGTGAGCGTCAAGGGCTGAGGTGAAAGCAAAAACCACTCTGACTTACTCTCATTGTGTAAGAGAAGAGCTAATGACATGAATGAGAGAATAACCGGAGGAATGACTGATTAAGGATTAGGACCAATGATTGTTCTGTTCTATTCCCCCTCAGACATTTCAGACATTGACATGCCTGCTCACAGAACATCCCGCCCACCCACCAGAGAGAAACGGACACGCAGGTACACCTAACAGATGATAAAGTGCACAAACCTATAGTAGTGGAGGTGGTTGTAAACGTTGGTGGGGATTCATCTCAGTCTGTCTGAAATAAACCCAAAAGCTCTCTCACCACTGACATGTTAGATACTTTTCCTAACCAAAAATCCATCTGCTTTCTCCTTGATTTTAATAGGTAGTTGTTTAGTCAGTATGTCCAACCCATGTGATCTTGGCCCATAAATAATGTCGCAATATGTATGTAAAGCAAACAAACATCTTAACAGTAATATAATGTTTCTGGTAGCTGTTATGGATGTTAAAAAAATCCGAGATTCTTTCAACTAATGATATAGAGCTATAAAACATGAACTTATTTTTTTGAGGGGTGGGTTGTTTTTTTTTTTCTATCCAGAGCAAGAGCTGAACATCCAAGATCCAAGTCTCGGGATTCATCACCTGTACGCTCCACCTTGACTCGGCCTCCGGCCAGAAACTATGCCTCTCGCAGAGGTCAGTTCTGCTGAGAATCACTCACACACACCAGAAATACACACAGGTCATTGATCACATACTCAGACAAACACTGAAGGGGTTATAACAGAAAAATAAAACCTTTGACATTTCCATGTTGATACTGAAACGAGCTGCGACTGATATAGTGTGCAACAGTTTGACGTTTCTGCAGCTGCTGGAGGTCACATTGAGACTGAAATCCAAAACGTAGATTTAAATGTAAAGTTGGACATAAATGATGTGTGATAATGTTTGTTATTGTTCCTTCAGCTCTATCTGAGTCGGAGTCTGATCGCAGCCCCTCTCCTCCTCTTGTCAGGAGGGATAGAGACAGTCCGGACATGAGGGATCAGCCCAGCAGATATCGGTCAGTTCAGTTTAATGTTTTTTAACAATGACAAAATGTTTATCTGACTCTGTGATTAGACAGCACATTTAAGGTCTATATTTAGATTGTATACATGAAAATTAATGAATGAAGAAACATTCAAAATGAAAGTTTATTTAAATTGTGTACAGAGACAAATCCTTTTTGAGTAAAGGTTGTTAGTTAGAAGTTTTATTACATTTCCTAGCAGTACTACCAGGGTTATTATTTTATTTGATAATTGGGCAATATCCCAAAAATGTATTGTTCTTTACTTTTAGGTGTATTTTATAGCAACTCTGTGTCTGTCCCATTAATAAGGAGTGTTTAAAATTCCCCAAACCAGTCCAGGACATAGAGGGACTTTTTACAAATCAGAATCTTTATACATTACATGCACATAAGACATAGTTCAGCTTCTGCTGTTGTAAATATAGGGTTTAACCACACTTCACAATAAGAACTATTCAGCTATTGAAACATTTATATTTATTTATTCCAGTTCCAGTTTTAGTCTCACTTTGAATTGAAAATAGGATGGAAGAAAACACTGCACTGAGTTTTTAGGTTGCTTTCATTTCCCCATATTGCTGTCAGAAGTCTTTGTCATGCACAAGCACTCTTCTAAAACTTTGTTTAGAAATGTTTAAAAGAAGCCCAAGAAATCAGGTTTTTCCACCAGTAAATCTGCCATGATTACTGTTCTTTTTCTTTATCCCCTTGATATCTCCATCGATAGGTCATTAAATGAATTGGGTAAAGAGCCGACAAATTTCCAGACTGAGTAAGTGCCTGTAAACACGACAATAAAATGTTCCAATATAACTTTTGGTTTGGCTCTTTCTGCAGAGCTCTCTCCGGTGTGTCCACCCTCCCAAACCCCCGTTCCTCTCCTGTAGTCCGCAACTGGACCACCTCCCGCACCTCCTCCTCTGCCTCAAGGCCCCGCAGACCGGTGTCGGAGTCGGACTCTGACCGCAGCGCTTCCCCTCCTCCAGTCAGAGAGAGCCCGCGCCCAGACAGCAGATACAAGTAAGGACAAAGCTTTATTCAACTCTAGGCTTACATGAAACCCCTTGGTGACACAAAATGCTGATACGCAGGATGATGGTATACTTTTCGACATCTTTTCTCCCACCAGATTATTTTCTAACTGTTTTTTTTTTCTGTGCTCTTGTAGAGTTCTCCCTGATCTGCCCCACCCAGGCCTGAGATCCTCTCCCATCCCTGTTCGCCAGGATCTGCCGAGAAGGGTCAACTCGCCAGTCAGAGTCCCGCCCCCAGGTCAGCACGCACACTATCACACACACAAAATCAATCCAACTGCCTTGTGACGTCACACATCCTGGACTTTGTCTGGCACCTCTTCTGCATTGTCTGCTTAATCCTTCCATTGAATGAGTGTCAACTGTCAAATAAAGTTAAAGCTAGAACAAAACACCGAAATTGCACTGTGCAGCATTTTTATACCACGGTGGAAATGATCAGTAAACTTTGTTTTATACTTGTGGTATGAGTAATGGCTGTGTTTCTGTACACTAATTTGATATTTGTGAATCCTATTGCAAAGATAAAGATTTTTGTTTCGTGTAAGTGAGCAGTTTTTATGTGATATTTGACATGATGATACATACACAGTACAACAGGCAGCACAGCGCATGATAGAAGCTCACAATCATCTGACTATAGTTGTAGTTACTTATGCAAATGCATTAAAGGGTCAGTTTATGCTGCAGCACAGCAAAAGCCTTATTTAGTGCAGTTTTAAATCTACCATAACTTGATCTTGACTGTTGACTTGACTCTTTCTTCTCAGACTCTGATTCCGAGTCAGACGGCAGCTCGGCGCCTCCTCAGAGGCAGAGCACCTCGTACAGTCAAGACTCCCTCAGCAGATACAGGTACAGATGAAGGTCTGCCCAACCCCAAAACTCCAACCCCCAACCCCACCCCCCCCCCCTCCTGAACCTCAACAAGATCTCATGGACTGGACAATGAGCAGGCTGTGAACTTATTTGATGTTATTAACGTTAGCAAATCATACATTTTTATTTACCTTTTAAATCTAAAATTATCCCTTTCTGTCTTGTGAATTCTGCTGATTTGCTCATTTTGTGCCGTAGAGCATTACTTTGTAGCCTTTGATTTCGCTTGATTTGTGTTTTTGACTGTGTACCAAGTGTTTGTGTGGACATTTTGTTAAACAATTAAATAAAAGTGACTTTCACTGAACATGTCCTTCTCCTGTATGTGGCTAAGTGTTGATTAAACAGAGGAAAGTTACCAATAAAGCAACAGTATTTCAATCATACATGTTAAATAGGCCCCAATGTAGTGGTCAGTCCCTGCAAATCTGCATGTTTAATTCCGCATGGTAAAAATTCATAGTAGACGTAACCAAACCAGATTAAACAAGACAATGAATGCCTCTGAATGGTTCATTTTGATCAGTCACAATGCAGTTAACCATCAAAGAGAGAGCTTCCCTCAGAGATACTAAGGTGAATATTCAACATTTCAGTGCAATGCTCTCAGCAATAATCATCATATTAGCCACAGGTTCCCCCCCTCTCCAAACATAACTGAGATTTGTTGTCTTCCTCCTCCCTCACTCCCGCCTCCCTCTCTTCTCTTCTCTTCCAGAGCCCTGCCAGATGTTGCCCCACAGCCCCAGGTGGAGCCGCCACGATGGAGCTCCGCCAGTGTCACCACCAGCAATCCGCCACAGAAAGGTACCGTGTGCACACGGTGTTTCTTTTTGTGTTTGTAGGAAGCTTTGTGAAAAGTTGCTGAGTGAGTTTTGCTGTGCGTTTTTTTTTTATTTTAAAGAGTTGTGTGCCAGAATCAAATATTTTACATTTGAACAAAAGTTTAAAATTATATCTGGTGGCTTAGATATAAGGGATATTTTATTAATAATGTATTTTTACATTATAAGTATTTTCAATGACAATGTATTTTTAAGTCATCTCCATTTTTTAGCCAAAGGCCGATGAATTTTTAGCTAAATTTAGCCAAAACAACGTATTGAAGTATGAAGTCGTTTCTGTAAAAGCATTTTGTTATGTAAGCCTTTATTTATTGGTTTTCACAGCTTGTTCAGAGTCTGGGTCAGAGGCCAGCTACACATCTGTCCCTCGCAGGGAGTCTACAGACAGCGGAAACTCCAACCCAGTCAACAACAGATATAGGTGAGAGACCCTTTGGTGCCATACATCAGATGACTGTATACTACATATGAGGTATCTGTTCACCAGCATTCAAACACCAACCCAATAGTAGAGTCCCAAGAAATCATAGTGAGATGTTTCATATGTCAAACCTACTTTCTCAGAACCACAAACCATAAAACAGACATGTGGGACTAAACAGAAACCTAACTCTAAACTTTAGCAAGTTCCTCCGAGGGCGGGAAGTTAACCTCAACCAAAGCTGTTGACCGTAAACTTGCTGTCTATTGATAGTAACCTGAGCAGGTGTACAATCAGAGTATGCGCTGAATGTTTGTTAAATATTTGTTAATAATCAACTGAAATGTTTGACATAATTGGTTGTAAATAACTGTCACTCTTTAAATAGTAGATTATAGGATAAAGTGTTACTCAGGGTGTCTATCAGTTCAGCTTGGTCAGTTTCTCTTTGAGAGGGAGACTGACTCTAGTCATCTGGAGGCGTCATTAAAAATAAGATGGTCACCAAAAGACTCCAGGTTTGAGAATATTTACAGGAAAGATTATAAAATCAAGAGATGAAAAGCAGTTCATTTAATTGGAAGTAGAACAAAACTCTTTATCCTATTTGAATCAGAATACAGTGTAGAAAAACGCTTGATACTGTCTGAAAGTCAGATTGGTTCATCTACTGAACACACACACGCACACACACGCACACACACGCACACACACGCACACACACGTACACACACGCACACACACAAACGCACACACACACACACAAAAACAAAAGTGTTTTTCCATTGTAAAACACTCTGTACACTGGTGCACAATCTGACACAACATGACGTGACTTCTTGAAGTTTCAGTTCAACAGTTTCACTGCAGACGCACAAATATGATCTAAGACTTTTGATATGACTTTTGCATTTCACACTGATGATTATTCCGTCTCTTATTATTGTGCAAGATGACAAAAAAGGTTAAAAGTCATACCATAGTTATTTACATTTGTTTTTCTTCCAATCTCTCAGAGTCCTTCCAGAGATGAAGTCCACTTCAATCGCCGTGAAGCAGGAGCCTCCTCATGTCCCACCCACCAGACCACCTCCCGATGGTTGGTTTTCTCCCCTGTGTGACACACTCTTATCTTCATCTTCTCCCCCTCTTTATTATCATCTGATGTCTTGGAGCCGAAAGGCCAGAGCTGGTCCTGACCATTCTCCCCTCTATAATTCACACAGATTCCTCAGAGTCAGACCAGCTTTCACATCTCAGGAGGTCTGGCAGCTCTGAGCGGGAGAGCTACCACAGGTACACAATGATATTATTCACTTCATCAAATAAACAAGCGGTAGAGCACATTAGACAACAATCAGATATATGTTTGCATGAAAACTGTCTTTACATCATTCCATCTAGCACTGTTGTAGACATGTTGTTACACCAACATCGCGGATCATGTCCTCTCCTCCTCCTCACAGTGTTCCTCGTGCTGCCAATGGAACTGGCACCCTCAGGTCCGGCATTTCAGTGAAGAGCAACCCAGCTCTCTACTGTAAGGCTCAACAGTAGCAATGATGTGGAAAATCAACGATTGAAAATTAGGTTCCAAGTTTGAAAGCCACTGAGTTATTTTTCAGTAATGGGTTGCAATTGTTATCATGGATTTCCTATTTAGTAATTCGTCAAGTAAAATTCCCAGATTTTGCTGGTTAAAGTGCAACAGCCTTTTAGCTTTGGGGTCTGAGTTTCACAGGACTTGTTACAGATTTTTCACAGTTTTATTGGGGGGGGGGGTCAAGGTGACAGGTTCTCTGGATTTTTTGGGGGGAAAAAAGGAAAAACAACTTTTGTTGTAATAAAGGCTCTAAAATAGGACCAGGATCAATAGATAGTATAAAAAATTGACTCTGTGCTTTTATGATTATTTTAAACTTTTTATCATCTAAATAAACATTTAATTACACAGCTAAATTGATAATGAAATTAAGAGCTCACAATTTTCTTATCTCTCCCAGCCAAGCCTGCAGAAGAGCCTATCTACTCCTTACCTCCAGATTCTTACCCATCACCTAATCCAGGGTGAGTAATGTTCTTTTGACAAGATTGCTTTATTTGGATATCAACATAGTTTTCTTTATTTTAAAAGCTACTATTAAACCAAAATCTAATTACTTTCCTCGCTTCTTCTGGCTTTCGGACTCCCAGGTACAGCTCAGACTCGCACATAGTGTCGTTTATGAAGGACGGCAGCGTAGGCCTGAGGCTTGTGGGGGGCAATGATGTCGGCATCTTTGTAGGTGGAGTGCAGCCAAACAGTCCCGCGTATGACCAGGGAATGAAAGTGGGAGACCAGATTATGCAGGTGAGACACTGCCACTATACTTCAGGTTGAAATTCACTGGTTCATTATTACGACTTACTGCTAGAACATTAATAAAGATAATATTAAATTCAGCATCTAGATCCAGAAAAACCTTGCCCTACTTAAGGCTCAATAGTAAACCTTATTTTATAATCATTAAGGAGAGTTTGCACCAGTCTGCCAAAAATATGACAGTTTTAGCGCAACTTAGCATAATTAGAACATGATCCTTTAGTTCTGTATAATGGATGTCTGATTGCAATGGGCTCACTGTGACAGTAATCTGAAAAAGTCAGCGGTTAAATGTCCTCTTACAGTATTTATGTATTTAAAAGTCCTCCAGCATATAAAACGGCTTGACATAACATATAATATCCCTTAACTTTTTTTCAGGTAAATAAAGTTGATTTTGGCCATTTCACACGTGAAGAGGCAGCCAACTTCCTCCTGAATATCAAGAAAGGAGAACAAGTGGAAATTTGCACTCAGAACAAGATGGACCGTAAGTAGAGTCTAAAACTGATGGTAGGTTAACCTCCATTGAGTCTTCACACATATTTTTTCAATCCTAATTTATTGTCTTTTCAGTTTATAAGAAGATCATCAAGTTCAACCTGGCAGACAACTTCTACATCCGTACCCACTACGACCATGAAGCAGAGGGCCCCATTGGTCTGAGCTTCACCAGAGGAGAGGTGTTCAGGGTGGTGGACACAATGCACCGTGGGAAGTTGGGCCACTGGTTGGCCGTCCGCATGGGTAACGACCTGCACGAGATGGATAAAGGCACCATCCCCAACCAGGCCAGGTGAGGTAGAGATGAAAAGAGATTTAGATTTTTTTTTTCTTTTTCTTTTTCAGCAAGAACAATAATTGGGTTTTTACATCCGTCATTTATCTCGTGCAGGGCTGAAACGCTGGCCAGCATCGAGCGGGCACAGCGGGCGAGTGGAGAGAGGCAGGTATCAGGACCGAGGGCTGAGTTCTGGAAACTACGGGGGCTCAGAGGGAACAAAAAGAATGAGAAGAATGTCCGGCGGACTCGAGATGACCTGCTGCAGCTCACCATTCAGGGCAAATTCCCGGCCTACGAGAGAGTCCTGCTCAGAGAAGGTTAATTTCATCCTCACACAGAAGGTCTCATGTAAAGTCATGTTCTAATGAAGCAACTAGTTGTGCAAGTTTTAATAATCCTGAATTTTTTGTGTCTGCAGCTAATTTCAAACGGCCCATTGTCATTCTCGGTCCACTTAACGACATTGCCATGGAGAAACTGGCCAGAGAGATGCCTGATGAATACGAGATAGCAGGTTGGTATCCTCATGTCGCCACTTTCTGACCCAATTCTCAAGTTCAAAATATCAAATATTTCTAGTAATGTTTTCCCTGTCCCTATCACTCATTCCCCTGATATTATGTATATTCAACATTTCTTTTTTTGTCTTTTGTATTATGGCAGAAATGGTCCCTCGCAGTAGCGGGGGAGACAGTGCCTCCACAGTTATTAAACTGGACACTGTGAGGAGAATAGCAGAGAAGGTGAGCAGTAAGAATCAGAACTCAAATTAGAAAACAGAAACAAAAAGTCAACATTAAAATCCTGTTTTCTTTGTGTTCTCTCTACCCATCTTTGTCTATGTTTTTGTCTTTTCTCTGTTCTCCCAGGACAAGCACCCTCTTCTCGACATCACTCCCACTGCAGTAGAGAGACTCAACTACATCCAGTACCACCCAATGGTGCTGTTCTTGGACCCTCACAGCCGCAAGGATGTCAAGGCCATGAGGCAGAGGTACAACCCCAACTCCAACAAGAGCTCCAGGCGTCTTTACTCACAGGCCCTCAAGCTGAGGAAACACTGCAGCCACCTGTTTTCAGGTACATGAACAAAAACTGTGTCACATGTTGTACTTGAGAACACATTACTTTACACAGTACAGTAATTATGTGAGTTTTCTTTATTTTTCCATCTATCCCTGACCGATACAGGTTTAGTGGTACCTGTTCAGATTGCATATTCATTGTTTTTCTCTGGACTTTTCTGCCAGCACGAATTGACATGCAGCCAAACTCCAATGTTTGGTATGATAGTCTTAAGGACAAGATACGCCACCAACAGTCCAAACCAGTCTGGGTGTCTGAAGTCACGGTATGACACACACACACACACACACACACACACACACACACACACACACACACACACACACACACACACACACACACACACACACACACACACCTGACTCTTTGACATAAAACCCCTTTACCTTCACTGTTCTAGTTAAGTATGTTGCTACAATCTCACGATAAACATTGAAAAGGCAACTTTCAAGATTTAGATGCACAACCTTGCATTTGCTGATGCATCTTTAAAAATGTTCTCAAGTATGTGATTAATTTGGAAGTACATGTGATTCAGGATATCTCTCAGGCCAAAAAGGATCATGACATGCATCAAATTACGAACTTGGAAAAGTTGCTACATTAGATTAAATCTTTAATATGGATATTTAATTTATATATTATATTTTTCTGAAGTAGGTATAGACAGGCTTTTATTTCTTACAGAAAGCTGAATTGAAGAGAGTTAGCCCCTGTGTTATTAATCTTACAGTTTCTTTCACAACGAGAGATGCCTAACTAATACGATTTTTCTCTTTGTCCAGTTGGAGAGTGGTGGAGAACAGGACCTGGATGCTTTGGACCAAAACCAGTCCGACTACCTCAGTGCAGCTAGTGACCTGGAGGACACAGACGGAGAGGCCCTCACAGACGGAGAGGCCTACACCGACAACGAGGATCTTGAAGAGGCTTATCCCGGTCAGGAGGCAGCCAGGCTCCCACGAGGCTCCAGGGTAAGTGGAGCTGCTTTGGCCCGATCATCCGAGCCAGCTTCTGGGCACCACAGCCCCACCATGGACCCCATGGACCCTGAAACGCACGCTGACAGGTACTCGCTTAGAGAAATCCCACCACTGATGCACGTACCGGAGCCCAGATCAACCCGCCAGAACAATTACAGCCCAACTCACAGCACTGCTGAGGAGGAGGACCCCTCTAATCGCAGTTTTACAGACTCAGACTTCAATGCTCTTGATTCTATTTCACCCACCACTCCATCAGACGGACCTCCGGATTTTATAGCCCCTGACCCCTCCACTCGGCACTCCATAAATGAGCCCACATACGCTGAGGTGCCGGCTGAGAGCCCACAACAAGTCAGCCTGTCTGCTATTGAAGAGAAATTACAGCAGGTAAATAATATGTTGCTCTCATTTAAAGGAACATACCTGTGTTTTTCCATGTGTAAGCCCATTAAATTCAGTGATCTTTAGAGCCAAAACAATTAGTTGATTGATCAGTTACTCAGGCAATCAAAAGTAATTAAACAGGCTATTGAGGTGTGGAAACTTTCAGTTTTAGCAAATTTTTTGATTCTTAAGAAACCAAATAATTAATCATACTACATATTTTAAATGCTATTGGAAAAAACATTCTTGGCTACCGAACACAAACTTTTTTTAAACCCCAAAGCTACTGAATTTACTTCTTTTTTGTCCATTTTTCCCTCATTTGACAGCCTACTCTTTTTCAGAATTTCAGTTTCTGATTTTCCCACCAACAATTGAATGCACCAGCAGTGGGAGACCAGAGCTTTTAAACCTCATATTACCAAAAAACATTAATCTACTTCTTTAACCCAAATGTAAAGATTATACTAAATGTTAACTGTTTAGGCAGGTTTAAAGTCTCTGTTTGTTCACTTTTCCTGCTGAAACCAGTAGCTATATGGATGTTAACTTTTGTAGCAGTAATTTCATTGGAAAATGGTCATAAGTATTGCACAAGGAAACGTGGTTCGTATTAATTGGATTAAATATACAGAGTTGCCAAAATAGTCTTAAAATCAGCCAAGAACCTCTATGAATCTAAGAGAAGTTATGCTGTTGGTATTTCCAGTAAGAGTCAAACCCATTGTTCATTGTTAAGAACTATGAGGAACAAAGCTTATGAGAAAACCTTTTTTAAATTGCTCATGTCCTCTCTTCTAGACTCGCTCTGCAGAACCACAGGCACAGGCTGAGGAAAAGAAAGGCCCTCAGTTCATCGTGTAAGTCGCCTTTCTGCAGTCTGTGGCTTTGTGGGAGTTATGGGGAACAGCCAGAATGAGGCTCTGTGCTCATTTCGATGCTCTCTCCTCTGCTCTTCAACAGGCTAGCGCATCATCACCAAGCGGTGCAGTTCAGACGCACACAGATCCGAGGCAGTGACAGCTCGGAGGATGATGAGGATGAAGACGACGACATCGAATGGGGCCCTGCAACAGAACTCTAGACACATCGAGGATTAAAAATGGAGCTGAGCAATTTAGAAGCAATTTGTCTCCCCCAAGAAATTCTTGTGGCTTGGATTATTTAGTTGTTTTTTGGGTTTTTTTTTTTGTTGTTTTTTTTTTTTTTCTGCAGAACACAAGTTTCGTCTGAGGATGTTGGTCGGCCCACTCTAGGGGCCCTGTTCAGGTGTTGGATAGTAGAAACGGCTTTATTCAGGATTATTACAACCCTTTACTATGGGATTTAACATCTGAAAAAGGTTGTGAGATGGATGCTAAGATCAAAGTGCCTGATTTCTTTTTGGATTTTTATTTAAATAACCCTTTGTGAAACAAATCAGTTAGCCCTTTTGTTATTGCTATTTCATGAAACATAAAACAAATTCTAACTTGTATTACAAACTAAATGAGTCTGTTTTTATTGACATATGCCCAGGACCTTTATGAAATATTATTTTGTCCTTTTTTACATTAAAGTGTTTTCCTGACTTTAAAAGTGGGTTGTCTTTCAATTTCATAAAATGGCAAAAGCCTATAAATGTCTCTGATGTTGTGTTTAATTTTACCAGGTTTCACATAGGTAAATTCATACCCTGATCACTGGCCATGAGGGGGCAGTTAATCCATACTCCACTACTGTCAGATTTCATTGTCCCATCTGGAGTGAGCCAAGGAGCAAGATGCACAGGCGTGAGCCTGATGTGGCACTAATCATTTCAATGCCAATATAATTAAACAGTACAGACAAGGATCGTTCTCGTACCATTTGAATCAGGTTAAACGTTTTAGTTTGAGAACCGTCTCCATACTTGTATGTGGTTTGACTCTTTCCTTCTTTTAACCAACTCAGTAACTGCTGGATGCAAAGAGGGGAACCCAAACCCCATGAAGTCAGAGTAAAAACATTTCATTTAAATTCAGTGGTATCTGGATTTCAACGTTCTACCTTCGGCAGAGACTGAAGTTACATATGAGATTCAGATGTCAAGGTTCTTCTCTGCCTCCATAAAGAGCCGAGCGGGGGCCACCGACCAGTCCCGGCTCGGCGCGCCTCCCCCGGCGGGACTCGGTGGGCTCTGTCTGGGCGCTTCGTTGTGCTCTGCGTGGTCAACGTGTGGATCTTTTAATTTTCCGTGTGCAGCAGGTGCACAGGGAGGCGGAAGTTTCCCATCAAAAGCTCCGGGTCACTCGGTGGAAACACACGTGTGTCACGATGACTTGATTTCTGTGGAATTCGAACAAAGCAACAGTGTTTTTTTTTTTTGCTCCTCAACACGCGTCCGTTTGCTCCAGGACGCAGGAATTTCTCGTTTTAATTCAGGGTTGTTGTTTTTTTTTTTAATTATTATTTATTTATCTAATTAAATAAATATATTAAAGTTTCAGTTGTGTGACACGGTTTGTTGAGTGCAATTTAAGCGGAGTCAAACATCCCACCCTTGAAAAAAAAAAAGAAAAGAAAAGACAGGGAAGTGTTCCACGTCTGAGGACGCGGAGGGGACGCGCACACAGCGGATGCCAGGAGCGCAAAAGCGCACAGACGGTTTGCGGTGAGCTGTCTGTCTCTCAGTCAGTGAGCCTGCGCGGCTCGATGAGCGACAGCGGCAGGAGGAAGACAGAAAGACAGTTGCCGTGGCTGAAGATCGGCCCGGATGGAGCTGAGTTCCCGCTGAGCGCGACCGGCAGAGCACCCAAGTGGCGAGTCGGGGGGTGGGTGGGGGGGCTGTACGTGAAACTCAGAGAAGTCGGGATGGACGGGAAGGGCACCCTGAAGATTTTCAGGAAGAAACGGGAGCTGATCAAGACGCCATCCATCTCGAAGAAGAGCCGAGCAGGAAGCCCCGGGCCCCAGAGCAGCGCGCCGACGGTGAGCACCGCATCACTTCTGGGTTCTGCCCCTGGTGTGTGTGTGTGTGTGTGTGCGTGCGTGTGTGTCAGATGACCTTGAGCTGGAGAGGACAGGACTGCAGAGAGAGGGGGACCATGGGTGATAGTGTGTGTGTGTGTGTGTGTGTGGAAAGTCAAGTCACACCAGATGTGAATACTCTGATCAAGTTTTGTTTGAGCATTAATGGCACCGGTGTGATTAGGGTGAGAACCTAGACTCTGACTGTGTGATATTGCTTGAAAACCTTTTTTTTTTTTTATAATGGAGCAGTAACACAGGGGGAAATATTCAGATAATTCTGTGTGTGTGTGTCTGTGCGTGTGTCTGTACCTGACATGATTATACTGACTCATATCAGGCTCATAGGAAGTATATCTTGTCTGGGGCTTCACCGTTAAACTAGTGTCAGGCCAGAGCCTGACTGTGAATGCTCTCCTGAGATCGTTTTTTAGAAGCTGACTTGTGCATGGTTAGAATGGGGACGAAGCAGTAGGGAGAAAGGAGCATGTTGAAACGTAGTCGCAAAAATAGCTACAATCCTTACTCTGCCAGCCAGAGAATTAAGAAAGCCGAGCTGAAGGGCAAGGACAGGATGGACATACTGCCCAACAAGTGCAACATCTGGCTTAAACAGGTATGTGTGTCATCTTGTGTATCCAACAAAAACAACAAATAGGGAGGAAGGATTTTGTGCTTTGCGTTGGAAATTATTAGAGTAGTTTTCCTGGATGCACATATCGGGCCCAGAGACTGGTACTAGCTAAAGCTTGAGTCAGCCATAACCAGGAAGTGAGAAGGACTAACCAGGCTACAGAAACCCCACTTTTCTGTGACTTTCGTAAGCAGAGGACAGGTTCATTTGCACCTGAAAGTGTCACTGTTCTTATTCCAAACAGTAAATGGCATGTCTGTTGTTCTACGCTACATTGGTTTGCCACACCCAACAACAGCCTGGAGCCAGGAAGTGTTGCACAACGCAACACAGGATCTTGTGAAAGTCTTCGTGTGTTTACCAACAACAGCGCTTCTTATGTTTAAGGCTGCGAAAGCAAAGAGGAGACACGTTGATGTCTTCATGCTGGAAAGCAGGAATCATGTGATCATCGTGGTGTTTTTTTTCCCCTGCTCTTCCTGTCCCCTCTCAGCTGTCAATCCTCCCGGAGCAGCCTCGGAAAGATGCAGGCGATGTCACCATGTCCTCTTCCCCCTCATCTTCTTCCTCCTCTTCAACGCTGACTCCGGGGTCCGCCGGGCTCCAGGATCCCACCATTTCCTGCCCGGGTACCCCGAGCTCCCACCACGGCAAGCTGCCGGCGATGCAAGGGATGAGCTGCCATTCTCCTGTGTCCACCCTGAAGAGACCGACTGCACTAAGCAGACACGCCAGCGCTGCAGGTCTGGTTCAGAAACATTGGTACCTGTTAGTGTTGTGTATCACCAGTTGCAAAATCTGGAGACAGGGGTCACATATGCTGTGCTCAAAGTACTGCTTCTACTTACCTGAAATTTAGCAAGCAAATATTTTAATCTTACCGTTTTTAGAGTTTTAAATGAAAAGATTCATATCGTGTAAAGATGGGTAATCTGGAGTACGGTTGCAACTAAGCAGTGTTTTTATTGATTGATTATTCTTCTCGATAATTTCTTAGTCTCCAAAATGTTCAAATACAATGAAATATGGCCCTCCCAGTGTCCCAGAGCCCAAGGTGACATCTTCAGGTTATTTGATTTATCTAACCAGTGGTGTCAAAGATATTCAATTCAGAATGATTATAAAATGGAGAAAAGCAGCAAATCCTCACATCTAAAGAACTAGTTTGACATTTTGGGAAATACAAATACCAAAGCATAAAAAGATCATTTGCTGTTTTTTTTTTTTTTTTTTTTTATTGGGCAACCACCTGAGACTCCACGAAATTACAGGATGTTACAAGTCTTTGTGCTAAGCTAAGCTAACTGAGTGCTTTTATTCTGCTTTTATACTGAGCCTTTTATTCATCAGACAGACATGAGAGTGGTTATTATCCTTTAATCTAGCTAAAATCACTGCCCTCAAGAATATCTCTGGAACTATTCCTTAAAGAATAAGCAATTGACAAATGTTAAACACCTTTCTTGATACATGAGTTTCATCAGAATTGTTGTAGACAATCTATCTGTCAGTTCTCCGCTTATCTGGACTCTAAATGCTTGTTTGCTGAACTATGTGCTCTGTGTCTCCTCAGGGTTCCCGCTCCAGTCATGGGTGTTCACTAAGGGCCAAGGGAAAGGGGCCTTGACCCCGAGTCCCCCGTCTGAGAGTCCAGAGAGCACAGCCATTGAAGTTGAGGACATCCCCGCCCTGCTGAGGGATGTGGCACGCTTCGCTGAGGCTGTGGAGAAACTGAAGGACGTGGTGCTGGCTGAAGGTGAGAACCTCCACCGGTCATACACCCAGACACAGTAACCTGTCAGATTTAGAAAGTCTCAGTATTTAGTGTCTCCACCAGGAGTTTGGCTCCTGTTCCTCTTGTGCTACATTTTTTTGCCAAATCCCAAGTCACAGAAAACTATTTTGGGGATGTGCATTCTGGGTTTATTTGGGTTTGAACCGAGCTCCCTGGGAAATTAATCCTGATTCCCCTTCCTATGCTGCAATCATAGATCTGAAGACACGAATAATGCTTGTTATGCTAGAGAAAAAAACTAGAGAAAAAACACAGCCATCTCTCTCTCTGCGCAACCAGGTGTAATTTTCAGCTCCTGACTGGTGACAGTATGCCTTTGTTTTCCTTTAGCAACACTGGTTTGTGCCGTGTTCATAAGAAGTTGTCAGTTTGAAGACAGAACAATACCGTTTACTCTCCCACTTCCCCTTTTGCGTTACACACTCCATTACATTTCGACAAGGGCTTAGAATGAAGAGGACATGAGGAATCCATAACAGGTTCCTGTCGGTCTTACATCAGTACTGTTCAGTCACGTCTGGGTTGGGGGTGGTGTCAGAACAACTCTTCACAAGCAAACTACTGACTGACTCTGAGCTTCCTCTCTCCAAATGAAGGGTTGCGTATCCGCTGCGCCCAGGGTAAACCGCACTCTTCTCCAGCAGGAAGCCAGCTTCTTGTTTACTGCAGCCTTGTACACACTCTTCTTCCCCCTCCTCTACGATGTAGCGAGGCCTAAGACGGCAAAAGAACTATAATTTCCTCATGGAGTAAATACCAGTACCAGCACTTATGTCATTAAGGTCTTACATTAGGTTATTTTCTCTGGCTGGAAAAGGCTTTTTTCAGGACAGATCTCTGTTTCAGTTGCGCCAGAAAGAGCTTTATTTTCGTGTCTTTCTGTCTGCGGTAAGCGAGTGAGCTCACTAAACAGGAAGCCATGATGGATGGCCTCGGACAGAACGGCCTCGTCCACACTTCCTCCTCTGATTCGTTTGCTGCATCTCCATGACCCGACACCTCCTCTTCTTAATCAGCACAATCAGATATCGGGCCGTGTCTCCTCCCTCCTTTGCGCCAGACATCTCAATCTTTGCCCCCTTGCCTCACTAGGTCCCACTTCACTTCTTTACTTTGTTTTTATAAAGCCGAGAGTAAGTGTGCATAAGGTGATTTGTTTTCGTAGGCCACAGAAAGCAGATGTAGCACAGCACCAGAACTTGTCTCTGGTCTTGCAAAACAATAAAGACCACATCCTCTGTGGCACAATGTTCAGGTCACTCTGTTCTTAATGTCCGCCGACGCTGCTAAGACACTCTGACACACATTTACAGACAGATGGAGGGAGGATGGCGGGACCGGCTGCCCTTTGGCCTCCTCTGTGAGCAAGTTGCCTCCATTCAAAAAAGGGTAGACAGAGGAGTAGGTGCCAACATTGGACTAAAGGTTACAGAAAATGTGTGTGTGTGTGTGTGGGGGGTGTGTGTGTGTGTGTGTGTGTGTGTGTGTGTGTGTGTGTGTGAGTGTGTGTGTGTGTGTGTGTAGGAAATGAGGATGTCAGAGACTTGCAGAAGCCAAAAAAAAATAGTTAGACATTGTGGGAAACCCGTTTAATGGCTTTCTTGATGCAAATTAGATGAAAATATCAGTGGCTAGCTAATATCTGTACAGTGAGCATGAAGCTAGAGCCAGTAGCCACTTAGATTAGCATAAAAGTTCGAAACAAAGAGAAACAGCTAACCCGGTTTTGTCTAAAGGGAACAAAATCGACCTAGAGCACCTCTAAGGCTCATTAATTAACATATTATATCTTGTTCCGTACAAAATGCAAGTATGGGATGGGTTGTGTGCTTGACTATTTCTTGGACAGGAGCAATAGCTTCCTGGATTTTCCACTGATTCCTTGGTAAAAAAAAAAGTGCCCCCCCCCCAAATTTTTAACTATTCTTTTAAAACCGAGCCAAAATTTACTGCATTTAGTGAACTTTACTTTTGGTGCGACATTACCACAATGTTATGATGCATTTGCTAGAAGGAACTTAACTCTTCATTAATGATGCAATCAAGGACACTGACATCTGAGAATCATGATTTGTTACCAAACTTCAACCTTTTTTTTGACAGTTTTAGATGCCAGAGCCCTGAAGGCACCATAAAGGAGCAATTTCACAGTGGTCCTGGTTCACAACTGCATTATAATGCTATTAAAAAGTAACTTTGATGCAAAAATAAAACATCAAAATTTACCAAGTAACCCCCCCCTCCTCAATCCAGGTAAGATGGAGAATCGGCGACCTGTGGCCCATGAGTGTTTAGGGGAGGTCCTGCGGGTGCTGCGTCAGGTCATTAACACCTACCCCCTTCTAAACACTGTGGAGATCCTCACTGCTGCTGGCAAGCTCATATCCAAGGTCAAAGGTCAGTTGGTGCAGGGAAATTAACAGGAAATTAATAAAACAATGTAAATAATGTAGACAGAGGGCAGTTTTTTTAAGTACTATATAAACAACAATTTTTAAGGAACTGCTTACCATAGGTAATGTACTGAAGTTGTAATAGTGTGATGCACAGGTGTGTGTGTTATTGTATTCCTAACCATAACTGAAGCCTGAACACGTGCACGGTTGTGATTTTTCAGGTTTCCACTATGAGGCCTGTAACGAGGCAGACAAAAAGGACTTTGAGAAGGCAATTGAAACCATTGCAGTTGCTTTTAGCAGCAAGTAAGTATCTAGTACTCCTTTCATGAAATGTAAAATAGTAACCTTATCATCTTACAACAACCCTATGGTAATTACTACTACAGGTACTTGTTATTGGTATAGTTGTCATCCTTGCTCAACAGGGTGCCAGTAATATATGTGCGAGTGATGCCATTCTGGTGTCCAAATACCTCCTTTTGAATACAGGATATGTAGTATTACTTTTTTGTGTGCGTATTGGAAGAAAGAAATGCACTGATGGTGACACATTTGCATGAGGCAGAGCTGAAAACAGGAAGTGGTTTTTCTACTGCTGTATTGACACAAAACCAAAACTTGAAAATGCTGCTCACTAGCTGGCTGTTAAATGAACAGATTTCTTCAGACTGAGGAGAGAATAAATCCTAAGACTGTTCTCTTGATTTGTGATGCTTGAGATGAATTAAGACCAAATCAATTATTAAATGTGGCTGTTCTCAATCTTTAAAAATAATATCTAGACAAAATTATCCCCTCGGTGGAGAAAAATATTTGTTTTATGTGTCATTGAAGTATATTGTACCAACAGTTAATCACATGCTTGTTCGTAGCATTTCAGGGTATAGAGATCTGTCACAGGAGGAAGTGAGCTAGCAGAGACAGTTGAAAGCTGCCTGACAAGGCTGTTTCCTCATTCTCTTCTGTGTAACTCTTTTTTTCTGTCATAAACTGAAAAACACCAAGATGGCGATAGCACATTATTTTTTTGTATCTTAACAGAGAAGCCAATTAAGAGAGGGATGTTGTGAGGATTTTAACTGAGTGGATGAGGAATTTGTTTAAAAATACAGTGATTACAATTAAGTAATTGGACGTACAGTATGAGGAGAAAAAGAACAAACCTGGTAGACAGAGGTAACTCAGATAGCACTCATTTATCACTTCCTGTCACCAGTGTACCTATTGAGGTTTCCTACAACAGCCAAGGCCTCTTCCTCTTTCTTTTCTGTAATTTTAAAAATCTGCTCTACTTGTTCCCTGATTTTTTATTTTTTTTTTTTTCAAACAATTGATTATTATTGAAAAGTATGAGTTCTACCACATCCATATTACATGTGCAGTAAATTTGTGCCAATGTAAAAGTGTGTGTTTGTTTTTTTTTTTCTCCTCAGTGTGTCTGAACTGCTGATGGGAGAGGTGGACAGCAACACACTGCTCTCCCTACTGCCCACCGAGAAAAGCAGGGTGGGTGAACGTGTATCACAAAGGCAACCAATTTAGGAGTTGAAAAAAATAGTGCTATCTTAACACAGAACTCATCTGTACCTTTTGTAAAAGTTCCATACACCTCAGATAAATATCACAATACATAAAGTGTTTTCCAGTCCAAAATTTCCACTGGGCGTAGAGGAAAAAATCCCCGAGTCGATGACGAGCTTTGATCTGTTTGCCAGTAATGAATCATCTTTGTGCTGTGTAGTCGATGGAGAACTTGTACGCGGCGACAGGCCAGGGAGCAGATGGCGGCCAGTTCAGGGGCGACCTGCAGGACATGGGTAGGTAATCAGTCACTCCTCCACTCACACTCCAACTTCTGTTGACTCTTGTTGGACACTCACAGCTGCCATTTGTAATACTTGTGCACATCTGTTCTTCAATTCACAATTAATATATGTCTCTGATCTGTTTTGATGTTTCTGTGCATCCATTCACATTAGAAAGCAGTGAGCCAACATTTATTCAGATCATCATAGCTCTTATATTTGTTGTTCCACACTTTGGGTGTCGGGTAGTGGGGACCCTTCACTCTGGTGAACTTGTTTCACTACAAGAGTGACAGCTGATGGGTTACGCAACGGAGGGCCAGCTGCGGAAACTCGGACTTAATTGCAGGAATCAAAGAAATAAAGTGAATTTAAAGAGCACTAATACACAGCAGCAATAAAATAAATTTAAAAAAAAGTGTTGGAGATTATCTTCTTAGCAATTAATCTTCAAAACCCATCTGCAAACTTTTCACTTCTCTCAAATCACAATCAGCAAAAAGTTTGTTGTCATAGAAACAGTTTGTGCAGTGACCCTTGCTTGTGTGTCGATGTGTAGGCCGAGTGGAGGAAGTGGATGTGATCCTCCAGCGCAGTGAGGGAGGAGTTGATTCAGCTCTGCTCTATGCTAAAATGATTTCTAAGTACATGAAGGACCTGATCAGCTACGTGGAGAAGAGAATTTCGCTGGGTAAGTAATAAATTTGACCTTAGGCAATTTCTATTTTATACTGAGATTTTTAGATTTAATTCAAGTTATTCATCAAGAGTAGAAAATGAATGATCAGTCAGTTGTTGTTACTGGACCATTGTACACATTGACCTGTCCATTGTGTTGTTGTTATTTGAATGTGTGCCTCTGTTTTATTTTATTTATTTATTTCCTTTTCCAGAGGCTGAGTTCTCCAAAGGCCTCCAGAGATTATATCAGTCCTGCAAACACAGCATAACGCATGTAAAAAAGTTTTTAAAATTACTATCATGTCTCTTTGTCTGTGATACTGAGTGTAACAAGTTAGAATAAATTTAAATCAATATGACATGCAGTCTGTTTTTTTTGTTTGTTTGTTTTTTTTTAATATCAAACCATTTGCATTTGCTCCCTCCAGCCCCACATGCCCCTCTTCTCCATCTACTCTCTGGCTCTGGAGCAGGACCAGGAGCAGAGTGTGGGGCTGCAGCAGGCCAACACCACCCTGCACAGCCAGACCTTCATTCAGGTAAAAATCTGTCCTAACATGAACTCTTAACAACTATTGTGAGCGCCGTTAGGTCTTACATCAACAGTCACCCGCAACCAGCCAT
This sequence comes from Istiophorus platypterus, assembly GCA_016859345.1. NCBI lineage: Eukaryota > Metazoa > Chordata > Actinopteri > Istiophoriformes > Istiophoridae > Istiophorus > Istiophorus platypterus. The sequence continues at coordinate 9,124,426 of CM029123.1, read as the reverse complement.
TTACCGCTGTGTGTTTGCCCATGCAGCCCCTCATGCTGCGGAAACAGGAGCATGAAAAGAGACGGAAGGAGATCAAGGAACAGTGGATTCGAGCTAAGAGAAAACTGGTACAATCTTGTATTCCTTATCCGTCTGTGTGAGCGCACATAGCAGTAGACGGCTTCTTTTATCTCTAATAGGAAGGAATGGAAATGACCAAAAATGATGTGTCTATGTTTAGATTGATTGTGAGGTGAACCTGAGGAAGGCCAAGCAAGCCTACATGGTTCGCTGCGAGGAGTATGACAAGGCCAAAACTGCAGCCAGCCGTGCTGAGGAGGAGGGAGCAGGATCTACAGCAAAGTCTGTGGAGAAGAAGAAGCGATTAGAGGAAGAGGCTCGCAATAAGGTTTTTTTAACCAACAGACTTTTCTATTGCTGTGTCTTTACTTTCAGAGCTTTTCACTGTGGGGAGAAAAACGACAATAATTTACATGTTTCATCATTTAAAAGCAAGACATTACTTTTCAGGGAAATGTAGTTATGCAGAAATGAGATTATCATTGATTATTGATGATCAATGATTATCTTGTCTGGTTGCCCTGCTGTCATGATAGACACTTTGTGCCAATCTTACAGAATAAAAGAATAGAAAAACAGAACAAGGGAGGTAAAAAGTATGTGCGTGTTTGTGTGTCTGCGTACAGGCAGACGAAGCGGAGGCCACCTACCGTACATGCATAGCAGATGCCACCACTCAGCAGCTGGAGCTGGAGCACACAAAGGTCACGGTGCTGAGACTGTTACAGGACGTCATCAAACAGAGTGACCAGACCCTCCGCTCGGTCAGAAGAATCACAAAAAAACACGCACACACAAAACCGCCAGTCGTCATCGCTACAGTCAGGATAATGTCAACTGCTGAACTTTTCTGTGACATCCACCTGTCCGCTCCCCCTCCAGGCAACCATTTCCTACTACCAGCTCATGCACATGCAGACAGTGGTCTTGCCTGTCCACTACCAGACTCTGTGTGAGAGCAGTAAGCTGTACGACCCCGGCCAGCAGTACGCCGCCCACGTTCGAGACCTGCAGTTACCAGAGCAGCCGAATGTTCACTACACATTTGAGGCCTACTCCCCCTCCAGCTCATCATCACTGTAAGAGCTTCATATAGGGCCATAGTTATCCAGGTTTTCAGCTGAAACCTCAAAGGAGAAGTTTTGACATTTTGACACTTTATCGCTTTTTTCGCTTGATGAGAGAGAATATGTGTATTTTCCAAAATGCTGAGCTATTTCTTTAAAATTAGTTAATTTAAAAAACACTGAATATATTTAGAGTGTCATGTTTGCAAATCATTGCAGCCCCGGACACAGAGCAAGGAATGACAGTTTCAACACGGAGCAGACGAGCCACACGGACAGTCCTGCCACCACCGTGGATTCAGCAGCTGGTGACAACAGAGAGGCAGAGGTTCACCGCAAGAGTAAGCAACACCTGCTGCTGCTCTAGATACCACTTGGCTGTCATCTTTTCAAAAATAATTATTATTGAGAAATCCAGCTTATTGAGAAGTTTTTGTCTGTACTTCATTTGTTCATTGCATTACATATGTCAAGAGTAAGCAGCAGTTAAAAGTCGCCAGTTTTAATGGTTTTTAAATGTAGAATTCTGACTTTTTTTTATAACAAAGTAGGATAAAATTGACTAGAAAATGTCTACAAGGATTGCATTTAGTCATGTTAAATCATTACTCTTATACTGACTTCCATGTACTATCCCCAGGGCAGGGCCACAAGTCATGGGGTTCAACAGTGAGCGATGACAGCGTTGGGGGAGATGGAGGCCTAGAGTCTCCTACTGCCATCAGAAGTAAGCAAGAAGTCATATTCACAGTAACATACACCAGAATATCTCATTTATACTTGACTATTAGGAGGAACTTAAATGTTCTTTTTTTTCCAGCTGAACTCATCATAATGGCACACGGTATGTCTGAGAAAATGTATTTAAAGTGTATATTTATTTTAGGTGACCTCAGTAAAATGGCTCGGACATCATCCACTGGAACAATGTCGTCCAATGAGGATGCAGATGAGAAAGACGGGAATGTAGCTTCCTTTGAAACTACAAGTAAGTTTTTCAGCTTGTCTTGTATTTTGATTTTGCTGTGTAATTTCATGGCTAAACTGAGAGAAAAGGCAGGCTCTGGAGTGTGTATGATGGGGGCGTCTTTCTCTTCAGATATTAATGGCATGGATCCTGAGGTGGTGTCGTCCACCAGACTTTACCGTAACATCGGCCTGTCCAAAGCAGCCAAGACCCACCGAATGAGAAAGCTGCGGACTCCTGCCAAGTGCCGCGAGTGTGACAGCTATGTTTACTTCCAAGGGGCTGAGTGTGAGGAGGTGAGTTCTTTATCATGTCTCCAGACATCCAACCTGCAGAGAGAAATTAAGGATTTCAGTGTAGAGGTCTCAAAGTATCTCACTGATGCTTTAGAAAGTTTTCATCGAGTCAGCGCCTTCTTCTCTTTCCACACAGTGTTTCCTGGCATGTCACAAGCGCTGTCTGGAGACTCTGGCCATCCAGTGTGGCCACAAGAAGCTGCAGGGCCGTCTGCAGCTGTTCGGCAGGGAGTTCTCTCAGGTTGCCAGCTGTGCAAGCGATGGCATCCCCTTCATCATCACCAAGTGCATATCTGAGATAGAGAGGCGGGCACTCAAGATGAAGGTGAGGACATGCGTTTACCGACTGTTAAAATGCTCAATGTCTGAATTTTGGCCTCAGCCACAGAGAAGAAGTCTAAACTATCTGGTATGAACCACTGCTTCCTCCTTGAAGGGCATCTATAGGGTGAACGGGGTGAAGACTCGTGTTGAGAAACTGTGTCAGGCCTTTGAGAACGGCAAGGAGCTGGTTGAGCTGTCCCAGTGTTCCCCACACGACATCAGCAATGTCCTCAAGCTTTACCTCAGACAGGTACACATGCATGCAAGCATATGTAGCCATGTTTTCGAGGGACTTGCAGATTGTACAATGGCGGCAGCAGCTGGAAATCATGGGAATAATTTGCTTTAAAGTTATTTGTAAGGTTCTCCTGCTCTGTCATACATAAAATGTTGTTAGTTTATGCTCAGTTCATCCCCTCCAACACACTTTTTTGTTTGTCTTTCCCCCCAGCTGCCAGAGCCCATCATGCTGTTCAGACTGTACAACAGCCTGATGGGTTTGGCCAAAGAGAGTCTGCAAAGTGAAGGAGAAACACCAGAGGTAGAGGAGGCCGAATCCAACAGTGTTACCCCAGCAGTGGTAAAGGGGTCTGAGCTGGTGGATCTGGGTCCTGACACCGATCCAGAGGTCCTGGTGCTGGTGGAGAAGCTGAAGGAGCTTCTAAAGGAGCTGCCCAATGCCAACATTGCTACTCTGCGCTACATCATTCGCCACCTCCGAAGGTCCATTATAATATCCCTTGTAGGGGAACAAAAATTAAATAAAATTAAAAAAACATGGCTGTACATTTGATTATGTGCAGAAATGTATTCCTGATCCTTCCTCTAACTTCCTCCTTCCAGGATAGCAGAGCTGGAGGAGGATAACAAGATGAGTCCCAGTAACTTAGGGATTGTGTTCGGGCCCTCTCTGATGCGTCCCCGTCCAACTGGGGCCACGATATCCCTGTCCTCTCTGGTTGATTACCCCCACCAAGCCCGCATTGTGGAGGCCCTCATAGTCTTTTATTCATCCATCTTTCAGTCCAAAACCTCCCAGTCCCACAAAACCTGCCGCTCTGCTTCCGCCTCCACTCAGCAGGTAGGGCTTCCTGTGCACTGAGGGTTGATATTCATCTCTTGAATTATCTATTTGCAGCAGACATGTGTCTGTCTCAGTACAAGACATAGTAACATCATGTTCTGTGTATCCTGTTTATTCTTAATAATGGTTATTTGGCAAATGTCAGTTTGTGACAGAGAAAAGGCAACCTGGTAGGTGTCATAAGGGTAATTGATTTATGAACATGCACAAAATCTGGTGTAAAGGCAAGAGGCAGAATAAAAATGTAAGCATTAAATGTCAGAACATGCATTTCCCCATCCAGTGTTATGGCCTAATTTCATTATTCATTTGAATCCCACACTTCCCTCTTCATTTGCATTTTGCATTTGACACTGTCAAAACAAAAGAACATTTCACATTTTCTGTCTTATTGATAACAATCTCCTCATTTCCTCCCCCTCTTGGTTCCAGGGCACTGCTGCAGACGACAAGATGGGGAGCTCTGCTGATGGAGAGGAGGATGGAGGCAGAGAGGAGCAGAGTAAACCAGACTCCGACAAGATGGAGGAGGGATGTGGTGAGTTGTTTTTGTTTTGTTTTTTTTAAATCAAGACTAGGTATGCATAGTACTGTTGTAAATAAAGTAACATCCCCTTGTAGCTCCCACTGAGTTTCACTGAGTTTTCTATTTGTTTTTATAGTAGGTGGAATACACATCACTTCTAAGCATGTAAAAAATATCTAGAATGTGTTTAACAGCAGTCGCATCTGTCTGACCACTGGCGTCTTTATCTCCATTCAGAAAGTTCATTGGGCTCCAGTGAGCAGCTCCCAGACTCTGACTCAGAGCTAGATGAAAACAGCCAGAGGACTGCACACTCCCGCAGCCTGATGAAGCAGGACAGCGAGGTGAGCGTGGATGATGACCAGCTGAGCTACAGGGACAGCTTGGACCTTTCTAGCCAGTCAGCACCCCACACTGACCCAGAACAAGACGTGGATCAGGACCAAGACAACCCAGATGGAGGAGAGCCCCCTGCTCTGCCAGACAGTGGGCCCCCAGATGATGACACAGGGGCAGAGCAGAACCTGAGCACCTCTCTGGCCGAGCTCAATGTGAACCAGTCCAACAACAACTACCCATATTCCCCTATTTTAAACCTGTCAGGGCTTCCGCTGGTACGTCTGTATGGAAAAAAATTACCCCTGACGAGGAACAAGGACAGTGGGCCTGAGTTTGTCTGATTTCATTATCAAAATATCATTGTATGTGTAATCTAAGAATAAGTTGAGTGACAGGATTGTTTTTTTTATGCATTGAAATTCAGGGAAGCCTGAAATTGAATTTTTTTTTTTATGTAAAAATCTGAATTTTACATATTCCTAGGGTTTTTTTTCCTGTAGTACCTTGTACATGTTTGCAGCAGTATTGATCTATCCTGGCAGTGAAACCTCTGCGTGCTTACTGCTGTCTAATGCAATTACTCCTGACTCAAATGATCAAGAAATGTACTTTTAGTTTTCAAAAGTTTTTACTAATTGTTCTTACAATCCTAAGGAAAAGTGGGTTGCAAAGTAAAATTTTAGTAGAAATTCCTTCATTTCAGCACTAGAGTTTTACAAAAATAAATTTAAAATTCTTATGTTTCCTGTATTGCCCTTATGTTGGTTTTTGCTATTTTAATAAAATTTTGTTTTAAACTTCTATGGCTATTCCATTTATAATCACAGAAATAAATTATCCAGTAGTATGTTACAGGCCAGAGTAAAGACAAATGAGCAGGAACAAAATACCCTAAACCAGTAGTTGCTGCTACTACTGATGACAGTTCCCAGTGACAGAACACCCACTTCCTTGTGAGGGCACTAGTGGAAAAGTGTACTACAGTGCATAGTAACTTTGATCGGTGATGTGAGGGTGAATAAGCAGCTGACTAAACGCTTTGGTCTACACGAGCTACAGCATGGCTTTTAAAAGGAAAAAGAAGGTAGGCATCTAAAACCATTGCAGCAAATTATGAAACTGATGCACCTCGGTTTAAGTAAGAATTTGTTTTTAACGTGTATGTAAAGGTTGACATTACATGAACTGAATCAGGTCAAACAATATTCCATTTTGAATCATTTATTTTACAAAATCCAAATTACATAAAATATTTAAATCTTAAAAAAAAAAAAAAAAACAGGAGTATAATCCATAGATGAATGAAGGTTGTAACTCCTTCAGCTTCCTTCACTGGTCCTCCTAAATGTTGATCCAGAAGAGCATCAAGAAAAAAAAAAAAAAAAAAAACATTACTATGTATGGTTTATTTATAGCACTTGCACACTGATTATACCATGTCTCAACTGAGTGGGCACAGACTGTTTATTTTTGACTGATATCTCTAAGACTTTCCCACACAAGGTAATATTAAAAACAAATTTGACTTTATATTCTACTCTATATACCTGTTGATCACTGGACCAGTCTGTATGTGATGTACCTCCCAGCTGTTTCACTAGGTCTGATGATCTTTACGACCTGGAAAAGTTAGGAAATAATAGAATTTTAGGCACAATCGACCTCGGTATCAGTCCTCTGTCTCACTGTCAGATGGTAAAATGAGTTGCAGTCAAACAGTGTTTGCATATTAGCAGATATTTATTCAAATGGTGGTAGCTGCTGACACACATCAAATACCAATTATAGTGTCAGTGTGTTTTAACTGAAAAGTCCAGTTTATTGTACGTAGATTTTTTTCTCCCCACAGTTTAAGCTTTTAGTAATATCAATAAAAATGACACTGTTTTACTAAGGTACTTGCTGAGATCTGGGAACACAGAAACGTCACTACAGTAAAGTCCCAACTGGCAAAAATATGACTCAGCAGAAATATCCTTTAAATGTCTTTAAAACATCATGTCTTGTAACTTGTAATTGTTCTAAAAAGCTGAATAATACATAACACCGTACAGCCACGTGTGGGTGCATATTTCAAAACTTCTGTCATTCCAAAGTGTCTTCTAGCTGTCTTACCTGTCCTCTTTTCAAGCCAAAGTAGCGAGCCACAGGGTCCCCAGCCTGGATCCTCGGCAACTGACTCTCTTTTAATTTACTGAGGTAAAAAAGTTAAGGAAGGACAACAGATGCATATTTTCTTGAGGAGCTAAGTATTATAAAGAAACTAGGTACAGTGCAACTGTGTTCTTTATGTAAACAACTGCAGTTTTATAGGATACTATCGTGCCAGAAGTTCAGTCACTTCCTCTTTTGTCATAACAATGTGCTCTGGAACAAGCTGAAAGAGAAAGAAAGAATGCATCAAACACAGAAATGTATGCCTGAGGAACAGTCTGTAAGATCATTTTGAAATATACTGTTGATGAGATAATGCAGTCGTTGGTATGGTGTTTACCTCATGCTCTGTGATGTTAATAAGAAGCTCCTGTTGTAGAAACTGCTCCAATATGTATTTGGGTGCCATGTCGACTAGAGACTGTAAGAAGACATTCCCTTACATATTTTTGCCAAGAGAGCAACATACATACATCAGAAAGTAAAAGTTTTATCACAACAAGACGGTCAGAGTGTAATCACAACAGACACGTTTTCCTTTTCATCAAGGAAATTTTTGTGTTAGTATTGCCTTAAACTCGCATTTACCTGTTTGGCTGAGGGTGTCATGCCCATCTGAACAACAATGATGGCTCGCGTGATGTTCTCTTCCTGCATCCGCTGACAGTACATCTTAATCGTCTTGATTCCCACCTTGGGCTCCTCTGAAAAGCGAAGGAAAATTGACTCCATATTTTCGCACAGATGCATACGTAGTACAAAGCAAACACAAAGTCAAGGTTCAGCAATTTCACTCACAAATTACGATAGATTATTGGCTTCATCTTTAGTTCTAGGGTAATTTGTGTATCTCTGCACAGGAATGTTAGATATTGGGTATTTGAAATTGGGAATTAACCTACCAGGAAAGAAAACAAACATCTGGTCAGTGGGGTCATCGTTATGTGCCACCAGCACAGTGAGGTCTGTGCGTCTAGGGCGACCCTCGCTGGGTTTGTCTCCAAACTGACTCTTGAACTCGTCCAATGTCTGGTCCAACTCGTCCTGTGTTACCAGGTAGCCTCTATCATGGCACAGCTGAGGGTGATGGGGTGAGGCCATAAGGTCAGTGAGTGTACGAAGCAAACCATAATAATGTTTGAAAAGCAAACGTGAATAGACCAAAGCTCTCAGGTAGCCTTTCACCCCCAGGCCGTACAACGCCTATAACAATTACAAGACCATGTATAGGTATCCATTACTTTTTTTTAAGGCTGGGCCTCCACGTAGAATTTAAATCGCTCAATCTTGGTGAATGACGTTAGTATTGCTTCGCAGCCTGAGGGCAGTGCTTCCTAAAAAAACCTCAGTTTAGAGTCTCTAGCTCTGCACAGCAGGTACGGAAGAGCTAACAGCTAGCTGTACCCATACAAACACTTACTGTAGGCCAGCTGCTGCCACATCACACTGAAGATTCCAACATAAACCAACAGCTGGTCGGTAAACAAAGTACAAACTGCCCTACCCCGACGATAAAAAACAACAAGACAGCCACTGTCCAATTTTACACAGAGGAACCGCTATTTAAGCTAAGCTACATGCTAAGCTAGCAAGCTAAAAAATAACAAACTCAAATCTAACGCACCTGCATAATAGTTTTGCGAATCTTCCATAGTCTGTATGTTTCCTCTTCGTCATCCATATCGTCTCAAACGTTTCGCTTATTTTAGATTTAATCTAAATATATATATATATGTATATTTTGCTTGTTTAACCTATCACCTCGCAGCAGCGGACGACGCGACGCACGTTTTCGTTTACCGACGCAGTCTGATGACGCCCGGTGACGCGTAGCGCATTGGGCGAGTACAATAAAATGTCTTATCTTTTCGACAACGACGACAGCGACGACAACAACAACAATAATAATAATAATAATAATAATAATAATAACAACAGTAACAATAATAACAACAACGATAATAATAACAATAATAACAATAACGATAACGATCGTAGCATCGACCCTCCGTTCCTCAGGGCGGAGTCTACAGTCACCGTTTCACTACACATCTGTAGAAATGTGGCCGCGGCCCCAACACAAATGAGACCTTTGTACGTCTTTTTGGTTGTGGGGGCTGCGGCGAGCTGCGGAGTCCTCTGGCCGATGGTACTGTACCATGTTTTATCCTCAACGGTAACGTAAACTCACACACTACTTGGCGCCTGTAACACGCCGTTTGTCGGCCGGTGTAAACGACACGCTGTTTTTCTTCCTCTAATACTACACGTTATCGGTAATGGGGCCGTATTTCCAGAGCCCGTGTTCCCCGGGTAAAGTCACCGGCCCAATCGAGATCAGCTGCGTTTTCCCGCCGCTCCATGTGCTTTAGCGGTGCGACTTCCACGAACAGCGGTTTCTCGACCATGCAGGTGAAAAGCCTTTCTCGTCTTTCAGCCCGTGTGCAGACACGAAAGGCTTTTGCAAGACGTAAACAGTGTATACACAGGCAGTACGCTTGAGTTTGTACCTTCATGTTACTTGATTATAGGTTTGCAGTGGGAAGAGGTACCTGCCAGTTGAGTTAGTGACAGCGGATGTGTGTGCAGCTGCGGCCGCAGCTGCAGGTGTCAGCAGATAATGTTATCCTGAAACACAAGCAACAGCAACAGGCTCTGTCGTATCATAGGTTTTACAATACCGGGTCGTGTCAGCACTTTTTCTGGTACGGCTGATAACAAATTAGTAGATGTGCAAAAAGATATTTAGGTTTAGGTAATAGCTATGTTGATTAGGTAATAGAAGCCGTACCAAGGTAAAAAAAATACTTAAAGATAAAAAGTACAAGTACTTATTAGGCTACAAAGTGGCCCATTTAAGCAGCGATTCATTAATGTTGAGTTTATTTTAACTACTTTTGTATACTGTCTGTATTACAATTCATCACATTTTATATTTAAAATACTGATATTCAAATATCCAAAAGCACAGTCTTTCTCTTTGAGATCTAGTGGAACAAGATAAAACAGACAAAACAGAAACTACTGAAGTGAAGTACAAGTATGTCAGAGTTGTATATACACACAGTGCTGGAGTAAATGTACTTAGTTAGCTGAAAACTGCTATACTACATATACAGTTATTTCCTGAATATAAAGGTTGCTCCTGGCTCTGCTCACCTGCTCCGTCTTATCATGCAAAACAAGTTTTAACGTGTATTTTTAGCTAGTTTATTGTATGTTTTAAGTCACACAGTAGGCTGTATGTTAACAATTACTTAAGTATAAAATGCAGTTTTTTCTGTATGGGTGCCTATTTGTAACCATATATCAGTGCAAAGCCATGAACCTTGATTTCCACGTAGACTTGGCAGAAAATTGTAATATAATCAGTTATAAATCAGGTCAACATGTTGCCCAATCACTCTTTGTTGTATAATGCCTGGCAATTAGACCAGTATTAACAGACTGTAAATTAGTAATACGTTACGGAAAAATACCTGTCCAGAAGCAAAGATTATTACTAATTTTATAACTGTTTAAAACAATGAAGTTCTGTTTTCCCAGATTATTATTATTTGGTGGAATGAACAAGGTTTATTTGTTTTTATGTCAGATTGAGTCTTACGAGGTCATGTAACTTTTTGTTTTTCATTGTGATATCAGGCACATATAATGGGTTTATGATTTCTTCAGACTGTTGCTCTTTGTCCCAGCCACATGGAGCTCCCATGGCCTACTTTTTTTGCTTTTACAAGGAGCCAACAGTCCTTATGAGCTTATGATAATATTGTGAACTGTGGACTCCACGTGCATGTCTGATGCGGACTTTTTAAGTCAGCAGTAGAGAGGGACCTATTGGAAAATCAGAGCCTATCGATTCTGTTAATGATCACCCGCTCCATTTACTTGAAGACACTGGAACGTTTGCTCTCTCCATAGTGGGATTGTGGTTCGACAGCAGGGGTGTAGCTGAAGCCAACAGGTGGTTTTGAGGTCGCTCTCTGCATTCAGAGGACCTTACTGAATGGCAGTCATGCGCCTGATAGGGTCCACTGTGCTTTTCTCTGTCGTGCTGCAGGCTTTGGTAAGAAAAAAACAGACATTTTGAACTGAAAAATTGGTTTATACAGAAGGAGTGGAGCATTTTTTTCTAGAATGTCAAATTATTTTTTACTTGAATTCATCAGTGATCAAAGATTTAACAACCATTTGGAAATCGGATGTTTTCTTATTCTTTTTTTATAATTTATGTTTTGTGTAATATATTTATTTATTCTTACAATGAATTGAACCCTGTAGAAAGTCAACCTTTTTGGTTTTTGAAGATGATTCTTCTGGGGAAATGCTTTTATTGCATGATTGTTGTTTCTCTGTCAGCGGTCAGGTTTCTTGTTATCTCAAACTCATGCAGCAAGATGGAAGCGTGAATGCTTACACATCCATTCCTACAGATAACACCTGACTGTGCTCTTTGGAAGTATGCTCCCATCACTCAAGTTTTTTCTGTTACCCCTCTATCTTCCCACCAGTCTGCCCCGACAGAGGACTGGCAGGTGGCCACGTCTATTTACGACTTCTCAGCGACAGATATTGATGGCAATGAGGTTTCCCTCGAACAATACAGGTAAATCTATCTATGATATTCTCTCTCTCTAAATTTGCTACAGAATCCCATTTCAAGTCCACTATCACTAAAATATTATGGATGTCCCTCCTTGTATTTTCAGGGGGAATGTTGTCATCATCACCAATGTTGCCTCTAAATGAGGTAAAACCCCTGTAAACTACTCTCAGTTTGCCCAGATGCACGCCAGGTATGCTGAGAGAGGTTTACGCATCCTTGCCTTCCCCTCCAACCAGTTTGGGAACCAGGTATAGTAACACATGCATGTTTATTGCGGTAGCATGATAAGACAGGCCTGAGATAGCGATCTGGTAATTCGACATTATGTAAATGTCAAATACATGAGATTTTCCGGTGTATTCTTTACTGATAAAAATGGAAGAAATCATTCACAAAATATCTTAAAACTGTATTATTTATGTTCTATTCAAGGGAAATATCATATTTCATCATCATATATAGTTTAGGTCTTTGTCTTATTTCGGAACGACACTTGTGACGTGTAATTTGATATACTGTATATCCAGAGGGCACTAAGATCAGCTCCGGGCTTGACTAGTGCTCACCGCTTTGCTGATTTCTCTAATATCTCTAACATATCTTTCTTTAAAGGAGCCAGGCAGTGAATCCCAGATCAAACAGTTTGCCCAGTCTTACAACGCTCACTTTGACATGTTCAGTAAGATCGATGTGAACGGGGCCAACGCTCATCCCCTGTGGAAGTGGTTAAAGGAGCAGCCCAAGGGAAGGGGCTTGTTTGGAAAGTAAGTGGCGAGCACATAAATCACTGAACACTGGGGCAACAGATGGCGTGGCAGCCATCTTATCACGGAACAAAGGCTTGTGTGGTCAAGTTATACTGACACTGTAATGACATGAATCTTAGACACAAACTGTTAAATATGTTTTTGATTGCTCTCTAAAAATATATCATTTGCTTTCATTCCTGCAGTAGCATCAAGTGGAATTTCACTAAGGTAAATATTCATAATCAGTTATTTATTATATGTTTAAGCATCACCAGAGCTGTTAGAGCAAACCGTTAATCACCTTTTTGATCATTCAGATGATTGTTTTTTGATAATAATTTTGCTTTTTTCTTACTTTCCAGTTTTTGATCAATAGAGAAGGGCAGGTGGTGAAGAGATATGGACCCCTGGATGATCCAAGTGTATGTACAAACATGCTCCATTACTACAGATACTGTAGTGTTTATAGCTTGACTGAAGTACACTTTGTATATCCTTTTATTTTTAGCATTCCTATGTGGCTGTGTAATCCTTTGCTTTCAGAGGCCAAGAAGAGCTTTACAGTTTTTTTTCTTTAAAACTGGTCAGATATAACATTGTGTGCAGATGAAAATTCTCTTGTTGTGTAGTAAATATGAATATGAGTTAAAGCAAAAAGGATGAATAAGTTAAATGAATAAACAATAAACCGAGACTGAGGGAGGACATCCTTTTGGACTCACCATGGAATTGACCTTTTTTATAAGTTGCCATTATCTCGAGCCCCTAACTCACTTTAACAGTGCAAGATTTATATGCTGCTATAGCTGTAACTGTTTGTTAATTTGTCCAACCAGGTGTTATCAATGCACTTTTATAAGGACATGTAATAGATACCAACCTCTACACTTGCTTTCTTCGTAGGTGGTGGAGAGGGATCTTCCCCAATTGCTTTAAACCCATAATGGATGATACTACATCTATTTTGTCTTTCCACCCCCCCCCCCCGCCCCTCCTTTCTCGGCCTCTCTGAGCATCAATGGATATAGTTTGGATCCATCCCCCAGACCAGTGACGGTCTGTTCACAAACCCGCGTGGCGGATAGAGCAGATCTGATGAGAAGGGCGTGCAAACCTCCTGGGAGGATTACCAAGCTTATATTCCTTAGTTTCTCTGGGGAGAAGGAGAAAGGATCCCTTAATCTACTCTTTACACTTGTAGTAGATTAATGCATTGCTTTGTTTTAAGAATAAACTTCACATAGATTTTATTCGAATTACATTTTGTCTGTGATGTTTATTGTCTGTCAGTAAACCATTGAGATTTATCAAGTGTAAATATTGGCATTGCTTGTAGAATATTTGATGTCCATGTGCATGACAGTCTTTCATTTTGTATAATGGTGACTCAAAATCCATTTCTGTCAAACTGAAAAATGTTTGTGTGTGTGTGACTCAGAAAACCCAAGTGAGCACTAAAGCTTAAAATGAAACTGTCGGATTTGTCCTTCTGGTTAGAACAATGTAGACTGCAACAATATCATCTATTTTTCACTGGATTCATAGTAATGCAGGTCATTACTTAGATAACAGACACAGTTATGATTTGTAGATATCATTTTACCCGTAGTCAGGAAAAATACGTTTTTATGTCTAGGCCTCTAGGTTCCAATATAGTAGACATTGTTGTAGAGACAATGAATAATTCCTTTGACTGGCCCATACAAAGTATAATTGCATATACCTTTATTAAAAAGCAAAGAAAGATGGCCAAGATTGGACAAAACCCACCCTTCTGCTAAGCCTTACCAAGGAAAAGAAGTATAAATAAAAACGGAAAGCAGAGAAATAATCTACTTTGTTGTGTCTTTCATTTAAAAAAAAAAAAAAAAATCCAGATGCTAATTAATAATCCCACGATGGACTACAATTAAGGGACACCAGGTAGAGGGAAGCACCTTGAGGTCTTGTGAGAATTTCTTTTCTGCTCTGTGTACACAAGGATGGTGGAAGAAAAGAGCAGTGTGAGGGTTTTTTTTTGTCAAAATGCAGTTATATTACACAAAGTTTTATGCAGTGGAATTTCCATTAATATTGCAGTAGAAAATTGTTCTTATTACACCCTTGGTTATTGGTCATAAAGCTTTTAAACATTGTCAGCAAAGAAACCAATATTAGTAGTCTTATCAGCACTTCAATTAACAGGGAACTACTTTTGCTTTGGAGCCAGGAAGCTCATTAATTCAGCCAATGGAAAGTTTCCAATATAGTCTCAGTAGACGTGATATATGTGGCGGATGCAGAGGTTTGGTACCGGTGGTGGCTGCTGGGGTGGATCTGTCCGCTTTGCATGGGCACCAAGGATCAAAATGTCAAAGTTGGTATGAAAACCTCAACATGGCACCGTGTAAATGGTCCGTTTTCGGATAACGACGCGTGTGTCCCCGTTCCCCGAAGCAGAAATACAACAAACAGGTACCGATACGCCACGAGGAGATGCCGGAGCAACGCGGCCACCCGAGGCCGAGCTCCGCGCCCGATTCAGAGCGTCCGCCAGCGGACACGCCGGGCTCCGCCGGGCTGCGGTTGCCTCGGCGTCCTGCAGAGGGAGCCACGGTGTCCGGCGGCACAAAAAGCAGGCGGCAGCGGCGCGGCAGCGGCAGCGAGTGCGGCGCGGTCGAGCCGAGCGGAGCGGAGAGGAGCAGCGGAGCAGCGGAGCGGAGCAGCGCGGAGCAGCGGAGAGCAGCGGAGAGCAGCGCGGAGCAGCGCGGAGCAGCGGAGAGCAGCGCGCCGTGCGCCGCCGTCCTGACGAAGCATCGCACGGATGAAGGCGCCGTCGCGGTTAACCGTCGCGTATCGCTCCGTCTGACCGTCGTTCACATCAGATACCTCGTCCCCGCTCCTCCCCGCCGGGACAGCGCCGTCGTCGCCGCGGGTCTCTCGTCCGGAGGGCTTGTCTGCTTTTCTTTTCTTTTCTTTTCTTTTCTTTTCTTCCTTTTTCTTCTTTTTTTTTTTTTTTCCACCGGGAGGCTGAATGGAAGCAGCAGCCGAGGGAGCGGTCGGGCTGTCGGAGGCCAGGGACGGGAGCCCGCTATCCGGGGCCGCAGCATCCGATGATGCGGACACGGTCGTCGGGGTTAGCTACGGGCTGGACGCCGCGGACATGGGTAGGTCCTCGCCTATCAGATAAACCCCTTCCCCTCTTTACTGTGTATATGATTATCCTCTCCTCCATTTCCACCCAAGTGTCTGGTGCCACCGCCGTGACCAAAAGTCCCGACTCATCTTTGCTAGCAAGGGGTTGGTAAGCTAGGCTAGTAGCTAACTTGGCTGAATGGATGAGGGGAGCAGGTGAAGTTAGGTGGTGCATGTGTTACTGTATGATATTCATTGTACACTCATGTAGGCGCAGTCGTGACTCGTCAGTAACACACATCCCGAGGTTAAGAGGTGGATAACCGAAGGAAAATATAAAGCATAGCTAAATATTTCCAATTACCTGGCTTGTCATGAAGGAAAAGCCACGGGTGTATCTAGATTTCTCACCACCTCCTCCCCTGGAAGATTTTTCTCCAGGTCCCCCTCCCTTGTTTTTCAATAACATTATGTAAATTGCAGGGCCCGAAGAATTATCACTACCTGTCATCCACAGCCTGTAGGAAAACTATATATTTATTCTGCAGAGACCATTAAAGCTTCAATTTACATTTGACATCATCTTGGGAGTCACTAGAGCCAGAAAATCCAGATTTTGGCAAGGTGGATGACTGATGAACATACCGCAGCCACTGTGGCTGACTGTGACAGGCTGAGACTCTTGGCACTAATACGTTCAGTATTTTATTATTTCAAGGTTGTTTCTTTTTAATTTATACTGAGAAGCGCATCAGAAGAGGTGAAATAGGTATTTTTTTTTGCTGCAGACATTTTGAACTGTCACAGATGGAAAAGCACATGAGTTACTAATAACATCAGTTATTGCTCTGTTTTATTCATGTGTGTCAGTAAGACATGACGGTGAGCCAGCATGAACGATACTGAAACTGAAAAAGCTAATTGGAATTCATCCATCTATGATTTTATAATTTACCGTGCTTTTCGCTCTGTGGCATGTCAAAATGTCTTCTTTGAAAAAGACATATTAGCAGTTTAGGCCATTGTTAAAATTATACCCATTTCTTAACAATTAAAGTTAGCAACTATTATATTAAAGCAATTATTACTTACTTTTAATCAGTCTCACAGGTTTGTGCATTGAGTGAATAACTCTTAGCTGCTTTGTCACTGCTGTCTTGTGGCTTTTTGTGTTGTAAGGTTGCAGGCTGCATTTGTTGTGTGTGTGTGTCAGTGATGAGACACTGGGAGGTGTGCTGAGACATAAGTACCCACTCTTGAGATGATTCGTGTTTATATTTGATCATGTCAAGATTTCAGGGAAGATATATTGACAAATTAGAGGAGTTTAATGAATAAACAAAGAAAGAGATGCTCTCCTCTCACAAAAGAGAGAAGGTCACATTTTGATAGATTTCCTTGTGTAAACCCCATGTAGAGATGTAAAGTAGGCTCCCACGTATAGATCACATCACCATAATCCATTATGGTGATGCGATATTGATGTGATAGTAAAATCATCTGCAAAAGTGTCTAAATGATAAGCCTTATTTCAATACTAGAAGCATAAGTTCATCTTTACTGTGATGGCTAATTGAAGCTGGCCTTGATTGTCCAGTTGCTGCGATATTTGGATTCAAAGACTTGTCCTTTAAATGTTTTTATCAGTTCTTAATCTTGGAAAACAACATAAATTTTGTCTTGAATGCATTTAAAACAATTTTTACCTTAGCTGCATTATGGTGAGACTGATAAGCAAATTACAGTTTTTCAGTAGCCAAACTAATAGGTAGAGCATCATAATAAAAGACTGCATCATCAACATAGAGATGTGTGCTACTATGTAAATGACACAGCATTATTTAATACAGCCTAGTGGTGACCTTGAAGTATAGTAATGGATGTAGATATGTCTGTAAATCCATGTATGTGTTTCTGTAGGTATATTTTGATTCTACCAATTGTCAGTCATGTTGCATTCAGTGGTCATGTTAATGTATCTCACAGTTTGGGGGTTTTCATTGTCCCTCATGAGGAAAGTGCTGACTTTGACAAGAGCTCAGTACCTCCACACAGAACAGGCTCATGAATCAAAGGGCTGTTTGTTGAGGGTTACTAGTCGAGTTTAGCTGTATCAGAGGATGAAAATGGAAGCAGGATGCCTTTGGCTGCAGATACCTTTTTTTCAAGCATGCGTGTTGGCGTGTCTCATGCACCTGGGGTAATTTCACAAACGTGTCCCTGCTCATTCAATGCAACTTCTCATGCAACAGAAAAACAGGCTTTACTGGAGTGAGAGAGAGAGAGAGAGAGAGAGAGAGAGAGATCGAATTTGCAGATATCTGATGTTAAACAGATCCATTATTGAGTAAACCAATCCCCTGCCAAATGTATTCAGTTTGATGGTTTAAAGATAGTTGGCATTCACCTGTCTGTGCTGTATTTTGAGTTACTTGACATTGGCTGTGAAAGCATTAAAACATAATGTTTATAAAAGCAACAGAGGACAAGTCTTCATTTTATGATGCGATTTGTCCTGTGATTATAATGGATATGGGAGAGGACTGAGATGCTGTTGACTGACTTAAAAACACAACCGTCCGTAACCTTGTTACCCCATTTATGCTCAGCTTTATTCTTTTCTGTACTGGCTAATACTGTAAGTTCATTTGGTTTTAAATATCACTGAGGCAAGAAATATTTCAATTATACCCATCAGCCATGTGGCACTGCCCTATTAAGCTGCTGGGGCAGCACTTTATGATAGCTAAAGAAATCCTGTTAAAGAAAATGCTAGTGAAGTTGATACCTCGCAAAATGTTGTCCAATGAAACAAATGAGTTGCTCTCCCTCTAAAGACACCTGCTATGTCAAGTAAAATAGACAGAAACCCTAGATTTTCTAAAACAAACTATTCTAAACAGCCTTTGCATATGCACATTTTAATCCATTTTTCCATAAAGTTGTAAATCCAAACATCTGCTATAAAGTAGCGGAGTAAGTTAGTAGGCTATTGTTGTAAATCTTTGGGATTTCACTCATTGATATCAGTCAATAGCATGTTACTCGGAATATATTTCTGACCAAAGCATCAAAAGATGTCTCAGAAATACGTGACTGCTTCAAATTTATCTAGCTTCAATAGAGATAACTTCCAAATTAATAAAAAAAAGAGTTATATTTCTTGCATATATTTTAAAATGTGACATTAGGGACTAATGAAGGGCCAACCCACCTAATTAGTTTTAATTAGGGAATGGAGGTTATCAAAATCCCAAGGCAGACCTACATCATATTGTCATTATGTTATCAAACATCAACCATATCAACAACAAGGAATGTACAAACACATCAGCTCCCAGCTAGTGATATTATCAGACACTGCACTGCTCTTTTATAGATTCTATCACTGTTTGAATTGATTAGTCTTACACTGTGCTATTTCTAGGATGCTTTTATCAGAATATGTGCTGCAGTTTTGAAGGTGAACCTACTTTTTTTAGTTGTCAACCTTATTCTTTTATTGCTAATACTGTGTGTGTCCTCTGAATCAAAGCGTATGTAGGTTAAGCTAGTTTGTCTGATAATCTGCAGCAGGGAGGGGTAGGTGTGGATCAGACCGTGACTCCCCAGAAACGTCTGTCGCTGACGGGTATCAAAGAGATAGTCCATTATAGGCTATTCAGGTAAAAAGTGTTAAATCTGGGAATTGCGTTAATTTCTATGACGGTGTAATGACCATGTGACATTGGCACTGGTCAATGGAAATGAATGGACATGTCAGCTGCAAAGGTCCAACTTGATTCTTATTGGCTCCTGGAGATGCTAGATGTCCCTTTAACATGTCAAAATGGTCAATTTAGACCTTGGTTAACATCAGTTCCTGCTTAAGTGTAATTGCAGACTGCAGCATTCAGCTCAGCTGCTTTGAGTGTGTGAATACAATGTTGTGTTGGTGTCACAGCTGGCTGTTAAAAAGCCATTTTAGCATTTTAGTCCCATTCAAAGATCCTCAACTTCAGGCAGCTGTCATTTGTCCCTATAGTCTCCTGTAAGCATCAGAGCATTAACCTCATTTATCTTATCACCACAGTCATACTCGACTCCTTTCACCTTCAACCTCGGCTCTAGTCTCAACCCTACTCCTCCTTTTTCCTTTCCTCTCCTTCTTCTCTTATTCCCTGAGTGAGATACAATTTATCTAGCTCCTCTGTGAGGGATTCCTTTGGCTCAGCCACTCATTTGTCACTATTTATCAGTCCTCCCCCCTCTCTCTTTTTCTCTTTTCTCCACTTCAGGCATGAAATTGCTGACAGAAGCAAAATGGGTGGTTGCCTTCTGTGGAATTTACCATCCGTTTTCTCCATAATATTCCTTCTGCAAGGTCTCCCTGCCTCTCTTGCTCCCTCCCTCTGTGCCTATCTGTTCCAAAATCAGTTTGTATTCCAATGGCCAGTTCCTGAGCATGTATATGAGCTTGACCTTCTGCCATGTTATTTGATGTCACATTATTTGATGTAGATGATGACGCAGTACAGTTAGTTTCTGCTGATTTTGTCTGCAAGTGAGGGATGTGTGAGTGTGCCACAGTAGCTGTTCTAAAAAGACACCGCATCATGGCAGGAGTGTTGTGTTTGCTGCTGAATGTGCCTTGTGCTTAGCCAGGTCTTTCATTTTTTGAATGGTACCTACTGGGAAGATCAGTAAGGGAAAGTGTAAATAGAGGAGATGGAGACAGAGAAAGGGAGGAGAGACATAAAGAGAATTTTAGGCTGTACTTTCTTCTGTTGTGGTGAATTTGCAACCTTAAAAGACTATATATGTGCCACCTAATGAGGCTGTGGCTCAATTTTACACTTGCATGACTTTAGTGTCATACTACCAATGCTTCCCTCAGAGGGCTAATAAGGAAATAACCTGCCCTTTTCAATTAAGAGAGTTACTGTGCCCACTGTGCAGGCTATTATTATTCCACAGTTAGCACCTGGAGCATATGTGCAGTCAGAAAAGTGCACGAAGCTGCCAGACTTATCAGAACCACCCATATAGAATTAGTGGAGATTACTTTCAAGATATCATTCACGTGGTGCCTTCTCGGGGCCTCAGTAATTTCACCTATTCTGGTGCAGAGGAAATTAGAAAAAAGGTTAGGTAGTGGCCTGGTATCAGCACCTTGAGGCTACTGTCACCCAACTGGTACTGTGCACAGCAGTGTGTGTTTGCATATTTCCCTTTGTCCTTGTTGGTCTCCACTGCACTTTCCTCCACAGTGCAAAAACACGCATATTAACTGAAGTGGAAACTATTAACTGCCCGTTGATGTCATTGTGTTTGTCTACGTGTGTCAGCCCTGTACTAGACTGGTGACCTGAACAGTGTGTACCCTGCCTCTCGCCTCGTGGATGCTGAGATTATCGGCGTATAAGCTTACAGAAAATTATTTAAAATGAATAACAACTATTAACCAGCCACTAACTTATGATTTGTTTGTTTATTTATTCATTCATTCCTCTTTATCCACTAAGCCTTAGGCCTTATGTTCCTGTTTTGAACAAACCATTTCAATATTAAAGTTAAGCATATTAAAAGTTGAGATAGTAGAGGTGTGATGATTATCAGGCGATTGACAGAAAAAATTAGCATTTAAGTCATTTTGAATCAAAACTGGCCAAAGTTCAGTGCTTCCACCTTCTCAAATGTGACAGTTTGTAGCTTTTATCAGTTTTCTCACCTATAGTAAATTGTATATCTTTGTCAGTTTGACGAAGGGAGACATTCCCCCTTGTTTTCTTGGAAATTGTAATGGGCAATACTTACCAATTTCTGATACTTTAAATTCTCAGAGTACTTTTAGAATAAAATTTTTAATCAGTCAGCTATTTACAGTCTGAGTCTGCTCAACTTGAGTGAGTGTCAAACAAAGCATTGCACAGTGGGGGACAGAGATGCTGGAGGGCTTATGTAAGTTTAATGGGGTTTAAGAAGTGAGAAAATGTATTCATTCATTAAACAGTGTGGGCCTAGTTGTCAGTTTCCCTGACTCTGGTATAAGCAATAAGCTCCCACTTTCTCATGTGATGGGAAATTTTCTGTGGATCCAAAGAGCAGAGTAGACTTGCTTAATCAAGGCTGTGTTTTCTGTCATTTGAAGTCACTGCCTTGCCCATAGCACAGATTTTGTTTTAGCTAAAGTTTTTAGTTTGGATTTGCTACCCCGTTTGGTCAAATTTGTTTCTCTGGCCACAATTTACAGGTCTTAAATCAGCTAGTTTCTGATGTGCTCTGTGGCTTCTCAAATGACTTGCATTTTATTTATTAAATAGACAATTTGATGTGAAAGCATCACCTGTCATCTCAGGCAGAGTTTGCAAATAATCAGTACTTCTCTCCTTCATGCATATATATTAAAGAGAGACTCTTGCAAAACATGAGAGGAAATACAGTCAGTCTGTGTCATTATTTGCAGGATTTAAATTATCTGCCTCAGAGAAGCAGATGCAGATTTGCATAGCCATGTTAAGGGATGGTTGTGGAAGAGAATATAGTTTCTCACTCTGCCTTCCTATGTAATAACTTAAGAATCTATAATAACTAAAATAACTTTTATTATTATAAATTTTATTGAGGTCATAGTAAATTTTGAATTGCTGTTGATAATTAATGCCCATTTATTTCACTTCTATTTTAGTATGCATATTTTTAGATTTCTGTTCTGAGCTTGCTGATCTCAGCCACAGTTTCAACTGTATAATTGTATTTTTAAGTTCTCCACTTGCAGTTTGCATTTACAGCATAATCCCACATACTTAATTACTTATTGCTTCCTTATATGCTAATTATATGCATATTGTAGACACAAACTAATACAAAATAAAACAAAGGTACAGTGCAAATTTTCCTCTAATTTCGTTTCCACAGCTCTTGCCAGGGATGTTTTCAGTGTTGTTGTTTTTTTTTTTTTAGAAATTTCGACATGTTCTGCTTCAAAATCTTCTCAGTGTGTGATTTTTACTTTCTTTTTACTGCAGGAGAAAATACTATGCTCACTCCTCTCCAAGCTCTCTCCACAGTTGCTTTCTGTTTCCTCCATGTTTCGACATTTTGTTGCAGCCCAGTAGAGAGGACTCATTTCTATACTGTTTTGAGCTAGATCAGCAGCTGCGGGCTGTGTTATTTGCTGCATTGTATTTTACAAAGGCCAAGGCTGCTGTCTGTCTGACAGGTTTTTTTTTTTTACTGTGGGTATTCATCTGGACCTAGAGGGATTGTGGAGAGGATTTCTCTTTGAAGCCACAGGGAGTGCAGCCTCACACTGTGCATAAGACACGGAGGCAGCGTTCTGCAGGTAGAACGGTAAATGATAGCATACCAAATAACTAACCTTATACCTGAAACTGCTACACAACTGCAGTGCCAGATCATCGCACGCCGTGTAATCATTTAGATGGCAGCCTACAGAGGTGGTGTGTGTGGCACACTATGTCTTAGATTAGTGTGTCCACTGGGCACACTGGGATAATAAAAGCGTAACAGAGTATTTGGTTTCCCCATAATGACTGAGATACATGGTTAACTTGAAGAAATTTCAGTCCACATTGCTGCTTTTGTCATTGTTGAAGAAGGGATTGTCAGGGCCAGCATTGTGAAAACCAACCATGTAAGAAAAAACAACACTGTGTGCATACAGGTCTATATTGCCTTCTTGAGTGTAACAACAGTTTGATTTTATGTCTTTTGTTTCAGCTTTGTAGTGCCATTAAATCTTCAGGTTTCTATGTAGATTTTTCTTTGCAGGTAGGAGACTGATGGAAGAAGCTGCACCCTGCGTTGTTGTGCAGCTGTCTTCCTTATGTAGTTAGAGCAGATTACCCTCAACTGTGTCACCACCACCAGCAGAAGAAGCTGCTCTCAGCAATAACACAGCAGCACGCAGAAATTTTACCATCTCCACTTCCATGACTCCCTCTCCTCTCCTCTCCTCTCCTCTCCTAAGTCCATAAAAGGACCTTTTGGATCATTTTGAGGATCAGCAAGGATCACTAAGCTCAGTCCTGATCTGGGAGCTCAGAAATGAAAAACATACTGAAATTGCATAAGAGTTTGAGCACTTGTATGTTTGTGTATGTGTCATTTTGCCGGGAGGACTGAGCTGTTTTTAGCTTTGCCCAGAGAACAGGGTTCTCTGCTGCCACTCAACCCTGCCAGTCTTTCCAGGGGCAGAAAAACCTCAGAGGGAGTTTAGGACACACACCCTACTGACATATCATTCCAATTGTACTAATATAAATGAGTGTAAATACACTCTCATTAGCTAGTGGCAAGGAGAAAATGTCATTTGAAACAAATACGGTAAAAAATTTAATTACTGCAACTCTTTTTTGATGAGTGTTTGTGTGTCTTAGTCAACATGTTGAGTCACATAGTGAGAAGGCATGACCTTCCCATGAACACACATGTATATGTAAGTAAGGAGATGCTATTTTATTGACTTTTGGAGATGTATGAATCCGTGTGTCATGGTGGTGTGTGTGTGTGTGTGTGTGTGTGTGTGAAAATATAAGCAATATCAATGAGGCATTTTGACTTGAGTGAACATAGACTCTCCAGTGTCTCCTCTTTGCATTTCCTCAATTTTAATTTCCATATCAATGTCCATTGAAACTTCAGGTCTTTCCGGATAAAAATGACACTGTCCTACTCTACTGATCCATTAGTCCAATCCACAGTGTGAAATAAAGATGCAACTGTGGCAGGCCCCTCTGAACAATTGTGAGTTTGAGACTGGTGTCATTAGCTGCTCTCAGTAACTGCAGAGCCAGTAATTTCAGACACTTCTCAGTGTCAGTTTGAATGTTAAATAAATGATTTTGGACGGTGATGGCAGATGGTAGATGCAGCATAGATACAGCATTTCAGACACTTCAGTATCAGTTTGAATGTTAAATAAATGGTTTTGGATGGTGATGGCAGGTGGTAGATGCAGCGTACTGGAAGATGTGGAATTTTATTGATGTTTGCATTTTTACCAGATTTATTCTTGTCAACCTTTCACCAGCAGAGTAATGTAGGAAACTTGACTGCTCAGATAACAGAAGAAATAGTTGCAATCATCAGTGAGTGTCTCTGAAACCTGTTTAAAACAGCTTATTTTTTGACACAATGCTGAACAACAGCAGAGACAGCATGTTACTTGTAGCCAGCAAACCAGAAAAACAGACAGACGGTCTCTTGAGTTCCACCTGTCCTTGCATTGGCGTGATCTTATCCTGATAATCCAGACAGTTAGTCTAGAAACCTAGTGTGGTTGGGATTAGGGATAATAAAGTAATAGTGACCTTGACTCTGCTGGCCTTGCATTCAGGCTGCTCTTTGCCTGTGACACACTTACAAAACCTTAGAGGATTCAGATTTTGTTTGGGTGAACCACAGTCAGGCCACGCCAACTGGAGTTATATGGAGTGCATGTGTCTGTAGTCTTTCCTGCCCTGAAACAGTGAAAAGGCCTGAGCTGAAAATGATGGGTGTAGGTCTTTTTTGGAATGTAGTGCGCTTGTTTAACAGCTCAGCAGTCATTTGATGTCTTAAGAAAATTGGTGGAGGTTGCTCTGTTTTTATCCGCTTAAATGGCACAGAAAAGTATATTCTAATTTAACCGGAACTAATGAGCCGAGAATTTTTCTCTTGGAAACAGCTTTTTTTATACTCATGTGCAAAGGCAGGCCATCATATGAAATTAGAGATTGTATGTCTTACTGTTTTTGTAGTAATCAGTGCTGTAACAAAGTCTGATACAGGAATATGTTGCAGCTAATGATTAGATTAATTCTAAACTAGCTTAATCTATAGATTTATTATTACATAAGTAAGGATTCAGTGCTCAAAGTCAAATTACCTCCACAAGAGAAAAAAAAGATGACTTAGAATTGGTTTCTTTGGGCTCACTGTAAAGAGAGGAATGTATTAAGTTGAGAAAAGCTGCCAAATCTTTGAATCGATTAAGTTGTAACAAGTTATTACCATATTTAATGAATGAGAGAAATACTAATCTATCAATTTACTGTCAATTAAATAATTTAATTATTGGAGAGGTTTCTTAAATTGTATAAAGAAGACAACTATTAGTCATTCAAAGAGCAATTTTGATTTGAATAATCACTTGATTGATTTTTTAAGCAAAAATGGTAATTCATATCTATTTCTTGTTTCTCTGGTGTGAGGATTTGCTGCTTTTCTCTGTTTAATATCAATGTAAACAATGTCTTGTGTTTTGGACTGTCAGTCAAACATAAATAAAATACTTTGAAAACTTCACCTTGGCCTCTGGGAGATTGTCATGAGCAATATTGAGTGGTTTTTGAAATCGTATAGAACAATCTATCCATTTTTATCGATTGAGAAAATAATGTGCAGATTAATAGATAAAGAAAATAATTGTGCCATGCAGCTCAGTAGCATTTCTCACAAAGGCTCCCTTTGTAAAACACTGCTCTTATATTTGGACCTGGCAGCTATTTGCCTGTTTGCAGAGTCTGTGCATTGCTCATAATCTGGATCCAAGTTAAATGTCTCAGAGGGAGCTTTTTCTGATCCAGCTGAGGGCAGGAAGCTTTTTATTAAGCCTGCTTGCATGCCTGATGTGAATGATCATTATAGATGACTTGGCACAGTAAAAAGCTGTCCTCTCCAGCAACCTGCTCCCTCCGCACATTCAGTATATTATACAACGTGTAGGATACGCACTGACAGCAGAGGGCAAGGCAGCGTTCCCCTACCATGCACACCACTTTGTTCAGTAAATGAGAGGAAATGTGTTTTAGGAAGCAGTTTGTGGATGTGGTACCACCATGTCATTTTAAGTCGTTTCTAGAGCCTGGTTCAGCTATATTCTGTACTCTGTAAGTAGTTGGCATTATTGATTATATGTATTTCTCTGCATGTAGCTGCCTCTTTGTGTGTTTACACGGAGAAGCAGTAAGGATAAGCCATTAGGATATTATTCTGCTAGAGTGCCATAATTGCGAGGAACGTTTAAGCCTCTTTGAAAAGCTTAGCATTAGGAAATTGATGACTCCTTAATTATAACTGTCACCATCCAAGTAACTCTGCACTGATGGTCAGTTGAGAGGAATTACTGATGTACATAAATCCCAACAAAGATATCTACACCTACACACCAGTAGAAAAAACTAAGTATGTTTACATATGCATTAGTACAGGTATTTTAGAGTATCCTGCTAATGTGTTTGTGCATAGTAACACCATGTCCTAGTTACAGAAACACAGTGAAGCTTGTTTGCAGGTTGGGTTGGGCAGGATAACTCCGAGAGCAACCAAGATAATTTGCCATGTAAACACTTGTTTCTGATCACTGTCTGCCATCAGCACAGTTGTAGCTTTGACACAAGTCACATTAGAAGTGGTCAGGAAAAACAAAATGGATAGGATCTTAAAGGAACTTTAAAGGAAATTTCACATTTTAAAAAATAGACTTTGCATTCTTACAGAGACTTAGATGAGAAGATCAAGATTATTTTATAACTGAAGAAGTGACAGGTTGTGGTTCAGAGGTGCTGGTAGGTAAATTTGGATACTACAGGCAGAGTCAGCACTGCTTGCAATCTTTATGCTAAGCTAAGCTGATCCTCACCTGGCTTCCTCTTTGTCTAACTTGTGCCAAAAAAGTGAACAAGTGAAAAATGTTGAACATTTGAACATTATAAACATATGATGATTTTAAAATTGAACTAAAAGTATCACTTGTTGCTTTTCCATTGCTGGTGAAAAGATAAGACAGGCATCACCTAGGAGACAATTGTAAGAGTTAACAAAAAAATAGAGACCATCTTGTGATGGGATCACACCAGCCATGACGGCCACCAACATTCTGTCATTCCAACCCATGAGTACTCAGACCTCACCCATGTTCAAACTCGGCATTCTTTTTGATCTCAACTACACACCTTTAGAGTTTTGTTACTGTGTGTTGCATGGTTGTGACATTTCAATGGTAACAAAATCCCTCCATAGCCAAAGTACTCAACTGGTAGTTATCGCTACAGTAGGTGCGTCCAGGACTACCTTTTGCCACCATGACACACACACACACACACACACACACACACACACACACACAAACACAAACACACAAACTCAGAAGGTGAAAACAGTACATAATAAGTGGGTTCTTCTTCAGCTCTTGACAGAGAGCTGTGTAGATGTCAGTGGGTCCAAAAATAGCACCTGCACAGACAAAAGAGGGGTATCAGGAACCTGGAGATCATTTTATGTGTTTACCAAGTAACATGATAAGACTTCCAATGCTATTTTACATCCAAATGTACCCTATTAGGCCTTTTTACACTCCACTTTTCCATTCTGGACTGAGGCCAGAGCCAGAGGATGAGGAACACACTGGCTGACTGGTGCAGTCATGGAAAAATACACAGCCTGTTGGCCACTGAGATCAAGGGCTCAGGGGTGGAATGGCTTGATGACACTGATTTAGGATCAGTTGGCCTTCCCTCAGTCTAAACAGCAACCATCACTGTTGCATAACCCTCCTGAGCGGCATGAACTAGGCTAAGGTTAACGATGAAAAATTACTGTCTTCTAACCTGTGTCCTCCTCACACTGTTTTCAGAAAAAATATTACAATCCCACAGCATTGGTCACTCAGCAAAATACTGACATAAGAGCTTACTGTATTTTATGCACTTTGTAATAAGTATGCTGCCTCACTGATTGTTCTCCCTTTTAAAATTTGACGGTGTTATGGATTTTGGCTTTCTGTAGATAAGTTTAGGCACACTTTGAATCATACACTGCTTTGTTATGGCATGAAAAATTAACACCCAATCAATAGCTAGAGCCCCATCACTTAGCCTCTGCCAAGATAAAAACCGATGATCTCAGAGACTGCCTCTTACTTAGCTCATCCTCTGGGAGTCCAAGTATCGATCCTATCTGGGTCAGCCATTGGTGTCAGTAATACACATCAAGGCTGAATGACAAAAGTCATTAATTATTTTAGATTCATTTTGTTGCTGTGATTTTGTTGCTGTGTATACATGCTCACATGTAATATAATCCAGCCAAATTGCCAATGAAGCTGTTCTCATTTACATGTTTTTTTCTGTTTCTGTTGTCAGACAGCGAAACAATTATGAAAAAGTGACTGAAACCCGGCCCATTAAGACGACATGTTAACCAACAGTCTTTTCGAAGCCATTTCCAAGCAGCTACTCTGTTAAAATCCTGATTTTTATTACTGTGACACCAATTGGCAAAATCAAAATGCACCAGGTGAAAAACAACTATTTTGCTGTGATTTTGGTTACATTTATTTGTACATGATCACTCAGAAAGAAAGTTAGAATCTCATTCAAGTGTATGTCAGCTGCTGTGAGGTCAGTTGAATGGGATGAATAGAGAGGTTTGCCTGTGGAGAGAAAGTGCGACCTTGCAGTCCCAGGGCAATACTGGTGACACTCTTTTACAGAAATTAGCTAACGTTAATCCAAAAGGTTGTCGTATTTGTCATTACGTGTTTTGGAGGAATAAAGTTGCTATTATTATAAGTCCGTAAATCTGGTGCTAGGATGGCAGCAAGGCCTGTAAACTGAATTCATTTTGAAAGAGCAACAACCACCGGGGAAACTTTATCACAGACTCACTCAATCACTCAGTCACTCACTCAGAACAGACATTTGTGTTCATAGGGTTGGCCCCGCTGTAGCAGTCCAGCCACAACACGTAAGTTCGAACTATTCTAAAACCATTTTAATATCTTATTTTGTGTTTTATAACCATAAGAGGGCAAACCAGTATAACAGTATAATGAGAGACAAAATTACTTGGGTGCATATTTTCGAGATGATCATTTACACAACCGAATGTCTGTTTTGTTTTGGTTTGTATTTGGGTTGGGGGGGTACAATACGCTTACATAATCAAATTTAGAATATTCGTTGACAGCCTTATTATATAACCTAATAAATTATAACAGTTGAACTCAACTCATTAAAGCAGTGACATCAGTGAAATCAAATGCCAGCAATGCAGACCATTTCTGGAGTGTGTTCGATAGTATTTCCTTTGAGGTTGCTGCTGGTACTATTTTTCCTTTTTGTTTTTGCATGTATGCTTATATTAATGAGTGGGATAATGGTAGCAGTCTGTATGTAAGTGCATGTGTACATTACGTCATGTAATGCTGTGCGGCTGTGCTAATGCCCTATTTAACAGCAGCGTGTGAGGACATGTGGAAGACAACATCTGTCTGGTGATTCCAGGCCTTACTCATAAAAATGCAGGTTGACCTCAATTGACGCACCATGGAAACAAGAGGAAAAAAAGTGTGTGTTTGAGAGAGAGAGAGAGAGAGAGAGAACACTTGTGTAGGTGAGCAAAAATGAACGTGGAGGTCAGAGCGGATACTTCTTATATATTTACTGCATGTTGCCCAATTTCAAGACATAGACAGTAATACAGTTCTCAGCTCATTGTCTTGGTGGTTCTTACATTGTCATGAAAGATTTTGTGATTGAGATTTTATGGAAGAGTGACAAAATTTTGAAAAAATGTTTTAAAATTGAGGAAGATATCAAGTATGAGAATATCCTACCTTGAGTTGACCAGTCCTTCATATGGTTTTTCAGGAGTAGAACCCTTGGATCTCTGCTGTCCTACACATCGTAAAACCAGTCTGGATACGAATTAATTTTACGTGTGTTTATGTGTTGTGTGTCTTTTCATTTGACTGTTTGTGCTACAGACATCTTACTTGATATAAAGATGTGTGCTGAGGAACTTGTAGCAGCATAGGTGTTGATAGAAAGTGTTTCATACCTGCATGAGAAGTGGCCATTGAGGATTAAGATTTTATCACACATTTAAGTGCTTTATCAGAGTTTTAACAAACTGGATGCGTCAAATCTTTATGAAAACACTCAGTTTAAATGGTGCAGATTACTTAAAAGGCCATACTTAAAATGAACTCTATTAGTGAAGTGTGCCTTTTTTCTAAGTTTTTAATGATTATATTCAGTGATCTTCTGTTATAAAAACTTGTTTTTAAAGCCTATAGATAGAGTAAACTTAGTAAATACTGAGCAGCTACATGTGATTCGTATTGGCATCAGTATTGACTGTTATTTAAGGGATCAATTATCAACCAACAATGACCAGTCTACATTTACCCTTTTAAAAAGCAGCAAGTCAGTCACCGAAAGATTGTGTTGTGCAGCCTTGAAACATTGTTCAAACCTGCATAACTTTATTTTAAACACCAGGGGAGAGTGGTGCTTGTTGAAAACGTTTCGCCTCTCAACGAAAAGGCTTCCTCAGTTCAGAAGAAACTGTAGTGAAGAAGAAGAACTGAAGAAATCTTTTGGATGAGAGGCAAAACGTTTTCAAAAACCAAAAAAGAAATCCAGTTGTCTTAGATTTCAGCACCTAACGACCACATGACCTGGATGACTGAGAACCTTAACTGACAGGTTAATGTGCCTATTTCCTTAGACTTTAGCAGCTATAATACCCTTATTTTTCTTAATATGATAATTCTCATGGTTTGACTTTAGTTTTCACAGATGTTTTGTTTTGGTATTCAGTAATATCTCTTGATACACCTGTATTTCTGTCCCATCAAGCCCCTATACTAAAGTCTTACTCTGGATTTCCACCCTTCATTGTATTATACTCTCATCATCTTTATGTCACTCAGTTTCTGTTATCATTCTAATATTATAGAATTATAGCAGTAGCTGCAGGGCATCATGGTTTTGTTATTTGTACTTTCATTGAATGCTTGTAATCATAATGCAATTACATTTCAGTCAGCCATACACATGACTGAAATGGCTAAAACTTAAATGTAGTCCTGCAGCACTCTTACTCTAGCATTCATACATCTCTAGCCTTCTCATAGCCATCCCATAATTTAATTTATTAATAGTAATTGTCCTCTTGTCTGGGTTCTACATTATGTTGGTGAGAGCAGGGATAGATGACTAAAGCAAGTGAATTCGCCAGGTTAAATTATGATGTTAAGACAGAATCTAGGAAGCAGAGTTTTGTTTTAAATGAGTGTAACCAAACAAAAAGACTTCCGTTTAACTATAACTTAACTATATTGTATGTGTACAAATTGATCTGTGTTACTGGTTAAAGTGTCATGGTTGGGGTTTGCTCTGAGACAAGTAGGGATGGACAGAGCACATGTTTTGACACACACAACCAGACCCATGCATGCTCAGTTATTGCACACACTCACGGTGCCTTATAACCTGTAGTGTCAGCCAGCATTGACACTACACACTCACACTCCCACTCATAACTACACAAGCATATACAATCTGAGGGCAGTCTTAACAGGAGTAGACATGTGGAAAGGAAGAGATGAAGCTGCAGTACAAAACATGTGATAAACTCTCACACACACATGCACAAATACGGGGTAGGAATTTGTAAATGACAGAAGAGACATTTAAGAACCACATTTAGCCAGCCAATCACATGCATTCCCACACTTGGTCCTTTGGACTGAAATAAATAGTAAGGCATGGTAAAAAGTAGGAGAGTGTTCTCTTTAATTATCTGCATTGCATTGCAAACATTCCTTTATCACCAAGTACCCCCCCCCCCACCCCCAAATTTTATACCCGGGATGTTCCAGCTTGCAGGGAGCATTGCTGGGATTGCATTGGCACGCTTTGGCTTGCTCATCTCAGTGTGAATATGTGTGTGTGTGTGTGTGTGTGTGTGTGTGTGTGTGTGTCTATGTGTCTGTGTGTGTATGTGTGTCTGTGTGTGTATGTGTGTCTGTGTGTGTGTGTGTGCGCTCCTCGGGAGGAGGAGAGGCGAACAGGCTATTCTGTGGCTCAGTCACATGGGCATCCACGAGAGGCAGGCAGAGAGAGACTAGAAAGGTTGGCTTTCAATTCAGCTGCAAACAAGGAGTCAAGCTGTGATGATGCTGAGTGACACGGGATCGTACAGGTTAGCTGTTAGCGACTCGGCGGTGAGGGGCAAACAGAACCATGTCATACTGGTTCTAGATTAAAGCATCTAAAGATTACAGCCAAAAAGAGAAATTTTATCTTCTGTTATCCTTATTTGGCCTGAATGTTCACAAGAGCAGGATATCGACAGTGATCTCCCGATTTCATTAAGTCCGAATTTCAGTCTTTCCTGCTTGTAGATATGCTTTTCTACAAGATAGCCCGAATCAGTCCTGCCAGTCCCGAAAATGGTGGCAGATCTGCATAGATTTTATTTTTTTTTGCACCACAGTTTATGGGACTGTCGTGACTCAAGGTGACTTATAGCCAGCTATCATCTATGTTACGTTTTTACCAAAAATGTCCTTTTTTGCAGTTTGTGATAACTTGACATCACTGAGCAACTTAAAACAAGTAACCACTGCATGCACACATCATTTACCACAGATCTACATGTTACTGTGAAGAGGTCCAAATGCAAAAATCAGTCTTGGGATGGATGGAATGCTGGCTCACTAGCATTAATGTTAACAGGTTCACTGTGTTTTTCCTGGTCTAAATGTCTGCTGTGAAAGGAGCAAAGGGGCATCAGACAGTAGGCCTCTATCATGGAAGACATAACTCAGTAGGAAAAACACAGGTGGAATTAGTCAGTGATGGCTGTATACCACTTAAGGGAGATCTTGGTATTGTGTTTGCTGGCTCATTGGAATAGTGCGTTGGGACACAGGTAGGGGTTATTAATTCTACCTGTGCTTTTCCTGATGTGCCAAATCAAAACCTCTGCTATGACAAATGTCTGTTGTGGCTGAAAGAGCTAAGGAGGGCTTACGTAGTAACAGCAGTAACATTTTTTCTAAAAAAGTCAGTATGATAATGTTAACAACACTGTTAATAAGGAATTAACTGTTAACACTATGTCATTTGCTTGACCAAGCTTTAGTGAGATGAAACATAACATAACTTATGTAGACCATATACAGAGTCCAGTTACACACACTACCATTCTGACATGAACACACTTACAGTTGGTCATTCGGTCAGACTTCGTATATTCCGACATCGTGACTTGTGTGTAGTCAGTCAAAACATAGGGCCATGGGGCACTTTTTTTTTTATAAAGTAATGAAAATAATTTTCTATAATATAATATCTGTCATAGAAATTAACTATTCTAATCTTTTAGTTTTAACTTTTAAAATTGGGATTAAGCACACAAAACAAGCTACAAAAAAAGCTTTAGTGTTGAATTCACTCTCTTCATGGTTGAAGTTAAATTAGTAACTCAATTAATTCAAGACACTCCATCCAACTTATGTTTGTTGGCTCATTTCGTGCTGTACATTTGCAAGCAAAACAATCATTATTTTAAACAATCAAATGTCTATTTAAATGACATAGAGCATTTTCCTTTTTGCTTTTATTCCTGTTGGTGCTGTTACAACTGAAGCTACAACTACCTAGATCTTCTCTTTTGTTCTAAAAGGGAATCGGCCTTTTCACATGAGATATTTTGCTCTGTAACGCTAAAAAAAAGCACTGAAGTAAATTAACTGCAATGTTGTCTGACAAAATCCCCATTTACATAAGTTAAAGGCAATGGCTGTGCTGTGATTTCAGTATATATTTACTTGTAAAATGATCAATCAGAAAAAAAGGTTTGAGACCTTTTCACATCTTTGTCAGGTTCCATGCAATCAATTGAATGAGATGTATAGAGAGGTGTGGCTGCGGAGGGAAAGCCTGACCTTGTGCTGGTGACTCTCTTCTATTGATAATAGCTAAGGTTTGTCCAGAAAGTCACTTAGATTTGTCACTATGAGCTTCCTTAAAGAAAATTTGCTAACAGAGTGTGAAAAGTCAGTAAATCCAACAACAAAGGTGGTAGGTTGGCAATACTGCCTGTAAACACCCCCCAATGATCTATATAAACTGTTCGTGCCAATTCATTCTGAAAGAGCAACAGCCAGTGGTGAAAGCCCAACACTCAGCCAGCTGACCAGTGGTGTAACTTCATCACTCTCTCATTCATTCACTCAAGGGCATTGATGTCTGTAAGCGGAATGGAAAGCAATCATATAAATAAAACTTGTGTCCTATTAAGTATTCAGTTTCTCTCATGATTGATTGTACCCTCATTTATTTATCCATAACAGTCAGACTGTGTTGTTGCTGTTGTAAACAAATCTGTAGTTTCTTCCTAAATTCCACCATCTGTGCAGCTGATTGTGCTGGTCCACTCTTTGCTCATTTTGTGTTCTCTCTTTCCTGCCCTTCTTACCCTTCTCTGCATTATTATACTGTACACAGATTATAGTGCTATACAGTTTTATACATAGTATAATACATCTATTATTATGAATCTATTTAAGGCCTTCCTGATGAAAACAGTCCTCTGATTGTCTTTCTCTGCCTGTTATCCTGTTATCAGACCATAAATTTAAACAACATGGCAATGGTATGGCTGTTGCACTTCTACAATGTGTTAGGTTGTCATGTATAATGTTTGCAGATTCCCTTTTTAGTGTCTTGGTATAGTATGTATTAGCCTAGATAATATTAGCCTTTTAAGTGCTAGTGTGTACTCTACTCTCACTTCAAAAAATCCATAACAGATTTGGAAATCTTTCCATTTTTGTTTAAATGGAAAATGAAGGGTTTTGCAACCAACTTGCTTAAAAGTTTGATATTGTTTACCTCTTATTTTTGGCCTTCTTTGGGCAGGTCTGCAGCATTAAGGTATTTTCCATTTAAATTAATGAATCAAGTCATAACAAGACTAGGGGTCTGCAGCAATGCTAGCAGCTCTTTGAAGTTGTATTGAGGCACAGCAGTGCTTTGAGCTGAATGCAAATGTCAGCCTGCAGACATTCTTACAAGGTTTAATGTGTGCTAATTAACAACAAACACAAAGTTCAGCTGAGCTGGAGGAAATGTCTTCAATTTTGGAGGCAATTAAGTCATGAACCAAAGTATTCGACAAAGTCAATAATAGACCTGATGGTGAGGCTAGATGGAAGAGTGAAGGGTTTACCAATTTCATTAGAATGAATCCTTTGGGGGACTTGAATGAGGGTGCCAAATTTCATAGCAATTTATCCAAAAGATGCTGAGATGTTTTTGAGATAAAATTCATAAACACCATCTGTCAGTGTTGCCACAGAAAAAAAATCAAGGAATCACCAAAGTAATTAGAATTCATCCTCACAGGGCCATAAATGTCACTATAAAACTTCATAGCAGTCCATTCAGTAAATGTTGAGATATTTCAGCCTGCAACAGACTGATGGACTAAAAGACTGACTTTGCTTCATAACATGCACACAATACATGTGTACATGTTTGAATAGGGCCCTTGTAGCTGATGTTACTGGTTCCTGCAGTTCCTCTAGCTGACAGCTCTTGTCATATGCTGAGTAAGGGAGTCTCAACAAACTCAGTCATCTCTGTCTCTTCTCTCTCTCTCTCTCAGATGCTGCCGCTAAGAAAGCCTTCATCACAGAGGTGAGCTGCAATCTTTTCCTATAAAGATCTGTTTAGTTATTATTCTCTAGTTCTTTATACTAGTTATATCAACTGCTTCTTTGGTTTAGCCAGCCAATAAAGAAAACCACCACCGCAGAGGTTTGATCTGAGGATCTCAGTCAGTAATATTTGCAGTACCAAATTTTCCTCACTTGGGGATAATAACACTAATACGTGTTTTTCCCACTGACTGCATAATTTCAGCCAGAATGTTTGAGAAAATAAGTCCAAATTGACTTGGTTTAAAAGCTTCTCTCCACTGCTCTAATGTGGGAACATGTCACTTTTCAGACAAATGAGACAGGAGAGCCCATTAATGCAAACAAGCTTGGCATTACTACAGTATATTGCCTGTTATGGAATAAACGATTCTATTTGATTCATATTGATATTATTCAGTTGTTAGTTTATGTGTTTTTCACATTCCACTTCAAAAGTCTGAATATTCTTAAGAATTAAAGGTTAATTGCTCTTTATAAGGATTTACTTATATCAGTTATTTCTGGGACAATATATCATCCAAAAGTATTATCGTGACAGGCCAAGTATAGACTACAGATAACTAGAAAGAATTTTGTTTTTGGTATTCTTGTCATTGCTAGAAAACTAAGCTCACATTATCTTGATCCTCCTAATTTGGTAAATCCCATCCATCTGGCACTTCAGCTACTGTACTGTACCCTAGAGCAAACATTTAGTAAAAGTAAAACAGATAATAATCAGACCCCATTTGGGTTTGATTGATTTAGGAGGTAAAATTTCACTAAATAAAGATGCTTAATACAGATGAACAAAAATTTGTGTATTGCTTCAAAATGAACACCTCGCCATTTAGTGAAAAACATTAAAGCTTGAAAGTGCTCTCATGCATTAATACTGTGTCAATCCCCAGTCTTCTAATATTTAGATAATCAGTTTTAATGAAAAGGTGGAAATCCTCCTGTCCCTATAACGTAAGTCTCTCTGTCTCTGTCCGTCTGTCCGTCTGTCCGTCTGTCCGTCCGTCTGTCCGTCTGTCCGTCTGTCTGTCTGTCTGTCTGTCTGTCGGTCTGTCTCCCTATCTCTTTGTCATCAGATGCCCTCATCCTCAGGCCAGCCTGGTCAGGGGAAGAAGATAGGTCACAGAGGTGTGGATGCATCAGGAGAAACTACTTACAAGAAGGTAGAGCACATGGCAGTATATTTTCTCATTTTAAACAATTTTTTCATATGAAGAACATAAGAGAAATATGAAATCCATCTTAACTAGGCCTTTTTTACTGTGAGGGTTACAGAGGGACAATTATTTCACCCAACACATCTCCCTCTGTTTCCCTTACCCTGCTCTCTACAGACCACATCCTCAGCCTTGAAAGGTGCCATCCAGCTGGGCATCGGTTACACAGTGGGCAACCTGAGCTCGAAGCCTGAGAGAGACGTGTTGATGCAGGACTTCTATGTGGTGGAGAGCATCTTCTTCCCCAGGTCTCAACTACAAACACACACATACAAAGCAGACTTCAGCAGTATAATTACAGTGAACATATGGATAATGCAGTATGAATTTATGTTGCTGGGATGGATTTTTTTGTTGACTGATTGTTCTTAACCTACCTGTTTGATGTTCACTGGAGAAAAATATTCATTTGATTACTTTCTTCTGATGTCTGTACTCTAGTGAAGGCAGCAACCTCACTCCAGCCCACCATTTCCCAGACTTCCGCTTCAAAACATACGCTCCCGTGGCCTTCCGCTACTTTAGAGAACTTTTTGGCATCAGGCCGGATGACTACCTGGTAAGATTTAGTCTTTAGTTTACTTATAGCTGTACCAGTGTGTGCACCTCAATGAAATAAAGTGAATTCTTATCACATGGATACCACACACAATTAGACCTACAGTATACTATATACCTCAAATATAGCGTTGCATCAGCTCAAAACAATCGTTCTTGGATCAGAGAACAACAAATAGTTATTTAAGGATAAATGGAAGGAAAGGAAGACCAGCAAATGCAGGAGACAACAGATGGTAAACACACAGAAAGGTGTAAAGGCAGGAAACAAAAAAGTAATGAATAAAGATAACTGAGAAGTATTGAAGAGGGGTGCAATCTTAGGAGAGAGTTGCAAAGAAGAGTGAAGAGGAATATAGAGGAGAGAGAATGGCTGAAGAGAGGGAAGGAGGGTCTGCAGGTTGTCTTTCCCAATCAGTGTGGAGGACCTGGCGGGCTCATGATTCACTGCTCTGCTCTGAACAGTCTAGAAGAATATTCATGCATGGCTTAGTCAATGTTTATGGGCACTTACTCTCAATGTATTGGTACCGGCACATGGATACAGTTTTTTTCCTGGTTTTCTCTCCACCGGCCTATGATCATTCATCACCATATTTCCACAAAAGTCGTCTCTGTGCTGTCTGTAACTTTCTGATTCATTCTCCTAGAGTTTTCCACACCTTTCCACCACAAATTAGTCCACCTTTAAAAGATTTTTCCATAGATGTCTTAATGACGTGTTTCGAAGGAGACTCTAATAAAGAGCTGGGCAGTGTGTATTCATTCATTTTATTTATGCGTAACATGGTTGGTGTGTATGACGCCTTGGGCGTAACCAACAAGACTGAATTAGAGAGAGAGAGAGAGAGAGAGAGAGACGAGGGGCAGGAGGGAGAGAGAGAGAGAGAGCATAGCACAATAATGGGACTAATAGGTATATATACTATAATTATACCAACAGGGCTAATAATATTACTGATAGGACTAAATGAAATGGTAACAGTAGCAATCGTAATAATTAAAGCAGTTGGTGTTGATCAGGCTCATGAGGTAGTAGATGGTCTGCAGCCATGGATCCAGACTCAGGAGCATCAGAGGAAGAAAATCCTGCAGAAAGCAGCAAGAGGAGAGAGACAGGAAAGCACAAAACTGCAAGAGAGGAGAAGGACGGTTAGTAACGAGCATTTTTGAGGTGTTAATGCACACAGAGGGAGATGAGGAGGCGGTGGAAAAGGAAGCTCCCCCAGCAGTCTAGGCCTATAGCAGTACAATGAGGGGATGGCTTGAGCTAATGCTGAGTCAGTTCTAACCATAAGCTATATCAAAGAAGAAGGATTTAATCCGACTTTTAAATGTGGAGAAGGTGTCTACTTCCTGGACCCGAACTGGACGGTGGTTCCACAGCAGAGGAGCCTGATAACTGAAAGTTCTCTCCTCCAGTTCTACTAGGAACCACTAGGCCTGCATTCTGGGAGGGAAGTGTTCTCATGGGATAGTAAGGTACTATGAGCTCTTTAAGATAGGATGATGCCTGACCATTAAGGGCTTAGGTGAGGAGGAGGATTTTAAATTGTATTCTTGAGTTTTACAGGGAGCCAATGCAGAGACGCTAACACAGGAGATAAGTGATCTCTCTTTCTGGTTCTTATCAATACTCTCGCAGCAGCCTTCTGAATCAGCTGGAGACTATTTAATGTTTTCTTGGGACAGGCTGATAATGGGGAATTGCAATAATCAAGCCTAGAAGTAACGAAAGCATGTGCTAGTTTTTCTGTGTCATTTTGAGAAAGGATGTGCCTGATTTTTGCAAAGGATTACGAAGGTGAAAAAAGGGAGTCCCTGGAAATTTGTTTTATGTGGGAGTTAAAGGACATGTCCTGATCTAAGACAACTACAAGATTCCTATCGATGGTGCTAGAGGCCAGAGCAATGCCATCTAGAGTAAGTATGTCATTAGATAATGTGTTTCTGAGGTGTTGCAGGCCAAGCACAATAACTTCAGTTCAATAGTAGGAAGTTCCTGGTCATCCAGATCTTTATATCCGTAAGACATGCTTGAAGTTTAGCTAACTGACTGGTTTCTTCTGGCTTCATTGACACTTACAATTGGGTTCCATCTGCATAACAATGGAAGTTTAAGGAATGTTTCCTGATAATACTGCCTAAGGGAAGAATATATATAGTGAATAGAACTGGTCCATGCACTGAACCTTGTGGAACTCCGTGACTCAACTCAATCTGATAAGTAGGACTTAAACCAAAGAGCAAAGAGCAAGTCATTTGATGCCAATAAAATCCTCCAGTCTCTGTCATAGGATTTGATGGTCAATAGTGTCAAATGCGGCACTAAGATCTAACAGAACAAGTACAGAGACAAGTTCTTTATCTGATGCAGTTAGTAGATCATTCTTAACCTTCACCAGCGCTGTCTCCATGCTATGATGCACTACATCCTGACTGAAAATCCTCAAATAAGCTATTATTATATAAAAGGTCGCACAGCTGGTTGGCGACAGTTTTCTCAAGGATCTTAGAGAGAAAGGGAAGATTGGATTTGGTCTGTAGTTGGCTAAAACATCTGGATCGAGGGAAGGCTTTTTAAGAAGTGGCTTAATTACAGCTATTTTTAAAAGACTGTAGTACATAGCCTGATGATAGGGACAGATCAATTATGTCTAATAGAGAAGTGCTAACTAAGAGTAGAACTTCCCTAAGCAGCCTGGTTGGGATGGAGTCTAAGGGACAGGTAGATGGTTTAGATGAAGAGATCATTGAAGTTAGTTTTTTTTAAATTACTTTTTATTTTTTATTTTTTTTACTGAACTGCTTTGCAAAGGCTATTTAAATGATTAAACAATCTGAAACTTAGACAGGCAAGTGAACAGGTGGCAACAATAACGTATCAAAATGCAGAATGTGTAAATCTCACATCATCCACATGATTTTGACAGTTGCACTGGAGGGGGCACATAGCTGTCATAATTTTCATTATAAACATATTCATCCCTTACATTTCCCAACCAAACTTGATCACCCTTAAGGCTTTTTAATCACATCCTCAAAAAGATTTTACCACCAGTAAAATTATGCCTCTTGGTGTGAAGATAAGGACAACATCCAACCTGACTTTTACATACCAATTTGTGCATTTCCAGTCAGCCAGCTCATTTTAACATTTTTCCTCTACCTAGTATTCAGCTGTGTTTAATGTGACAAAATGTATGAAATGAAATGCCAGGCTCTTCTGAGAGGGATGTGATCTCTGTAAAGTGAGCCATTAGCCATTGGTAGGTGGGTTAGCTTGACCTCTCAAAAATTATGTTTGTCATTACTTGCTTTTAAACAACAGAGAAAAGGGAAGAGAAAGGTAGTATGACTGCCAGTTTTTCACACCAGCTACATTTACATAGTTATTAGTGAATATAGTTATTCTACATAGGACACAGTACTTGGATTGACGTGTGTATTTTGTTTGCTTGGAGAACTATTTGATTCATGCTTTCTACACAGGAGAGCTACACTAATCATGAAGGTGCCCTGTCAATAGCAGCGTTCTTTGTCCTTTTCACTCTCAATCAGATGAGAGTGTCTTTTTTCACTTTGTCTATGGTCTTCCTAATTTTCTAAAATAACCATACTCTGCTTCTGTGTATGTCTTTGTGTGTACCTGCAGTACTCCCTGTGTAATGAGCCCCTGATCGAGCTTTCCAATCCTGGAGCAAGTGGTTCAGTCTTCTATGTTACAAAGGACGACGAGTTCATCATCAAGACTGTGATGCACAAGGAGGCTGAATTCTTACAGAAACTGCTGCCTGGATACTATATGGTGAGCAACGGCTGCACATGCGTGCAAGCAGTTACAGTGTATGAGTGGGTATATAAACAAGATGTTCTTTGACAGCATATCTTAAGAAAAAAAACTGAAAAAGAGTGTAAGATATATGTGAGATGAACACAAAATGGGAATTCAAAACAGCAGCCACTACAGTTCAGCTGTATTGTGCCCCCCCCCCCCCCCCAAGCCCCATTTCTTACTTTCAGGTTCAATAGTTTTCCCTTTTTTTCTCTTTTTGGTAGGCATCACGCCTGCAGGGTAATAGTGAATAGTGAATAAATATTGCACATGCATACAAATATACATTCTCATGCAAAACAGTAAGCCTGCCTTGATACTATCCCGTTATCAAGGCACATGCACATATAGAGAACACAGATTTAAGTGCACTGTGCAAAATGTGGAGAAGCCTGTCAGTGTTCATGCATCTTGGTCCAAAGGGGCCATTGCACACGTGCGACACTCAGATTCTCATATAAATGCCAACCTCTCCTTACGTTCTTATTTTGAGTCATATTTTTTTATATCTCAGGTTTATGTAAGAGCCTGGATATCTCTCCTCCAATCATGACATCCTTTTCATATAAAACAGATATAACAGCTCTATCATATCCGACTGAAACCTCTGGCTATGCAGTTTCATAAGAGACTGGATGATGTATTTCGGTAGCCGGATGTACTCTACTTAAACCTAACAGAGCATTACTTGACCCCCAGCACACACGTGCACACACACAAACACACACACACACACTCCAACAACAACAACAAACACACACACAACCTCCTCTACAGTCTCCAGGCTCATTCTAAATGAAGTCAACCAGCAACAGCTCCATGTATGTCCGTGCTACTAATCCAGCCTCTCAGGTTCACAGCCTTGTGTTTATTCATGTGCCGCCAGCTGTGGCCAAAGACCACTGCAGGAATTCATTTAATCATTTAGGGACATTAAAGGCTCAGAGCAGTCACTGTGTACTTTTCCATCATTTTGGTTGTGCTCCAAAGTATTTTTCGTCATGTAGGATGTCTGTAGCCTAAGGTCAGAGCGGGTGGAATAAGGAAAAAAGACTGACTGAAAAGCACAGAAAACCTACTGTCAACTCACAGA
This sequence comes from Istiophorus platypterus, assembly GCA_016859345.1. Taxonomy (NCBI): domain Eukaryota; kingdom Metazoa; phylum Chordata; class Actinopteri; order Istiophoriformes; family Istiophoridae; genus Istiophorus; species Istiophorus platypterus. Next base: position 9,081,934 of record CM029123.1, on the reverse strand, counting down.
AACAACACAGAAACAACAACGTAGAGATGTGATGAACAAAATAAAGTAACTTGACAGACAGCATACAGATTACAAGAGACATCATGCAGACAGTCATTGGTGGAGCTCCACATGTCTTCCACAGCTGACCGGCTGTTGGTAGCGGGCTGGCTGAGGACTCTTGCTCTGGGCAGCATACAAATCACAGTGATATAACCATCTCTTTCCCTTCCGTGAATTTAACCATCTATTATAGGCCTCAGCTTTTCCATCCTCCCTCGAATTTAAATGTCTTATCACTCTCCCTGCCGCTATGACTCTCTTGGTGTAATTTATTTTCCTTTATATCTCACTAGGCCCTGTTCTTAATCCACTCTTTCCCCTGCCTCCCTTTCATGCTCATATTTTTTCTGCATCCCTCTCTGCACTCTCTCCTCCCCATCACGTGTCTGTGTTGTTGGCTCATCAGTGCACTGCCCCCTTAACGTTGACAGAAGGGTCGTGTGTGGCTGATGGCAGGGAATGCTCTTTCTCTCTCTCTCTCTCTCTCTCTGTATCATTTTGCTGCTCTCTCTACAAGTTTATCTCAGCTGAAGGTCATTCACAAGTGCTGAGCCTTTTAGCCACACTACAATATTCATCTTTCATCTCTCCTCTCTTTGCTCCTCATTCTTTCTCCTCCTGTAGATATTTCTACTCCTGAATGCTGTGCGTTATCACTATTTGGACTGTGGCTCTCTTTTTCCCTCTCTCTTTGCTTTCATTTCTCTAATGGGAGTGGGCTGGCTCAGTTCCCAAGGTCAAAACAGGTTTTTAACTGAGCACACAGCCCAAATAACCTCATTTTTGTGGATTGACTACTTAAGCATTCAGCAGAGATTGGGAATGGAGGGGAGAGCTCTGTATTGAGAAAAGGCAGAATCTGCCCTTTAAAATTTACTTTAAAATATTTTTCTGTGTTTAGGTTCAATTTATTATTGCATTTTGATAAGCAGAAAATTAAATGTATATGTAAATTAGATGCCTTCTTAAAAAATGTTTCTACCATTGTTCCACTTTTCTGTTTTCTATTCTGAAGAGGTGTCATTTTCTTGCCATAATTGTAATGTATATGCTGTTTGTACTGCATAACTAAATTTAGATGCTCTTGAGTTAAATTTTTTTTTTGTTTATTGTATGGCTTCAATAGTTATTTTCATCATTGATTAATCAGTTGGTTTTTTTTGGTTGTTTTTTTGTTTTTCCTAGATAATCAGATAATTCATTTGGTCTATAAAATGACAGAAAATAGTTAATTATTGTTTTTTTTTCTGATAAACAGTGTCACACCATAAAATACATTGATTAAATTATATGATTGAAGGAGTAATTAATTATCAAAAGTAAAATAATATTGTGAAAAATGCTTGTGACAAAAACAAAGTACATTCAAATTACTAAGATGTGAAAAAGAGAAAAGCTGTGAACTTTCTCATTTGAGCAGCTGCAACAAGCAATTGTTTTAGTCATTGATTACAAAGGTTAGGTGGAAGATTTGTATTGCAATAGGTTAATTGATATGGATGACAGCAAGCAAGTTTAAAGAAAATTTAAGTGGGGTGAACAGTAAAAACACCCCTGGATAAGGAACTCGTATGACTTGTGTTGTGAATATAGGCTTAAGATCAATTCTTCAAACAGGAGAAAATTAATACTGTGCCTCTGAGGGAGGATGTGACGTACAAATTTAACATGACTGGGCAAATGAAATCTGCAGTAAACCAAAGGTGCTTACTTATGTACTTATGTACTTTAAAGATTATTTATTGAACAAATAGGTTTCTTATTAACTATATTAAAGGTCTTATTAGCTCAGATTAGAGTTGACCTTCTGCCTCTTCATTTTGCGATAGGTCTATAAACCTGTTTGGAAGTTCTTCTGGCTAGGTACACTGCGGCATGATGGAAACCAGACTAGGTAGAATTGTCTGAGTCTGTCCACTTTCATGTATCACACCACTGCAAGAAAAATCTTAATTCGTGTTCTCCTTGTTATGAAATTCAATCTGGTGTTATCAGCCAACAAACTATAAGTGTATTTGTACTGTGTGTAACTGTAGCCAAAGTGCATGTACACTGAGAAGCGTGTATTTCTAACAAGAGTTAACTGTTTTCAGAACATGTATCATCTATCCTATTGCTCATGTATTTTTGAATCCCTTGAAGGGGCTATGCATTTTTGCTACTGCTACATAGCCAATGTTAGCATCAACAGCATTCTGTTTACCATGAGCCTCAGCCATTGTTGCATTTACAAGACAAGAGGTTAGAATATGTCCTCTGAGCAGCGCTACTTCTTCATCCTTTCATGTTGGACTGAGGGCAGACTGGATGCTACAGTGACTCACTATCACATTATCATGTGGTATTATGAGACGGGATGGGCCAGGGCTGGCTGGTTAGCTTGCTAACTTCAGTTAATGGAAAGAAGTCATAGAAATAGAAACAAAACAAGATACAACAGTGGTGTTGCTTTCCACTGCTGAAGAGAGCCCTTGGTTTGATGCTGAACTGACGATGTTTCTTCTACTCTAAGTAAACAGCTGTCAGTGCTAATGTTGGCTATGTAGTGAAAGAAAAAACTTACATATAGCACCTTTAAAGGTCCCATGAAATGAAAAATTGCACTCTCCTGTTGTTATCTTCAGTTCCAGTATATTGAGTTGTATGCCAATAACTATATCAAAATCTTAACCTTTCTGATCCTGTAAAATGTCAAGAACAATTCCTTTGGCAGATCTTGCTATATATCAGGTAGATATAAAATAGTGATAGTAGATTGTGTAGTGACCCAGCCAACATTCCCTGAAACCTCTTTTAAAGATCCTTTGCTTTCTGTGTCTCTTCTTGTAATCTTCTCCAGAACTTGAATCAGAACCCTCGCACTTTGCTGCCCAAGTTTTTTGGCCTCTACTGTGTCCAGTCCGGTGGGAAAAACATCCGGGTGGTGGTGATGAACAACGTTCTTCCCCGTGTAGTTCGCATGCACCTCAAATACGACCTGAAGGGCTCCACCTACAAGAGGCGGGCATCCAAGAAGGAGAGGGAGAAGGCCCGGCCCACTTTCAAAGACCTGGATTTCATGCAAGACTTACAGGATGGACTGATGCTGGACCAGGACACTTACAGTGCACTAGTCAAGACCCTACAAAGAGACTGCTTGGTAAGAAAGATGAAGGGAAGAGGGAGGTAATATAGTAGAGCTACTATGTGAAGACTCTTCAATTGCTCCATTTACGTTTCTCTGTTGTAATAGACATGGGAGAGATGTAGCAGGTTTGAGAGAATTAGCTGAGGGGGAGATAGCCAGGATGGTTTACTGATTCTGGAGGAGAATTCGTCTAACACCCTGATCAAGAGTCTCCAGAGAGAGGGAGTAGATCCTAGACATTAACGGTTAGAGGGGGGGATTAGAGAGAGGGTAGAAGGAAGGACAAAGTAAGCCATGATGCAATATTCCAAAGGGAAAAAGACATAGAGTAAAATCTGCACAAGGAAATGGTCAAGAGTTGGACAATACCAGGGTACCTACAGTGTCCTGATCAATAAAACAGTATCATGGATTGGACAGTAGATGGAGGGAGATGGGCGAGAAAAAGGCAGAGATAGAAAAAGCTATTGTGATAGTATGTGGCATTCCTTGAATCTCTAACTATAAATTAGACCTACTTTACGAGCGTGAGGTTTAACAAAGTGCCTTCTCTGATAGCAGGCCTGCCCTTGTCTTGTAAATCACCACCTCATGCTTCCATTTATGGGGCTGTGCTTGGGATAGAGTGAATGCGCACAAACTTGTTCTCATACACATTGTTTATTAATGTGTGCATGCTTGTGCATCACTTTGTCTTATGTATGTCAATAACATCTCCAATGTTACAGGTCTCATTCCCTCTGGCGCTGATGCTGTAATGGACTCTCGATAATAGTTTTTCTCCAGTTTTGTCTGTCAATCACTGCATACTTACATCTGTCTGTATGTGTCCTTTGATTAGGTGCTGGAAAGCTTTAAGATCATGGACTACAGCCTGCTGCTCGGCGTTCACAACATGGATCAGGCAGAGAGGGAGAGGCAGATGGAGGGCTCTCAGGGCGGCAGTGACGAGAAGAGGCCTGTGGCCCAGCAGAAGGCCCTGTACTCCACAGCCATGGAGTCCATCCAGGGAGGAGCAGCCTGCGGAGGGTCCATCGATACTGATGACACGTGAGTTTAGCCAGACAGACGGGAGGATGGTGGCAGTAGAGCTTGGTGATAAATGTGACGGTTGGCACATGTTAATAATAATTAACACATGGAAAATAAATAATCAATAATAAACCTTTATGGTATGGAACTTATTCAATTGCTTTTACTGCTTAACCTTGAACTGAATCTTCCGTACAGTATTTCACAAGCAAATAATTGACCTTTTTAATACATAAGTGGGCATATTAACATTTTTTTCCCAGAAAATTTTGCCTCTCTTAATCTAAAAAGTTAAAAATGAACTGAAACCAAATTACGGTAAATTGCTGAATGAAAACTGTCCTATAAAAAGACAATGAAAAACATGAGACTCTCTCATCAAACAGTCAGTAGTGTCAAGCCAGAGGATCTCAGGCTGCGCTTGGTTTCAGTGTGCATTAAAAGGTTGGCAGTACAGCTAGAAGCCAAAACTTGCAAGCTATAGAATTAAGATGGGAGAAGAAAGAATAAAGAAGAAGAACTTTTCTTTATTCTCAACTGAGTAATGACCCACTCCCAATGATTACATTCCAGTTGAAAGAAGAAATGCTCAACCTTTACAACCAGATTATCACAAGTCAGATTCTTGGTTATAACCCCAACCTCAGTTGGGAGGTCCAGATTAAATTGTATCAGATTTTCTGTCAGCAGTTTAGAAGATGTAGCACAGTTCAGTATCAGCATCTTCACAGTGCAATAACCCCTAAACCAAACCCAGAGCATATAATCCCTGTTTCTATAGTTCTCAAGGGTACTGCTTCATCTCAATGTAGTCATCTAACCAGAACTTATGTGGATCCAATAAATGTCATTAATTAAATGGTGCCCAGCTAGAGAGAAAAAGAAAAACTGTATTATGTGATGTGAGTTTTTATTGAAATATTGCATTACTGAGGATTTGTACAAAATCTGGTGAAAACCTGCCCAAGTGTCTGAACTCTTTTTTTTTTTTTTAAATCAAATTTGGAAAGATAAATGTATGATTCACAGGATCCCTTATGAAATTATAGACCACAGCTGAACACATTTTGTTCTACCCAGGCTGGCTGTCTGAATCACAAACTTTACATGTTGTTTTATATTCCTCCTCATTTTAGGATGGGTGGTATCCCAGCTGTCAGTGGAAAGGGAGAGAGACTCCTTCTCTACATCGGAATAATTGACATCCTGCAGTCCTACAGGTGATCACCACAGAAACCAAGTGATTACACATAGTCCCGCTTTCAGTTTTATATCTTCCAGTATGACATAGGTGTGAGATGGAAATAACATAACCACACCAGACAGCACATTAAAGGTTCTCAGCCCAAAGGCATGTTGTTTATATTCATATGCCTATGACCCTAATATATAAGACATCTTTACCATCACTTTGTTAAACTGTGCTTCTCTCTGTTTCCGCAGGCTAATCAAGAAACTGGAGCACACGTGGAAGGCTTTGGTTCATGATGGGGTGAGTTTTAATAGCTCTATACATTTAGAACAGACACAGCCGGTCAGATGAAGGAACATGACCTATATTGTACAAACCAAAGGTCAGCAAAAACATATTAACTTGTTACTATTCAGTTCATGTGCCTGAACTCTTTTCATGTTTTAATATCATATAGTTCTGGCCCTCCTCTGGGACAGTACACAAAGGAACGACAGTCTACCTTTAGCTTGTACCAAATGTCATTAACTGTGACCTCAAGCTTTATTTGTTTTTAGATCTTTGTGTCTGAGGAATTTTGTTACCCTCAAGTCGGGCCGACTTTACCGAATTGATGAAGAGTTTGTCTGACTGCTCTGTCAGCTCACCTCCTACCTCATCTGTTCATCTAACTCCCTTTCAACATGTAAACTTTTGAATAGATTTTTGAAAAGTGTGTGGGTATCAAAAGGCAACATGGAACATTTTAATAACAACCCATCACTGGAGACCTAACTTTAATTCCATAAACAGAACAAGACCAGTGCAGTAAAGATTGGCAGCTCTGACCTTCACACAACATTTTTAGTTGTGTGCTGCCAGGTCGTTACTCAATGGAAATTTCGTACAGAAGGTCACTTACTGTCTCAAGTGAGATTGATTTCCGGCACAAACCAGAAAGAGCCACGTATTATTGTATAAATTTAGCTCCAAAGCACATCATATCTCTTCACCCGCTCAGGAGTTTACTTTGCACATCATCACAAATCTCCTCTCTAGATAGAATCAGCCATATTGCCCCCCCACACACACACACACACACACACACGCACACATACATACACACACTTACTCACTCCACTCTCCCATTCTGAAACACACTCATATGCAAGATATGTGTGGGAGAACAAGCAGCCCCCTAACAGCCTTCTGTGCATCATTGCTGCTGATGATGATAATGGATACTCCATACTTCTTTCTGTGTTACATTCAGTTGGCTCAGTTACATGAAGATGTTACTCATCGTGAACTCCAGCAATACTGATTCAAAAAGCTAATAAAAACTGTGTAGGGAGGAGCGACTTCACTTCTGTCTCCTCTGTTCCTCCTTTCCGTGTTCAGTCTAAACCAAACACCAAGTGTCATCTGTCAGTCTGCTGGCCTTGCGATCTCCGTCTGCTGCAACATAAATAATGAAAATACGCATCCGTAGCCCCATCAGACCGTGTTTCGGTCTGTCATTTGTCTTTTTTTTTGTGTGTTATTCTGTCTGGTGGGTTAGAAAGCTAATCTACTGTAAGCACTGGTTTAATTGTTTTGTCCATGCACCGTTTGTATCATTAATCTCTCTGTTTCTGCCTCTTCTCAGGACACTGTATCAGTCCACAGACCTGGCTTCTACGCCGATAGGTTCTTCAAATTCATGAGCAACACGGTTTTCAAGAAGAGTTCCTGTGAGTTGAGCTTACAGTGAGACATGGCCTTACACAGTCAAAAAGAGCTGCATTTGCACAAATGTCAGATGCCAGGCTTCTCTCCCTTGTTTTGACAAGAAAATCAGGGACCATAGCAAACTGCCTTTTTAGGTGCTGCTTCATGTCATGTAAAAGAACTAAATCAATTTGATCCTTGCGCAGCTTTGTTTTGCAACACTTTACAAGGATTTTTACACAAGGAAGGAATTCATTGCCACAGTGCTTTAAAAACGTGATTTCCTGCCTATCCTGGAGTGAGCTAGGATAGAAAAGGGCTAGAAAAGTAGACCTTTCAGTCTGACTGCACAGCATGCCATATTGCACATGTTTTCCAAAGGTGATGTGTTAATGTGCTTTGCCCCTCAGCTCTGAAGTCATCTCCATCGAAGAAGGGTCGTGTGTCATTGATGGTGCCTAAGTGCACTGGTCCTGGTGCAGCCTGGTCAGCCAGCCAGCTGCCCTCTGAAAGGGACGAGAACATCTACGACCTGAGAGGAGCTCGCAGCTTCCCAACACTGGAGGATGAGGGTAAATACCAGTGTTGCATTGCAGGGACATAAACTAAGATAACCACACATAGATAATAGGATCAGAAGCTACTCATAGATCAAAAATTTACCGTCTGCAGTCACTATGGGGCATCAGTGTTTAGAGAGTTTTGACTTTGACTGCAGGCAAAGAAAAGTTACTTATCTGTGGGTCTATGTAAAATATAGTTCAGGTAACATTCATAAGAAAGTGCAGTTTCTATCCACATGACATAAAAATATTTACAGTGTTCTTTGGTAAACAGTAACACTACTGATCTTTCCAGCCCCTGGTCAATAACAGGCTTGTAGCTGTTGCCATGGGGTACAGAAGGCTACAAAGACAGAACAGCAGAAGACATAAAATAAGTGTGAAATACTAAAGAAAAGAAAACAAACAGGCACCAGCTTTCTCAAGCATTTGCTTGTTTGTCTCTTTCCTGTTTCCTCCAGGGCGACCAGATCTGCTTCCATGTACTCCTCCATCTTTCGAAGAAGCCACCACAGCATCAATCGCCACCACTCTGTCTTCCACCACCTCTCTGTCCATCCCTGAGAGATCCCCATCTGACACGGCAGAGCACCCTCGCTACAGGTAAAAACACACACCCATGAATTGAAACACTGGAGTCATCTATTTAAATGTGAGCCCAGTTGCTACCAAAGCACAGTTGACATTATTTTGTGTTGACAGGTCTTGTTTCCACAATAGCCTTTCATTCTTTTGTTGGGTTTATCTGCCTGAAATCTTTAAGTCACATCTTAGGCAAAGAAAATTCATATCCTTGCATCAGTAGTTACTTATGTGAATGTTTTTAGAGCCACAATGTGCCTAATGTGCTGCATGTGTGATCTAGCTGTAACACTGTGTCCTCTGTCTACAGGAGGCACACCCAGTCACTCAGCCATGATGGGAGGTGAGTTTTGACCATGAATGCGACTTTCACTTCATAAACCTTTCTAAACAGGATTAACTCAGCTGTTTTTATAATTTTTTGTAGCCTGCTAGCTTTATGTTTTCACAGCATTAAACATTGCAGGGTGTGGTGTGAGGTTAGAAGAGAAATGTCAGGGTCAGCCTGTTGGTCGGTGTGTTTATAAGTAGGCCCATTCTTCTTGTTACTAAGATGTGGCCGTGTTTGTTTTTCACATGTGTTCCATTCCTTCTGTGCATGTATTTTTTATATGTGTGTTTGTGTTCAGGACCCAGGAGGAGCTGCGTGTGCGTGAGGAGGATCAGCAGACCATCACAGTGGAGGTGGAGTTGAAGAGACATGACAGCGAGCCCACCATCTCTGTTCCACAGCCTTCACTTGAATCTAGGTACATAAAACAACACGACAAACCCCCTGCATTAATGAGGTCATTTCCCCGTAACGTAATATCTCCCACATTCTATGGTCCAACATGTCAAATATATCAAATATGACATGAGAGAGATAGATGCATTTAATGTTGATCTGTTTACATGAGCTGAGTATCAGTAACCATTACCCATCTATTTAAATAAAATATAAACCATAATATCATGGGCTCAGTCACTAATTCAACAGCTGTGGGAAGAATCACCTGATAACATCATCAGTGAAGTCTTGATGCTCTTATCATATTAAATCTACTGCTTTACTATCCGAGCATATTAGCATAGAACAATGTAAATTATATTTTATGGTTTTACGGAATTTCCATTGAATACCCTGTGACACCTTGTCACAGGTTATGGTCTTTATATAGATAGTTCTTTGAGCTGTTCAAATAAGAGTGACTTTTCCTTATCAAGTTGTTGAATTTGTTGGATTTTTGGAAATCTTTTTCACAAGTTAAAAAAAAAAGGAAATAATTTAACCAGCAATTTGTCATATTTAACTCATCCTCAAACACTGCAACACTCTGTAATGTGAGTGTTTGTCAGCATACACCAAATGGACCATAAATTATAAAAATGATGCACACAGCTCTGTACCCTTTTTCAGCGTTAACAAAGACAAAAAGATTTGTTCTGTGTCATATGCTCCAGTCAACATGTGACCCTGATAGAGAGTAGGTAAGCTGTAGAGCTGCAGTGAGGCCTCCATGACCCCAATCATCAATATGACTCAGTTTGACGTGACAGTGTAAATAACCTGCTGCCATTGTCTCACCTGGCTCAGCCATTAGATTTGCACACCTCATCTGTCTCTCTCACACACACACACACACAAACACACACACAGTTTCTAACACTGCACACAGATAAACAATGAAAGCAGCTTGACCCATTTGTTTATTAGGCTACGGGGTCTCCTGTTATGGACAGATAAATGGTGGCACTCTGTGGTGCAGGCATCTACTGTACAGTAATTAGATTATGAGAGTGCACATAATTTTTGTATTGTGTGAGCAGTGTGTGGGTGTGTTTTTTTGTTTATTTAAAAAATGGAGCGACACTGCGAGACAGACAAGGGGCTGAAGGAGCCCCACCGTGGGGAACCAGCCGGTGGAAGTAGGGCAGTGGGGCAGGCAGCCTACTGTCCTCAGGCTGTTCCCATTTAGCCGGGATGACCTCACACTTTGCATATTTTAACCTGGTTTTTGATTGATTGGAGTTTATTGGTTTGGCATTTTAGCTTTATATGAAGTGAACATGTTTCAGAAAAAGAAAACAGCAACAAAGATACAAGGAAAAAAACAACTCATCGTGTGTAAACTACATGAAATAAATTCTGAACAGAATCAAACAGAGCTGATGCAATGCACTGCCATGAGGTATTCAATTTAAGTTGGTGTTAGGTCAGTAAAGATCATGGTGAGGTTTCTGAGGGAAACCAACTGAATAATTGGGTCTGATGCTGAGAAGGCAGTGGCTAGACATATGGCCTAGGGGTCTCAAAGGGGCTGGAGGGGAGGAGGGAGGTTGGGGGTTGAGAGCAGCTGAGACACTGACAGGCGAATAAATCCGACCTCTCCGAGCAGCCTCAACTCACCTGCAGCTGTGGATCTGGTTGGATGGGAGAGAGGAGAGGGAGATGAAGCGCAGAAAAGGGAATAGGACAATTGATTGGAAGAGAAGATGAGTAGCAAAAGTGATGTGTGAAGAGAGACACAGAGGGAGAGAAAAAACAGTTGATACATAAAATCAGCAAATGAAAGATGGAGATTCTGATATAAAGAGACTCAAAGATACTATATATGTAGAGTTTTGTAAAGAAATAGCTAGTGGAAATGAGAGATGTGCTGAGAGAGATTTTCTACATGGCAACCACCATCCTGTCCCCCTCATTTATTCAACCAATCATTTTCCTCTTTGAGGTGACAGTTTGTCCTTTTTGCCTCAGTGGCGAGCATACAGGCCAGTGACAATCCTGGTGGAGAAAAGCTAAACACAGAAGCTAGGAAAGCAATGTTGATGCACCTAAATCCTTCCTAATAGATGATGATCTGACCAGGAACAATAAAGGATTGTAGCAGCACACAGCCAGCTGGCAGATCATTGAGCTTAAGCAGCTGAACCACAAACCCCCATATACACAGCTGTTGAATTGTTCTCAAAGCTAGTTTACTCTAATAGCTTGGTCCTGTTTCACTGGCCTGCAGCAGGAACGCGGCTTTTGACAAGCGACCTAATCAATGACTCTTAAGGTCTACAACAAGTGTGTGTATGTGCACACGTAATTAGGTTGTTTCTTTTGTTCCTGAACGACATGGACCTTTTGTAATAATGACTCTTATCATAATATTATGAAGAAAAAAAAACAAAAGAGGTCTGCCCCTGGGCCCTTGGGAGAATGGGGGAGGGTCCCCTGAGGGAAAGATGCAAAGACATGCCACTAAATAAAAGGATGAGGTGCAGCAGTATTGGGTTTGATGCACAGCTCATGGAGACAATACAGGTACTAGGGTTTTAATCCTTAGCCTACAGCTGCACTTGCACTCAAAAGTTTAAAAAAGTCCTTTTCTGATCTCACACAGTGTCACATTTTGAACAATCCCACATCCACTTTCCCACAGTGAGGTTCAGGAAGTAGCCAGTGCCGAGGCTCCCGGTGCCACTGCCGCAGCACCTTCTGCCTCTTCATCAGTACCTGAAGCAGACTCCTCTTCATCCGCCCCAGCTGCTCCCTCCCCTCCTGGGGTGGCAGAGGAAGCCCCATCCAGTCCCAAGTTGGTGGTGTTGGAGGCAGACAGGGCCAGCCAGGTATCTGGCTCAGGCTGCACCAGCCAGGCTTCAGCTGACGATGATGATGACGTGCCAATCACAGATATCTACTTTGTAAGTAAAACCCCTTCCACACATACTCACACACATATCCTCACACATGTAGACAAATTTATATATTTTTGGTTGCTTTAAAAAAAAAAATTCCTGTGAAGACAAAAGTAAACTTATCTCAGACTAGGACTAACTCTTGTCACTTATCATCTTTTTGAGTTTCATATATTTATTTAGCCATCAAACCATTCCAAATTCAGGGTCAGAGCATTATTGGTTGCAAAGTCCCTGGACTGAGCTGTATGATGCTCTCCTACAGAGGTGCTGACACAAGGACCACAAAAAGCAGGTGGCGACTCAGGCTGGTATGGGAGTAAAAGTGTGTGCAGTTACTGCTTGACGTGTGTGGTGTGGTGCATTCAGTTCAAGGACTTTTTTGGGAAATATGCTTAAACATGCTTCTTGCTAGGAGTTAAATGGAAAGATCAACATCTTTATGCTAAGCTAAGCTAACCATCTCCATGCTATAGCTTCATATTTAATGTAGAGACACAAGAGTGGTATCAATCATCTCATCCAACTCTCAGCAAGAAAGCTAATAAGCACATTCCTCAAACTATTCCTTTAAACACAATGTATTGCAGTGTGCACTCTGGTTTGGAGTGTTGCAGAGTGACCATAGCATGTGCACCATCACGTTGCTGTCCTTGTATAGTAAGAACAAAACCGCAGACACACTCACACTTGATATAAATAACAACTAAAGCTCTTGCAGTTTGTCTGTGTTCAATCCACAGGAGAATCCTACTAAAATAAGCTGGCTGAGATCAGATAGTGCAGTGTTGGCTGCTGCAAATGTGCCCAAAAGCATGTCTGTGAATGAATGTATGAGTGTCAGGTGGAGCATGGAGAGTGGAGCCACTAATCACAGTTACAGTTAGAAATGTTCCTACCTGGCTACACTCCTACTGGGTGTCCCCTGTCAGGAATCAAACACCCTCTAATGTGGCATGAGAAGTCCTGATGGCCAACGGGTTAGTCAACGAGCTCTGAGTTATTTAACAGCCCTCTCAGCTGACAGGCTCTGGCTGATGCCCAGTTCATGCTTCAAAGGGAGAAGATACTCCCCACAGCATCAGGGGGTCTGTAGCACTACATGAGGCAAAGTAACACCGTGCATGTCCTGAAACGTAACTACACATGAATAGGCCTCAGGCAGTGAGTTCACACGTGCCTTCTTGGGAATGACAGCGCCTGCCATTAACACACTGCTGAATATTCAAACCTAAATTTGAGAACCACACACATCTTGGATATGTGATATAGACAGGTACAATTTAACTGTCAGCATTTCTACCACATTACACAATTTTGTCATATAGTAGTTCAGTCAGCCAACTCGTTGTTTGATAATACTTTGCAGGCCCTGTCTGTTTTTGCTACCTTTGTCATCGTCATCAGCTCTTTCTCCTGCCATCCCCAACTAATCAGGTTTCTGTCTTTTCCCCTGATAAATGCATCAGGCATTGGTACACACCACTTGCAGAGAAAAGCAAGAGCTTAGGGAGAGAAAAATCAGTGTTATTGCTCCTATATTACTGAAATCGTTTCTGAAGTTTCAGCTGCCAGAATTCATTTCTTTGCTGTTTAAAATCTTTATGATTGTGTATTGTGAAGCAGTGGAAATATTTTCCCAAAAAAAAATCCATTTTGTACTAATTCTTAATTGCTGCTAAAAAGCAAGCACAAAAAGATAATTGCACCAGTATGGCAAAAACTCCTGTTCATGTTTCTTGTTTTTTTGTTTTGTTTTGTTTTTTCCCTTTTTATTATTGGGTTTAGTTTGTTTATGTTTACATGACCCTATTACAAGCACATTAGAGCTTTCGAGCTTGAGTTTTGGCAAAAGAGAATCAAAATCAAACAGATTTTAGTCCTTGTAAAACTCTTCAACTTGCATTTCTGTGAGACTGGATGGATTGCTGAAGAGAAACATGTGTGCGTGTGCATGTGTGCGTGTGTGTGTGTGTGTGTGTGTGTGTGTGTGTGTGTGTGTGTGTGTGTAGGTTACCTCAGAGTCTGAATTATTCAGCTTGTGCCAACAGTCTCCACATTCACTTTTCACGATTCCTACTTTGCTCTCCTTCACCTCTGTAATATACCACATCCAATTGTTTTTCTTCTTTTGTCTGCTCTCTGTCATCTTCAATTCATCACCTCCAGTCTCCTCCGCTCTGCTGGCTCATTTTACCCCAACTCTTACATAATTCCCACCCCCCATGTTCCATCTAGTGCTGAATCTTTCCTCTCCATTTCTTGCTCTTTCTCTGCTTATTGTAAAACCAGCAGGGCTGGTATTACAATAGTTTTCACTTTATGAGTGTTTGTGTGTGTGTGTGTGTGTGTGTGTGTGTGTGTGTGTGTGTGTGTGTGTGTGTGTGTGTGTGTTGCGATGGCAAAATGAAATGCGGTGCCGGAGACAGGAGGAGGCAGTTTCAAGTAATTTGGTACTTGTAGACAGATTTTGTTACAAAGCACAAGAACAGCCCTCCAACAGCCAAGTCAGATACAGTCACTAAACTTTACAGATGTGTAGTTATGATCTAAATGAAGGCAGAGTGTGAAGAAGAGTGTATATCACACCAGTTGTGACACCTGTCAGTTATGTAGCAATGACTAGTGAGCACTCAAGGGTTGGGAAGTTAACATGATGACGTTGGTGTGTTCCCATTGCAAGATGGTTTCTAGTTCTCGGCCTTGTGATTGTTGTCATCTGTCATAATGAAAGTGGTGAGATAGTAGCGTGTTGCGCGGAAGTCGGGGATTAAAACAGAGTGGCTGCCAGACTTATGAATGTATCTGTCACCACTGACTCATCCTGTGTATCTGTGCTGCATGACTGACATCCAAAACAATTCTTTTCCATTTTCAGCTCAGCATGTTTCCCCCTTTTCATTGTGTTATTTCAACTTTCTTCACTCCTCTGCCCCTCATCCCTATTTGTCATATCTACTTTTGTTTGTGTCATTTCCCCCCTGTTGTCAGTTTCCTGATGGGAGGACCTGGGTGGTCTCTCCTCACCAACAGAGGAGGAGGTGCCAGTCCAGTTGGCCAGTAAGTGAGAAGAGAGATGGTAGAATAAGTGGTTTTTGTCCTGGTGTTAGGCTAGATTAGTCCTGTGTAAATTGCTTGTTTGCTTAATGAAAGGTATGATTACCGTGTTGAGAGGAAAGAAGATTCGCAGGTTGCCATAATTTGTGTGATTTTTCCAGTACAGATGTTTTTGTGATTGTGTAAACTTAAAGAACAATACAAAGACAATGAAGTGTGGGAGGTGGGTAAACAAAAGACAGGAAGCCTCTCACTTGACAGCGTCTGTCCTTATTTTCTCTTGTTTGTTTCCTCACTCACTGACAGTCTGGCTCATCCCTCTCTGCACCTGTGTGCAAAGCTGTGCTGTCCTGAGCTTTGTGTCTGTATGTGTTCATCAACCCACCGCACCATCGTCACCGTTGCCAACATCCCATGTTGCAGCTGCTTCCCTCTCTTAAAGGGCTGGTGTCTAGAGTGACAATGAACCCACCAAAGCTTACAGAGACTCTATCAGAGACAGCGTTTCATACCAGAGCTATGGAAAAAGCGTGCTTTTTCTTGTTGGAAAGGGGGAATAAACATCCAATTCTTGTGTTTAGCTACGACTGAGGATGCTTTCTGTGTATGACTGTCCTGGCATCCTGGCTTTATTCCCATTCCAACCTCCTACTTCCCACTCCTCCTTCCTCCCCCTCCCTGTTTGGCTGATGCAGCGACTCATCCCTCGCTCTGTAAACTTCTCTTTCCTTCCCAGGAGATAGTCCAAATGGGGCAAGACACTAAGACTCATGATTCAAACACATGTCAGTAAGACCCACCATGCTCATCCATCATACAACACTCCTCTTTATCAGTACAGCCAGTTATTTACCAATATTTACATCTGTGCCCGGGTCTGCTAACCACTAAAAGGATTAACACATCCCTTTAAGGACTTTTTACATTTGCTCTATACTCACACTTTCCAATGTGTCTCAGCAACATTTCCACCTTTATGCATCCCTAATTTTCATTTCCTGTCTTGTCCTCTCTTCTCCTGTGATCTCCTGTGTCTTTCTCCTGCCTGCCCCTGCTGCTTGTTTCTGTGCCTCTGGCCTTTCCTCTGTCCCTCTGGCTCCCTCTGCTGTGGTGGGTGTGTAAAAACAGCCTCCAGAGGACAGGACCTGGGTGTACTCTCCGCTACACTATGGCTCAGAGTCTAAGACCCTGCCAGATGGGGATTGGGAAAGAGAGACAGTAAGTGAGAAGCATCGGACTAAAATATACAGCACAGGCAAAATCCCTTAGACAAGGAATAAAATCAGTCCTAGACCATGTTGTGTTTGATGGTGATTGTTCATCCGTGATAACAAAGATGGAGAGGATGGGTTGTAACCTTACCCTGTGTATGAAGCTTCTACAGTAAATATAGACAAAGCTTCTCAGGTCCCAGAATCTATAACTATTCCAAGAGTAAGCCTGTTCTGTGTCCAGAAACCCACCCCTACATTACAGCATCCATTCTTCGTCAGTGAGTGGGGGAAAATGGTCATGGCCACCTGCATGACCATTTAGTCCAGACCCGGCCATCTGTGTCCCTCCACCAACAAGCTGCTTAGAGTTTACTACACCGTGTTACTGCATCGGTCTGTGTGAAGCCTTTACACTCATGCATCACCAGACTCCCGCAGCTCGTGCTGCTAGATGTTCACAATTAGAATGTATACATTAAACCTGCAGAGGAGTCACGTTTTACAGAACATGCTCATCAAACATTTCCCAATCATTTTCTTCAGTTTTAGGCAATGTATAAGTTCTTTTAAAATCGAATAATATATTGATTTTATGTTTTTTTGGTCTTTTGAGTTTATTTAGAGTTTATGATGCAAGATTCTGTTTTCCAATGTGCTGATAAGGTATCATCCAAAACTGATTTTTTTTCATCTTGTACTCACATCAGACATATTAAACTGGAAAATGAAATATCCTATTTCTTTCAAAATGGCTGATATGATAAGGGATCACATCTTTTTATGTTTCTAAGACTTTTTTTGGATGTTTTTTTGGTTTTGTTTTTTTTTTTTACATCTTTTGTCACATATGAAAAAACATGATTAGGTAGAATAAAATAACATAGTAAAATAAATATGTAAAATAATCCCTCACTGCAGACTTGTCCACTGGTTAATTTTTTTGAAGTAGTCTCTCTGCTGCTGTAGATCATGTTCAGTCCGTTGAGCTAACATATACAATGTGCTTAGAGTTGGAAATATGTAGCAAATACAGATCAGTTAAAATATTTCATGTTGGCTCACAACATCATGATTTTACAGCACAGTTATTCCACTAAATCTCTATAAGAAGTGGGATTGATGCAAGCAGACTCAAAACTGCATCAATCAGACTGCTGTAGCCCACCTGGTACACAAGCTGCCGGCTGTATCAGAACTTTCACTCTATTATCACTTTAATATGTGATAAATATTTCACATCTTCACTTTTCCTGTTTTCAGGTGCACTGGTGTGTTTGCTATGTTTATGAGTTTCCCCATTGCCTTGCCCATTTTGTTTTCCTGTTTGCACATCCTTTTACAAACCCACTTGGATTAGCTGGTTTGGTATTTTCTTCAACATTAGCAAGTCATGCATGAGGAGATACACATTTTACACCCTGTGGAAAAATCAGTGTGTGTGTGATGTCTTCACCCTGCCTAATACATTCACTCTTTGTTTCTCCAACAGTAAACCCTGTTGTCTGGCAGAGAGGAGCGTACGTCTCAGTGAAGAAGACTCATGGGTCTGAAGTCCAGACCTCAGCAGTAGCAGCAGGATCTCTGTCTGAACCAGGATTTTAAACATGCATACAGAAAAACTGAACACACTGAGGAAAAAAGGGACTGAACACTGGGGGGGGGTCCTGACAGTGATGGCATCACTGGTTTCCTACCATCCCTGCCTTTCCCCATAACAAATGAAAATTATATCAATTTAATGATTATGTGTATGTGTGACATAGTGTGGATAAGCCTGTAGTCTTATATGTTTGACATACATGAAAGACAGTGATAAATTACTGTATGTTCTGTTCCACACAAGCACAGCCCTCCAACAGGCTCTCAACTGGCTTCCCATCTCACTCTGCAGAGCAGCACGAGAGTTGTGAAATAAGGGGAGCTGCTGGTTACCCAGTCAAATTTACCTAATTCAAAATTTTCTTTTTATGATATCATCAACGTTACTCACACATAGAAACATGCGATAACATGACAGCCTTGTGTGTCTGTATTATGGTCTTTAGTTTTAATAATTTAAGATTTGTTTCTGAGAAATCTTTTTTCCCATTATTTTCAAATGATGGATGGTTCTAGAGTCAACAATACTAAATGAGCCTCTGCTCATGACAGTCAAGTTTAGATAAGAGATGTATCAAATTCAAAACATGCTGTTGCAATTCTGAACAAAAAAAAATAGTTTCTGAATCCATCCAAAATTAATGCAGAATCTGAAAATTAATTAATGTAAGGTTTAGATTGTGTTGGTAGTTTTCTTTACCCAATAATCTTATTGTGATTTAGCAGTGCATGTAACATTATTCTTAGCTCAGTGATTGGAAAATGCGCATTTGGGGGTCACAACTAACTTCTCATTTTAACATTTTTATGTACACTAACTTGTACCTTTGACTTTTTATGAAGAACCTGAAAGAACCTGATATTTTCTTACACAGTTGTTCATATTTTGTACCGATGCTTCAACCAGAAAAGTGTCATGTGCATATAAGCCATGGAAGGGCTCCTACTGAGGGTCACTTAACATTGCCAGTGAAGAAAATTAACAGGGCTTTAACATCTGGAGCCAGGACCTCCTGAAGTAGCTCCCCTCAGCTTGCAACTCTACTTAACTTTGCATGTCCTGGTTCGACCAACCAGGATAAGTCCACGAACCCTCCTCTGTACTGCCTTTATATACACTAAGCCACATGCAGATTTCAGTGTGCTCACTGAGGAGTGAGTGGTCAAGCCTGTGCTGTTGGAGGGCTGTTCTTGTGCTCATAGAACTAGAGTTACAATGATAACCATCGTGCGACCAATTAAAACAGATCATGTAGACTATGTTGTCCTCACATTTCCCGTAGAGAAATTATGCAGTTTAGTTTATAGAAGGAAGAAATAAAAGACGTCATTTTGTGAATACATATAATGATAAGAAGTTCTTAAAACCATAGCATAATAGCTTATAATTTATATCAAATGTTTTTTTCAACACTTGTTTTTTAAATAATTGTTTCCTCAGCTGTTTTACTACTGTGAAGCTTAATTTATTTTGTCTGTCTTTTGTTCTAATCTTCAGTGTTACTGGTACTTTTTACTCTATAATGCTATTTTTGTTGTTGTTGTTGTTGTTGTTGTTGTTGTTGGGGTTTTTTTTCATTTGTTTTGTTTTGTTTGGGTTTTTTTTTTTAATTTGCATCCAAAGAAAATTCATTTTTGTTTTGATAATTTCATCACTGCAGCTTTTAAGTAGTTTCCCAGTTTTTACATCACGTTTGTCGTGTGAATTCAGTGTTACCAGTTTTTTCTCTATAGCTCTTATGGAAAATGACTGAGGCTTATGACTATTGCCTTCAAAACAGAAGGCATTAATTACAACACTATGGCAGCAGACATTGTCAGTCATTACAGTAATTTTCACATCAATACAGTGTCTTCCAGTGTTGCCCTATTTTGGACAGACGCACATAAGTCATTTATAACAGTAGAATTTGACGGTTTTTATTTATTTATTTATTTTATTTTACTTTTAGGTGGAAGAATAATCAGCATATCAGTGACGTTTGCTATATCTGGTCACCCTCACCTCCTCACAGTAGGAAATCCATTGACTGGACATTTCAAATGTTTGTAGATGTAGAGCATCAGTTGTAGTATTTGCAGTCAATATCGTACCTGTTATCTGTATATTTGAATGAACACAATATGTTGCAATGATGACTTGGTGAGACACAGCAGTTTGTGAATGGATTGAACGTTGTTTGCACTTATAAAGAGGACCTGAAGATGAACTAGTGATAGAGGCCAAATAAACATAACATCACGTTATCATACTTTTTTCGGTTGTTAAATAGGATTTTCTGCCCACACAGGTTGATATTTAGACAGCATTTAATTTCGGGTTATCAAGTGTGTGTGTATTGGTGAAGTCGATCACAGTCATTGTAGGGTTAGCGTTTACTGTAGTCTCTCTGTGGCTGACATCTTAGGACTCTCAACTAAGGCTTAAGTTAACGTTTAAGAACCTTTTTTTTTTTTTTTTAGTCTAACTTCAGAAGGTTTCTTCTAGTTGGTTGGTATGTTTCTGTATGTGTTTGCGGGTAAGGGAGGACACATCGTCAGACATTGTAAAGTAAAAATCAGTTCATTTTCATGATGTGCAGTGGCCAGTTGTAATCAGTTTTCTGTTGTTCATCAGATGGAGACCATAGCAGCAATATTTTGTACAGTCTAGCTTTTGAGTTCATTTTAATTGCCTTATTGAGAAATTTTACATGTAGGCCTGTCTTTTTTTTTTTTTTCACTTGTGCTGTTCTATTTATTTTTTTCTCATAGTTGTGCTCCTGAGAATGTGTACATAAAATTATAAATACATATATAAAGATATACAAATATATTTTCCATTTGAATCGGAGAATATTATTTTTATTTGGTTTTATTTTTGCTGCTGGGCAAGAAATGATTGCAATCTACATAATTTACTGTATCATATTCTTCAGTGTGTTTATGGAGATGCAGCTGCTGTATATTTATGGTCTACAAACCACAGCTGTCTCTTTGTAAGATCCAAAATGGAAAGATTTGTGGGTTTTACTGTACATGCAAATCAATATGGGATTCTTCCAACTGTTGAGCTGTGTTGTGTAAGTGTTTTCAAATTGCGGTGTGCCCTCATCCAATAGGGAGAGTCCTTTACAGAGACATAGCATGATTTCAAAATGAATATGCATATCAGAAATGTGTATTTATGTATATCTGTGTATATTCATCTATTTATATGTGAGGATAAATAGATGGCTGTATGTGTGTGTGTGTTTGGACTCAATCAGAATGAATAAAAAATAAAGCAGTTCTATGAATTGTTGTCCATGGAGATAATGTCCTGTTCTGTTTTTTTTCTATTCCTTATTGAAAGCATCAAACGTGTAGTCTGAAACAGATTGAGCCATTTGTATCACTGACCTTGGATTTTGGATGCAGTTTGAAAAAGCTTCATTTAAATTCAGTTTTGCTTTAAACGCACATCAAGGACGTTATTTATGTCACTAGATTTATATGTAACAATTAAAGTAGAATTAGAATAAAAATTGATTAGGAGATATAAGCTCAATGACACATGATATGTGTTTCACCATCATTAGTCAGCCCAGTTGTTGCTGTATGAGCTATTAATTCTCTCTGCCATTTTGGCCCCTTTGTAATTTTTTTATGTCTTCAGTCACAAAAAGCAGCTCCTTAAGGCAGCGGGTTTGCCTAGTTAAACCAAGTCTAAAGGCTTTATGGGACAATGAATTGCATTTTGGGGTATTATAAATCTGGTTGTTAGATTTTGAAAATTAGAGCCTGATGGTGGTGCTACATGAGACGCAAGGTCACCAGTCTGCTACTATATCATTGATGGAAATCTGGCCAGTAGCTGTTGAGATATCTTGCCCATCTGATCATAGTGTTGGACGGGTGGATTGACCAACCTGTTGACATCAACCATCCAGGCCTGCCAGCGGGACGAAAATGAACAAGTGTGTCTGTGGAAGAGAGTGAATGTGCAGGTGCGAACGCAGAACGCTGGGAAAGTCTGATCACCTGAGGCCACTCTGAAGACAACAGAAGAAGAACCTCACATCCATCTTTTCCTTTTTGATAATAAAAAACACCAGCCTCACCGACAGTCTAGGTTGGTGTGTAAAACGTGTTTAGGACCTACAAATATGCCCATGTAGGTTTATTTGTTTGTATATCTACCGAGAAAGACAAATCATTCTCGTCGGCCTTGTATGTTGTTTGTTTGGGGTGCAGATGATTCACTTTTCCAAAACAATACAATTTTTTTTCTTCCCCTTAGATTGGATAAATTGCAAGTATAAAAAAAAAAAATCGTACGACGCTAAAAATTAATACCAAGCGCACTGATTCTGGTGTTCAGTCCTTTCACTGGACATCATGAAGCAGTTTGGATGCTCAACAATGTGTAAATCAGATGAACGTTGCTTAGTCTGCGAGAAGATGTAGGGCGTCAAAGTTTGGAGGACAAAGGCTGCGCTGCCCCACCGCGGTCTACGTCGCTGCGTGCTGATTGGTCGCCGTTTTTCAAAGAGAGCGGCCCATTGGTCGATCCGCTCATCGGTCAATACGAGAGCTTTCCCGATTGGTCCAAACCGACATTCCTGGACTCACGTGCTCGCCCCCTTCCTTTGAAGGCGGTGCCCACTAGCTGCCGGCGGACGCGGCTGTTGATGTTGTCAGTGGGCAAAGTGCGAGAAAGGTACAAAAAACCGACTCTGGTAAAATGGGAACTCGGGACGACGAGTACGACTATTTGTTCAAAGGTGAGTTCTTCTTCTCGGGTGCGCGAACGACGGCTCGCCCGTCCTCTTTGCGGCCGCCCGGCGTCGGCGTCAGGGGCTGAGGAAGTCAACTGAGCCAGCCTCGATGCTAACGGTAGCGCTGCTAGCAGCACAGGGGTGGACGATAACGCGAGAAGGTGCCGTCCGGTCGGGCTAATTATGTGTCCGCCACTAGCTGCTGCATGTTCCTGCAGCGGGGTGAAACACTAGAACAGTCACTAGAACAATCAATCTTCGCCAACGAACCAGCGAGTCAAGCGTCGGCAAGCAACACTGGCAAACTAGCTAGCGTCAGTTAAACAAGCGGCTACATAAGCAGCTAGCATGCTATCGCGAAAGCTACCTGGCCTCGTTAACGGCAAACGCTTGACACGACCTAAATTTGAGACGACAAGATGGTGAATAGCTGCTCTGGGAGTGAAGCCATACATTGAAACTGGTTTGCTGTAAGAGGTATCAAAGCTAAAGCTACTCGGCTCGGTTGTCAAACAGCGGGCACAACCCCTCCCTGACTTCTCTGTTGAGGTGCTGATCGCTTACCTTTCACCTTTACTCAGTATATATTTCACAGTTGCGATAGATATATGGATTTATAGATAGATAGATATATGGATTTATAGATATAGATAAATAGGTAGGTAGGTAGATGGATGGATAGATGAACCACAGTATCGTGGTGAGCAGTTTGGATAAGAAACATGAACTACGTTCTGATGATGTCAACCCTTTTTATTGATAAGCGACACAGGTGAGATACGTTATTATTCCCAATGGCTAAGAAGAGTAAAAGATAAAACTTTAAATGAGCACAAAAAAGGCAATTATGCACTCAATCCACAGTATAAAACTTAAACTGTGTATACTAGGGAAATGTAACTGTATATTAAAGGTATTAAACAGTTTATCCAATCAATCAGTACTTCCCTAAGCATGGTGGGAAATGAGGGACTTGGCTTCAATACAACCAGAATAAAATGAAATCTGTTAATAGGATCTCAACGAAAAACCTTGTTGTTCTTCATCAGTGCTAAAAATGCACTGTACTGCACTATGTGTGTGTGTGTGTATGTATGTATGTGTGTGTGTGTGTATTTTTTTCTTTACTTTTTTTAAAATTCATAATCTACAAAGGTTATCTTTAATGACTTTAATTCTTCACAGGCTGGACTGAAGCTTAGAAATATTGCACTCACTGACTTAATACAATGTAGCTTGGATAGGAAGACTGCAATATCAGCTGCAGCATGACCACTCTTCACTCATCTTTTACATTTTTTAGACTGCTGTTGTAATTTTTTGTGGGGTGTGTTTTTTGGTCCTAGTTGTACTAATTGGAGACTCTGGAGTGGGGAAGAGTAACCTGCTGTCCCGTTTCACAAGAAATGAGTTTAACCTGGAGAGCAAGAGCACCATCGGGGTGGAGTTTGCCACCCGCAGCATCCAGGTGGACGGAAAGACGATAAAGGCTCAAATTTGGGACACAGCTGGACAGGAGCGCTACAGAGCCATCACCTCAGCGTGAGTTTGTCGTCTTTATCCGTGTGTTAAAAAGTGTGTATTGGTGCATATATTGTGCGGGTGGAAAAAAAAACAATAGAGTTGATGTACTCCTCTGGTTTTGCGCTGTCACCAGGTATTACCGGGGTGCAGTCGGGGCCCTTCTGGTTTACGACATTGCCAAGCACCTGACGTATGAGAATGTTGAGCGCTGGCTGAAGGAGCTGAGGGACCACGCTGACAACAACATCGTCATCATGCTGGTTGGAAACAAGAGCGACCTCCGCCACCTCAGGGCAGTGCCCACTGATGAGGCCCGAGCCTTTGCAGGTAAGTGTTGTCCCTGGAAAAAGGCACCGCATTTAGAATGGATGCAGAAATTAAAGGACACGTCTTTTAAAAACAAAAAAAGAAACATTCAAATTTTTCTTTTTCTCATCCTCAGAAAAGAACACTCTCTCATTTATTGAGACATCAGCATTGGACTCCACTAATGTAGAAGAAGCCTTTAAGAACATTTTGACAGGTACGAAAAGTGATAAAGTGTTAAATGTAATGTGCAGCTCGCCTGCAGCTCGCCTGCAATCTTCAAGTTTGCATAACTCCTAAATTTACAGAACTGTCACTGTTTTCTCTCACAGAAATCTACCGTATCGTTTCTCAGAAGCAAATATTGGACAGATCTGCAAATGATGACTCTCCAGGCAACAATGTAGTGGACATAAGCGTCCCCCCTACCATGGATGGACAGAGGGGCAGCAAGCTCCCCTGCTGTCAAA
The DNA here is from genome assembly GCA_016859345.1 of Istiophorus platypterus. Taxonomy (NCBI): domain Eukaryota; kingdom Metazoa; phylum Chordata; class Actinopteri; order Istiophoriformes; family Istiophoridae; genus Istiophorus; species Istiophorus platypterus. The sequence goes on along the minus strand of CM029123.1, from coordinate 9,057,129 downwards.
GCCTGTGATAGATGTATTTTCTTTTGCTGTTGACTTTTTGTCAGTCCTTCCTCTTTTCGCCTCTGCTTTATTTCAGCTGTCATGCTGTTGTCAACAAGATACCCTCATTGGTTCAGGTTGCTCTGACCCAAGGCTCCTGTAGCTGACATTCCTTTTTGCTGGTTTCTTCTTTGTTTTTCATTGTGTGTTTGTCTTCCTCTGATTTCACATGAGCCTGTATCTATATAACTTTATGGCCTCATGTTAGCCTTGAGAGGGAGGAAGTGTTTGCTATTATGAGGCTGATCTCAAAGCTGTAGTAAATTACTTTCTTTTTAATTAACTACCCTTTATGGTCCTATTGACCCGCTCCTGTTGAAGGAGTGGTGAGGGATCAGTGGGTCTGTTTCAGTGCTCCCAGTGGTTTCTATTTGCCCCCTTTTCTCAGCCTGCAATGATACAGACTTACGACATGTTCTGCTAAAGTGAGATCTCAGTTTCATGTCTGGTTGACCTGATTCTGCTTGTCATGCAAAATGGGTGTAGAAGAGGGGTTGAGAAGGAGGTGATGCAACAGTAGTTTGGAGTATTGATGCATACTCTGGAGTTTCCGGTTGCCAGTTTAATTTTGATTTCCCTCTGAGCCCCATGCCCACCGTGGCATTAAATAAGCATGAGCCAGGGACCAGACTGGCTGTGGCTGTCTGACTGTCTTAATTTGGGGAAGCGTGAAACAAATGAAGTGTTTTTATTTGTGTGTGTAAGGATGAGAGAGAGAGAGAGAGTGTGTGTGTGTGTGTGTGTGTGTGTGTGTGTGTTTGTGTGTGTGTGTGCACGCACGCGCGCATGTGTGTGTTATTCCACAAAGATACCAAAGGAGACAGATGCAATTGATATCAGTTCTGGGTTTCCTCATTGAAGTGTGTTCAAGGCTGCTAAAATTGCAGATCATCTCTGTATTTAGCAAACCAGGCCAATTTGGGAAAAATGTGTAATGCTATATAGCAAAAATTTTGTTATAAATTGTGATAGAGTGCTTTATTGTGAAATGATTCTATCATCCTGGAACACACCAAAGTGTCTGCTTCCTTTCTTGAGTTTTCTTAGGTCAAACTCTCTTTCAGCAGGCCGTCTTAGACTGAAAATCTTTAATGCACTTATGTCCAAAAATTTCAGTGGGAAAAAAACACCACATATTTGAATGCACACATCTTTATTACGTGTCATTTTCCTGTTGCTTGTAAGGGAAACAATTTTGGCTGAAAAGAACAAAATGTCATTATATGTTGTGTGTTTTTTGTTTTTAAAAACCGCTTCATGTACCTTAACAGCCTTCGCTGTCATTTCAATGTGATACATGTTAAAGGGGAATCTGTAATCTGAGAACATTCTAAATTTGAAAACACTTTCACTTAACCTAGAAACAGTTGTGAACTGGGAAAATGGAACTGAGAATCAGAAACGCAAATTGTTGACACGGTTGGCTGAAAGGCCACTTTTCATCCACCTGGTAGAACGGCTTTCATGTTGGGCGGATTTCATACATGATGTCTCCTGGGATATAACAATATGTTTCTGTGTCAACAAACACAAACTCAGTTTGCTCCTTTTGCCATTACACAGAATAAAATTGAAGCATAAATAAACATAATTCACGTGATCACACAGCTGAAACATTGTCAGATGTGTCACTCACTCAGCGTGCCCATGAACTAATGCTGTGTCCGCAACTGTCAATCAGCAATGTGGGTCTCAGCTGATGGGTGCCCATATTGTCAGTGGAGCTGTCTGCACATAGTGCATGCGGCTTCACAGATCTACAGGTGTGATGGCTAGAAGCTCTTACAGAGGATGAAACCATGTGGTTTTACACCATTTAACACCCCATACGCTTTAAGCAGCCAGTGCAGGCTCCTTGAGGTATAGGAGGTTTGGTTTCAGGATGCTCAATTCTCATTCAAACCAATATTGTCAACGAGAGATGCATCCTAGGACTAGTTGATTTTATTAATAACGGGCTTGTCATGTAAAACTTTGTAAAGAAATAAGATTGTAATTGCTTGTTCAAATTAACACTGTTAATTAAACGGCTCTCTTGCTACACAGGCGTCGTTAACCACAATCAGTGACGAATATTCACTATGCTGTTGTAAGACCTGCTTTTTTTTCCAGTTCTGTAAAATAAAACACTGCGTGGAAAATGTCCGACCCCCACGATGTGTCCCGGAAAACGGACTTAAAGTGAGTACGAGGCCCTGGATCAGCCAGTAGATTGTTATATATAAAAGCCGTATTTAGATCCTATGGCTTTGGTCTGTTTATTTCGCGCAGTGTGTGTGTGTGTGTGGGGGGGTGTTTTTCTACGAGCGCCCCTCCCTTAGCCAGGCTCCAGGCTCCAGGTTCCGGGGCCGCTGTTAACGCACGGTCCCGCTCGGACTGGCTCGGATCGCGTTGGACACTCCCCCGGCCTGCCTTCGTGCGTCCACCGCGGGGGCAGACAGCTGACGACGAGCCCCTGGGATGTATTTAAAGCCCCGGGGAAGGCGGAAGTCTGGCCCCGCTGCGCGTTATCAGCTGAGAGCCGCTAGCTAGCACACGGGGCTGAGCGAGGCGGGTACCAATAGCCAGCCGGCAGCGCTGCACCCTCGACCAGAGGCTGTCGGTTCACACACGAAGCCAGACATGAAACGGGAAGGAAATGCGAGGCTGTCGGGGCTGTAATGCCTGTCGCCGTGAAAACATTTCCGAGACGACGACGACACGTTGGGTGAGTAGACGGACTTGGTTTTTGTTTCCCCAGCAGCGGGCGGCTAGCGCTTCGGTCTAGCTGCTGACAGCTGGTAGCTAGCAGACGGCGCAGCTGTGACGGGCGACCGCTGACCGCGTTTATTTGCTGGGCGAAGAAAAATGAGGTGTCGAGATGATACCGGTGACAAAATGGCCATTGGGAAGAAGGCGGATAGTCTTGCGCCAATGTCCTAGATACGTTACACCGCTAAGCACGGCGAAATCTTTGCCGCCCCGCAGCTGTAGTGCATTATGATGTCATGTTACAACACTCTCCGCTCCAGATGATAGTCTGGATCAAAGCTCCAACATCTGGCCGCAGCGGTTAAACCTTAGCCGCCTTGAATCGGGGTGAAGAGGAACATTGATTTGTCAGCTTGGTAAATTTCCATGGCACAATGTAGCAGAAGCGATTAAGCGATGCGTGTGTCTCGCCGTTTTCAAACGCCACAGTTACATTGACTCACAGGTATAATTCAGTTCAAGGTTCTCAGCTGACTAGATGTGAAACTACGCTCGTCTGTTTTTCCTGTATTTACGTAAACCCCCGGGTATGATAGACTCAGAGAGCAGTTGCTCTGATTGTGTTGTCTCAGTTTTTTGGCCTTACCCTTTTGTTCTACTGGCTCAGGGATTGTTCCTCTTAATCCTCCATCAAGTGAAACTGTGGCACTTTGCTGTGATTAGAACAGTGGTGGGAAAAGTATCCTTCGCTTTGGTAAATGTGACAGCGCTTCAATTTAAAGATACCACATTGTAAGTCAAATTACTGCATGAAAAGTCACATTTAAGTTAAAAACATACTTATTATCAGTAAGATGTATTTATAGTATCAAAGTAAAAGTAAGGGTTTGGTCCCTCTGACTGATACATTATTATATCTGACATCATTAGATTGTTTATACGGACGCTCAATGTGTAAGAAGCATCTTACTGCTGTAGCTGCTGGAGGTGGAGCTGGTTTGAACTCCTTAGTATGAATTATCATATTCAGGGACACCAGAAAAATCTGAGATGAATAATGGGAGAGCAAAGAACAAGAAAAAAAATTCTGGTAGGCGGATCTGTTAAGTTTTTGCACCTTTTCTCCAATCCTTGTTTTTGGTTAGACATTGGATCATTTATTGAAATTAAAGCATGTAAGAAGATCAGAGGGAAAAATGACTTTTTGGTGAAGCTGTTAACAATTCAAAGACATCTGAAATGTGACCCTGGCTGCTTTTGCAAGACATCAGAGGCCAAAAAAATTGGAAACCACTGGTTAACAATGAATTAACTAGTACTCAGTACTTGAGTAAATGTACTTTTATTACAGTAGTGTATTTAGTGACTTTCCACTACTGGATTTGAAAGGCTTAAGATGCCATCTGACAAGACACCTGTATTACAAAGTTACAAAAAAACAGTTTCACATACCTTTTTTTATTATGTAGCTCTGTTAATACTTGATTTAACAAACATACAAGATGTGAGCAATTTCATACGACATTACGAATTTGTCACTAACAGCTAATGTAACAGCTGCAAGTAGAGAGCCGCATATTTTATAGCAGACAGGTTGATATTATTAACCTGTTGGATATTGGATCAATGCAGTGTCAAAAACTAACATTCAGCAAGGTTACTGTTCTAGAAGATAAGCATAGAATTAGAATAAGTAGATATGTTATAATAATCAAATTACTACATGACTTTTTTTATGGATCAAATTATATTAGATGTTATTCCGTCAAACACCTGTATTTACCGTTCTTCTTAATCATAGCCAAGTTTTAAAATTACTATAGAGTTTAAATTCTTGTGTTACTAATTCATAAGGAGATAAAGACACAAAATCCTATAAATTAACACTTAAAATTCTGTGCCATCTGCTATGTTAAACCTCTCGTTTGAAAACAACATAACAACAACAATGTTGAGAACAAAGGATCATATAAGGACTGTTTTAATGCAGAGATGTATACAGAGCTCCAGTTAGAGAGCCAGGCGTTACATCAACAACAATAACCACAACAACAACCCAATACTTACCCTAGCACTAGTAAAAGTGGCTCATTATTTCCATAAATATAAAGTGTCAACTTCACCGTCCAACATTTAAAAGAAACACATCTAAGAAATACCTACACATATATAGTATGAGTTATAGGCTCCTTTTCAGAATTTGTTTCTCATCATAGTACTCTCGTTGTATTTATTACCACATTTAAAATAAAAAAAAGATTACACTTTGTAGTTGCTCTTTCACTGTACAGAACAAGAGCATGTTTAGACGGCAGTACAAATAAACTACAAACTGTAGAAAAATTCAGCTCTCTCGCTCTCTAGTTCCTTATCGTAAGCGAGGGGTTATCTGAGGGGAGACAGCTGTTTATCAGTCTGCTGCACATCACACTCACTGCCACAGACCATCACACTTGCCTCTATATTGGATTAGCAGATGCTTTGGACAAACTGGCCCACCTCCAAACATACAGCTGTCTTTTAAATGACAAATTGTCAGTGAGGATAATCATAGTTATTCTCTCGTGGCAGGAAATAACTGGTGCATGAAGCACACTTTCTGATGAATTTTGTCATAACATTAGGCCAAGTGTACCTAGAACTAGACTGTATTGACAGAACCATAATTTTAAAAAAACGTGATATTTTTAATATCCTATTAACTGTTTAAGTGGCAATAACTGAGTTTAAAATAAGCTTTTTCAAGTAAAAGTCCTTTATTCAGAATTTCAAAGTACATTGCTATTAGTATGAAAATGTACCAAAAATGAAAGCAATCATTATGCAGAAAGGCCCTTTTAATTTCAGTATGTTATGCTAATGGATTATAATCATGAATACAACTGGAAAGGCTAATTGTAACGACTTCATATGCTGCTGGGTAGCTTGAGCTACAATAAATGCATCAAAATTTTTTTGTCGATTTATATTTGGATTATTAATCTGAATCTGCAAAGTACTGAGTGACTAAAGCTGTAAAATAAGTCTAGTACAATACATGGCTCTGAAATGTAGTGGAGTAGAAGGACAGTAAAGTAGCATAAAATAGAAATACTCAAGCCAACATACCTCAAAACTCTACTTAAGTAGAGTACAAAAATAAAAGCACCACAGATATTGTTTACACAGAAAAGCTGTTAATCCTTAGTCTGTCTCTCTCTTTCTCTGTTTGTAGAAACCAACCATTCCCAACCTGTGGAAGAGTTTGAGCTTCCTGCTTCCTTCTTCATCTCTCATCCTGACCCCTTCAAACCCTCAGCTCAGTCTCATACGGCCAGTGTCTGGACACGGTAACCATGACGACAGGCGGTTGTTGCCACCTGCCCGGCTCGCTGTGTGACTGTGCCAGCAGCACGGGTCTATGGAAGAGTGTGGAGGAAGCAGCTGCTGACGGGTGCCAGGCGCTCTACGTCACCCAGGTCACGGCCATAGATGGACGGTTGCTGTCCTCCGTGCTCAAACCCATGGGCGCGCAAAGGTTATGCTCACTTACCCTCATCTTCTAAGGGCAGATGTTTGAATTTCCACAGTCCTGTGTGGTTAACTTGAGCAGAAATGTTCAGGACAGGCCACTCATAGTAGCAAAACTGCCTCTTGATTCGACACTTATGTCTTTTTACGGCAGTGATTTTTGACAGGTTTTACTCTAGTATGAAAAGCACTGGTATTACTAATATTTACAGTTGCTCCTTTTCTATTTTAGTGTTTGAAATCTCATATCAAAACCTATTAATTCTCAAAGGATTTTTGCTCTGATCTTCAAGTATATTTGATCAGTTTTTTGCATTTAATGCACGTTTTAAGATGTAATTCTGTAATGAGATTATAACTTTATTTCACTGCACAGTAAAATATGTAGAGCTTGCGATCATAGGATTGCAGTCCTCTATACTGTATATTTACCATTTGAAAAGTGAGCCCAATTGAGCAGACACAAACTGAATTTCTAGCACTTCCCCTTTCAGAAAATGCTCAACTTAACTTCTTGGCTGTGTTACACAACCCTTCAGCGTTTTTTTGCTGTAATTTTACTTGGTTTAAAAGCTGTGTCTCATTTTGTTGTCTTTTTAAAATATTTTCTTATTTTGTTACAGTGATGGTCCCATCTGTCGTATTTGCCATGAAGGAGGCAACGGCGAGGGTCTCCTGTCTCCTTGTGACTGCACAGGCACCCTGGGTGCAGTGCACAAGAGCTGCCTGGAGAAGTGGCTGTCATCTTCCAACACCAGCTACTGTGAGCTCTGCCACACAGAGTTCAGCATCGAGCGCCGACCGAGGCCTCTCACAGAGGTAACAAAGGTCAATGCCCTTTGCCTTGTCTGCATCAATCTTTCTTCTTGACCTTTTTATTCCAACTGGCTTGGCAGCTATATGTGAATGTGCATGTGTAAATGTGAAGTAGCTTTATCTCATCTTCTTGCTTGATGTTGAATCATCTTTCTGTTCTTGAATGACTTAATGACTCTTCTTCCCTTTCTTCCTTCTTCCTTCTTCCTTTCCCTTGCTTCTCTTGCATTTGTTTATTTTCTCTCTCTTCTCTATTTTTCTGTCTACTTCTTATCCCACAGTGGCTGCGGGACCCCGGCCCTCGCAATGAGAAGAGGACGCTGTTCTGTGACATGGTGTGCTTCCTGTTTATCACGCCCCTAGCTGCCATTTCAGGCTGGCTGTGCCTAAGGGGCGCTCAGGACCATCTTCAGTTGGGGAGCTGGCTGCAGGCAGTGGGCCTCATAGCCCTCACCATCGCCCTCTTCACCATCTATGTTCTTTGGACCCTGGTAAAAATGAATTCACATAAGGATTAGGCTATAGCATTACTGTAATGCAGCCATTTTTACTCAGAATGCTTATCTGAAAATGCTTTAAAGTAAATGTAAATATTTGATGTCCTCACTTTATCTTCTCTTACCTGGTCATGTCTGCAGGTATCCTTCCGCTACCACTGTCAGCTGTACTCTGAGTGGAGAAGAACAAATCAGAAAGTTCGTCTGCTCATTCCTGAAGCCAAGGACTCCTCCCAACATTCTTTGCTCTCTACTAAACTGATGAAGAAGCCTGCCAATGAGAGTATAGTATGAGACCAAATAGAGATGGTGGATGATAACGGTGTCTTTAGTGTGTGGGGGCTTATATTCAGTGCATCATGCCTGCCAGCAAGACTTTAAAGAAGCGCTTGTTGGATTTTTTTTGTTGCTTTTTGCATTTTTTCTTTGCCCCATTGGTACTTGTTTTTTCACATTGCATTTTCTTAATCTGTCCTTGGGCAGGTGCAGAACTGAGCACATTTAAATGGAGTCTGTCAGTCATCCCGCTTAGGTGTTGACCAAGCTTATGCAAAGGCACTGAAGAATGGAACAGCACATGAAAATGAGCAGAGACATTTACAGAGACATGGACACTGTCTCATCATCTAGGATGAGATGATAACAATAGGTAACAGTGATAGTAAAGTAAGGGATGGACCAAACTAACCTGTTTAGTGGACTGTGAAATGTTCCAGCGGTTGTTCTGCTTAGTTCAAATTACTCATCGCTGGTCCACAGATGACAGTGACAGTTGTGCTGCAATGATGAAAGTGTGTCAACTGCTGGATACACCTCACATCTGGGCATGCACTTACCTACTTAGGCCTTGTATTCTCTGCGCAGCACTGCCCATTGAGGAGCTATTTCAAGCAGTTGATGAAAAGCTTAGATCTTTGATTTATTTACATTTTGCAATCCAGATGCTATTATGCTGTCAGAGATCAAACTTTCTAAGTTTTGCACAAGCCTACTGGATGTTTGTCAGTGTTTTTTTCTGCATCTGTTTTTACATCCCAAATAAGAACAGATGGCAGGATAACATTACTAAAGCCAGAGATTGTGCAATAAAACACTGTGGACATTGAGGTCGTCCCAGTTCATGAATAGACCTCTATGAACATGCTCAGTCATGCATGCAATCACTATTATTGATTTTGGGGGATTTTTTTTTTTACTGTTAGTATATTGTAAACTCATTTTTTAAACTAAAAAATGAACAGATTTACTATTCCTACTGACGTAGGGTTTAACAGTGTCCTCATAGAGGTTCTTGTATTATCAGCACTTAACAAGTAGGTCTTTATTTTTAAATAGATTGATCGAAAACACCCATCAAAATGGCTTTTAGAGGAATATTTCCACCAGCATTGTTTGGTGACTGGGACTGAATGTCCGTTTTAATGACTTCTTGAAGAACTTAATTATTAACCATTTGTTTTTTTCTGTTTTTCTGTTTTAACACAATCACAACAATCAGGGATAAAGAAACCTCTTGCAATCTTTTATTGTTCAAGTAATGGTTAAACATTAGTTTCTCAGGAGGGGATTTTTAGTGCTTCTGCCAGTCTAACCTAAACTTAACCCGCGGACAATTACTTTCATGGTTGATACATTATGCAAGTACCACTAAGGCCAAATATGACTTTGGATTTGTTTTGTATTTTCTCTCAAGCAAGGCCGCTAGACACTCACATCTCTTCTAAGTCCATGTGATGAATGTCATCTTTCTTGGGGTGCCAACTTTCCCTTGTGATCCTACTGAGCAGAATGGGCTTATACTGGCTGTGTTAGCAGTTTGGGAGAGGAGAGAGAATTCACTTCACTCTCTTGTATATAGTTGGGTGTAGTTTATAATCCAGTTGCTAATAGTGGCTGTTAATTGACCAGTCAGATAATGGTTTCTGTTTTGGAGGCAGAAAAACACAAACCAGAGTCTGCCTGGTTTCCAGATTTCCATGTCATAAGGTGGTCCACTTTTTAGCTTAGCTTATTTCTTCATTCCATTTAATTGGGATAATGAGGAGACGGTTAATCGCCATTTGAACACACTGTGAGTTATCCACAGGGTGAGAAGCTTGAATATGAAAACCCCAGTAGCACTTGTAGTACTGATAACATTGTTAAAAACAACATATTTCACATATTAGCAGCACTATTATCTTTTTAGCGGTCATGCAGGTGTTCAGTCTGCGTTCAGTATTATATTGCATCTCTTCCTTTTTTTCACTTACAGGTTTGTAATTTTATAAAAAAGATACCTTAGGTATATCATACAGGTGGCATTGAGAGCAATGGAGCAAGAAGCTTTAAATTAAGTCTGAGGATGATCCCACTGATTATTATTAATTATATTATTATGAACTAAATTTTAGTTCCAAAATAACAAATCATTTGTTTTTGGGATTCTGTTCTTTTCTATTTGTTGGACTAACATTTATAGCTTTGTTACTTTGTTTAATTTCTTTATTTTGATAATCATAATTTTCTCATGGTTTACTCTTCCTATGTGCTTAGATGGATCCAATTTATAGACATGTTCACTAGTGATTCAGTGTAAACACTTACAGTACACCACCTTTGGTGTACAAAGCCCAAAAAGCCCAAAGTCTGGATTTTATTCACAATTGTGTTGAAAATGCCTTTTATCTAAATTCTATACATATTTCCTTAATAACAACCAGGCTTTAACAATATTTAACTTAAACTAGTGTGTGGTGGTGTGGCAAAATTACAAAGGAGTAATGTGGAGAGAGTCATTCATTGATAGAAAACCCTGAATATTTCACTCACCTTCTCAAAGCAAATGCTGGTTCTCAGCTGTCAGTACACATCTATATTTTTTTTCCCCTCTTACACTGTGTCCGTTGACATAATAAAGAAATCCTGTGATCAGAAATGATATTACAATTTAAGAGGCCCCAAGGGGCTGTTGTGCAACATTAGTTACAGGAACAGGGTGTGTCTCTGTAGCAGTGTTTAATGGGAAGTTGACACCAAATCTGTTGACTGCTGATGTTGTGGCATCACCAGAAACCAGTGGCTATCGAGTTGTATCCTTCCCCTGGCGTCTTGTCTATACTAACGTTGCACTTTGGAACATTTAGCTCATCTTGAATCATAATTTTCTGAATTGACCCACATGCTGCCCCAGTTAATCGTTTGTTTGTGTTTTTAACTGATCTGAGAACAAAGGATTATATCCTGCAATACTAAGATACACCCGGGGGGCTCCTCTGCCTTATGAGCTTATGAGTCATTTGATCATCTATGTTGTTACTGTTTTTCATGAATGGGGCTTTCCCCTTAGAATTGGCATCTGTCTGAAGCAAAGAGGTCCAGTTCAAAATTGCTTGAAACAAAGAGACGAATGAATTTATTGGTTAATGCAGATTGGAGTGTTTTTCTGTATTGGAAGTACAATACAACATCGCCCACAAATTATGCAACACCGCTCCTTCTTTAGCTACGTGCCTATCCGTGTTAGAGTTATTAGAGCTACGTGAAACAGATTGTCCTATCTCCAAAGAGTTTTTAAGTTTCATTATACATTTACCACAAGGATACAGCTACTTTATATAGATTCCACACTTCAAAGCCAGGAAGGCATTTTAAATCATTGTTTTCTTTACTACACAAATGAAAATGTAGAAATTACCTATGTTGTGGTATATTACATAACATTTTTGTAACCTTTTAACTCTACATGTCTTTTTTGGAGGGCGGCTATGTTAAAATGTATCATTTGTTGCAATTCTTCAGTATTCCCAATTCTAAATACTATGACGTTTGTGGTGTGCTGTGGAAAAACGAAAGATGTCTTCACCACAATCCTGGCACCTGCAATCAGCCAAGAATTGCCTCCAAAGCAAATAAAAAACGTTGATAAATTGTCGGTGAACATGAATTCAGAAGATTTGCTTTCTTGTGTATATAGTTGTGTCAAATGTGAAAATCACTTTTTGTCTGTACTTTGCTCTGTACTTGTGCTGCCATATTTTCAACAGTATAGTGTGGATGCGCTGATATTTTTGATATGTTGTTTACAGATCATCCTCTTCACCCAGTGGGGATGAGACATCATTACTATGTCTGTTTTTGACCACAGCTCTATGTTGGCATTAATCCTGATGAAAAACAACTGCCGATGTCAAGTTCTGCTGCTTTATCTGTGGAGTAACAGAATCTCCTCCTGTGCTCCGCATTTAGTAAACATAAGCAGCTTAGTTAGAAAAACACTATTTCATGCCAGTCTCTGCCCTCCAACAAGGAAACCCCCACTTAAAGGCTCAAATGTTTTCAGTGGGTCATGACTGGTGATCAAAATAAAGAAGTTCAGACCATCTACTCGGTTATTTTACAACCAGCTCCAGATGATGTTGACACTTGTAAACCCTCTGTGTACTGCACCTTAACCTTGAAGTCACTATCCTGATGTTGGCACAGGAATTCATATTACAGATTTAGTTACATTTATGTTTTTTCTTATTCAGCAAAGTTATCCAGACAACTTATCTCATCTTAACCCATCTTTACTAAATTGACAGTAGCAGAACAAATACTGAAAATAGCCTTATTTAGTGTGATATTTACCATAAAAATTCTTATTAGTGATGTATTAATATAAGCGTTTTATTTCTTGTCATATTAGAGCTTATTTTTCCTATTTTATATAGTATTGGTCTGTTTAATCTAAAATACGGCAGCCTATTCTATACATTGATCATAATTTACATGTAAACTCTTGACCTAAAAAGTAAATATAGTTAAGATGAACGTAGCAGAGTAAAAAGTACAGTACTTACCTCTGAAATGTAGAGAAGAAAAATATCACAAAAATGGATGTACTCAATAGTCCAAGTACCTCAAATTTGTACTCAAGTACAATATTTGAGTAAATGTACTCATAGACTGTACAGTAATTATAGACAGTAATTATCAGCAAGAATATATTTACTCAACACACAACTTTTGTCAAGAATTTTATTGTAAATTTTTACAGTTTAAACTGAAAGTAAAACAATGACAACTTAGGCCAAATATTCTTCAATAAATACCTAATGAGGATATTTTTGGCATGATAACTGATATAAGTAGACAGTAAGGACCCCACTGTCAAAAAGGCATAATACTGCTTCACCAGGTTGGAGTAACTGCCTGTAGTTTATTTTCGCAGCACCATCTAGTGGTAACCACTGAAATGTGTGCATTTCCCTGTGCATAACAGCGTTTCAGTAGAGTTCAGATAACTTCACAGGCTTCTTAAAGACAGCCACAACTGCCTCATTCCTGCATTGCAGGAACCTTCACATTGACTCCACGGATAACTCGACTGACCAAGTGGCATAAAGGCTTCTTGTTTGTTTTGTTTTTTTCATGGCAGAAGAGAAGAGCACGGGTGAGTTCAAAAGCATTATATAAAACAGAATGAAAGGTAAAAAGAAAATAAAGTATAGCGTGACAAAGGATATCACCGTGAGCAGAGCTACGGGAACAGAAAGTGCACAGGTGATGTGATGTCATGGTGGATGTGGAGGAGAGGATTAGTGTCATGGTATTGAGTGTCACAGGCTCTGGCAGCACTGGAGTTTGTTGCCCTTCTGCCCATCTGTGGTTGGTGGGACGCTAATGTCCACTACATTGTTGCCTGGAGACTCGTCGTGTGCAGATCTGTCTGCTATCTGCTTCTGTGACACAATGCGGTAGATTTCTACAGGAGGAAATTGAAGAAAGAAAAAAAACATTGTTCTGCATTTCATCTCTCATGAGTATGAGGAATATTTCCTGTGTTATCTAATAATATGTTATAAATGATAAATATGCAGCACTGGGATCTTTAGGGGATACTAAGTGCATTACAGGATATACTGTACTGGGTCTTGCTTCTCCTACCTGTCAAAATGTTCTTAAACGCTTCTTCTACATTAGTGGAGTCCAACGCTGATGTCTCAATAAATGAGAGAGTGTTCTTTTCTGAGGATGAGAAAAAGAAAAATTTGAATGTTGAATGTTTCCTTTTTTTGTTTTTAAAAGACGTGTCCTTTAATTTCTGCATCTATTCTAAATGCGGTGCCGTTTATCCAGGGACAACACTTACCTGCAAAGGCTCGGGCCTCATCAGTGGGTACTGCCCTGAGGTGGCGGAGGTCGCTCTTGTTTCCAACCAGCATGATGACGATGTTGTTGTCAGCGTGGTCCCTCAGCTCCTTCAGCCAACGCTCAACATTCTCATACGTCAGGTGCTTGGCAATGTCGTAAACCAGAAGGGCCCCGACTGCACCCCGGTAATACCTGGTGACAGCGCAAAACCAGAGGAGTACATCAACTCTATTGTTTTTTTTTCCACACGCACAATATTTTTGCACCAATACACACTTTTTAACACACAGATAAAGACGATAAACTCACGCCGAGGTGATGGCTCTATAGCGCTCCTGTCCAGCTGTGTCCCAAATTTGAGCCTTTATCGTCTTTCCGTCCACCTGGATGCTGCGGGTGGCAAACTCCACCCCGATGGTGCTCTTGCTCTCCAGGTTAAACTCATTTCTTGTGAAACGGGACAGCAGGTTACTCTTCCCCACTCCAGAGTCTCCAATTAGTACAACTACAACCAAAACAAAAACTGAAATTTAAACACATACCAAAATAGTCTTCTAGGAGAGAGTGGCTCTCTGATTTCAAGTATTCCAGCAATTATTTTATTTTTCATTATGTGTGGCAACTTTTTCACTCTACCCAAGTTCACCTCCAAGTGCCTCATCCATCCATTGCTACTGCAGCTGGTAATTTTCTGCTTTTTCTACCTTCATTTAAAAGTGCACATTAAATGTACCCCAGTTAGCTAACTGGATGATTTTCAACCGCAGAATTATAAATACTAATACTAACAGTTATACAAAATGTATCAAACAACCATAATTATACGATGAACTGTTGTCAGGTTACCCTTGAGTAACTGCCTGCTCAGTCTCGAAGTGAAAGAGCTCACTTGTTTTCTATCTCAGCAGACTTTGACCTGTCATTAGTCATGCAGGGGAAACTGCAAAAACCTGCTCTCTGGGAAATCTGACTCAACAGTTTCTGAAGGCCTCTTGTTCCTGTGTCTTTGTTACAAGTCATCAGTATCCTCCAATCAATTTTCCAAAAGCCACCTTAGACCAGCGCGCCTATTTTCTACAGTTTTTTTTAATAATATACTTACTAGACACCTGACACAGCCTGCGTGTTCATTTCCTCTTCCTTGAACTCTTGAACTACTAAAATCCCTGCATCCAGACTTCAGTCACTACCTTGCAATAAAATGACACTTGGCTTCAACATAACAACAAAATAAAAACCCAATTGTTATTCTGGGAAAAAAGCGCCACTCCAGTTAAAAAAAAAGCAGAGTCAGCTAGATGTTATCAGGAATCTGAACTCCAAGGTGTAAAAGGAACATGTGAATACTTACTCAGTGGTTCAGTAAGATCCTATGATTACTGGATTTGGAAACCAGTCCCTAACCATCAAGGAAAAAGTAGTGGTTTGTTGATGTATCTGTACACCTGAGCAGCTGCTTGAACAGTAAACCACACTAGAGTTCCCTGTTCATTCCTTTCATATCAAGGGATTTCCCTCCCTCTGGCGACAGGTTTACGCTAAATACCACAAAGGAAACTCCTGTTTCCTTTTTCCATGAACTGCATCTGATTTCACGAGTCCGGCTTAAGCAAGCGGATCACCGTCGGTGCTCCTGTGTAAACAGCTAAGTCGTAAGCGTGGTTATAGCTAGGTAAGGACCACTTCTCGTCCATGACAATAAAGTTGAATCTTCTCATTGAAAAGTAATCCCTCCACCCGTATTGGATTAGCTACTAGCCTGCGGGGCTAACTCGCCAATACGCCCTCCCCTCTGTAAAATCAATGTAGCGAAACGCATGGCTTGCAGCAAACTTTGACATAGTAAAAGCAGCCATGGGGCGCTAGGGGAAAGTAAACGTGACTCTTAACTAGAACGTAACTGGTCCGAAAATTTGTCCTAAAGAAAGAGTTGGGCTAGCGACAGTTAGCTGCCACCACCAGCTGATACCAACCTGAACACTGACGTTAACGCAGCTAGCGTTAGCATGCTAGTCTGCGTTTAGCCAATATCCCAGCTAGTCATCGCCGAACGAGCTTATTCACGAGCGTTTTTCTTCTGTCCGGCTTACCCTTGAACAAGAAATCGTACTCGTCGTCTCTGTTGCCCATCGTCAGATAGAATCACCTCTGGGAGATGGCGGTGATGAAGGGTGACGTTTCTCCTGCCCTGACCGGGGAGCTGCGCCAAGATGACAGGAGACAATGCGCATATTGCGCAGGAGGCGCAGAGCTGCCGGGAGACGTCACGTCGACGCTACGCCGTCACGTGACACGCCGGCGCGTCGCTTCGGGAGCAGGTGGGGTCGAGGCGTCGTGACGCGCTCAGCACCGACACGTGCTGTTCTGGTTCCTCACCCACCCAAACTACAATGGGTATGATACGATCTGGGATCATGACCATCTGAAAATAGAAAGGCTTTATTTGATTTTCATCTCCCTGCGTCATATTCTGTCCAAGCCTGCAAGTAAACATTCTTCTTTTCGTCTGATTCAAAAGATTATACATATATATATATATATATATTTCTTTTTTTATATGTAAAGCATGAGACATACAAACTCAGGGACCACTTATAAGCTTTCACGTGGTCTTCATTATAAACTGATTGTAATGGCGGTAAATAATAATAATAATAATAAAAAAAGCAATCCATAATAGTGGTATAACTAATTATCAGCTACTATTTTCCAAAGTCTAGAATGAACTTTCATGCTTTGTTTTTAAGCCGACACAGATGGGAGATCCTTGAAGGGCCTTGGATGAAATCGTATCAGCTTCTGAGTTAGAATGTCAACAGATCCATCTTCACGAACGCTGAGAAAAATCTCTGTCCAGGGGCGAAGGCTTGGTGACAGGGTCGAAAGCACGAGAAAAAGCTACAAGGTGGATCTTGGGTTGGAACTGTTTTCGTAACCTTTTTTTCTATTGTTTATGGTTGATAATTCAAAAAAAATACATGTCCTGGCTAAAAATCAGTGAAGAGTTGTATACCGTAAATCTACTTCTGCCTTCACAAGGTGAGCACTGTCAGATTCACTACTTGGCCCATGTTTGCTTTCTCTTCGTCCCAACCATAACCGGTATCCAGGCGCTGCTCACATAGCTGATGTTTCCTGCCTTAGTCTTTAATGTTCACATGGCTCAGTCTGAACCTTAGAGGCCAATCATGGACTTACATCTGCTTTAATGGTGGAACTGGCAAGAAACTGAGAAAAAAAAGTATCCTGGTAAATAATGGAAGAGTCATAGAAAATAAGACCAGAAGATACAGAGAGTAATTTTTACAAAGCTGGCAGAGGGGGCCGTCCTCCCTACCTCCTGGTAGGTGACACTGACCACTATCCCCCAATATCAAAACTCTCACTCCTTTGCAAAGTTTGCAGCAGTTACAGTTTAGAAACAACATTATGTCAACAACAGCCAGCCATCAATTCCATGACACACTTTCACTAGATTACATTTTACTCTACTTTTTATTAATTCCTGGACGATTGATTGATTTGATGACAGACCAAATAGCTGTATTGATCTAATAATAATGAAATTGTTTGATTATAAGATTCAGTAAGTTTAACCACACTGCTCAGCTGAGTCACGTTTGTCTCCACAGTTCAAAAGCAGGCGACTCGTGCGGCGGTATTTGGAAAATGTGTCAGTAAAAACGCATTTTGACAGGTCGCTAACAGGTAGATTTATCCGGTTCAGTCGGTCTGAGTGAGACATTAAACTTGTCTGGTCGGTTCGTGTACATTTTAAAAACCCGTAAACCCAAATGTTACATCCTGTTTACCGGGTCCGGCGAAGCCCACGCCGACAGGTGACTTCCGTCCTTGAGAGCGACGTCGATGCGTCAGAAGCCGTCTCACCTGTGCGCGGTTTGAAAACAACCCGCCCCCTCAGCTCGCGTCCCGTCCGCCGCCTCTCAGGGCGGTGGCGGATAGGTCCTCCCCTCGCTGACACGACCTCAGTCCGGGCGTGGAGCCGCGGGGAGACCCGGCCGTGTACTAACGAGGGAAGCTCCCGCACGGTCGCGGTAAACGCTGCGCACAAGCTGTGTGTTGTGTCGTTTGCGTCGGGATGGCGAAGCGCGCAGGGCGGCAGAGGAGCCAGCTGCCCCCCTGCTACTACGAGGGATACCTGGAGAAGAGGTCCTTCAAAGATAAGGTGGGTCCAGGGAGGACCGGAGAGGTTTATTTTTGTTTGTTTGTTTGTTTGTTTGTTTGTTTGTTTGTTTGTTTGTTTTGTGTAGACCGCATTAGAGTCAGCACAGATTGTCCTAGACTGCAAAGGATGCTTTTATTAAGTTTTATTTAAAAAAAATATTTTATGTGTTAAATGCGGGGGCTCTAAATCTGTGTTTTAATCTGTGTTATAAATAAAGAGAAATCGAAAATCCTTTCGGGCCCATCTTTTAAGAAAAATGTCAAGGATGTTGATGGATATTGATCCTGGGGGGGGGGGGGGTACGAAATTTTGTTGTTACAGGCAAGACTGTGTGGCTTAATGAATATGTTTTAGTTGTCTGTCAATCATTCCCTCGATTAATCGATTGATGAGTAAACCCGAGGTGACAGGGATTCCTTGTTCTGTGACCAGCACAAAAAAGCTGTTCAGTTTTCAATCATACAAGACAAAGAAAAGCAGCAAATCTTTTCAGTTAAGATCAGATGGATCAAGAAAATGTTTAGCACTCTCCCTTGAGATGTGACTTAAATGATTGATTATCAGAATAATTACTGATTATTTTTGATCGACTAATATTTCAGCAGAGAGAGACTGTTTAATTTGGAGATAGGTCAGCTGTTGTTATTGATGGTGGCTTTTTCTCTGAGTGTGTGTGAGAGTGAGAGAGTGAGAGAGTGAGTGAGAGACAGAAACGTGAATGATTGGCAATAATGTGCAGAAGATGCCAGGGATCTGCTGAACACCTGTCAACTAAATGTCAGAGCAAGATAATCTGACCTATGGAGCTGTGAAAAGGGGGCTCTACTGTAATAGGTATCAATATCCTCGATAGCTGATCCCTTTAGGAGCACAATTACTTTTTCGTTCACTTCTCTCCACAAGCTTGTGCTTAATATCACAAACCTGCAGGGTAAAGTTTTGCTTAATAGTTTTGTATACACGAAACTACTACATTGGTTTACAGCCAGGTAAAAATGGGTGTTGTTTTTCTTGGGCGGAGCTTTTTGTCATTATTTAGTTGCCTCTGTTATGTGGACTTTGACTTGACATGAGCGAAACTTGTGTCTGGCCAACTGGTCCGACTGCTTTTCAGCTCTTTGTGCCATAAATATTAGTGCTGAAAAGTGAACAAACAAACTGACAAGGCAGGCGATGGTAAGTAATAAATCCTCTGTCCAGCCCTCACTGATAAGAGACTGTACACCCTCAGTTGAAAGCAGGTGAAAATGAACGGGCAGCGTTTTACTTTGCACACTTCAGGTCTGTCTCAGATGAAAGTAAAGGTGCTTAGTTACGTCAGGTTTTTTTTTGTTTTTTTTTTGTGGGACTAATATAGGGCTGCTCTCCGTGCAAAGTTTCCAGTTTTACAGTCCAGTATTTATAAGTTGTTTTGATATCAGTCACTGCTTGTAACACACAGCGTTGGTGGTGGCTTTGCCCTGAAACAGACACTAGTGAGGTGGCCCTCAGGCAAACAAAACACAACACTGTGATGTGTTTTGACCTTCAGGGCCACTGTAAAATGGTGACCCAAAACTCTGATTCATGCAAAACTCACATCTTGCCCTCCTGCGCACAAATTAATCGAGTGACACGGATTCTCCAACCACTTCCAGGACCAAATGTTGCTGTTAATACCACAGATTAATTTCTGTTGTGACTACAAGCACTTGACTCATCAAGTCATATCCAAGAATGTCACCTGCACAGATTATAAATTTCCTACAAGGAAATACACTGATCACAAACCCATAAAAGGTTTTAATATTTGTACTGATGGGTGTATTTCGTTGTTGTTTAGCTTTTTGCATTTTTTTCTTATTCTCTTTGTATCGTGTTTAACACAAACATAAATTTTGTATTCCTCTTTAATCTCTTTGCCTGTTTTCTGGGTTTGGTGTGCTCTCTTTTAGTCAATATGTTCCTATGTGTGTTTGTGCAGACGTCTCGGAAACTGTGGACCTGCCTGTGTGAAAACAAGCTTTACTTCTTCAACGACAAGAGAGACGCTGATGTAAGCTATGTCAGAGATTTGGGTTACTAAATGACACACATTTTGATCATTATTCATCAAAAAACAAAAAAGAAAATCAAGCCAACACTTTATTTGTGTGTGTGTGTGTGTGTGTGTGTGTGTGTGTGTGTGTGTGTGTGTGTGTGTTGATGTGTGTTTCATCAGTACATAGAGGAACTCAATCTCACTGGATTAATCTCAGTGACAGATGACGGCAGCCAGGATCGTAACTTGGATGCAGCCAGATTCAAACTCAAGATGAAAGATGCAAACATCAGATTCACTGTGAGATATAATATAGAAACTATATGTCATCCTCTTTTTTTCTATTTAAAAAATAATTCCTCATTTTCAGTTTTTCTCTCCTCCACTGTGTCTCCAGGCCCCTAGCACAGAGGCCCGCGAGCTGTGGAAAGGCTTTATCCTTTCTGTGTCTGAGGTCTGTGGTGTAACATTTATCTCACTTTATAAAAAGAACTAAGAACAATAAACATTTTATTATCTTGAAAAAATGCTTGATTAAAATTTGAGTTTGATGACACTGTGGACATGTTTAGGTGCATTTATATCACAAATAGAATAAAAGAGAAACTGTGTGTGTCCCTGCAGCTGTCAGTACCCTCTTCCCTCAACCTGCTGCCAGGTCAGATACACATGCTAAAGGAGGCAGTAGAAAACGAGAAGGAAAGAAAAAGAGTCCCCTCACCTGCTCTCAACTCCAGCCCCCACATCAGCCTCCAAGCAGCTCTGCCAGCGTGAGTACTAACGAAACAAGAAGTGACACAAGCGGTGCTTTCTACTATGACCGATACAAAGAGCTGATACATAGATGCAAAATAAATATGACCAAATTAATATTTGCATGGATCATTTTGAAATTAAAAATTTCTTGAGTGGTCTGGCCATATTTCAGTATTTTTGCCTTTGGTTTTCAAGGTCTTCTTTTATTATTGCAAAATAGGAAAAGGGCTATAATATGAACAACATCCAGGACAAAAAAGACATGTAAGCATACTGGTTTAAAATAAAGAAAGAAAGAAAGAAAAGACGAAATTCAAGTAAGACCTTTATTACTCTTAAAAACATGGGATTTTTTATTTATTTATTTTTCTTTTAAGTGGTTTTGCCAAATTCCCAAATTTGACTATAGGAAGGAAGCACATGCATCTGAGTCTCTCGATCTTCACAGTTGTGTTGTTATATCAGCCCCCAACAGTTTTTAAGCGTTCTGCATAGCATTGCTGTGCAGGCAGAGCCATTTATCATCACATTTGGTGTTTTTTAGTTTTTCAGAAAAACTTCAAGCGCTCTTTGTGGAATCAGTTTTATACTTCATGAGGTATTGGCCGATTGGTGGCCCCGATATATTTCTGAATCAAGAAAATCTACAGACTGAAAGCACAGCTGTCTGCTACCATGATGTCAGGCAAACTGTTCCTGTGAGGTCTGCTGCACCACTTTTAATGAGCTGCTGAACTCCGTCTCAGATGAGGGACGTTTGTCCCTCTGTCTCATGGCTGTGTTTCCCGGCCTCCTGCAGTTGTTACCAACCCGTGTCCCGTCTGGAGGCAGAGCTAATACTCGAGAGAGAGGCCAAGAGAGGAAACCTGCTCCTGAGGCCTGGGAGCGACAAAAACTCCTTCGCTGTCACCACCAGACAGGACCATAATGGGTACACACACACACACACACACACACACACACACACACACACACACACACACACACACACACACACACACACACACACACACACACACACACATACACACACAGACTTGCTCACATGCTAAAACACACTTCCTACATCATCATGCTTGGTATGATATAATGATATAAAAAGGTGTGATGCGTTCAGTTGTGTCTTCTGTGTTTTAATTGCCTCCCTTTTTTCACTTCCTCCATCAGCTCTATTTTCTTACACTACCGTGTGAATCGTATACATGGAGGGGGCTTCGCCATTGATGTGGACAATCCCGTAAGTGTGAAAAAAAAAATCCAGTTACGCTTCTGGCACTGTTTACTGCTTGTGCCAAAGGTAAAAGTTTCTTGTCTCTTTATCATCAGTCTAATAACATCAGTGACATTCACTGTTTTTCTTGAATAAAACATCGCTAACCACTTGCCAGTGAAGAACAGCTAAGAAATAATCAGTTCCATTTAATAGCTGGTGTGTTTTTTGTGGGGCTTTATTGGTAGCTGAAGTGAATCTCAGATTAAATACATCATATGTCCTCCGGGATAGAAAGAGGGCGATTACCACCGTCACTAACACTAGTTCTCATGCACTTGTGTTCTGTGGCAGTGGCGGGAGAGTCTTTAATGTCGCTGCCACTGTCATGACTCACTGCTGGCATAAGGTGATGCGTGTGTGCACACGTGTGCATTATTTCTTTCTTGGTACTAATGACACATCAGTTATGAAACTTGATTTCAAACAGCAAAGAAAGTTGTAAGAATTTAAATGTTGATATTGTTGTTAAAGAGGCAAGTTGTATCTCTGTAGCGCTATCAAACAACTTGTTTTATTCACCATATGTATGTTAATGCTTAAAGTAAGCTGTTTTCTGTGCAGATCCCCTGTGCCACACTGTGGGACGTCATCAACTATTTAGTTGAAAACACTGACGGAGTTCTGATTCCTCTCATCATGGAGGACGCGTATGAAAAACACATCTGTATGTATGAAAACTGAGGCATTTTCATCTCATGTTCTCTTTCACTCGTTTTATTTTTGTGTGGTTTTATTTCATACACCAAAATGTATACATGATTTATGCCAGTTTTGACTTTTTTTTTTTCCAACAGCTTTTATTCAGTCCGATAATGAAAATGGAGAAAAAAGTGTTCAGCAAGCCCCATTAAACCTTGAACCACCGAGTGTGCCTCCCAAATCAGGTACTCTGTCACTTAATACACACACACACACAAACACAAACACACACACACCTTGAGGCGCTAAAGCCACTTTTAAAAACTGTATACTACCAGTGGCTTTTTCGATTTGACTCTGAGCAGCTCGCTGTACCATGACAGCAGTTATTTACCTAGGTCATTATATCTTATATCAACACTGTAATTTGTTTTTCAGTTGTGCCAAGAATACTGACTCCTGAACCAACACCAGCCCCAGTTACAGAAGAGAGCATGAGTCCATATGAGATATGTGAGCTTAACTCTACCAGTTCCAACAATCAGTGCATCTGTCATTCCTGACATTTGATCATCTGTCTTTCAAACGTAAACAGGTATGGCTACATTTTTTTCTTTGGCTATTGCTTACTAATGTCTGTGTTCAAACAGTGGGAAAAGGCAGACAGACAGAGGATTCCTTAGCTGGTGCACTGCCACGTAAGTCCCTCTTGCTACTCTTTCCATCTCAGAATGCTCCCTTTCCCTACTGCACGAACGAAATCACTGCTTCATTTTGAATTCTGCTTCTTTATGTCCTGCAGAACTAAAGAGAGGTGAAAAGACAATAATGATTCCTCCAATTCCTGCTCCTCGCAAACTGACCCTTACTCCATTGCCCCCTTCCCGTGCCTCCTCCACAAACAGTGATCTGAAAGCGAAAACCCACACAGACCCTCTGGGACAGAGTAAGTCCACATGTAGACCTATAACTTTTTAGACAGTAATTTGTGCAAATACATGTGCAGTCTCAAGGCATACATTTCCTGTTGTTACATTTTCCTTTCTGGCCATAATATTAAAGCGCCTTGCCTGTCTGATTTGCTCTAGTTCCTCTTGCAGCAATATCGGAGCTGAAACTAAAGTTGGAACAAAAGGCAAAATGTCAAGAGTGACCTCTCCTGGTGGGAGTCTCTTCAAGCCCTCACCATCTGTGACACATTTCCTCAGCAGCTGGCTCATGCCAATTGAGTCACATCCCAATCTGTCCCTGCAAGATGAACCAACACACGGGGACAGAGATGCGCTGTTTCCGCAGGAATGAGCTCTTCCTCATCTGCATCACGACTCTGCTCCTCCACTTCACTGGCTGCCTGTCAGCAGTGAAGCCTCTGAAGATTGACGCCTTATTGATTCACCCTTCTTGGACGCTCATTAGCAAATTAACCGACTGTAAAGAGGGAAGTACCTGTCACATTATCTTCACCATGCTCCTCTTGTACATTTTGAACATTTACCATTGACAATGGTGTGCACATTCCTATCAGATTTTCTAGATAAGATTTTTTTTTAATGTCACTACAATGATTGTGTGTGTGTGTGTGTGCGGCGTGTGTGTGTGTGTGTACACTATGAGCCACACCTTAAATAAGACATTCACAGAAATTGTCTGTTTACAGTACATCCTTTGTGAATTTATATTTTTTCAGAGAAGTGAGACTCCTTTACTATCCTCAGTTGCTTCTATTACATCAAATCAAACACATGTGCATAAGCGAATTTGAGTATGGGCCATGCAGAAGTTAGAAATAATCAGCTCATCTATTGTATGATAATTTGTACCTGGTCTACTTTTTTGCTGCCCTTTTTTTCCCCCCCTAAATGCTCTACTGTCCTGGCTGAAAATAATATCCATAAACAAAGTGCTCTCACTCCTTTATTACCTCAATGACTGATACATTATAGTGGAAAAATTAAACTATTTACAAAACCTGTGACATTTTTGTCAGCATGTGAAAAAAAGTTAACATAATTCTCAGCTGGACGCTTCTTTAAAGCATTGCAGGCTACAGTTATTCAGGTGATGCATTCAGAGGGAGCGACAGGGCAAAGCAAGACTAACCATGTGTAATGACTTGGAAGCTACTCAGAGGCCGCGCAGTGCACAAATAAGGACTTCAAAACAGTAAACAATTTAAGAGCTTCACCACTTTCGTTTCTCACCAAGGTGGATCCAAAACCTGGCTAACTTTCATACCAAAATTTGTTAGCTGGAGCTATTGGCTAGCTATTTGTTATATTTGGACTACAGACAGCCATCTACTCCTAACAAGATCTCTCTGCAGCAAATGATGTGGTGTTATTAGGTAAAGACATGTACAGTGCATACTACGCATACAAGCATTAGCGTGCAGTCAGGTAATTCAAATGTATACACTCCAGTCATTTCCAAAATCCTGAAGCCATGTCTGAAGGCTCTGTGACTCCACTGTAAGACATTAAAATTAGGAAAACTCCCTTTATATCTCTGTGCAGAGTCTGGCTGTCAGATGAAACCCAACACTGACTCTTACTTAAAAACTAACACAACCTCAGCAGGAGGCTAAAGGACCCAGTTTCTTGCAAGCAAAGCGTGGGTCCTGACTAAAGAGTGAAATGCTGTAAACACTGTTAAGTCAGCAGGCCTTGGCAAGAAGTCAAACACAACATCCCTAATATGTGCTGTTCATTTCTTATGAGCCAATAGTTGCTGGCAATGTAGAGTTTAATAAATCCCAACTTAATAATTTAACTATATTCTATTGAGCAACACTGTCTAGGAGCAGGTTGTTATTTGGGTTAAATAGGTTGGCTAATGGACGCAGATTCAGTGGGTGATTATTACCACTAAGCTATGATACAACCAGGTTATACTGACACTGACACGATACATTGTTTTAAATTGGATTAGTGAGGCCACTTTGTAGAGTGAAATAGTAGCATGTTGGTAAGGATCACCCGATTTGGCCAATCAGTTCTGGAAATGACAAGGAAGGCACAGGGAGAGAGCAGACAGGACAGGGCTCGACCATGCACCTGCAGCTGGCTGCACGACAGTGTGGCTGACAGTTTTTTTGATGGAAAGGAGGAAGGAAGGGCAGCGGCCAGCGCTAAATCTGTGCTCTAGCAGCAGTGGAACAGTGCTAAATGAATGTGTAGAGAGGCAAACTAGTGAGACTACACCTAATCTGTCCCAAGCAATCACAACAGCCAGAGTCATACATCTGAAGAGTTCTGTCACTGAGGACACTGATGACTCACTTGTTCCGAAAACCATTGTTGTCACGCAACACAGACACAAGGAACAGGTCTAACCATCATGCTCAAGTGATGTAACTCATCCGTGATATGGCTTTGAACGCAGTCAGGGCAGAGGAGATGTTCTGTAGTAGGTGATTGTGGTCGGGTGGAGCCGGCGGGCATCCAGCTTGCTGTGTGGATGGATCTAGGTGAGGCTAGCGTTGGAGCTGCTGGTGCCACTGTTCTTCCTCTGGCCGCTTTGCACCACGCTGGGTACCTGAAGGCCCGTCACTACTGAGAAACTGCCGTTCCACACCTGCAGGGGACAACACATGGGCAGCAAGTTTGGAAATGGAAAGGGCCCAGAAATGGTCCTTTAGATGACAGATGCTTTAAAAGAAACGTTTCTCACCATGAAAGCCGGTATAACTGGCTGCTGGAACTTAGTTCTGAAGGTGTGCATCAGCTGCTTGGTTTTGGCATTGTAGAAAGACAGTAGACCTGGAGAGAAGAAAAGAAGGCAAATCCCACATAAGCTCTATATTTAAAAAGTAGGGCTGCAACTAACATGTTTGGGTTTTTTTTACTTTTCATCATCAAATGTCAAAAAGGAAGTAATTAATGTCCATTAATGTCCCTGAGTAACCACTCCAAAAACACAGATATCCAATTTATAATGATAGAAAACACAGAAAAGCTGCAGTTATCTTTTTCGTACAGTTTAACCAGTTGCTTGATTTTGTATTGTTTTGTCTGCAACTTTTTATGCTGCTTTCTTGGCTGCTTCTCCTTTAAAAAGAGGTTTCTTATCTCAGTGGGACTCATCTAGTTACCAGTTATTACAGTAAAGTGTAAAACAATTAATTAACTTTAATAATCATCTAATAATCATATTTTAGAAGCTCTTCTTTCACCTGACTGATTAAAAAAAAATATTTAATAGTACCATCTTATACAGCAAATGAACAGAGATAACTGCCACTGACTTTAGACAAATAAAACCTCATCATTGCTGCAATTATTTAAGCAGAAGTGTTGAGCCAAAACTGAAAACTTTTAGCGTTTTCTTTGTCCAGCATCAGTGACAAACTTTAAAAAGTTTCTTTAGTGGGGGAGAAATTCAGGAGTTTGCTGCAACACTTGTCATGTGTCAGTTCCATTATAATTCAAAAGACCAACCAGTGATCCTATCTGCGCTCAGACACTAACTCTACATGAAAGCGTTTACCATACCTTCATCATAGTTGATGTAGACTCCTATACTGCTCGGGATTGGACAGTCCAGTGTTCGAGCCTTGTTGTTGTGCTTGGCTGTGAGGCTCTGCTGCAGCCAGTTGTTCAGATGGATGCACCAGGAGGCGCTGCTCTTCCCCAGCTGGTCGAATCGGCCGAGGCTGCGCAGGGCGACCCCGACAGCGAAGGCCTTGCTCTCCTTGTCAAACCGCACCTCCCAGTACTGCTGGCCAGCGTCGATCATGGTGTCAGCTGGAATGAAACAAAAGCCCAGAAAATTCCCCTCTGGAGTTACAGTATCAATGTTGAGTAAATTCTCGAGTATAGAGTTGTAGTTATGTGTTATTTAAAAATGTATAGCTTATCTTTTTCCACTTTTAACCCATGACTGAAAGTCTAAATGTAACTCAGCAGTTTACACCTTAGTTATTTTGCTCCATCCAGTAAAGTTGAACCTCAAGCAGTGAAAAAAAATGATGCTTCTAGAACAGCTCTGTTTCAAAAAAATGGCTCCAGTCTGGTTTCTTTTACTTAGACATGTAGGGAAAAAAAAAAAATAGTTCTTGTGCCTCGAGTGTCTTCTCACCCAGCACTGTGTAGGACTCTGCTGTAAACCTGTCTCTGCCTGGACGGGCTGTCGGTGCTCTCTTAGGCGACATCAGGGCTGACCTGATTATAGACAAAAAATAGATTTATATTACTTGAGATGTATAATTAATGACAGTAAGTTACATGACCACATGTCATTTTAGGCATCTGTTCATACTCAAACAGCAGTTTTAAAGACCTTGCACTTCACTTTCATACACACCTGGCTGGAGAGTGCATCGGGGAGTTGGTTCGGTTCTTCTCCTTGCGGATGTCCTGGATCTTTCCTCCGCTGCTGTCCCACTCCACACTCAAGTCCTCCACCTTCAGGTTCTGGTGGGCCGAAGCAGAGTCCAGTTTGAAGGTGAAGGCTGCAAACACAACAAGAGGCAGACTTTTTGTTAACATGCTGAAAACTGGTATGTTATTTATATGACATACCATCTAATATTCACATTCCTATAACCCAAGACCTCTTGGGACTTTTCATGCATTCTTTTCTCATTAAAACATATTAAAACATGCTAAAAGATGGGTGGGCATATGCTAAACAATCTCACCGTGGGTTTCTAGTGTAACCGGCTCGGAGAACTCTCCTGCCACAGCCTTGTTACATGCTCTCACTCTAAATGTCATGTAGCGGGTATCAAAGCGCAGACCTGAGGATAAATAACACAAGCGATTCAGTTTTTTAATCAACATTCAGGCAACAAATGCAAAAATACAAAAATCTTCCTCACAATCCTGCCCCTACCCGTGAGTGTGTTCTCCATCTCTCTTATCCCTTCCACCACCATCCAAGGGTAGTCCTCTCTGATGCGGGGTGGACCCTCATGGTTTGTCCGTCGATGTTCCAGTATGTAGTGGTCTATCTTGCTGTCAGGCTCCGGTAAGGTCCACACTATAGTCACTGTGTTGTCACATACCTGGCACTCCGGTACTTGGATCTCTGGAGTGGCTGGCACTGAGTGCACAAGAGATTAAGATGCATTTCTGTTATGAGGGGCTTCCAAAATCGGTTCGTGCAAGTACAGTGCTGGCTATGCTCGACATTTTCAATGCTTCGGTTTGAAAAATTCATTAAAGAGTAGATTTAAAAATCCCAATCAAAACATTTCTATACAGTGAATCCAGTTTGGTCATCAACTGAGCTGCCTTCCCTATACCTGCCCACTTTAATTGTCCAATAAAATAGATATTTTACTGCCTAATAAATAAATGATCACAAATTATGAACACATGGAACAATGTAACAGCTGCATTTTTTAATCTTTTGTCACTTGGGGGCAGAAAAACTCAAAAAACAACCGGATAGGGACACGGCCTAGTGCTTTTTCACCCCGTAACCTGCTATGGCTACCGTGTTAGTGAACAACTGTCTATTTACACATGGAACAGCATTTTTGTAAAAGAGTCATGTTTCTGGTTAAAATTAGTCATCTTTAACTTTCCATTTGTCTCTAACGATATATATAGGGAAATATCTGGGTCATCAAGCTCCAGCCAGTTTGTCACTATCTTTAACAGGGGTTTTTCGCTGAAAGTAGCTTCTCACGGTGAACACAAAGGCTCTGCAACCACAATGCCTCCCTGAAGAGGTTAAAAAGCGCCCCAAGCTGCAAAGTTGTTTAAAAAAAAAATTCTTCGTGGTTTCATTGCTGTAAATCACATTACATTTCTCTTGACTCAATATATAACTTGTAAGTGGAGTACCTTGAAGCCAGTCTAACAGGCAGCAAAAAGATTAATGCCAGTGTGTGTTTACTACTCATTTATAACTACAGATTTATCTATTAAACTCTTTTTGAGCTCTGGATCCAAATATCACAACATAATCCAGTTACTCAAGTAAAAGTAAAGAAGCAGAGGTATTTTCAGCTGAATCCACTTAAAGAATCAAAAGTAATAGTATTGTAGAATGGCCAATATACAACAAAAGTGTATATAGATTATGAACCTGGGTTATCACTACTGATGCGCAAGCAGCATTTTACTGTTACAAGTGGTTGAGATGCATCTCATTTTTAGGCAGTTCAGTCTGTAACAGTGCAAAACCCCCAATCTCATAAGGAGGATTCTGGCTATATTCTGGGTCTCAATGTTATTTTATTGAAACAAGTGAAAATAAAAATCTGCATGTGGAATTACCCAAGTATAAGATGCATTGCTGAAACTCAATTTAAGACAATAATTGAAGAAAAGTAGTAGAGTATAAACATGAATTGGAGCTACGCAAGTACAGTACTGGTGTAAATCTACTTATTAAAACTACACTGTCTGCAACTTTTTTTATTTCTATCTCTCTGTCTTTGTAGCAAAAGTGGAGCAGACCTGGGAGAAATTTGAGGCCCTTCAACATCTCCCTCTCCTGGCTGAAATCCACCATCAAGTGACTCATGTTGTCACTGGCTTTAGCCTTCAGGGAGAGACGAAAGGCTGGAGCCATTGTCACGCTGCGGACAAAGAGACACACAGAGAGGCACAAACACACGGGGTGGAAACAGGCATGGTGCATTATTCAACTGAATCGGGGGGAGGGGGGTAAAAACAACAACAGGTGATTCTAGTACTGCTCACTAAGAAAAGGCCACTAGCTAGACTTCCGTTACTACCACTGAACTCATCACCCCGATCAACACTGAAGAAGCGGAGCTAGAGAGCGAGAAGCATTCATCCAGGGAGGGGCTGACACAGGATGGTACAGACTTCAGAAGACAGTGGGAAAAACACGGAGACAAAAGGCTCTCGAGTGGAAAGTTTTTCCATAGTGCTTATTGTCTACAGAATGGGTGCGGTGGCTACACGTTTGAATGCATGCATGCTAGATTATGAAATGGCTCATTGGTTACGGGAGGCTATGACAAAAGGGAAGCAATGGATGGCTGAGTACTATACCTATCCTTAATGTCTTTGGCCGCCTGGAGAGGAGAAGCAGAGAGGGCAAGGAAAAAGAGAAAAGAGAAAGGAGATACGGAGCGAAGAGAAAACTGAGTTGTAGCCCATCATGTTGTCATTTAACACAAAAAAGTCGCAGGTGGCTGTGTTAAAATAACTGGTAGTATGACACCACAAGAAGGACAGATTAAATCATATATGTGGACACTGAAGCTTGTCATTAATCATTAAAATTCAGTCATAAAGAGCGAGCAAGGGGGAACAGTGTGGCAGCATTACAGCGGCCGTGGTGGCTGGTCTGTTACCTGAGTGAAGCTGTCCGTCTCAGAGGAGCAGAGAGTCTGGTTGGCCAGCTCCAGCAGCTCCTCTGAACTCTCCAAGGCTCTGGAGCAGGCGCTCAGCTGACTCTGAGCGAAAACATCGAGTCACAGTCAGATAGAGAACATCTGCAAACTCTCACACGTGCATCTCCGGTATAATGGGACTATTATGTTCTCTGCAGAGGCCGCAGAGTTAGCTGCATCATTTGAGAGTCATGGTTTTGTCCTGAGACTGCAGAGTGTTGGATGTGTGTAACATCAAAGACCCAGA
The DNA here is from genome assembly GCA_016859345.1 of Istiophorus platypterus. Lineage (NCBI taxonomy): Eukaryota > Metazoa > Chordata > Actinopteri > Istiophoriformes > Istiophoridae > Istiophorus > Istiophorus platypterus. Next base: position 9,026,021 of record CM029123.1, on the reverse strand, counting down.
CAGAACTAGAAAATTCTGAGGTGTACTGACCAGAGATTTATTCAAAATAACAGCTTGTTTCATTAAAGCTGTGTTGAAACGTCTGCCATGAAAAGTACTGTAAAGTAGTATGACCAAAAAAAAAAAACAGACAAAAGTCAGCCCATTAGGGACAGAATTTTGACATCAACAATGCCTAAGCTGAAAACAAAAAACCCCCAAATCTTATTAATCACAGGAATAAACAATAAAGGAGTTCATTTCCAAACTAATGCATATTCGTTTGAGTAAACAAATCCTTTCTATTAAGCTGATATTGAAGATTACCTAATGTCTAAATATCAATTTTGTTATCTAAAGAATTAACTTATTTAGTAATTTGTTTAAAGGCAGTATTTTAAACGTTTAATACAAATTTATTTTGCACACCGATTCCCCTAGGAATCCCCTGTGTAAGGTAATACTGCTTTTTGTTTGACTCAGCAGCAAAGTTGGTGACATTTAGAGTTTCCTCCACTTAGCCTGGTTTTTCATTCAGAGCTTTGTTTTCTTATATCATTCATAGACTTAAAAGCTATTTCATTTTGTTCTGGAAAGTGATTGGCATCTCGCGAATGCTCGTACCGAAATACGTTTGATATTATTTTGTGAATTCACAGACATGCAGACACAGCGGTTGCTACCTGCAGCTCATAAGTGCGGCTGGCTCTCTCCTGCTTGATGCGTGTCAGCATGTTTTCCTTCATCTCATCCAGGACTGAGTGGAGGGAGGTGAACTCAGACTGCAGGTCCTCCTGCACCCGGCTGGAGTTCGCCTTGGGTCAAAAATTTAAATGAGTTAAAAAAGGGGAGCCGCCTTTTTCACAGAGAAAGCTGGGTGAATACACTGACAGTGGGATTGGACTTTATCAGTTGGATATTGGCTCAGCCACGTGTGCACTTGTACCTCCAAGTTGTCCAGGCTCTGCTTGAGCGTGCAGATGAAGTTAGAAATCTCCTCGTTCTTCATGGCCAGCGTGTGGGTGATCTTACGCAGAGATTCCTGGAAAGAGGAGAAATCTCACCAATGCAAATTCAACACTGGAAAAAACGAAAGACGCGGTCTGATCCTTTGGGACGGAAAAGGCGAGGAGTGTAAGGTTTCACGTTCTCCATCGGTGGCCTCGAAGCCCGTGGCCCAGGCTGCAGGTCTCTCCTCCGACCGAGCGCCACGCCAGCTCCACTGCGGCGGCGATAATCGGTTCCGCGGTCGCGGACGCTTCGGGGCTCCGGGCTCCCTTTTAAACGCGATCGCATATCGGGCCGGACCAGAGAGGACTAGCTTCTGCGAGCAGGGAGGGAGGGAGGGACGCTTGACGGGCGGAAGGATGCGCATTCATAATTCAACAATGCAGCTCCGCCGACTCCGAGGACCGGACACACACTGGGTCGATTATTAGACGCATTACGCCTCTGATGTGTGACCGGTCCCCGCCGCGTTTCCTCCCTCGCTCGCCGGTGAAAAAGCCCCATTCATACTGCGGGACTGTGTCATGTTTGTTGACGCGAGAGGAGCCGCACCGAGGCCCCCCCACCGTCCCCCACCGTCCCCCCTCGTCCCCCCGTCCCTGACTGTTACGGCGGCACATCGGCAGCGGAGCCGTCGACGGGCGCCGGCGAGACAAAGCTCGTCTTCAGGCGGACGGACGCCCGTTGAAACCCGACGCGGTGGCGGTGAAACGCGAGCCTGCGCCGCGGCCGCTGGCTCCGCGGCTCCCCGGCCGCCGGCTCCGCGGCGTCTCCCCCTCCTTCCTTTGTACCGCTACGCCCTGAAACGGCTTCCCCCCCATCAGAGACACCTGTTCCTCCGGCTCCCGCTCACCTTCTGGTCCCCCATCTCGCCGCCCTGAGCACCGGCACCACCCGAGCCGCGGACACCGCCGGTATTTCTCCGTCGTCCCTCGTTTTTTGGGGGTTTATTAGCGCGGCAGAGCTGGTACTGATGCTGCCGGGGAGCAATGCATCTTCGGACGGGCACCAACCACCAACGCCTTTGGGCCGTAGTGCGTAGCGCGCATGCGCCAAGCGCAGGAATTCTGGTTATTGGTGTCCCTGTGGCGGGGAGGACCGATGCTGCCTTCGGGTACCGTCGAAGGAAAGGGTGTTTTATTTTTATTTTTATTTTAATTTATCTTGGTTTTCCAATCACTTAGTTGAAATAAGCAGAACGAGAAAATAACAGACACCGTTTCGCACATGATAAAAGGTAAATACCACAAAGATTGGTTTGCTGCCTGGCATTAAAATGACAAAAAAATATATAAATAAATCAATAAAAATGTTATTTCGTTTGGCTGAGGAGTGAAGAGGGCGTTCTAGGTATAACTAAACACACTCCGACACCATAACAACACTAACAAAAAATTGTTAGACTTGTGGGAAATGCAAAGAATAAAACTGTAACTAAACTATGAATATAATAAAATGAGTCAGGTGTAAAATGTTTGCTTCTGATTTAAAACTACGGCTGATGTTACCTGCTGTGTCTCTCATACAGATTTCCTTGCATGTTAATATAGATTTTGACACAAAAGAAAAGCAAAACCTATCATTTCTATAGAGCAATTTAGAATTTGTCATCCATACATCACCATTTGCTTGTGGTATGAAAGTTGTTCAATAAATTCTCATAACCCTGTTAGAAATACAAGCAGTGTTCGGGTAATTAATCATCATACGATTTGGGAGACAATGGACTAGGACATTGTCCATGACATGTTTAACTCCTGGTCATTTCTTTGTCCTGATATCACCTATTCAACATCTGCTTCCAGGTTAGCTGTGGTCGGGAATAACAAAATACAGTTGCTTAAGTGCTGTTCCTCATTGTGAGGTATTGCACTTTGCGATTTTCATTTTATGCTACTTTATACTTCAATTCCACTACATGTCAGAGGGAAATGTTGCACTTTTTTTACAGCTCTACATTTATCTGACAGATATTATTTATTTGCTGTTATTCATTTCTACTCATACTCCAATGACATTTTAAATGACTGTTATTTGTAACAAAGTGAATGGAAAAAAAAGTTTATTAATGTTTTTAATTATCAGCCTTGGTAGCTACGCAACATTAAAATCTATATGCACATTGTAGCTAAATATATAGCCTGTTACATGCAAACTGCCATAGTGAGAAAGCTGTGGTTTTGATAATAATAAACCACACACCAAAGAACACACCAAAAAATGTGCAAAAATTTACACTTAAAATACCAGAGCTTGCAGTGAGATGCAGCATGAGATAAGATCCATTTCTGCAGGCCTGCCTTTTATTTTATTGATAATGTAACCGAGAAAATTTGTTTAATTAATATTATAGACCAGTTACGTTTCAGCACTCACTCAAATCTATGTAAAGTTCTGTCCCTCTAAACAAGTCATTTGAGATTACTTCTCTACTCATGTCACAGACAGGACCTAGTCTCAGTTGCTATGTGAGAGTGAAGATCATAAAGTTGATGTTTAAGACGTTATACGTCGCCTGCAGACTTAAAATGTTTCATTGCAGCATAGGTATTCGACTTTACACTTCAAATTGTAAAATGTCCGAGACCCAGGGTTTATTGCATTTATGCAGCTTTTCTGTAATGATGTCATTTCTGCGGCATGAGACTCTCTGTTGATTCCTGAAATGATTTTGTAGATTTGCCTGGAGGTCTAAATATCTACATAAGTTTAACCCCATCAAAATCTTTTGTGTCATGTCACAGGAAACCAGGTGCTCCTTTTCTGGTCAGATGCAGTGAAGACACAATGAACTGCATCTTCACACCCTGGCACCAATAACCCACAAGGGTTTCACACAACCCTAATGTATTTATGAGGGGTGTGTTTTTTTATTTGATGGCATTCAGCAAGACAACATATATATTTATCTCACTGAGGAATTCACTTTTTGACACCAACCTGCAGAAGTGTTCAGACAGTACATCTTAGCAGTGGTGTAGCAGTAGCAAGCTGCTTGAGTATGAAACAATAGTCAATAAGAAGACAGAAGTCTCTCTTGTCTTTTTGAAAGCCTACGCCAGTTTCTATCTTCGCTTTTTTTTTTGTACATTTCCTCCTCAGCCAAGTCCTTCAGTGAAAGCACCTTTTTCTCAGAGTAGTTACAGAAAACCCATCCCCCACCTCAACCAGCCCCCCTCCCACACACCACACAGACACACACACACACACACACAAATTGCAGACTTTGTGTTTAGCTCTGTCAGATCTGCAGACGTGCAGCAGCAGAGACGGGATGAGTCTGAGGAGAAGACTGCCACCTTTAACACGTTCTAAGATGGAAATATGGCCGAGACTGTCCACTTTGGTGCTACTCATAGGTGAGACTCCTGACTTGATATCTGACAGCTCAGAACAGACTGCTACACTGACAACAGTATAACATGATGACTCTAAATGCAATGATGAATGAACAGAAATTTCACATGTGCAGGGCTACTGTAGGATGAAACCAACTTGCCTCTTTGTAGTTATTGGTGAACAAAGACTAAAAAATTCCAAGTATAACACTGATGTTAAATCCATCTATCTGTCTATCTACAGCAGCAGTACCAGCCTTGGTGGTATCAAGTCAAAAATTTGTGATTCTTAATGACACCCAGAAAAAAGTGGAAGTTGCGCATGGCTCCTCTCTGACCTTGTGCTGCCATATGTTGAAAGAAGTTATTCATAGGTTTCGGGTGAGCTGGTATTTCACCTACTCTGGATCTTCGTTTAACGATTCCCACGTTATCTCTGAGATTATCTTCCCCAATCCTCCAGAGAACTCCACCAAGACAACAGACGAGAGCTCAAGTGATGGAGGGCAGGACACTGCATTGAAGCACTCTCTATCAAATGTTACAACCAAGGACAGTGGATGGTACTTTTGTGGAATCACAACAGAAATTCCCTTTCACAGAGAGATAAGAAGCAATGGAACACAAGTAGTTATCAGTAAGTATATGCAGTATGCAAACATTTAAAAGTGGTTTATAACACAATATGATGTAGTTGTGAGCAGATATAAAGACGTTTGTACGCTATTAATGTACAGTATTTGTCAATATATCAGTATAATTTCACATATTTCACATTATTGCAGGTGTGTCTTGCAATACTGTCATTGATTATCTGTTTATACAGCAGCCTGCAAATATTGGTGCCCACAGCAGGAGTTTTCGGTTGCTGACAAATATATAAATAAACACTTATATCTGCTTACTACCATATCATAGTGGCTTAAAAAACATTTTTATATGTTTATATGCTGCTCAGAAATACTACAGTAAAGTATTACGATAAATTATCACGCATGGATTCATATATACTGTAAATACTCTGGCTTGCTATGAATAATGATTGACCCAATGACTTGTTAAAGTATCACTTTGTTTCTGCCATGACAGCGGAGAGCATAATGGAAAATACAACGTACCCGTTCCTATTGATGAGTAAGCAAAGTGGTGTGCATATTTATGTGCCTGTGTGTGTGTGTGTGTGTGTGTGTATGTGTGTGCGTATGTATGTGCAGGTGTAGGTGAATTTATACCCATGAATAATAATGTACTGTGTATTTTTGGGACCTAGTGCAGTCTGAGCTGGTGTATTACATTTCTCACCTTGAGGGGGAAATATTTCCTGTGGTAGAAAGTGTCCATTTTCTGTTGAGAACAGGAAGAGGACAGGTAGAGGTGGTGAGACCTCTTGGGTGAGAGGTCATCTGTTCAAATCGTACTTAGTGAGGTTAATTTTTTTTTGCACACATTGGTTTTCTTTAACACACTCTGATCAGTTAATAAAGAGACAAAATGGGATTACATTTTCAAGCAAACGTTTTTCTTTTACAGCACCTGCCTCAGAAAACCTGTCTATCTGGTGGATGTGGATCCTGTGTGGGGCATCTCCTTTGATTCTGATCATCTTCCTGGTTGTGTTTGTCTTGCTGAGAAGCAGATGCAGCAGAAGCATAGGTACCACTCCTCCTTTTCAGTTTGAAGGTTTAGCTAATCTTCTTGACCTATTGACACTACAGCAAACAGCATCTATAGATTGGATAAAAACTGTGCATCTGCTGTGAACAAAAGAAGCTGCAGGACTGTGATGAAAGCCACTCTGAGAAAAAGAGGGCACGAGACATTACAAAAGCATCTCTGCTTTGGTTAAAATTTCTGGTTGAGAGAACAAAGAGAGAGGAAGCATTGTTTGTAAGACAGCAGATACTCATATCTGTCCAAGCTGTGGCTGGTAGATGAAAACTGAGCAAGCAGGAGGCATCTGTAGTTTGAGAGCAAAGCGTTAGACACTCTCCAGTGTCAGTATAGAAAATGGTTTCAGTTTTGTAGAACAGACAACAGAAAAAATAGATTGGGGCAACCTTTCGCAGCCAGAGCTTGGTGCAGGAGGTGCACATGCGAGATTTGGCCAAAACCCGTTGACCAGTGCTGAGAAGAATATCAGATATTTGCAGAACCAACCTCAACCTTGAAAATCAACTTCACTGCTTTGTGTATCATAAAGAACATCTTGTTTGACAGTTATCTTGCCGTTGCGGTCTAGAGCCCCTAACAAATGCATTTGACATTTCTAAAACTAAAAGTACGTAAAATGAAGAAACCGACTAGATTAAATTTTTTTTCTTTTGCACAATCCTCTAATCAAAATCATTATGTGAAAATGTTATATCTTTCACTAATTCTATCCATAAGGGGAACTATCCTCAGAAAATACATCAGCAACTACTTTGGTAACTGATTAATTGTTCAATTATTTTATCAGTCGGTTGTAGGCCTAACCTACAACTGACCTTACATATTGATACAGTTCCTCGGCTGTTTGACGATCCTGACTATAAAGAGAACTTAGATTTTAACAGCACTGGTGCACTTATTGATCAGTTCATCCACTTTTGGAGCTCGGGTCAAATTTTTTCAGTGCTTGAACAAATAATATGTACACACATTTCTTGGAGGACTTTTAATTGCAAACCAACCTTTGTCACCCTAAACTGCCGGCATGTATTGAGTTAATGACCAGTATCTGTGAAACAGTTATAGTGTAAAGATGTATAAAGAAATATTGTGTCTTCTTTCAACAAATAGTTTGTCCACATATTAGCTCTACATGAAAAATAACAGGTCTATACTTGATGTGTACATGCAGCTACTATTGTATCTCCTAGTAAGTGTATCATGGAAATTTGCTCGTCTGAATTATTTAATGTTTTAACAAATGCATGTGACGGCAGTAGATAATTGATTTTAAGGTATTTGCATGACAATGCCTCATTTTTAACAGAAATCAGAAATCAAATACAATGAATGACCAGGAAAATTATAGTTTAATTCAAATAATAAGGCCTTTGTTATTTATAATATCAGATATTTTATAACTGGATTTTTTTGCAGTAAGTAATTTTCTTTCCAGTGCCAAACAATATATCAAATATAATGACACTTTCCCTGGTTTACAATGTTATTATCAAAAATCATTCACACAGTAATATGTCAGTATAACATATCAGCAAGTTGAAACGGCCGTACTGTAAATTCTTTTTCAGTTTCTAACCAAGATACATCTAATCTTTCTTCAAAATGAATTTCAAACGGTGGAGGAAGCGTTTGTATCTAAGCTGAGTTACATGCTTACTGAAGGGATTTAGGCGAGACAGCGCCATAAAACTTTGCTGACAAAACAAAACCAGTCCGACAGACAACACAACACTAAAACAAATAACGTTTACGGATTTAGATACAATTTGTCCAAGGGCGTAGTGGCAGGGCATGTTCAGATATTCATGCTGTATTCATTCTGCTTTTTACTGCTCAACACAGCATTGGAACCGATCTATGCGAACGCCCGACCTGTGGCCCACAGGTCGGGGCTGCAGCAGCGGAACAACCTCAAGACATTTCCTCCTTCTCCGTGCGTCTCGACCCCGAGTCCCGGAAAGCCACCGGACGGGGGCAAACGCCACCACAGAGGGCTAAAAGAGTAAAGGGACTCGTGGAGTATTTTCCTTTTCGTCACCATTTTTGATTTCGTCCCCGAACCGGACATGTGCATATTATTCTGTGCGTGTGCCGTAAAATAGCTCTAAAAAGCCACTAGGCGGCAGAAGGTGTCTGCTGTAAATGGGTCAATTCAAAATGGTTTTTAATGGTTTTTCTTTTCTTTTTTTTTTCTTTCAACGCCTTATAATACTTGAATATGTTTCCGACAGTAGTAATGTTTGATAAATAATCAAATCGTACCTAATTGCTGTTTTTAGTGTGACTCGTGTATTGATGCCGCTGAAATGTTAATGTTTTGACGAACTGTATGCTTTTTGTTAATGAGTTGTTATTAAATTTTAAGATGCTTAAAATGCAAATTACTTTTTGTAATATTTTGATTTTAAGCATATGATTGAGCGGTCGCCTGTCAAATTGGGCCCTAATACAGTTTAATTACAGTTTTTAACGCTCAGTTAAAATACATTAAAAAAAAAAAAACCCTAACATTTATAAAAGTTACGAGACTAAAAGCAGCCGACTTCAAAACAACATTATGTGACTTAGCACATCTGATTGGCTGCCAAGCGAGCGTGTTTTCAAAATTAAGGTGCGATCGATAGTCACATGACCGGGCGCCGCCGGGAGCCGGGAGCCGGAGGAGGATCGCTCCCTGCAGGAGTCGGCTGCGCAGGGCAACGTTACAGGTGGAGCGGGAGAAGCGGAGAAGCGACCGGAGGAGCAGCCGCGGCAGCCTGAGGGGCCCCTGGCGCCGACCGCCGCCACGGTAAGTCGGGGTCAGTCGGACGCGGACGGGGAGCCGCCGCCGTCGCCTCAGGTTCAGGGCTCGCTTGTGCGCAGGTTTGTGCCACCGGGCTTGTTGTTGTTTTTTTTGTTTTTGTTTTCCACCACCGAGCTCGGCAGGTTCGCCGGGAATTGGATTGGCAACCCCTCAGGAGCGAGGCGCACCGCGCTCTGCGTCTCCTCCGTCTTATCCGACGATTATAGGAAATCCTAATCTAATAATAGCAGGCGAAAGCTTGACTAAGCAGTAGTAGGATATGGCGCACAAACACTTAGCACCGCAGATGGTGTCGGTCACTTTGGGGCGGGGGGGGGGTCTTAAACTTATAGGGTCGCTGCTGCACCTCCAGGACAAGAGTCCCGGGGGTGAATAGGTGGTGAGATCCTGTGCGAAGATCCTGTGCGAAATTCTTTGGACCGACCACAAGACAAACTGTTTACACTAAATGTACAGGTTAACTGTTCTAAAATGGAAAAAGAGCCAATGAGCGTTGGATTTGCAGACCTTTAAAGGTCGAAACATCTCGCAGTAAATAGTCCATAAAGATGAAAGAACTTGTGAGAGAGGTGCAAGAGGTTTACCTTTTAAGTTTTTGTGCCTTTTTGGAGATGTCTGTATTTTAATTTTAATATTCATGGATTTCACTAACAGTAACTGTGACTATGCAGGGTTTTCATTTTCCGCGCATTATGAGCAGATTGAGGTGAATGTTCTAGGGGTGCAAGTGATATTCATGCATGTATGGTTTTTTTTTTGGAAGGTGAGAATCATAGAACATGATTTCTCTGTGTGTGACCTAGCGAGCAGTGGATATACTAAGTGCTGTCATTTCACTTGCAGGGGATTGTGCAGGGGATTGCCCAATTTTAGCAGTCACATTGCAGCGCAATGGGGTTAGTGGTTGTGGAGACAGGGCTGCAGGTAGCTCCACTGCAAAAATTGTAGTGGCGCTCTGTATTACAATCTGCCCGTGGTGCACATTCATTTTACGTTGTACTGTAAAGTGTACGCACTCTTTAAACTTGTCCACTTCTTGACACTGGTTTGTTTGACACTGCAGTTCAAGCAAAAATAGCAAACATTCCCTTGGCCAGGCTTCTCCAATGTGAGAGTTTTCTGCTTTTCACTGATTTATATGATGGTAAAGCGAATATCTTTGACAAACCAAGAAATTTTGAAGATGTCGCCTTTTCAGGGTTTCAGGGAACAGTTTTGGAAATTTTTCACTGTTTTCTGACATTTCTGACCCACTGTCAAACACCGTAAATTAATCGTTTAGTCAAGAAAATAATCGGAAAATCTACACATTGAAAATGCTTGTTAGTTGCAGGCTTAGTTTTGGCTCTACAAAGGTGAATCAAATGACGGTCCATTTCAGGGTCATGAAATCAGTGGCTTGTCTTTCATGTTAAAGCTTTGAACGGAGAGATTTGCCACAGTTTGTTCTCTCGGGTTTTCCTGTCTGCCAGTGAACTTGTCATGCACTACAGTTAGATCACGCAGAGATGTTCTGCTGCTCATATTTTCCTCTTGTGTGCCAGCTCCTGCTGGGACTTGCCTGTGTGTGTCTGTTTGTGTATGTGTGCATTCAGGTGTGCATTTACACTCAACCAGACTTGTCTCATCAATGACGAGTAATTTGTCAGAGCAGAGACAACCATCTTATTGAGCAGGTTGTTGCATATTTATTCTGGTGTTTGCTTGTCGTCTTCAGTTTTGTTAAGGGCTTTGACTGATAGTTGTCCTTTGGCTTAGTGATACACGCTGTAGCAGGATTGGAAACTGCACACAGCAATATTTTTGAAGTTTTTTAGCTAATTACAACCCTCCTTCACATCAAAACAAAAGGTGGTAAGTTACTATCATTATGATAAAAGAATGGTTTGTTTTCAGCCAATCTGAGCTTGCAAAAATATAACCCAGTACTGAACTGGGGTGTGTTTTCCAAATGAGTGTTTCACAACAGAGTCTGTGACATAGGGAGTGTCAAAGGTGAACACACTCCCACAACCGGTTTCCTGCGTAGGTCCCTGTGATGGAATACTGTATCACAGCCAGCTCACCAGCCGGCCTGCCAGCAGACTGCTCAGTTTACGTTTGACCGGCTTACAGAGACACAGGCTGGACAACAGGCAACAAGCACTCAGGCAACCAGCCAATGACTCAAGCAGCGCCGAACCTGCAGACCAGTTAGTCAGCCGCTCAAGTAAATCAGTTACAGCCGGAGGAGGCCTTGTCCATACAGTACGGTGTAATGCATTCACACAGATGAAGACATATGCTAGAGCCCTGGGCTTGCGCTATCACGGCTCACTCCAGGTGTTTGGCTCTTCTTTTTGGATTTGGATTTGTTGTGACTCACAGTAATGACAGCAGTGTGCTTGTCTGTGCACGTTTGGGCTTTTACTTTTTGTACGCAGCAACGAGTTGTAGGGAGGCTCCATCGTAGGGTATTCTAGATATCGACGAGGCTCCTGAATGTGCTATAAATATCCTCGTGCTTCAAGTGGTTGGAGAGTCAAGAGATACTGCTGTAGGGCTTCTTCTATGAATTGTTATTGCTCACACTCTACTGCTTGATGAGTAAAAAACCCACCAGCAGTAAGAGTGCTACACATTTACATCTGGATTTATAGAGATATAAAGAAACTATCTTAGTCAAACTCTGTTTTTTGTTCAGGTTTTGGGAAATTCACCCTCCCTGACACTGACTTTCTGGTTGGTGTATTTACATGCAACCAGTGCTTCAAATGTCAGGTTGACTTTGATGGGAGGAGTGTTTTGTAGTGTGGCTCTGTTCTATTTTTCACAATGTCAGTCATAAATATTAAATTCTTTAACTTTATACTTCACCTTTATCAAGTTGTATAGAGCTTTGTAACACAGCAGTGTGTTTAATACCTGAACCTTGAGCAGGTTTTGCTGGCTCCACTGGAATCTGCCTTCATCCCCTATAAACATAAGGTGTCACCGAATTTCACACCAGTCTTTAAAAACATGAGGCAGTAGAGAGCACAGATAATGTGATGGTGGTTCAGTATAATTTTAGTCATTAAAGTGTGAAAAGCCATACATGAAGCTGTTAAACATGTAGCCGAATTTACAACCCATTGTTAGTGATTTACTAGAATCAATAAAGGTGTGTTAAGGGCCATAAGCAACTTTTTAAGTCTGCAGGTATTAGAGATTAGAGATTAGAGAGCCATTAACAAATGGATTTTGGCAATGATGTTGAGCTGCAAATTTCCACAAGATAAGGGGTCAAACAGTCCATGGGAGGTTCCTTCCTGATAAATTGAAAGCAGACAACACTGAGGACATAGAAACTTTAACACCAATATGGGGTCATAATCTGGCAATATAAAAGTTCCTTCTATTCATGTATAATAATGGATTCTTCAAAACATGGTTGTTAAAATCTTAAAGCTGCACTACTCAATATCTTTTTATAAAAGAGGATTAATAACAGTAGGGTGGCCAGACACAGGAGTCCAAGTGAATGCTTATGTTACTCGGTGTCTGACGCATGTGTAAATAGGTAGCTAAAATTTTCGCCTTTCAATGTAAAGTGATGATAGGCCATGATAATATGGCTTGTTCAGCTGCCACCAGTTGTTGTTATTATTATTATTATTATTATTATTATTATTATTATTATTATTGTTATTGTTATTATTATTTTATTTAACCATAGATAAAGAAGAGTGATGCCAAAAATGTTTTAAAAAGTTAAGTGGTTTTACTATAGAAAAAACATTTTCTACAGTATGATCTTATATTCTTTGTCCAGTCAAATGTGAATTTGAAAAGACTGAAAAAAATTTATCATCTCATTCAAATTAAATAAGATTTCTGATTGTAAGAGAAAATCAACTGCATATGACTTGTGACCAGTAACTTGTGCACACGGGGGATATGCACAAGTTACTGGTCACAACCCCCGACCCACCCACACAAAAAACTCACTCACACCCTGTCCACATGCGCACGTCAATGACCCTGGAAAACGTAAGCATGAGAAAACATGGACAACTGTTGCATGCTTTTCTACTATTGTAGCCAAACCTGGCTGTCTGCACTTTTGGAAGTATCTGTCAAAGGCTGTGAAAAACAGGCAGCAGTCTTTCCATTCAGATTTAGAGCTTAACCTACACCCCCGCGCCCCCATCCCCTCACAGCCTTATGTGTGTGTGTGTGGGGGGGGGGCAGACCTATACTTGCGGCAGCTTGCCCCGCTGTGTCAAGTAACAACAAGGTTGGAGCACAGCCTTTTGCTGCAAAGAGAACATTCAAACGAGGTTGTTCAGAGGCTAAGGGGAGTGAGCGCCAACATGTCTCTCAAGGAAATTTGGATGCTGTCATTTTGGTGTCTGTCAACAGGCAAGGGCTCTATTTTGTGTTACAAAGGATGCACCTCTTTGAAATCTGATGTGTGTGTGTGTGTGTGTGTGTGTGTGTCTATATATATATATATATATATATATATATATATATATATATATATATATATATATATTTAAATTTTTTTTCCCCTCTGTGGACTAAAACCTAAATATTGCTTCTGCTTTGGAGCAGTATGCTCTAAAAAGATAAGAATATAGTCTTTACCTTGTGAATCTGCTGCTGTGTATGCTCTCTGTGTTATTCTGGGAAAAAGTGCCTTGATGAATTTTGAATGAGGCTGCGCTGCTCAGTTAACGGTAAGAACACAGTAAGAACCTCGCCAATGAAGTGGCTGGTCTCTGCTCAGTAGGAAACCCAGGCTGGGGATGAAGCGCTAAAGCAGTGAATTATTGTGATCTGTATGCAAGCCCAAACCTGAACTGAACCCCTCTGCTGTTTGAACCCCGCTGAGCCCAGAGGAAGCAGGTTCTTATCAGGGAGGAGAACAGGAAAACACAGAGAGTGGAGGAGGAAGAGAGAGTGGGGGTTGGTGGGCAGCATGGCACTATTTTCACTTAATATCAGTTTACTGTTACGGCTTTTCACAGCTGTAACTGTAAGTGGTGCTTGACCTCTCAGATGTAACAATAAGGTCATATTTCTCCCTGTTTTGCATAAAGTCTATGTCTTTCTGTTACTCAACTTCTTTAAACAGCTGTATAATGTCTTTGTGGCTCTGAAAACACTGACGAGTTCGAATGAAAGATGCTTTTTGAGTTGCATTATGGGGATTGTAGGACCCAGTGTAACCCATAACAGGGACTAAAAGCCAAGATATCTTGGCTTGACTGTTTTGTTTTTAACCTGTCTATTGCGAGTCATTCAGTTTAATGAATGCGCAAAGCTAAATTTCATGCTCGCTTAAGTGCCTTTTTTATGGTGGTTGTTCTCTAGTGACAGATCTGAATGAGCATCTGATATCTGTCTTTCTTTCATTCTTTCTTACTGTCACGCTGTGTAGTTGTACAAATACTAGATCATCAGATCAACAGAAAGAAACAGCACTGTTGCCAGCCAAACAAAAAAGATCTTTCTATAGCTCTACCTAAAAATTATCCATGAATTGCCAAGCGTAAAACAGAAAAATTGGAAAGAGGCTGCCATTTTTCATTTTTGAAGTGAATAATATTTTTATAATTTCATTCATAGATGTTTTTATATCTTTTTTAGAAGCTGCTATCATGAACATGATCTCCTCCAGCATCCCTCACCAGTAGCCGGGCAGCATGGCTTCTGCTCCTTCTTCCAGAGAGGACACCAGCAACTCATTAACACTGCACTGGAGGCTAACACCAACATAGATGTACACCACGCAAGACGCTGACTTCAGACTCAACCATAACAGGCTGATCTGCTCCCTACAGACTTGGTTAAACATTTATGTGAACTGCTTTGAAAACATGACTCCTGCCTGAGCGGTACATGTCCAGGATGGCGACATCACCACAGTATAGCTAAATCTGGACTGAGACCTTGGACCATGATCTGTCTCTGAGTGGTTGCTTTGGTGGCAGAGCTGAATTGTGAGGCTCTTCCACACTTAGACAAACCTGGACTCTGAGCCATGTCTCTTCTCTTAGCTCTGAGCATCATCTGTGGACTGATGCTCCATGTTTCATTGAGTGCACTCAGCACTTACTACTGTGTCCCACGAAAGACTGTCCCTTACCAGAGTAAGTCACAAATTCTCCTTGCCTCAGTGCCTCAATGGGCCAATATGTCATTATATACTCCTACTATGTTGTAACAGTTTGTATACCTGAGCTGGACCGATCAATACCTAATTTGTAGAAGTTTAAGAATCTATTTGAATCAAATCTAATCTAAACTATGATATATGAACAAGTGTGTCAGGTTTAACTGCCTCGATTTTATGCTGGTTGGGACACGCTTCTAATAATTTTAAATGAATTTGCTTCGCCACATGCGAAGCAGCTAATACGCAGAAGGAAAATACAGTCAGATAGTGTAGTGACGCAGATGTTCTCCTATTCAGATGAGCTGAAGTTGTTCCGGGAGGAGGGGATCTCCAACTACTCCACTATGTTAATGAGAGAGGACCTTGGAGTATTGCTGCTGGGGGCCAGAGAGGCCATATATGCTCTGGACATCAACAACATCTCATTCAGAAAGTCTGTGGTAAGAAAATATGAACAGGCTCCCCAAGTGCCTGTTTGTGAAAATGTGCCCTGTGTTCTGGTCAGCAGCATTCTGTCTCGAGCTGTTGTAAAATTACTGATAAACCCACATGTGTCTGCAGATCTCATATATTATATTACTTTATGAAATGGTTAATCATTAACTTTTCTTTATTAAAGATTCAAAATGAAACAATTTTTTTCTACTTATATTTTCCTGCAGTGACGAAACTGTGTCATAGAATAATCATTAAGCCTCTCAAGGCCGGATTTGAGCACCTAATCCTGGATTATATCGGATTATTAAACATTTCTCTAGCTCTAGTTAATTCAATTCAACTTGATTCTACTTTATTTATATAGCGCCATATCGTTATCTCAGGGCACTTTTCAAATAGAGCAGGTCTAGACCAGACTCTTTATAGTTATTATTTACAGAGACCCAACATTTCCCCCATGACCAAAACTCCCTTTTAACAGGTAGAAACGTTGAACAGATTACGGCTCATGGTGGGCGGCCGTCTGCCTCGACCGGCTGGGGAGAGGGAGAGGGGGGAGGGAGAGGGAGAGAGAGAGAGAGAGAGAGAGAGACAAGGGGCAGGAGGGAGGAGAGAGAGCATAGCACAATAATGGGATTAATAGCTATATATACTATAGTTATACGAACAGGGCAAATAATATTTCTTATGGGACTAAATGAAATGGTAACAGCAGTAATCATAATAATTAAAGCAGTGGGTGTTGAAATCGTGCTGAAATCAGTTAAGGCTTCCAAGAACTATGTTCCTTGTAGAGTATATCTTTCACTGTTTTGATAAGGCGGAACCCTTTCAGTTAATTCTGGTCAAAGATCGGATCGCACATTATATAGTAGGTGCTCTACTTCAACACCGTTGTCTACTTGAGCTGTGTACAGAACTTCCTACAGTGGTCAGATATAATTTATAAATAGAGGGACTGGTGTCCCAGCCAGCAGATACTCCCCTCCACAGTGCACTGACTGGCCTGGATGGTAGACAAACAGTAAGATGTGTGAGTGTAAACAGGCCACAGCTCCACTGTGCTGTTGGGTTGCGACACCATTCCTGCGTGCTTTGACAAGACATTTTCACTGTGTTGATGCAGGTGTACTGGCGGGTCACCGAGGAGAAGCAGAGGGAGTGCACGTACAAGGGAAAACATGCTGAGGTTCGTGTGATGCCTTTCAAAACAAAGCTAAAATGCGGTGACTCTTACATCTAGTGCAGGGATACAGCCTTTAAGGAGGACTGTTGACCGAAAGCAGTTTACTCCCATGTGCAATTTATCTCTGTACATTTGTAAATCATTTATAGGGGAGTTGTTTTTTTTTTCCAGGCCTTTACACAGAATGCTCTTTGAAGTGCTCTGCTTACAGTTTTGTTCTGAAAGCCCAAATAAAGGCATGAGAAGGAAACACATGTACACAGCCTTGACCTTTTGCTCACCAGCACAACTCCAGGCAGCCTGTGCAGTCAGTATATGTATGTGCCATGTTTGTATTTTTGTGGCTGAACGAACAAAGCCCTGACCTTGGCATTCTTCCTACTGGATCTTGTTGCAGGTGGAATGCCGAAACTACATACGAACTCTGCACAGAGTGAATGACACTTCAATGTATGTGTGTGGCACGAATGCTTTTAGCCCTACTTGTGATTATATGGTAAGTATAAAATATGGGGTTAGTTTACAGGATTTTACAAACTGGGGACAGAACCTCTGTTGATTAGCTGGATGGTTACCGATATAATATGCAAAAACTTTCCCCTTTTTCTTGACTTTGATCAGAGACTTTCTGTTGGGTTCAGTAGTTATGCTACTTTAAATTTCATACATCTAGTTTTGTCTATTTATAGGATAAGGTTGGCAATATTCTGTATTTTATTGCCAGCAATTGCCATTAAAAAATCCAAACCAATAAGCCTTAATTGTTCCTACCGAAGATTCAAATCTTTAAAAATATGTCTAGAAAATACAGTTTCATCTTTAAAAAAGGCTCAGTGACTTCATAAATGGCTGGGCACTGTATGTTTACCAAACGTGGCTCAGAAGAAAAATAGTGCATTTGTTGGGGGACTATTTTCAGTTGTGGATTAATACAAATCTGGTTCTCTAGTAAGTATTTCGGGCAGCAGGACTGTGTATGTGTAACTAAGTCAAAATAAACTGCAGTGCCCAAATTCACGGCAATGAAGGAACATGTCAGTTGTTGGACTACATAGCAATAAGTGAAGTCTATCAGGTTACACAGGCAGTACAAGTGCAAGTTAGTAGTATCAAGTCATTACTGGTTTCGATTTTCCTCATGGGATTAGTTGACATTAAGAAATATTAAGAACATCACCTGATTTGCGATAATTGTGGTTGAATGTTGGCGTCAATAGATAAAGGCTTTATTCTGCATTTCCTTTAATGGCCATTATGTGTTTTGTTTTGAGAAAAGCCCGATCGTATTGAACAAAGAAAACTCCCAATCTGTCTTGTAACATAAACGACACAACACATTTTCTCCTTCTAGTTAAACTAAACTATCCCTTCATGATGCTGGTATTTGCTTTTTTAGAGTCTCTGTTAGGTTTGATTGTGAGACAACACATAGTAGCTTGTGAATGCAGTTTATTTTGGCAGGGAACTCAAAACTTCAGGGGACTGACAATCCTTGAAAGCATCACTGTGGAGAGTTAGAGATTTCCTATGTCCAACAAGCAGGTTTCTAGAGTCTAAGATATCATTCTGACAGAAATATTAAACCATGGCTGAGCCCAAGGTTGGACAAGGGTTGGGTTCTATATATCTTTTGCTTACTTTGGAAAATTGTAAGTAATAATGTATGAATTTAAATATATGCAAGTTGTGGTTGTTGGGCTAAACATTAATCCTTATGAGATGCAACTGAAATCTTCTTACCGAATCTGAATAAAATGGCTCAGTTTTTCTTTCTTTCCACTCTCTCTTCCTCTTTTTTTCCGACAGACGTTTGCTAATGGACAGCTGAGGCTGCAGGGAAACCATGAGGAGGGAAAGGGGAAGTGTCCTTTTGATCCCTTCCAGAGATACTCTTCCCTCATGGTTGGTGAGTGTCCGGGTCAGGTTTACTGCCGAAGGAAACAAAGCAAAGAATAATGATGGACGCTCAAAGTACACCAACAGAAAAGATGATAAGTGGGTGCAGGTTTGACAGGGCACAAGACCGGGATAAAATGTAACCTAGAATCATTGCCAATGCTTTCACCTCATTCAACATACTTACTTCTTAGTCAGAAAAAGGCGGTCAATTCAGTTCATTAGTAGGAATATAAATGAATTATTGTTCCAACATACTATGAATAATTGATTTCCATGAGCTTTTCCTCTTCTCTTGTTCCTGTCCAACAGGAAATGACCTGTATTCTGCTACATCCATCAACTTCTTGGGCTCTGAGCCAGTGGTTCTGCGCAGCTCAAACTTGGCTGTACGCACTGAGTTTAAGAGCTCCTGGCTCAGTGGTGAGTTCCTCTGCTGCATAAATATTGGCTGGTTTAAAGTTTTATGTAATAGATAAGAGGGAGTTGACTGTAGAAACAGTGGCAGCAGTGCTTAGCATGACGCAAGTAACTACACTCACCTCAAGTACTCACTTCATGCTTTGTGATTTCAGAGCCGAACTTTGTCTACATGGACTTTGTGGGTGAGAGTTTTGATAATGCCGATGGTGACGATGATAAGATTTACCTGTTCTTCAGCGAGAACGCCATGGAGTACGACTTCTACAGCAAAGTTGCAGTATCACGAGTGGCCCGTGTCTGCAAGGTATAAAAATTAATAATAATCAGTCCAAGACCTCTGGCGTTTTTAGAGGTTCCTGTGTGACACAGGTGTGGTTATTGTGGTTAAAGGGAGCATATGCACAAGTCAGAGTGCTCTGTCTCTTTGTTTAGGGGGATATGGGTGGCCAGCGGACGCTGCAGAGGAAATGGACGTCGTTCCTGAAAGCTCGTCTGGATTGTTCCCTCCCTGAACCCAGCCTGCCCCCCATTGTCCAGGATGTCTTCCTGCTGAGGCACGAGGACTGGAGGAAGAGCGTCTTCTACGCTGTCTTCACCCCGCAGTCGTGAGTACTTAAATCCTGTGGTTTTATGATTCAAAGTGGGTGCGGACAAAGGGTAATCTAGGAAGTATACAGCACAGTCAGTTGGAAGGATATTCACACAAAATTATTGAGTATGTTTAACTGTGTCGTTTGGAATACAAGGTATTTAGCATTTAAAATTTTTATTTGACTGATGAGTGATTTTTTTTCTTTCAGATTTAAAAAGTATTCTCCTGTCATACAAATTAAAAAAGAAAGAAATGATCGGTTTGCTTGACTAAATGTGTTTGATCTGGTGTTTCAAGGAGCTTGTCTCAGGTATCTGCAGTGTGTGCATACAGCGTGTCCGCCATCAGAGATATTTTCAGCGAAGGGAAGTTTAAGACACCAGTTGCCGTGGAGACATCCCATATGAAGTGGGTGATGTACACTGGAGAGGTGCCAGTCCCCAGACCAGGAGCAGTGAGTGCAAAGACTTTGCTGCAGCCAGAAACGGCACTGGATACTAAAGAATACAAGGCAAAACCCTCAAAACCAACAATTCTAAAATTAGATCTTGTATTGCAGTGCATCAATAAAGTGGCACGTAAAATGGGGATGAATCGCTCTCTGGACCTTCCTGACAAAACCCTCCAGTTCATCAGAGACCGTCCCCTCATGGATGAGGCTGTTCATCCTCTGACAGGAGGGCCGCTGCTGGTCAAGACAGGAGCTTTGCTGACGAGGATCGTGGTGGACAGTGTGCTGGCCCTGGACGGACACAGATATGCCGTCATGTTCATTGGCACTGGTAAACTATAGGATAACAAATTAGATGCAGCTTTGCCAAGATTAAAGTAAACGAGAACTGATGTTGAAGTTATCAGAACAATTTTATCTTCCTTAGCTATGTTTTCTGTGTGAATATTCTTGTTGATTAAACTCAAAGCCCCTGAAAACTTTAAGCGGTTCTCTATAACGTCAAATTTTCATGACTGAAGAAGCATAAACCAAAGTTAAAATTTTTTGGGGGGGGGAATTGCCCAAATTATTATTCATGAAGATTTTAAGATTAAAAAGAAGTCAGCTAATGTGCTTCGTTGGGAATGTGCGGCTGTGGTTTGATTGACAGTACTGGCAACATAGGAAATATACAAAAAACAGAAATGAAATCTCTCATTTAAAATAACAAACATCCTTGTGTTCATGTATGAGCCCGTCATTCATAGATAGAATCTGTAAGTAGGAATGTTTTCACAGCTTTAATCCAGGATTATGTAACATCCCTACTTATGATATCATATGCATATATTATACACTTGTAAAATGTATAATCTATAATGCAGGGTTATGTAACATCTCTACTTATAATATGTTTTAGCATTAAACATTGTTCCATTATTGTCACTTGTGGCTGCAGCAGCTGCTGGTCAGCAGAAGTTACTCAGATTTGCTTTAAAACATAAGCTTTTCGAAGACTCACTCAATTAATGCCTTTTATTATATCCCAGCCAATTAAGCAAAATTGATCTGATATAAATAATGACAGGGTGCATCAATGGTGTAACCTTTATTAAAAGGAGTTTCTGCTATGTGCTTTTTAAATGATGATTAATAGTAACTGGTCATTTTTGTCTCCTGATAGAAAATGGCTATGTTCAGAAGGCTGTCAACTATGCTGGAGAGATGTTCATCATTGAGGAGATTCAACTGTATGAAAACCCTGAGCCTATCAGCATCCTTCGCCTCTCGTCGAGCAAGGTAACTCATAGTAGGGTTCATGAAGTTTATCATCACAGGTTATGTTCTGACACTTTTCCTGGCAAATATTTTACAGTAAGCTTGGGTCTAAATTTGAATATGTTGTCACTTAATTGCCACCTACAGACTTAAGAGAAGCCTCAGTGGTTGTAAAGATAAAACATTTTAGCTTGTTTATTTTTTTTTGTGTGCGTGCAAACATAGGGCCAACTGTATGCAGGTTCAGAGTTCGGTGCCATCCAGATGCCAGTCAGTAACTGCAGCCGCTATGACACTTGTGTTGACTGCATCCTGGCCAGGGATCCTTATTGCGCCTGGGACTTCTCCACTGCACAGTGCACCTTGGTCTCCAACTTAACCCCCTCCTCAGATAGTGCAATACAGAGTCTGAAAGAGGGAGACGTCTCACAATGTCCTCAGCCAGGTACGTTCACCGGCAGTGCCTCGCCTGCAGCAGTAACATGTATTAGAGAACGCAGTGAGACCAACCATGTGTTTGGTTTTTTTTTTTAGATCTTGTTGCCACTGTGGACCTAACCCTTGTTCCAGAGAACAACATCCAGCTGCCTTGCAAGCCCCACTCCAACTTGGCACAGGTCCTCTGGCGTTTCTCTGACCAAACACTTCACTCCAACCACAAATACTACATCTATAGTGGAGGCCTCCTCATCCTGAGTGCCTCTGAGGTGGACACTGGCCTTTACACCTGTGACTCAGCAGAGCAGATAAATGGCAGAGCATACAACCGAACCGTGGCAGTTTATCGTTTACAACGCTACTCTGGCCCAGCAGTGGGGGACAGCACCACTCCTGGCAATGAGGTGACAAATTCCTCCGACTCTATTCACACTCTGAATACAGCTGCACCGGGGCCAGTGCCAAACCAGGGCAACGAGGACCCGTTGTCCCCTGAGACTCAAAGCGACATTGGCAGGGTAACTCATTTAGAGGTGGCTGTGGCTGTGCTCTCGCTGCTTTGTCTCTCCCTGATAGGGGTCATATTTTGGCTCTGGAGTCGAGGACATTGGGAATGCCTCAAGTTTTCACAGAGCTCCAGTGAAAGTGAGGGAAAGAGGCAGTCGGGAGAGTACATGCACATCCAGAACAGAACTTCAGAGGTAAAGCTCCTGGGGCCAGAGTCTGGGAGACATTGCAGTGCCAATAATAATCACTCTGCTGTCGATTTCAAAGCGAATGGGGAGCACCACTTCACACCTATGGCCAATATTTCAAGTCTGGATGGTCTGGGATACATTAATGATGAGTCAGAGATTTGAATCTGCTGAACTATAGACATAAATCCGAGGCCAGCACCGGTGCAGCAATTAGATTCCTATGGTGTACTTCTAAGAAGAGACAAGATTTCCACATTATAAATTCTTTTGATTTGTCTCCTGTTCCTCCACGTCAATTTCCTACACTGTCCATCATTTCCATACTGTTACTGGGCAGGTGTTGTTCAGTGAAAAGACTTTGTGGAGAAATTTTGACTCCAGGAGATAGTTGAAAAGACATTTTTTATACGTTTGTTTTTTGTACAGTGACATCTTGTGAATACACTTTCTGTAATATATTGTGTACAGCCAAGACCTTCTTTTCAACTACTATTTATTGGTCACAATGACATTTTTATTGGAGCTTATAACACTTGTAAACTTAAATGAGTTGTAAAAATGGTAACCAACATTGAACAAATTGCACTTTGATGTCCAATTTCCAGTCACATTTCATTTTTATGCACATTCATCAGTCAGAGTACACCATCAGTCTTTGGCCGTTTTACTGATACTTTGAGCTACATACCCTAGTAATTTAAGCATTTTGTCACTCATATGTGATGCAGGGCTATCTTCCATAACAACAAAAATGAGATAATAATAATAGTAATATCTCACTCCGGTAAAAGTGATATGATCATTTAAAAGTGTAGTAGTTTAACTAGGGTTGTCTTGGGGTACATTTTGGGGTATATTTTAGTTTCCAAGCATATACTGTAATCCTACTATGAAAAAGACAAAATGTCATTGGGATGGGTTAGAAGTGTAGGTGTCAAATTCTGGCAGTGAGCCAACTCAGAGACACATTATGGATGAGAAACTGTGTCAAACTTCGGAGAGCACAGTTCTTGTTCATAATAACAAAAGAAAAACTACTGGGAGTTTGGCATGGATGTAGCTGTCGATAATGATCAACATCACCCTCTCTCGCAAGGCTGAGAAATGTATTTGAAAGTGATGCTGGAGGTTTAACTGATATCTGTCAGTTAAATCCTATCCTATCTGTCTTGATGTTTGGAACAGATACTCCTGTGGATTGTACGGAGGGATCATATCAACAAAAAAAATGCGCACCGACTCCACGGTTACCTCAGACCTGTTTTGTTTTGTTGAAAAAAACTCTTGAGGCTGAACCAAATTACAGGAATGTAGCATGAATATGCTGTGTTTTTCACACTCTGTCATTATCAACGGCACTTGGAGCCACCTCATGTTTCATCTCAAACAAGTACTTTAGACATAAAGGGGCTGAAGTTGGTCTCTGCTGAATTATTCAACAGTGCAGTGTAAAAAAGTTGCCATGAACTGAAGTAAGGATATATATTGGTCTTATTAGGTAATAAATTCATAAAATATTGCTAGTGCAGTTGCAAAGATTTAGCTGTTTTATTAATCCTTTGCATAGGCTTATTTACACTGGGGAATTAAGACAATCCACATGCCGACTATTGTTTTCAGTTCGTTTATTCCAAAAACAGCAACTGGGCTTATACCTAGTTGTTTATAGGTTTCAGAAATCTCTTTTGATTTTTTTTCCTTTGGCTGCCCTCCCTCCTGTTCATCACTCCTCCTTTTCTACCCAAGTTTGAATTTTTCTCCCATTTACTTTACTAGTTCAGACCGTCATGTGAATTCTTCTGTGATGCGTACATTTTTCTTCAAATCCCACACTGAGTCTGACTTACATTTCTGAATAAATCAATACAACAGAATCTCTTTGCCAGGGTGAAATATTCTACACTGAGGATGAGTGATAAAGAGATTGTTTTTCAAAAAGGAGCAGCAAAAATGGCCACCAACAGGGACAACACGATGCGAGACAGCAGTCACCCTTAACAGTTTTTCCAATTTGTCTCAAAAGCATGAAGGTTTATAGATTTTTCTAATGTCATAGAAGACATTCCTTCATTTTTATAAAATCAAAAACAAATCAATATAGAAGTAACTTTTTTCACATGACAACATTGTTACCCTGTGAAAAGATGTGCGGTAAACTAAGTATATCTAACCTTTAAAATCACACAGAAGTGTCAGACTGGCTGTAATTACTGTTAATACTAAACTTCACAGTTATGTCAACAGTTTTGAGTGTGTGAATAGTCACACTCAGACCTAACCTGTAATACTGTTTACCTATCAGATATTCAACTGGGAAAGACAAGCAGCATGTGAGTAAGAATATTTATTGAAATATTTAAAGATTATTTTAACATATCCATTATATTTTGTCATTTATCAAATGATAGAGAAAAATCAAAATACTAAATTTGGCAGTTGGCCGTGAAGGACACTTTTGTAACAAGAAAAAATTAAATTGTCAAACTGAGACTGGCACCTTTTCCTTCCGATAGCCTTTGATTGGATAATTGAGGCAAAATAAAAGTGAGCCGTTATATTATCTGCATACAAAGCCACATTCATTGGTTTTATTCAGCTCGTTCACTGTGAAATTTGTTGAAATGATAGAAAACGAGCCAATGTCTGCATTTAAACAGACAATGACTACATTTGCATGCAAGACTTCACCCTATTACAGATCCAGCTACACTTTTTTTTGTCTTTCAGTCAGTTAAGTTGTTTATGTCTGTTTATATTGGTTACATGAGGTCGGAATATTTGAAATGTTTTAAAAATCCTATTTAGTCTCACACCCCTGATAAACTGCACACAAGCACACTGCAGTCACCAAACACAAAAATCAGTGTATCTAGGGGAAATGCAAAGTGTCTAGAACAGTGACAACAGCAGATAAGGTGCTTTCACTGCTGGGCGCTGACCGCTAAAAGCAAACAGTGCAGTTTTGGATATACAGAAAATGGGAAATACTAAGGCAGAGTACAATACATAAACTCTGGGTGTGACTTTTTTTTCAGACCCAAAATAACAGAAAGAGACAAGTGTTTTGGCACGAGTGCGCAGTGAGAAATCACAGAGGAGGATTATGCATCAAACAACTTCTGAAAAGTTACCACATGTTGCTTCATTGAAGCTTAAGTCCACTTAAACATGGCGGGGGGGGGGGCAACATTTGTTAAGGCAACAGTTAAGCAATTTTTTCACATGCAAAGTCTGCACGCAAGAGTAAGGCGCATTTCAGGAAATCACAGCCGAAGCAGGCAGGCGTGGAGCTATCAAGCACAGCGAATCAAACTAAACTGAGGTCCTGCCAGAATACACAGAGTGCACAGAAAATGAAATTCCTCCAGATAAAAATTGTGCAGTTTGCGGACTTTCACATGTTGCAAAAGAAAAAAACCCTGTTCTGCAGCATAGTACTTTCTAGCATGCAGTTCTGGTAACACATAAAACAATCCTATCATGAATGTCCATAAGGCACATGTCCTTCATATACCACTCTCTAGAAACTGCTAACACCCTTTTTAAGTTTCCAATTGCATATTTGCCAGACAGCACATCATTTTCAGTAAATTTCTTTTGAGCATAAAATTGTAAATTCTTCTCATTCATCACTCACTTCAATGAACTAAATGTAAACAAATTAAAATGGAATGGTATATTTTGAAGATAACCCTCTAGAAGTTTAGGGTTTTAAAGAGCTTTGCTGACAAAACTCTATGATGAAACCTTTTCATAGTGATCTCGTCCTCTCATTCAAAAAAATATGTCTACGCATTTTTTTCATGTAAGGGTGAAACGATATGGTGCTTTCAAGTGCACCACAGAAATGGCCAGCAATCTGTCCCCATCTAGAGGTTGAGCCGGGCTATCACCAGTGGCTGTTGTCGGGATAGCTCGGCACTGCAGCAGGGTACTGGGGCAAGCTCGGGCCTTGGGCTGTCTGAGCAACAGCATTGAACCCTGCTTCCCTCACTGGTGCGCTCTTCCACATTCCAGTGCTCCACTCTTGCTGAGCACGCTCCAAACTTCCGCCACCGCCACGGTACAGTCTGTGAACCTGCCACATGAAAAGAAAATGAAAACATGAAAATCAGTTCATAATTTGAGTTGGTGTCTTCTCTCAAGTGTCTGCTGTGTGGGTTTATAAGCAAGAGGGGCAAAAACTACATTCAAGATTGTGTGTGCGTGTGGTTTTTAGTGTATGTGTTCACTCACCTTAATAAGCACCAGTGCCATTAAAGCAGTCACCAGAGTGAAGAGCAGACTTGTGATAAGCATCACTATAGCAGAGCCCACATTTTGGCTGAAAAACATCACTGTCGCAATCCAGCCACTTTGATGTGTTGGTGAGGGTGAGATGGAGTAGTACAGGTTAGTGCATCATACAGCAGGTAATAGGCAAAGTGGATTTCATACCAATATAATCCCGAGTTACTGATAAGCCATTAAGCAGTGAGGAAACAGATGCAGTGACAAAGCTTAGTGATGATCTGTGTTAACTCTGATTTATCGTGACAAGGAGTCCCATGAGTGAAAACTGTTGTTTTTCAAAAGCAGATATTCAGTTACTGGTTTCGAATATTACTCAATTTGGGGAAGAATTTCTCATTAAAATTAAGAAACTAAGAAGAAAGAAAAAAAAAACATCCTAAAAAAAAAAACCTGAAAAACTAAAAACAACTATTCCACATGGTCTGAGAGCTTAAACACAGGTGATTTTATATGTACTCAAAATAATCAAAATTATTTATATTATATTCTTCACCAAAAAGTGAGGATATAATATGGCATAAAATAATGCATCTCTATAACTTAATCATTTAAAACCTAACTGGAAATATAGACAGCTGTTTTGTAAAAATGTGAATAATTTTGTCTACGAGTTTTAGAAACATCACTGCAAAAAAAAGGTATGATAGTGTGACATGTGTTGTATGTTGAGTTTGTTCAAAATACACACTATTCACAAGCCTTCGTGTTCAGAGTTGAACCTATGTGTTTTTTCTGATACTGAAAAATATCTTCTTCTCATCTTAGAATCTTGAATTTGAACACAGATTTTCCGGCTGCCTTGGGTATGTGACAGAAGCCCCCATGACCTGCTCTCTCGTATCAACAACATGTGCACAGTCTTCATAGCTGGTTTGATTCAACTCACCATGTTCCCCAGCCAGAGATTCCTATAGTCTGGATTAGGGCCAAGACACACTGAAGGAAGAAGATGAAGAAGAAGGCCATAAAGTTGAAAGAGCTATCGGCCCTAAGAACAACATGGGGGGGAAAAATAGGACATGTAAAAAGGATGATACAGTACAGAACAAATATATTTGTTTCAATGTTGCATCCTCCTACGGGTTGTCAACATATGGGTCAAACTAGCAAACATGATGCACAAGCTGTGGAAAAGCTAGAAATGTCCACAGTAAACATGATGGATACATGTGCAAATCATGACACAATAAGCTCCTTTAGAACAAAAGATTTTTCGACCTAAATATCAAGGGCTCGATATTTTTTTTTGCTGTATTAATCAAATTTATATGGTCACTTTTACCCTCAGGGCCACTCACTCCAACAAGACAGTGTCTAAAGCCTAAGAAAACTGCCCCATACTCTTTATGTTACATATCATGAATTTTAAGCAAAAAAACCTGATAGATTTAGGTAATCTCTTATCAGATCTTGTGACTACCTTGGATTCTAATCATTATTACTGGTCATTTTAATAACCACTCAATGACACATCCAATGCATTAAATAGAACTTTTGCAACATTACTGAAACATGCAATTTTTCCTCAGGCTGTCTATGAACCCAGAGACCAATTACCTACTTCTACTCCTTGGTCTGCTGCTCTGTCATTGACATAACACTCTCTGATCCAATTTAACGTTCATATCTCCCCTGCACAAGAGCTACTTCCCTGATAGATCAGCTCTTGAAACAGAGATGCTCTTGCTGAGACAGCTTGGCCCAGTGATTTCTACCTGGACACTTTGACAATCATGTAGACATTCGGAGTGAAAATTGACACAACACTATACTAGAAATATTATACAAGATCTATGATGAATAACTGCTTGTGTAGAAATATGATCTCCTGCAAGTTTAGTCAATCTACTGTTCTCATCTGAACATCAGAAATGCCAGATATTCATTTAACACTATATGAGAATAATTAAACCATTAAAAACTACAGGCTGGGGACTTTTTTCTTGAAAACATCCTCTCTATCATAATGAGATTACTGGTAGGGCTCTCTACTTCATTTTCATGTTGATTACTAAACCACCACTTTACACTTTTGTTAAGGTAATGTGAGTATATTTTATTAAATTTGGTACAGGTTCTAACCCAACTGCATGTTCTCTAGATCCTATTCTGAGCAACATCATAAAAATCTCTTTTCAACCTGCTAGGAAGCCCTGTTCTCAACATCATAAATAAAGATCTCAGTTCTGGTACCGCACTCACCGCTATTAAAATGGCCATAGTCACCCCCCCCCCCAAGAAAAACAACCATCTTTGATCCTTCATTCTAAGCAATTACAGATCAATTTCCCCTTGATGTAAAATCTTGTACAAGTGGTTGTTGTGAGCCAGCTCACAGTCCATTTATCCAGTAACAGTCTTCTTAATGAGGTTCAGATTAGGTTCAGATCCAAACACTCTAAAGAAAACTACTTATTAACTGGATTCTGGACTCACTATCTTAGCTATTACTAGATTTGAGTGCCAAACCTCTGACAATGTGGACCATAACACCCCTACTAGGGCATCCTGAAAAACTCATTTGTTTCAAGGAGCTGTATAATATATACTATATCTTCCTGCTCTGGAGTCAAACATGGTGTTCCAAAGGGATCCATACTAAGACCCCATTTCTTCTGCGCTTACATCCTGCCACTCAGTGACATCTTCAAAAAATACAACATAAAATATCACTGCTAGCAAATTATATACATATCTATCTTCTTTTCACAGGCAGTGACCCTAGTGAGCTATTAAAGATGGGCCAAAGAGTCAAGAATTAGGATTTTGGCTATGGATTTTCCTGATGTACACAATGTGTGTTTTTTATGAGTGAGGTCTTACTGTTGTGTGTCTGATGTTATATTTTAACTTGCAAAATGTGCAGAGACTCTTGTACACTTTAGAAAAACCCTGTAATTTAAGTGGAATTTCATATATGATTCTTGATCAAGAGATTTATCAGATGAAGACTAACCTGAAAGCTTTGTACAGTGGTCTGAACCAGCAGGTGTAACTACAGGGGCTGAAGAGGATGAGCCAGAGCAAAGAGAAGCCGAAGTTTGTGGCACTTCCACCCCCAGCCCACCAAGCAATACATGAGATCACATTTATGCAAAGCGTGCCTGAATACACTGCAGAGGAGAAAAAGGAGATGAGACATTTTTACTTTATAGTGGAGGAAACGCCTCTTTTTCTTCCAAAAAATGACTAAGACAAAGTTAGGAAATGTATGTATGTGTGACATGCAAAAAACACTTACTCATCCAGAGCATGTAGACCCTGCGTACCAACTGCTGATGGGGTGCAGGAATTTCCTCATCGATGTTCTGGTAAAAGCATGGCTTTATTCTCAGGAACTTAGGCAGGGGAGGAAAGTTATTCACCCGCTCTAAAACAGCAAGCAAATGTCATCATAAAATTGTTGCCCTACTATTTTTACATTTAAATATTTCAAAGCATGTCAAAGCTGAAGAAGAGAGGGAATGAGAAATTGTGGAGCAGCAAGTGTTGGACTTTCTAGATAGGCAGACGGATAGATAGACAGATAGATAGACAGATAGATACACAGATAAATAGATAGACAGATACACAGACAGATACACAGATAGATAGATAGACAGATACACAGATAAATGGATAGATAGATAGATAGATAGATAGATAGATAGATAGATAGAGAGATAGATAGGAAATTTTTTAAGTGACAAACCTGTCATTTTGAAATCCCAAGTCTTCCCTAGACAAAAGAAATATACAGAAATCGAAATCAGCAGTTAACACTCATGCAAGTAAGAAAACTTTAACCAATTTCCACGTGTCTTTTTTACCATATCTAATACACTCTTTACTTGTTTTTGTTTGCTTCAGTGCAAACACTGATCACAATTGACACGCCAATGTAAACCTTCAACGGGCTAAAGAAGAGACTCAAACATTGTACATTTATTTGAACATTTTCCTACAAATTGCGTGGCTCTGCTTCGCGGCCGCACATTCCAACTTTGGTCAGACTGTTCGCCGATTTTAATACCACAACAGGATTTTGCATGAATGCAACACTGAATTTTTCCAGTTTTGCTTCTTAAACGCGCCCATGTGATGCTATCATGTAAACTTTGCGTGTTACATTACAAAGTAGATAGCAGCTAAACCATGTTGTCGGGCAGCTCGGTGGTCCGGCAGGAGAAGAGATTAGCCTACTGTCTCTTTGCCTTACGTTGTCGGTCCGTCTGACCGACCGGTCAGCGGCCGAAAAGCAGCGGGAAGGCCGCTGCTGCCAACGCGATCACATAAAATATAATGTACATATGTCAACATTACCGCAATAGCGTTTATCTCCTTTCCGTCGAAAGCTGCAGGCGTCCCGGAGTCGTTCGGGATGCGCTTTTCTAACATCGGCGGTGGTGGGGGGGGGGACACACTGCGGCTGCGCTGCCCGGTTGCGCTCGTAGTTCCGAACTGTTTACGTTCAACGCTTTCGGGGGCCCGGAGGACTACAGGTCCCAGGATTCAAGTGAGCGGTAAACGGGAGACGCGTGATTCTAACATGACACCCCCACCGCATGAGCCCCCCCCCCCCGATCCCACCCGTGGACCGTCCGCCTCACCCCTGATGGTTCACAGTGTAAGTCCCCGGGCTGTAAACGGTGCGGGGGACGCTCTTATAGCTCAGAGCAGAGAGGTTGAACCCTCGTTGACTTTAGTCAGGGTAGAAGGGTTTTTGTTCTTTTTTTTTTGTTTGTTTGTTTTTGATTGTTTTTTTCCATTTTCAATGACATTTGACAACTTTCTCTCTGATATAAACAAATAAACAAAACTAATGGCGATAAGAGGAAGAGACAAAATGATCTTTTAGTCTTTCAAAATCATGGAAACACAATTTCTTTTTCATATTCACCTCACCTTATGTATGTATATATATATGTGTGTGTGTGTGTGTGCGTGTGTATATATATATGTACATATTGTATGTATATATATATAGGGAGAGAGAGAGAGAGATGGATAGATGGATATATAGATCGATAGATAGATATAATTTCCTGGGAATATCGTACTCTATGCCCGACCCGAGATGACTGTCGCCGGGTGAAGCCGCGGCTCCACCGACCTGAGCTCATCCCGACTCCTCTCTTTCATTTCACTGACACTTAACATGGCAACCCCGACTCCACGAAGCCGACGGCCGCAGCCAATCACAACGCCCGAAACATCTGACAGAAGGCGTGTCCGGGGGGACGCGTCTGTCACTTTCGGGTGTCCCGGACGGGGCGGATAACGCGTTTATAAAAACGGGAGGAAGGATCCGGCGAATCAATCCAACCCACGGAATCTCTTCCTTCGGGTGAAAAATTAATTTATCACACGATATTTGAAGCTCTGGTGCCGTTGCGAGTATCCCAAAGCGCTTCGATTACACGGAACCCCCGAGTAGGCAGAGACGCGTCCGAACAAAACGAACGCCTCTTTCGGCGAGCGCCGACCCGACGCCGACCAATCAGCGGAGGCTACTGAAGCAGGCGACGCACTCCCGCCAATTCCGACTGAGGAGCGCGAGGCGGGCGGCGGGGTAAAGCCGGGGACTATGTGGGAGCCGAGGAGGGAGACGACGCTATGTTTAATGTGAAATAAATCACAAATACATGTGGTTTAAGTAGCGGCATAGCTTTCGGGTCGTTATCGGGGCCGCTCCCGGGTGTTCGCACGAACCGCGCCGTTGTTTTGAAGTTATTACGCCGGAGGATATCGCTAAAGAGAGGAGCCCCGGGGCCGTGGTCGGGATGTTGGCGGCGGAAAACCCATCAGTGGACGGACATTCGTCGGCATCCACTCCCCGCAAAAGAGGTAAAGCTAGATCCTCCGGTCGCGGGCTCCCGGAGGCTCCTAAACAACCTGGCAGCAAGGTTTAATGTTAAGTTAATGTTATAATGTGGACGGAGCGCTGTGTAGTCTGTGCGGTCCGACGAGCACAAAGTTGTGACAAACGTAGTTTTGAAGATAAATCGGTCCGCTGTGCGACGTTTAGCGAGGCGAGGCTAGCGACCTCGTTTTCCTAACGACGCCGGCTAATGTTCACCGTTGTCACCGCCACGACAGCAACGTTAATTGATTTTAATGCGAAACTCTGTCGGTTACTTCGTAGAGCGAGCATTGAAGCTAACTCTACTTGCTAACTTGCTACCCGATTCTTGGTTGCGGTTCGGGCTCTGTTTAGTTTATGGATTGGTGTGGCAGAAAAATAACCGGTTGGAGCCTGGTGAAATATTATAGAAGAGACCGGCTTGGGGTAGGAGTGAGGTGAGGTTATGATAGATTAAGTTAGGTTAGGTTTAGTTCAGGTTAAAATATGGGGAAACAAATCGACAGGGAAACTCGATTTCAACACGACACCGGCAATGCTAACAGCTATTTCGGAAGCTTAAACGTCACATAAAAAAAACAATAACATCGTGTTAAAGTAAGCTAAGTCTCACAAACGGTGTTTATTTTCATCCACGAGTCCATTAACTTGACGTCAAAGTGTTTAAACCGAGTGGAAAACTTTACCCCACGGCTCGATCTACTGCTAGCTCCTAGCCCTCCTCGGGTGCTTAGCAAAGTTGCTAGTTTTGTTAGGTTAGCAGACGAGCTAGTCAAGTTAGCACCCAGTGGGGTGGTTAACGTTAGCACCAAACATGAAAGCCAGTCTCTTAGGTGAGCCCCGCTACATCTGCTCCTTTTGTCGTCGCTTTCCCGCATCCAACATTTCCCGTGGCCTTGATATAAAGCGCTATAACGTTCAACCACAGTCGTGCGAGGTTTTCGGTCAGTTACCGCGGCCGGGCAGGCTTCCTTTGCCTTGACAGCCCCAAGGTGCGTGTCCTGCGGACTCGACCGGGCCTGCAGCACCGACTAATGCACCGGTTGGCGGGAGAGCAAACCAAACACAACCATTACACTCAACGTAATACTGTAAGGTTAGCACGGCACCCCCGCAAACCATTGTCACATTTAATGCAGTGCAGTAGAAAACGATACTCACGGTGCGATTTTCCCGTTAATACGCGGTGATGAGGAATTTAAGACACACAGTACAGTAACTTCACTGGTATGATGTTATTATAGTAGTAAACTAACGTTACGCTGCCGCAAACGTTGCCTAAACACGTTGCCTTATTTCAAATATAGTAATTCAAATGAGATAGATGCTGAAAGCTGTATTTACAGCGGCGATCGTTTCATTCAGCACTGCCTTTTCATATATTAAAAAAAGCTTATCACTTAGCCTGTCAGTTCAAGATTTCTCAGAATCATCATCATTCACTTTATTTGACCAATTATTGTACCAGTTCGTTGTTTCAGATTTGAGTATCTTGAAGTGGGGTTTTGGTGTGAAGTATGATTTACTGATGTGCCTATATTTTTTTGTTCTTTTCAGGCATGGATTATAAGACAAGTAACAATGCCAACAAGAAACTTATACAAGGTAAAAGCAAAGATTAATTATTATTTTTCATGATTTTCTGACACCATTAAAAGTTTATGTGAATAAGACACTATCAGATACCATTGAAGGTAATCTAGAATCAAGGGTTGATCATTTTAATACTGTTTAAGTCTAATCATACCTTACTTTTACAGTACCTATAGATTGTTGCACCTTTTGTGTTTATCTGCTCTCCTCATGATTATTCCTCGCTATTGTGTATTTTTAATCAAATCCCAGTTTTGTTTGGTATTATATTTACATAGTGGCACAAACTCAAATTATGGAATTGTTAAACCCAATAATACACACAAGATCATCCCAAGTTAAAATTCAGTCAATGTTTGTAGTTCTATATATTAAATATAATATTTTGATATATACATGTAATTTATAATTTATCTTGTTTAGAACCTTGCAGGGTTTTTCTTGCTAAAGAACTTTGCGTTAGCCCCATCAAGTGTTCTACATTATACGTACTCAACATTACAAAAACTACAATAGTGCCATTAAAGAATTTTTTCACTCTCTCTCTCTCTCCGTATTTTGCCGGCAGCTCGTCTCCCATTCAAGCGCCTGAACCCTGAACCTAAAGAGAACCAGCTGCCTAAACGCCCCTGTGCACATGCCTGCCCTGAACCTTCAGACAGGGAGAATGAGAATGAGTCGTCTCCTCTCCCCGTGCACAGTGGACCTCCCTTGGTTAACGGTCGTGGGCCCCTTGATGGCTTCCTGAGCCGAAGACACCCTGCATCTTCAGATGAGAACATGGTTATAGATCTGACTGAGGACAACAAATTGTCTCCTACAAAGTGCCTTGTTTCACCGGCTCCTGCCTCTCCCCGCCTACCAACAAAAGACAAGCATCAGGGCAAAGACCAAACTGCCTCTCCTGAGAAATCCAGCAGTGTTAATCACATGCCTAAAACACACAATTTAGACTGCATATTAGTCAACAGTGATGAAGAAGAGGTGGAGGGTGAAGATGGGAATCAGGCAGCATCTACCTCACAGCTCGACACAACGCAGGATTCTGACAGTGAAGCAGAGGAGCAGAATGAGTCAGGAAACGTTTCCAGTTTGGGAAATAAGTCCGTGCTTTCAGCTTCATCAGTCAGCTCCATGTCTGAAAGCTCACCAGAGAAGTCCAAGACCGATGACCCTACACCCACTTCTACACCCACAGTATGCACATCTCTCACGGCTTGCTTTTTGTTCAGTCCTACTAAGGGTTGTGTAAGATTAGCCAGTTTAGTATAACAAAAATGAATTGAATAGCATTTCTAAGAATTTCTTTAGCAATGTATTACACAGGAGGAAAGTTGTTTATTTCAAAGTACAGCATGGTAAAACAAAGTATGATTACAATAGTTTTTCACACAATCTGTTAATGGTTAGAGATTTTGATTAGTATTTACTTTCTACTTTGGACAGAATTTGTAACATGTTAATTTGTTATTTATAATTGCTTTTATCACACTAGGTATCTAATATATTGACAAAATCAAATATCTGCTGTTTCTTACAAATACCTCTGCTGATATTATAGAAAAACAGCATTTTGAGCATGTCAGTAGGCACATTCAGATGTATCGTAGATATTTACATACAAGAGCATTTGTGAAACACCCACAGTATTACGGTAATCAAAATCTCATTCTTAAATATAGTAAGGTATTACTATTATTGCAATAATTTGTCCAGATATAAATTATGCAAAGAAAACAGTGGGTCAGATGTCAGACCATGATGATCAGATTTGTTTTCCCTCTTCTCTTCATAGGAGCCAAAGACCACCCCCAAGATACCAGCAGATCAGAAGATCAAAAGACGCTCTTTGAAGGTGAGACTTACAGTTGCCAGCTTAAAAAACAAGACCTCAAACACAATATATTTGTCGTGGGTGGCGTTTTTAACCCCCCTTTCCAACATTTGTTAAAAGTGTTATTTTAATAGAAGAGAAAAAAGTGAATGAATTTTTGCAACTACAGAGTTTACAAGAACAAGAGGAGAGGCTTCGTTTGCGACATGAGAAGGAACGGCAGAGGGAAGAAGCTAAAGCAGCAAAAGAGAAAAAGAAAGAAGAAGCTCGCAAATTAAAGGAGGAACGAGAAAGGGAAAAACGGGAGAAAAAAGAGAAGGATGAGAAGGAGAAGATAGAGAGATTAAAAGCAAAAGAAGAACTACGGAAGTCCAAGTTAGAGTGAGTAATGCAAGGTTCATGTTACTCTGAAGTTCATCTTTGTTGGATAAAACTGGTTTTGATTTGCTAAATGTGTTAAAATTTGTCTTAGGGCCAAGCTTGAAGAAAAACGTAAGAAAGAAGAGGAGAAACGAATGAAGGAGGAAGAGAAAAGGTTGAAGGAAGAGAGAGATGTAAGTTCATGTATAGGAGTGTTGATATCGGCTAGTTTTATTTCATCGAAAAGTCTACTGATCAATATATCTGTTTGTTACAGCGTCTCAAAGCTGAGAAGGCAGAAATTACAAGGTTTCTGCAGAAACCCAAGATCCAACAGGCTCCAAAGGTTAGTAGATCTCAACCTTCATAACATGAAAATGCAAGAATTTCTATTGTTGTTTTTGTGAGTTTAGTCCCCTATAAATTTGTTTTGTTCCTAGCGACAGTGCTCATTGGAGCATGCTGTAACACCCCTCCCCCTTTTTTTTAAAATTAAAATATATATATTTTTTAATTAATTAAATTTTCTTTTTATTTTAGGTATGTCTAATGCAGTAATAAGTTTAAAAAAAAAAAGATAAATGCAACTTTTTTTTCACTTTGCTATTTCAGACACTTGCAGCTGCATGTGGGAAGTTTGCTCCATTTGAGATAAAAGAAAACATGTCTCTAGCACCACTGTGTCGGGTTCAGTGTGAGGAATCTGTTTTGGAGGAACTTGACCGGTGTATGTTGAACCCAGCTGATAACACGAATGGACTGAAAGACTGGATCGGGCAAAAGCCCCGCCGGTCAGGGCCCACCAAACCCAGACAGACGAACTCACTTAGGTGAGACTTGAAGTAGTGATTTTACCCTATTGTTGCCCCATATCAGCAACCTTTATTGTTATTGCTTAGGTGAGGATTAAATATATGTAATACTCATGTTATAGTTCTTTCTTAGCAACTAGGTGCATGTTTGGAAGAAATCCAGATTTCTGATTTATGAGACATTAAAAAAGGATTTATCAAGTGCATATTGTAAGTTTACCCTAAAAAAATAATCATACCACTGGTTTTACTTAGTAAATGCACAAAATATGAAGTCGTTACCTTGAACCAAACTATATTAAAGTGTCAACCACACCTTTTGAGGGGGGTAATTTTTTTTTCCCTGTATCTTTATGGTTAACCATTCTTTCTCTCCATCTCCCCATGTGTACCGTTTCCTCAGCAAGGGTATAACAGTGGAGGGCCCTGAACCAGACGGTGTGCCGGACCGTAAACGATATGGACCCATGAAGCTTTTGCAGTTCCATGCGAACTACCGTCCAGCATACTGGGGCACCTGGAGTAAGACGAGTTCACACATCTCACCTCGTTGCCCTCTCAGACAAGACAAGGTAAAACTATTTTTGTACAGGCATCCTTCTGTTCAGTTTACGTAGACCCCAACCCTTAGCATTACAAACTTTTTTTAATGGTCGATGAAATGGATTATATCAGTGTGTGTTTAAATGTAACACAGGGGTCTGTATCAGCTGAGAACCCAGATTACATAGCTTTGGTTCAATATTTTCACTTGATTCAAGACTGGTATTTGAGTAGCTTTGACACTAACAGCTTTGTTCTGTCACCACAGGATTTGTTGGACTATGAGGTGGACAGTGATGAAGAATGGGAGGAAGAGGAACCAGGAGAGTCCCTGTCACACAGTGAAGGGGTAAGTTTCATTGAAAGATGAAAGTATGGATTCCTTTATTTTGATTATTTTTTATA
This sequence comes from Istiophorus platypterus, assembly GCA_016859345.1. Classification (NCBI taxonomy): domain Eukaryota; kingdom Metazoa; phylum Chordata; class Actinopteri; order Istiophoriformes; family Istiophoridae; genus Istiophorus; species Istiophorus platypterus. The sequence continues at coordinate 8,988,013 of CM029123.1, read as the reverse complement.
TATATCATATTGTATCTAAATTGATGTCCAGTGTTGTTTAAAAAAAAACATGCTAGGGTACCTGTATAGCATCTTCAGGTCACATATAATTAGCATTATTCCCAACCAAAACATGTTTCTGATTTTTCATCACTCATGCACCCATTGGTTTCAGTTTCTCTCAATACACTTTAAAAATCTATTTGTAGAGCCTTGAAATTGAGTGAGAGGTTCTGAGCAATGACCATTTTATAGAATTCACAGATGATCTTCTAATAAAACTCAGAGGATGACCAGTTGGCTCACATGGATATTTTGGAAAGGATAGCAGCTGAAAAGGTTGCTATTTGGCTGCAGACTCCAAATTTCAAAAACAACACAACAAAACCAAGAAAATTGAGTTTTCAAAGCATGCTCTGACCAGTCCTGAGTGTAACCACAATGTAATGTAGGGAAAAAAAATCTCACTTCAAGCTGAAAATCAAGCAGTCATTTTAAAAAACACTTTGCAAACATGGAAGAATTGGCCCAGTTCTTTTTAAAGGCTTTAAATAAAATTCTCAATCTAAATCTGTTTTGAGATTGAAATAGTTTCTTAAAGTATTAAATGACTTATGACCACAACCTACATTGAGTTTTATTACATGATCCATATATGGCTTTTCCAAATATAACATGGCATGATATTTGTCAAAACACCAAATAAGTACAGGGGTCAAATGAAATTAATATCTGAATAATTAAAGCATATCATTAAGTATTGTTGGAATACCTTCTGTGAATGTATTAACAGTGTGGGAGGAAATAGGCTTAAATTATTTAAGGAGCAAAGTGTTTTTAAAAGACTTTGAACTGTTGATCTTTTTCAGGAAGATGAGGAGGAAGGAGGTGAAGACGACGACGATGATGACGATGGCTTCTTTGTTCCTCATGGCTACCTTTCAGATGATGAGGGAGCCCTGGAAGAGGAGGTACGAAGCAAGCTATAATATTGGTTGTTATTTTTTTGTTTTGTTTTTAAATTTGTGTCTACTTAATCTGACAGACAAGTTTTTGATTTTTCTCGTTTCAAAATTCTTCCTGTCATCACCTCCATTAAACAACCAACCTCCCAGGAGGGCGGTGACCTTGAAAAGCAGAAACTGCGTCAGACACTGAAAGCAAGGGAGTGGGACGAGCTGATGTCCACCAAGAAGAAAATGAAGGTGCTGGAGCCGGTGGTGAGGGGCTGCATCTGGGAGGGAGAAGGACCCGGTTTGGATCTCTTCCAGCCTTATGCTGTGTCTCTGTTCGAGCCTTTACCCAAGGCAGACACCAGCCTCAGCCCCGAGGAGCTGTCACAGAAATGTCAGAGAGAAGCACAGTGTAAGTGTCTGTTGCGTGATTCTCTTAAAAGCATGGGTTAATGTTGGAAAACAGTCTCTTTCTAGCTGATGTTCAAATAGGGCCTGAGTCGCTAATACTGACTTGGTCCTAAATAAAGACAGTGGGGTTGGTCTAGCTTATATTAGCTTTAGTTGCCATATTATTAAATTATGTTTCAACCAAACTCACAACACCACCTTTGAATGGCTTTACTTTAAGAATCCTTATGTAATTGGTCATTCTCAATTATCTTAATTGGCCCAGTTTTCTATAGATAGGTTAAGTTTAGCTTGGAGTAACATAGAATAACTAAACTAAAATTGTAGTTTGTCACAAATTCATCTTAAAATATATTATTCATCTTGCTTAAAATTTATTATTGCATTACTCTAAAAAATGTCCATTGTTCTTTCTCCCAAAGTGCTCGGTCAGCTGCTACCTCTGCTGCACGGCAATCTCAACAGCAGCAAAGTGATCATCACGGAGTTTCAGGCGTTTTGTCGTCAGCAGACCTCACCCTCCTCATCACCTCCTGAGCTGTCCAGCCCTCAGAGCCCAGCAGAAAACATTCCCACCAGGTGAAACATTTTTTTGGTGATAACAGTTTTTCTAAATACATGATTTAAAAATTCATAAAATAAAATTATTAAAATGGAACAGCTGTCCTGGCCCATGCTCTAAGTAAGTAGTGTATTAATATCTTGATAATTTAACCCTTCTTTACTCCTAAAGCATCACTTTAAAAAGTAGTCTTATTGTAAAACACACGGGAATCTTTTAACAAACCACTATACTCTGTACGTCAAAATTTCAGTTTTTACAGTCTTATATCAATTTATTTATTTATTTTTCTGTCACTTCCATCAGAATACGGCTGAAGCGCCTCATCAAGAACAATGCTGTTTATGAGAAGCGCTCAACCTACAGACGCTGCTGCTGGTATGTGCACACAGAAGTCCTGTCCCGTTTTGGCCAGGAGGCTCTTCCGGTGCCCTGCCAGTGGACCTACCTCACCACCGGAGCTCGAGAAGAGTCCCGTGAAGAACCCCAGGCAGCCACAGGCTCTCAGGGAAACTCTCCCACTACACCTCAGACCTCCTCCACCACCTCTTCATCCTCCAACAAAAGGAAGAGCACAGGAAGCATGTCAATCACCAAGTTTATGAAGAGATGTCCTGATCCTGAGCAGGTACAGAAACATCCTTAAACTGCTTGGTTTTTAATTTACTGACATTTTAGCTCTTTGTGCACTTCAATAACTCACCCATTTAGGATCTTTTTGAACAGATTGTCATCTTATTAACATACGATTTTCACTAGTTTAATGTATCTTAATGTATCTTATTACCGAATTATCGAATGATCTTACTTCTCTGTGCTTGCCAGACGGAAGCAATGGAGGCAGACGGTTTTCAAGCTGACACTGAGGATGATGATGAGGAAGACTGTATCATCATCTCCACACAGAATGGTGAGTCAACTCTTAATGTTACTCCAAGAATCAGACCACTTACTATTTAAAACATTATGATTTTTAAGATGTATGCATAGCCACATATTACTAATAACTAAATTTAAAAGTAATTGTGAATACTATTATCACTTAGACCAGCTCTGGTGATGGACTAGGACATTGGGGCCAGCATGATCAAACTTTACAACTGCAGCTACACACATACAAATCCTCTATAGACATTTTCTTATTACAGAGATCAGTGTTGATGGGGTTTAATTTGATAGTTCAACAATTTTGTCTCTGAGAACCTCTGCAGAGAGTGTTGTACAATACCAAGTGTTGTGACCAACTGTAGGTCATAGAGCAACAGACACACACCAAAATCTTTATGTGCTGTGCAGATCTGTGCATCAAGTAAACTGACTGATTGATCCAGCCCCTGTTTGGAAGTGGGTTCAGAACACATGAAAACGAAAGAAGAGGCAATTAGCCTAGCTTAGCACAAGTAATAGAAGCAAGGGGAAACCGTTAGCCTGGCTCCTTCCAAAGTTTAAAAAAAAATGCATAGAAGCACATCTGAAGTTTTGAGTTGCATCTCATTTGTCCAGTTGAATATAAGAACAACAATTAGTCAAGTCTCATTCTTTCACAAAAACCTGCAAACTCCTAATAGAAAATAGAACCCCCCCCCAAATACTTTAAATGAAACCTCATTAAATATGAATTTGTAGGTCCAACCACAGAGAACTCGTCCAGTGAGGGAGACGCCTTAATGGAGGTCACCCCTTCCGACACAGCTGCTCTCCCTGTTGCCAGTGCTGCTCCTACACTCGCCACTGCCTGAGGATGGGATAGACCGTCTCCCCCAACCAAGCTACTCCCGTTTCCTCTTTAAATTTCTCCTTCCTGGCTCCGAACTCTGCTTTGTCCAAGACAGAATCAAGTCTTCAGTTAGGATGAGGCACCACATGCTGGTACAAGCAACTCACAGCAGGTGGCGTCTGCTGTTCCCTTTCACCTTTATATTTCTTCAAAGGAGTCAGGAGCCATCTTGCCAGTAAAATCTAACTGCATAAAATCAGTGTGTGACTTGATTATTAAGGGCAGGTTTATCCAATGTTCATCACGGATTTTTGCATTGAAGTTTTAGACAGGCATGTTTGGCATGGGCCTGTTAAAAGTGGAAGGTGAATGTCTGGCACTGCTTTAGCTACAGCAGATTGGGTTGAACAGCGGGAGGGAGAGTGGAGTGAGAAGAAGCATCCAAGACATCAAGAACAGCATTATTTACGGTTTTTGAAATGTCGAATTCATGATGTGGACTTCTTACGCTCTAAATGTATATAGTCTGTCAGAAATTAGAGTTGGGGAAATGAGGCTGAAAGTCCATTTGTACATTTCCCTTTGATTTCAGTGGGTGCATTTATTCTAAAATTTCTAATTCTCATAACTCACTGGTGTAGTTGGTAGATCTGTACTTGTACAGTTAGGACCAGTGTCACAATGTTTTATAAATATGTATTTTCTGTAATTTCGAAAATACTTGAACAGGTTAAATTCATTAAACATGAATAAAAGTACAGCACTTTTATATTCTTCATTCCTCACCCCTTTATCTGGGTGCCAGTACAGTTCCTGAAGAAAATATGAGTTCCAGTCCAGAATTGGATGTTGAAGAATACAGGAGGCTTTTGAGCAGTGACTAGAAAACAAGTCACTGCCAACAGTGGATGTAATATGGCTTTTTCCGTCTGTCCAACAGTAACAAGTGTTCTGCCCTGGCCGTCCATATTTGGTAGAGGCATCTATGCCAGCATTTTGAATTGGTGTAAATAGGTCTAAGTCAATAGTGCACATCTGCACTGCAATTTTGCTAACACTTTATTTTGCAGGTAATTTCCTCTGAAATGTCCTGGAAAGATTTTAGTTTTTCCTTGAAAGAACTGCTCCGTCTAAACCCCACTAAATGTATTCACTCTTCATTCATTATTGGCCACTTGATTCTTTGTGTTAAATTTTTTTGCTCATCTGTAGACAGATTCCAAATATTATACATGTTCAATTAGTCTGCTGTGAGCTGACTAAGACTGTCCTAGGTTAGCAAGCGTTTGCAGTACCAGATTGTATATTTCCCTCCAGGAACCTTGTTTTATATAAATAGATCGGGGGAAAGCCACAGGTATTCCCTCGGCCTTTGCAAAACTGCTCAAGTGCTGACAGGTTGCATGGAGACCATAGTGATCTATTGATGGTGTTTCTGCTGAGGTGTAGTTCCAACTGCATTAAGTGTTCAAAAAGGTCACATTTTTTTCTAATCATACAGTAGAACTTTCTTCACTTTTACAAGTAAAACTCAGGAACATCAGGTGTTTAGTTTTGCAGAATTTAGACAAAATATTTTTTTTTTAATCACTAGTCAACAAACTGAATTACATCTGCATATTATTCACAAAAAAAGTCAGATGGGGTGGAAATCTTTTTAAAAGACACAGATTACACTCTGGTCCAGTAATTTGTATTTGGATTAACACTTGAGGTGGCATAACAAAAAAAAAATGTCTGTTACTTAAAAATTACATGTTCACATTCAAGGTGTCTGAGATTCACAAAACCCTGAACTGTTTAATATTGTTTTTTTTTAAAGGGCTTGGTTTGTCTTCAATAAACTTTTTAGGGAATTCAGAATTGTAACCATTATTTTATACAGAGTATATCGTGTCCAGCTAGTCATATATAGCTTCACTTTCAGTACACACTGAGCTTAAACATGGACTTGGCTCCTAATTGTTTATTAAACACAAGAACAGATGCAGTGCAAGCAATTTTTATTACAGGCAGGTAAAAGCAACACAAAACAACTTGGATCATCACGACTGCTCACTACTTAATTTATCAAGTTAAACGCTGATTTTCACCCTTCCATTGAATAACTGCACTGCAGAAATGTTGCTTACGGCTGACTGGATTATACGGACACTGGAACCTGATCAGTTTCAGCATGAAACTACTTGATATCCACTTATTTAATACGTGGGAGTTACAAGTTACTGTGTTTTTGGTGTGCCACTGATATCGATACAGGTTTAAGGTGGTGGCGGACAGGGCACTCCCAAACATCCAAGAGCTATGTGTTACATGTTACATGAGCAGTGAGAGGTAGGTTGTTGTCATCTTAACCAACCACAAGCAGGAGAAACTAATTAGCTTTTACAGATTTCACAGCCTGGCACATATTCCGATACAGCAAAACTTAACCTTCAATGATAGTTTTACACAAAAGTTAGACCTAAAACGTTTAACAAATTTAGGGTAAATTTAAAACTTCAGCTTTCATGTCATTGCACACAGTTGGTAACATAAAGTTTGTATAGTTAGGACTTTGCAGAGTAGTTCTATCACATGTAGTGTTTTATAAAGTTTTAAAGATTATTTTAAAGTGTTTAAAACTGGTTGAAAAAAAAAAAAAAAACAACTTATAAGCACATAGTTAATTTTAATAAAACTTGGTACAGAGGGGACCTGAACTGTACATATTTAACCCAGTATTGGACTCCACTTTCAAGTCAAACTATCTAGAAAAACATTTGTTTTATTGCTTCATGATCTGGACTTGTGCTCATACATATAGAACTCATCACATATGATGTTTTAAATATATAAGCAACCATGAAAGCCTGTTATACAATACCATGGAGTGCAGGGCCACTGCAGAGCACAGGACCAACAAGCAACAGAGGCTTATGCCTAGTTTACAGTAACTGAGCCAGAGGTGTATCACACACAATCAGACCAGTTGACCATCAGTTGACAGACAAAACACTGAGTTAACCTTGAACATTGTCAAACAACTTAGTGCACTGGCTTTACTTGAAATGCTCTGACATCCAGCAGCTTTTGAAATCACAGGAGCTATTGTACTGTACTGTAGTAAGATGTCAAGGACAATTCAACAATAGGATCTGATCAGCTTTGCTTTCCTTCACTATTCTTGTTTTTCTTCTGTGGGACTGCGGTCAGAGCAGTATAATATTTTTCTTAATGCAGTGGTGAAACAGTTAAAACAAGGTCTCAACATGCCACGTCAAGTATACTTGAATGGTTGTAGGATGGAGCACAGAGGACTGCTGCCACAGTCATTACTACACAACATGTACATTCAGGATGCGTCACAAAACACTTGTCCCTTGCTTTTTCCTTCATCTGTTAGAAGGACCTCTTTCAACACAATGTGCTGCTGAGATAGACTGTAGGTTGACTTTATCCCCACAGCAAACAGAGGGTATGCTCAGCAAAAATAAGCGCATTAGGGCCAAGTTGCCTCCTGTCTATCACTGCTACTGACTTAAGTTAGCATTTGAAAAAAGTACACTCATCGTTACTCGTTTGTAAGGAGCAAATTTAGCCCTGTAGTGACCGGGAGGAGGGTGGCAGGGAGAGTTCAGGGACAGAGTACGTCTACTCAGTCCAGGTTCCGAATAGTTTCCAGCAGCTCGGGTTTTAGAAGGGTGGGGCTCTTTCCACCTGCAGCTGCAATATCTGCCTGGACAGCTGCATCCCAGGCAAAGGTGAGCAGTGCTGCAGGGACCTAAGGAAAATCATACAGAAATAAACTTCTTAAATATTAGCTGACTGGAGGAAACTGCAAATAAAGGATTGTATTGTTCATCTTATTGATATAGATGTTAAATAATGACAAATGAGTAGGACAAGTTACCAGAGCCCTAAGCTGTTAAATATATAATACATGCAATATCGTAACATGGAGAAAACCAGCAAATGTTTGGTGATTTCTCTAGATAAATTCTCTAAATGATAAATGTGGTGTTATATTTTTCTTACTGTCACCAGTATCATTAAAAGACCAAAAACCAACAATGTGTTGTCAACCGCATTTGTTCTTACTGAGGCTCAATATTTTCCTACAACAGCTGCCCACTGTAGTTTTTTTGGTAACACTGCTCAAACAGCACAAACTGCATCAGTGGTGGATGCGTGTACATTGCTGCTCTAGTGAGTAGTTATGACAGTGGAACACATGTGGTTTTGACTCAGTATAAACTAAATTTTCCGTATTCACAATAATTAAGGAACATCAGCCAGTGCAACAGTGTGAGCTCAACAATGGAGCTCTGACCCAGAGGAAATAGATATATTAGACGTTGGCCACACAGAAAATACTATATTTACTAGTAGAATCAATTCAGTGTCGGTTTGTGTCTTTTTCACTGTTTATAGCAGAAAAAATTAAGAATGTTCACAACCATAAATGATTATGTTGGCCATTTTCACAGTTGTCTCTGATTTCAACTCACCAAGTTACGCTCCGCGAGAGCGATTTCCTCAGCCTCTTGTAGTTTTTGGCCTCCAGGAGCGATGAGCTCAAAGGGCTGCCAGCCGTCCACCAGGGACTCCCGTACAAACCCAAACAACACAGGCAACCGGTCCCACGCATAAAATGTCCCTGGGGTCACAAACCATCTTTTTTACTCACTAACATTTGCATTGGGAATATTCATAAAAGCGGCTTTTTATAGGATTTGACAAAGACAACTCTATATATATATTTAGAAGTGAGACCAGGGGCTCTAACCTTGTAGCAGGTTTCCATCAGGCAGTCGAATTCTCAGCAGGGTGTAGTTGTATTTCCTTCTCTCCCTTTGCTCCTCTTTCTCCCTCATGGCTTTTGTGCGCAGCATGGCGTTCTTCTCCACCAAATCACTCCTGAGAATCACACACAAGACATGCTTGTCATTGAGTGCTGGTTCTCTAAAAGGTTAATAGACAACAGTAATGGGAGGTGTACATAATGCGCACTTTGATATTTTTTCGTGGCTAGAACATCAACTACCACAATCAGAGAACATTGTAGTTTTCTGTATAACTAAATATGTCTTATGGTAATACAATGCATCATGAAACAACAAAACGAACAACAAAAAGGTTTTTCTCTTAGTTTGGAGACGGTGCTCAGTCTTTGTGCTTATACTGTCCTGCACCACTGGAACACACTAATCTTGTTTTATACTATTTTATATTTTATACTACTTTATTACTGTTTTATAATAACTATACATCCCATTTTATTTATCTGTCTATTAGTGTATCGATCAATAAAGTCATGTAGTTTCTAAAGCTTAGACTGAGGCATCTATTAACAAGAACATTGTACCTCTGCTGTTGCTCCCTCTTGAGCTCCTCTGCCGTCAGGTTGTAGAATTCTTGCGGCAGCTCAAAGCGTTGGGCGTTAGGAGAGGGTCTGAAAGCTTGAGGCTGTCTGTCCAGCTGAGCTCTGACTGGCTCTCCTCTCTGAAGACGATCCCTCCTCTCCTTCATCAACTCAAGGGCATCAGGACTTTGCTCTGGTAACACCAAGAACTCCTCTTCTTCCTCTGATCTCCAGGAAAGGTGAGCACAAGCGAAAAGGTGAAACAACAAACTATATGTTGTTGAAAACTTGTGTTTGTCAGGTTGACTTTCCGACTGATTTGTTGTCTGTCATATCAGTGAAAAAACCAATGCTGATATTTATCAAAAGCATCAGGATTAATTTACCTTGACCCTCCACAGGAAACATAGTGCTTGTGAAGCCCAGGGCCTGCAGGAACTCTCTACTGCCCTCCACAGCACGTACTTTCTCCTAAAATGAAACAAATGGAGGAAAGATCTAAAACAAATGCAGAAATATCTTCCTTATGTTTCTCCTCACAGGGATTCCATGAAACCGAATCAAAGTCAAGAAAACTGGGCAGGAGCACTGAAACTTTAGCTTCTTACACACCTGGAAAACCTTGTTGCTGATTTTAATCTTCCTGTATTTCTCCTCTGTGGGATACTTACATATATTTTCCACATACCTGTTGACAATACAACAAGGAAACATGAAATAACAAGATTCTTTTAAATTATAAGTTAATGAAGGGATTTAAGTCTGAGAGAGTTAGCCTGAACAAAGTTAGCCTTAGCTGAACATAACCTTTCATCTGTCAATAGCATTATTATCAATTGTCAAATGTCTTACTTGCTTATGATGTCCACAGCAGCCTTCATTTTCTCTCTGTCTTTGTTAAATGTGTGGATCATCATAACAGAGGCCTCAACTGCATCTTCTTCAAATCGCTGACCAGGAAAAACAGAGCACATGTTTTATCAACAGTTCCAGCGAGGCTATCATTTAATCTCAATATTACGTCGCAAACGCGTTCAAATTTGAGCTAAAAGAAGAACAAGTGACAACATCTTCAGACGTACCATTAAAATGGCCTCTTTAATGTGTACTTCCCTCTCACTCTTAGTTAAAGTGGCTCCGGTCAGTGGACAGGTGAAATACACACCTGGCACTGAGAGACGAGCAAGATCTTTCACTAGCACTTTGGATCCCTGGAAAGAAATTGTCATCCAGCAGTACTGTCAGGTTACATGTCTGTCACTGTGAGCCAGACTAAATCTTAATAGCGTCACATCAGAAACCTCCATCAGTGTAATACATACCTCTGCTGTAGCCGCCTTTTCTTTTTCAGCCAGTGCTTCTGCCTCTAGTTCTCTTTTAACTACGAAAGAAGAAACATTTTTCGGGGGAATTAACGTCCCGTTATCTAAAGGAAAAAAAAGTTAAAGCGATGAGAGGAGAGGGTGAAAACAAACCACACGACGCCCACGTCTCACCCTGGTTCCTGATGGCATCCTGAGAGGTGTGGACCCTCGGCCGCGACTGCTGCTCGATCCTGGCCAGAGCTGCGGCCCCTGCTCGCTGGGCTCCTTCGCTGGGAGCATGGCGGTTGTGCTCGGGTCTGGAGCTGGTCTGCACCCCCTCGGGCCTGGTGCTGTTCGGGACGTGAGGACAGAGGAGCGGAGTGAGGAGACATGTCGGGGCTTTCAGCTGGTCCTAAAAATCCTCCCTCCCCGAACTGAAGTTCATACGCCAACAAAAACACTGACGCCTATTAGCTGCTAAGCTAATCCTGAGAGGGTTAGCCAAAGTTGCCATTAAAAGACACTTGACGTTATTTAAACCATTAGCTAAATAAGCTTGTTCGGGGATTAACTGTTAGCTGCTCTGAAACTGGGTGGACGCCCCCACCCCACCTTGCTGATTACTATATATTCTAGCTGCATTTACAGACGATCAGAAACTGTGAAAGTCAGTGATCGACATCGTTCTAGTTTTCATCATCGTTAATGAGCAGCAGCTGACTCAATCTCTGCAAACCGCTGGCCAGCTAGCTATGCGGCTAGCCGTCGTTAGCGCCCCGGCCGCTAAGAAGTTCACTATTTGCCTTGTGTCCTCCGTCAGCTTCTTCCCGGGCCCCGCGGATTTGAACTTAATGTCCCTCTTGATGCCATCGAACAACTTCTTCATCTCCTTGCGCCGTCGGTGAAGTCTGGCCGTGGAAACCGAGCGCCTGGCCGAGGTTAGCCGGGAGGAGCAGGACCAAAACAAACTGGGTTCTGCCGACGGGGAGCTGCTTCCGCCCGGAAAACGGCGGTGTCGCCGCCGCGTGGCTGAGTCGAGCGCTGCAGGATAAAATGGACGCGAGTAACTTTGCCGTCCTATGTTGTTGTTTTGTTTTTGAAAACGTTTGTGGCTGTGGAGGAGTTCTCAAAAAGCCGAATTTAAAGGAAGATTTAAAGGAAAATAAATGTATTTATTAGATGGTTGTCTGACAGGACTCAGCGAGAAACTGACCAAACGTGGCGAGGTCAAGTTTATTCAGAACAAACATATGGTTAGTCTTTAACAACGCAGTCAACGCTGTCAGGGGCCACACTGCCCTCAGACTAGGCTCCTGTGGAGCCTGGTAACGAACTACACATCTCTCCTGTTTTTCTCAGCCCCTGTTGATTAGGCCCTACATTTAAAATACTATCATCCTCAGGGACTGCGAAACAGCCGCTTCCTGACTGAACGGTTAGTCGAAGAACTCCCGTCCAGATGTGATCAATAAAATAATCGTTTTGAGTGGGGGTCAGTTATCATGGAAGTTTATCTGCAGTGAAACATCTTGTCCATGTCAGTGCATTTCTGCAGGAGAACTTCCACAATGTGAGGTATGCAGAGCAGAGGAGTTCTTCCAGACAAATGTAACCAGACCACGCACCGATTGCAAAAATTAACTACTGACATCCATAATGTGCACAATGCACAAGTCCATCTTTTCCAAATTGAAGACTCCAACTAGAGGACCACCAGAGCCTCTATGGAAATTATACTGAATTCTTTTTGCCAGACAAAGTTACGCATGAGATAATCATTAAGCGAGTTCTGCTTACAGAGCACCTGACTGGTTAAGGTATAAGACAAGTCTGGAAAAAAAGCATATTTTAGATGTAGCTGATAAACATTGGTGGTTATTTTTTACTTTTACAGACTAAACAACTCACTAAATAAATGATTTATGTGATCCTTCATAAAAAAGAGACTCATATCTGTTTGGCTGGCTGGCATCTACCAAGAGACTGTAAACAACAAAATCAACACTATAGTTCAATGTGCAAGGTAATACAGGTAAACATTGGAACAATATATTTATAAGTGGTCATTTAGTCTGGACTATTTGCACTGACGGATTTTTACCCTGAGGGAACCTGTACGCTACTGTCTGTACCAATATGAATAACCGCTATAAAGTTAAATAATGCTGGACCACTGAAAACCAAAATTACAGGCCCCTAACTTATTGAATGCATTTGTAAAAGTGTGTTAAACATTTCATGAAAATAGTGTGAAATTTGTGTGTGAAAAGAAAAAGTTTCCTTCCCTCTACGGAGCTACCCGCCTAATTTAACATGCTCGTCCTGTCAGCTCCAGCTAGGGCGATATTTTATCATCAGAAGTGTCCTTAAGGTACTCCTTTCCACACTATATTCTTTTTACTTTATACTATATACTGCTTAGTAGAGTAAAACATTATGTCTAATTAATGCAGTTTTCCTGTTCCTGAAACTGGCTATTGGTGTATACACCTTAACAGCCTTCTTTAATTGTGAAGGAAAAGAAATTATATGGCTACTTCTCTATCTTTTTATTTATAGATATTCATATATATCAGTTAGCCTGCCAATAATGGACCTGACAGAGGATTTAAAGTCCCTCAAGTCCTTTACAAAAAAAAAGGATTAACCGACTCATAAAATAATATTATTTAACAACATAAGACCACTACAGGCAATATTTTACACAGACATTATAGCTATCAAAAATATATAACACTTCGTTTGAAGAATCTAGCCTTCTTACATCATTCAGGTTAACAAGAAAAACCTACCAAAGTTCATTTTTGTCATTATGTTTCTTCTATGTCTTTCAGCGGAGCCAGTAGGCCAAACATTTCTGAATGGATTTGTTACAATGGATTTGCTATTGAACTGAATCAAGGAAAAAAATAAATGTTTTTGAGGAAATGAAAAGGTGAACCAAAATGTTAATAACCCCCCCCCCCAAAAAAAGAAACCGACACACGAAGTGCATTGGGCCTGTATGTAGATTGGCACAAGATAGCAGTAAGACACACGCATAGTGCTTCACACAGGAGCACAATAGCTTATTTAAATGCCAAAGTGCTCTTTAATCACTAAGATGTTAGAAAGAAACATGTTGGTACTACTGGGAGATCATCTGCCTGAGTTAATGTTTTTCAGTGTATTTGTTTTTAATTGTATTTTTTCCTTATCTTTTTGAGGTGGCCCAGCCTTTAATAAGTGCCAGGTTCAGAGGTTGCACTTTGTCCTCTGCTTTGCCTTTTTTGCATCATCTTAGTGATTATTAAACAGTGAGAACCAATCTCCTTAATCATTGTAGTGTTATTTTAACCCCTCTGTGTTAGACTTCATTTGTTTCTAGTTACTTCTGTATCTATATGGACATGATTTTATGATTACATTTCATTTTCTAGCGATGCTACTTTGACTCCAAACAACATAGTAAGAGGAGCCATTCACTGTCCAGGAAAGTTAAAGGAAATACATTTATTCACTTGCAGTGACGGCCCACAGTTGACCAATCATCAACTTGCACTGTCTGTATCTCAAAACACGAGTGGATGGCTAAATAGATTAGTTTGAAGAGTGGAGCAGGAAGAGAGGAAGACATTTAAGTTGACTTTGCCATACACGTTTGACTCCTCTCCGCGTAAAGAAGAGGTAAGGCTGATGCATGGTGTTTGTATTAGAATGGTGTGCAGTTGGTTGTTAGGTGTGGTGCAGTTACATCCCTTTGTAAAGTGATAAATAAAAGTGATATTCCAAGAAATTCTTGCTCTGTTACAATAACTGTAGATGTTTTGTGTTTGAGTTAAGGAGTTTTTTCACGTATGTGTTTTCTGTGTTAGTGAAAGAGATGTACAGTAAGATTGGCACAAAAACTTCAGTCAAACTTTGGATTTTCTATTCTGATGTAGTCATTTGTATCTTTAATCTCACCTGCCTGACATATGAAACACAGCAATTCTTAAATGAAAGACCTAATTTATTATTATCTATACTGTAGTAAATGGAGACTCATCTTTAACAGGGACAAAACACAGTTTTTCAAATTTTTTGATTCAATGTAGGCCAAGTTTTATTTTATTGTATGCTGCAGGAGAATGGGGTTTTACAGATGACCCTTACATTAATACTGTGCATATTTGAGCCATGAGGTGCTGTCTTTGCACATTAATATGCTGCAAAGAGGGTTATTAAAGGGGACATACGATGGGAAATCTTGTCCTGTGAAGAAGAGATGTGAAATAGGCTACGGAATCTCACCTTGTCGAGTTGCTGGAGGAAAGGTCGATTAAAGAAATCTTTAACTGGGATAGAGTACAACATTAAACTTGGTCAAGAGAGGAGGCAGCTCCTAGAACTTCATGCTTTGTTTTTGAACCTGAATCTCTTTCATCCCAAACAGGACACATTTTGTGTGTGTGTGTGTGTGTGTGTGTGTGTGTGTGTGTGTGTGTGTGTGTGTGTGTGTGTGTGTGTGTGTGTGTGTGTGTGTGTGTGTGTGTGCATGCGTGTGTGTTTGTGTATTTCATAATGAATCAGATGCTTAGACTTTTTCAGTGCTGATATTGACTTGCTATAGCAGGGAAAGCTCAGGTGGAACAAATTCTAACTAATCAACAATAGGTCCATCCCACCAGTGAATGCAATGCAGCAGTTAATGTTATTACACACACCTGTGTTGACTGTCTGCTGTGAATAAGGCCTGTTCAACTTGAGTTTAACACCCAACATTTCCCTTTGACATCAAGGACAAAAGGCTGAAGCCAAAACTGATTAACTTCATGAGTTTTGAAGCAAATCTGAACAAAGGGCCTGGATATAGCCATGTTTTGTTTTGTTTTTTAAAGATGAAGCTTTAATTTTTTAATTTTTAATTTTAATCAGACTCACACCAAAATTAACTTAATTATTTTGACTAACTCAAGCTCCTCTAAAAATCCACACTAATTCCAAATCAGTGACTCAAAAACAATGGACTGAGAGAGTCACCCACTCATTGTAAACAGTTTCACGTCACACTACAGAATAACACACTCATTTTCTCCTGCAGCTTTCATCTTAGTTCAGGCCCAGCCTCTATCTCAGATCAGAGTTGGCTGTGCTTCCCTTCCAGTATGGTTCAGCAGGTGGCAGTGATCGGTGCAGGTCCTTCAGGTCTGACCAGCATCAAGGCCTGTCTGGACGAAGGTCTGGACCCAACCTGCTTTGAGAGCAGCCATGACATTGGAGGTCTATGGAGATTTAAGGTGAGAGACAAAGCTTTTATACAAACCCTATATATTTGGAGGCCCCAGTTGCATTTCATCTACATCATTCATTGCATTCATGGTTTTGTCATTCTTGTATCCCTGTAATGTTAAACTGTGAATGTGTAATTGATGGTAAATGAAGTCAGTGAGTCCTAATGTCATTCGGGACTGTAACCAAATAATCCTTTTTTTATTTTTTATTTTCAGCTGATTTGTTATATTAACACCTGTAGCATTAAGTATGTTAAATAATTGTTGGTAATATGATTTATAATTTACATAGTATCTACATGCTACAACCAGACAGGCACCATGATAATCACGTATTTTAAAAGTCTTCTGAAGTTTGGGAAATTTTACAGGATAAATGTTAGATACTATATATTCTTCAGTGGTACATGATTATGATTATTTGTGACCACTCGATTTCAGGCGAAGCAGAAGGGTGAAATTTGTGTCTATTGTATGATTCCTAGGAGAAGCCAGAGCCTGGTAGAGCCAACATCTATCAGTCCGTGGTCATCAACAGCTCCAAAGAGATGATGGCATTCAGTGACTTCCCTCCTCCTGCTGAACTCCCCAACAACATGCACCACTCTGAGGTGCTGCTGTATCTGCGCCTCTATGCTCAGGCCTTCAAACTGTTGCCACACATACACTTCCAGGTCAGTGATCTTGAGGTTTGTTTACAAAGCCAATAATCGGACCAGTTACTCTTTTCTATATGTATCAGAAAGGAGAATTATGTTTGGGGGACCACTGACAAAGCTGAGCAGGCACGCTAAGCATTTCTACCTCTTTTCATTCATCTTCTGCCATTGGGGTTTATGGCAGCCCCTAGAACCTTATGGTAAAACAATGTGAAATTTTTTGCAAATTTTCAAGTCTGCACCTCGAGCACTCTAATGCTACCGGTGGATCGAAGTTGGAGGTATTTTCATGCTCACTGTGAAGACTCTGTTATCCAGGTCATAGTTTTCCAAGAACAGCTCCGTTGAATGTATCGGCAGCTCTTTTAAGTGCCATCCAGGAAAGGAAGACATCTCTGAGCAAGGACTTAAGCATCACCATTCAACCAACTGATAAAGCAAGAAGATGTAATTATGATGTACAGTGGTCCTAAACACAGCTCACTACCACACCAGTGTCAACACACTACTTTAGTGACACCAACACTCATGAAACACTGAGATGAGATCCATCCAATGGCTATGAGAAAAAGTCAATAGAATGCCTCAAAAAAAGCTACAGAAGTAGGGAGCCATTGACCACCAACAGTAATCACGACCGATACCCCAGGGAAGCTATCCCATAGATGTATGGACTCCCCAAGATTCACAAACAAGGTGTGGCCCCCAGGCCCATCATCACCAGCATCAACTCAGTCACTGACAAATGTATAGCCCCCATCTTAGCTCCCTTGTTCGGAAACACTCCTAACCTTAATCATAACTCCAACAAGGTTAGAGGTGTGAAACTGGACCCAGGTGAAACCATGGTGTCCTATGATATGACCTCACTGTTTAGATGCATTCTGACTATGGAGGCAGTGAAACTGTAAGGTTACAGCTATTGCATGACACACCCTTCATAGCAGAACCAACCTTAGTCTGGACCAGATATGTGAAGTACTCAACCTGTCAGAATACCAAATATTTCCAGTACAACAGGGGGTTTTACAGACAAAAGCATAACTGTGGCATGGGCTCTTGAGTTTCCCCCATTGTGGCAAATCTATACACAGAGGAAGTGGAAAGCGGGGCCCTTAACTCGTTCAAGGGAACTACACCAAGTCACTGGATCAGATGTGTGGAGGACACACATGAGTGAAAATTGAAACCCAGGAAATACTGGCATAAACAAGAAGACAGGAGCATTGGAGTATACAGGAAACCCACTCACACAGACCAGTACCTGCTATTCAACCACCACCAACCACTGAGAACACAAGGTAGGAGTTATCAAACCCTGAAACATCGAGCTGATAATGTTCCTTGGCCCAAGAGAAGGAGCACCAACGCCTGAAGGATGATCGCAAAGCCTGTTGATACTCTAACTGCAACTTTGTGAAAAGAGCCACAAGATCCCAGAAGGACACCAACACTGCTGGTGGTGAACATAAGACATCCCAAAGACAACACACCCAGAAAAGCAATCTAGTGTATGCAATCCAATGTAGTGAAGAATACACAGACCTGTATATCAGCAAAACAAAACAACCAACAAACAAACATATGGCAACAACACAGGAGGGACAAGTCCTCAGGACAAGAGACACTCGTTCAATGACCATAATGTACATATTTTAGAGCACAGGTGGTGTGAGAGGAGTGAAGGAGGCCAGTAGACAGACCATCCCTCAAAAGAGGAGGTCGAGGTCTGCAACACCACCTATCCCCAACCTATAATGCTTTCTTTTCATATCTCACCAGGAGATTAAAAATTCATACTTGGTCTCAGGTGACTCCAAAAACGAGAGTTGCTGGCATTTTGCCTCAGGTGACTCTAATGACTGTCATTACAATAGTAAGGAGCACTAAGGAACCAAGTGGTATCAATGGCCTAGATAAGGATCCCCCCAAGTCCAAATACCTGGGTTTCCCCGCCAGTTGGTCAGAACTAAAGAAGCCTCTTGAATAAGAGGTGAAATATCTTCAAGATCTACAACCAAGTCAAGTTGCGCTTGACTTTTCTTGGATAAATTTATGAACAAAAGGTCTGATTGTGGGGGGGGGGGTTCAATACACTAACTGTCTACAATTTCTGCGATACCCAAATTCTGGTGTGTGTGGGAGAGAAGATGATGTTATCACAGGCCAAAAATTTTGTCCAGTCTTAACCAGAATTGGCACGGATGTTATTTAGACCGAGCCTCACAAAAGTTATCATGGATTTTTGAAACTGTTCATCTATCACAGCCAAACAAAATTGGCGGTGAAGCTGCCAAACAAGACACAAGATCATCTCTGAGAAACACTTGGTTACATGAAAACCAATATTGGTATATGGACTAGGGACCCCGTTTTTAGGATGCATTTTTTTTTCTTTTAGACCACTGGGGAGCGCTGTAATAAGCAAAAAATTTGATTTTGCTAGTGTGTGTTGATGGGTACCCTTAAAAAATTATTCTTACATCTAATAATACTGGGGTAGGGCCCAAGGCTGAGACGATGCAACTTGTCACGTCAACCTACTTGTTGCGGCCGCCGTATTGGATTTTATCATGGTTTTTACAGGCCACAAATTATGTCCAATCTTTGACAAAATTGGCTCAGATGACCTTCAGACCAAGCCTCACAAACCTATGGCTTTTTTTTTTTTTTTTTTTAAATCCTTCACCTGTCACGTCAAATTGAAATTGGTGGCACAGCAACCAACAGGAAATGAGGTCATAGCTCAACCTGTCTTTCTTCAACTTTCATGAAACTTGCTGAGAGTGTTTACAGCAATACCCTTGACATAATAAGTTTCTATGACAAATATGCCCTGCTAACCTGCTTTGCCCTCACATTGCTGCTTCCAGTGTTGTTATTAATAATGTAATTTAGGTCTTTTGGGATTTTGACTTTTGGTGAATGTAAAAACGATTGAACTGGAGAGTAATAGATTTTAGTTATGGAAGATAAATTGGTGAATGTTTGCTGAAGATGAAATAACACAGGAAGAAAAATCCAGAAATATCATGTAAGTGCACTCCTAGTGACAACCTAATATCCAAATGGAGGCAAAAAGGTCACAACAACTAAATCTGAGTATTCAATGTTTTCTCAAGATGTTGGGTTGATTTTCATTTTCATAATATGGAAACTTTTATTTAGGCCTATATTTTCTATTATTTTCCATTTGAAAGTACATTTATATGTGACTCAAATTCTCAACTGAATATGAAAATGAAGTTTGAATTTGGTGATGAGGCTGTTTACATATTCCAGTTTTTACAATCTGGTTCTTACGATTACAATATATGCATTTTTGATACAATGATGCAAAGTACTGTATATTTAACACTGTGTGTGTGTGTGTGTGTGTGTGTGTGTGTGTGTGTGTGTCAGACCACTGTGCTCAGTGTGAGACAGACCCAGGACTTTGCTGTGACAGGCCAGTGGGAGGTGGAGACAGAGAGGGGAGGGGGTCAGAGGGAGACTCGTGTTTTTGATGCAGTGATAGTTTGTAGCGGACACTTCACCCAGCCTCACCTGCCACTCAGAGACTTCACAGGTACCAGGAATCATAAAATACAGTATTTCATTTCACTTTTGCAAGAGACAGACTGTAGCTGTTACTGTTCTTCCTCCACCTCCACAGACATCAATTAGTGCTCTATAATCGGGCTGCAGCAGTGTAAAAGAATAATAGGCATTTTATGTATATGCAGCTACAGATGATAACTTGTCTTTTTTCTCTAATCCATTTCAGGTATTGAGAGTTTTCAAGGCAGATATTTCCACAGCTGGGAATACCGCAACGCTGAGGGGATGCAGGGGAAAAGAGTGGTGGTGATTGGGATCGGAAATTCTGGGGGGGATATTGCAGTGGATATCAGTAGAGTTGCTGAGAAGGTACTGAACTCTCCTTTTTGACTGGAACAGTTCAGTTTATATCAAATTAATGTTACCATTTCCTGCAATATTAAATGAATAATGTGGAATGCTGAAAATGTAAAAGATGATTAGCACATGGATATTTACACTCTGTGGTGGGACCTACCTGCAGGTTTACCTAAGTACCAGGAGCGGAGCGTGGGTTGTCCGCCGTGTAGGACAGCAGGGATTTCCAGCTGACCTTGTTGGGACGTCTAGGATGCATGTGGTGATACAGAAGCTCTTCCCCTCATGGATCAACAGGACGGTGGAGAGGAAGCTGAATGAAGCATTTGACCACACACTATATGGCCTAAAACCAAAACATGGGTAAGAAGACACTGTACATGAACACATTTATTTCTCTGTGTGGTCAACTTTTCGGGGATTTATTTTAGGTATACCACACAAAGTTTACATCCTGTGCCTAATTACACCTCCCAATATGGAATTTTTGGCAGAAGTAGCAACACACTGATGATTTTCCCTTTTGTGCCTTACTTGTAGTGTGGTCATAATTTTAAAGGTTGGCTGTGTTGTTCTGGAAGATTTTTTGCACAGATTCCTGTTGTGAATGACGACCTGCCAGCTCGGATCATCGCAGGTCGTGTTCAAGTGAAACCGAATGTGAAGGAGTTCCGCGGAACGAGTGTGATCTTTTTTGATGGAAGCATCATAAACAAGGTGTGTATTAATACTTTTTTGTTTTTTATTTTTTATTTTTTTTAGACTGGATCAACATATGCACCTGATACACGTCAGATAGAGGAAAAAGTGTGATATGGAAGCAACCATTTTTGGACTCTATTGTTTCTACGAATCACGGTCATAGTTTAAAGCCTGCCTTCAAAATAAACCCACTTCAGTGAAATCTCGCTGTCAAACCTGGAACGCACTGTTGCACTTTATAAATGATCTACCTGCCCTTCAGACTGCAATTCCACCTAGTTGATAAAAGCTACTTTTCAGATGGTTGATCCAGGTATTTTAGCAATTAACACTCAATTGTATGTTGCGTTAAAGCCTGGTATCACTGTTTCTCATATTATGTCCTGCCTTATCAAAATTAATCAGTTTGTATTTCGCTATGCTTTATGACCTTGTTTATGAAAGGTACTATCTAAATAAAGTAATTATTTTGTCATTTGCTTTTAATGCATGACATAAACTCAACGTACTTAAATGCTCATAGTCATCTAATTAAGTTTTACACATGTGTCATTCAGGTGGATGTAGTGGTGTTTGCCACAGGGTACAACTACAGCTTCCCCTTCCTGCCCTCAGCTCTACTGGCTAAATGTGGCTACAGGCTGCGTCTCTACAAACATATGTTCCCTCCTGGACTCAGCCAGCCAACGCTGGCAGTGGTTGGCTTCATACATGGCTTTGGGGCTATCAACCCACTGGCTGAGATGCAGGCCCGCTGGGCTACAAGAGTTTTTAAAGGTAATGTAAAACACAATGTGAGTTATACATCTACATGTTAACTGGCAGCTTGAGGAAAATACAATATTGTACCTTGATGGGCAGACATTCTTTAAAACATGGGATTAATTTGACCGAACTCTATCCCATGCAGGCTTATCCACCCTCCCGTCTGAAGAGACCATGGTGAAGGAAATTCAAGAAGACACTGCAACAATGGACAAGAAGTAGGAAATAATTTAAGTTGAACCCATTAATGTTCATATTTCATGCCCTCACGGCACGGGCCAAGAATTCTCTCGTAAGTGTCTATACCAAAATTTTGAACCACAGATCTATTTATAATGTATAAATAGCCTAACAATAGTAAATGGATGATAAATCCTTAATTAATGTTAATTGATGGGAGTCACTGTCCTCACTGCTAAATCCTAAAAACATCCTACCTACCATCTATAATTGCCAACATTAATTAACATTTAGAAGACAAAGCATTGCACTTACAACACAAACATTAAAAACTGGCATACTAAAAGCTGTGGTAGGGAACCTTGCGTGTGTGGGACTTAAACATTGCCCACATTTGCTGCAGCTTGTCCCTGTTTTGCAGTCCTTTTTGCAGAGCAGAAGTTGTATCTCCTTGTCTGTCCCCTTGTGATGGCCTCTTGTGTGACTTGTTGATCAGAGCAAGGCTCAGATCGCTGCACTTCCCTTAGCAGTACTTTTGAAGCTGCTGTGCAAGGAAGGTGGTGTTGCTTTTCCATGCAAAGAGTCGCAAGGGCCTTTCCAATCTCCTCCAAAAAGAACGTCTTCCTGTCCCTCTTGCTCCAGGTAGGCTTCACCTCACTCCATATGACAAAGGCATGATAGGTCGATATGTCAATGATATTGTGGATTATCGTGTGAGGCCAGTGGGCAGTTCTCCTCTTGCAGTGGTATGTGCCTGTTACATTGTAAAGGTTGTCTCCTCCCTTGTGGGCATTGTAGTCAAGGATGATGTCTGGTTTTCTGTCCTGCTGAGTGCAGACCTATTCAGCCATAGGCAATGTGGATGTCATAGGGATGACATTCCCGTTCTTCTTGTGCATATATGAGATAACTGTGGTGTCATGGGTGAATGCAAACTTGGAATAAAAGACCCCTCTCCCCCTTTTTGTAATCAGAGCAAGTGTAAGCTCAGGCTCGTTCGGCCTCACAATGCCAACAATTGTGGATTTTCTTCATCAGGAGCACCTGACCAAGCTTATGGAAGATGAAGTTTTCACATGTCACGTTGTGTCCTCTTGGCCCTTCTGTCGTCTCTAACACAACATGCATGTCTTGTTTCCTCTCTGGGGCTCCCCCAGCTGGCTTCCCAGTATAAATTTGCATATTCCAGACTAGAAGCAGCCTCACCTTGAGACCTATATACGCCAGCCAGTATTTGAAGCCCCACGTAGGCATGTAGATCAGTCAGATTCGTGGTTTTCCATTCTTAACCCTACCATTTAATCTCCTCCATATTTGTCATTTAAAAGACAATATTTTCAACAACTGGAGGGAGGAAGAGCTGGAATACTGACAAAATGTCAGGTGCATGGGGAAGTAGTCAATCTTGTGGGTCCTGGAGTCATTCGAATGGCATTTTCGGCTGCCATCCTGCCTGCAACTTGATGTGGAAGTGAAGACTAACTGATAACATTTTTCGACAAATGTCTCCTTCGCTGCCTGCTCCTCTCCCTGTCATATTTATCAGAGTTTTCCTCCTTCTTTATCTACTCGGATACATCCTCCAAATCATTATTTGTTTTAACATCTTGGAAGATCAGATCAAGGCAGCTCAGGTACCTTTTACAATCTTATGACACCTCCCCACCCCGTCTGTTCTGATCTGTTAGCTCAGAATAAATGGATTCTAATTTTTTTTTCTCTTTTTTTTTAGATTATTTGGTTACGTTGCAGGTGTTTGTGCTTGCAGGTGCAGATCTAATGTCTGTCAAGGCACTCTGACCTCTCTGACTTCCGTCCCTTTATTTTCACCATATATAATCTGTCCTATGCGGTTTTCTTTTACTGTTTTGAGATTTCCCCCATGACCCTTGAAAGACTAGCTATCACTGTGAGCACTGTTATGATAAATTGCTATACAATTGTTCAAATCAATTTTTTGAAGTTAAATATTCCTCATAACCATGTTTTACCGACTTGCCTCATTAAATTCAGGCTGAATGAATACAAGAAACAAGTGTGTTCCTGCTCGACTGTTATCAGTATTTTAATGTCATTCTTTCACCTATTACCTCTTGTAATTTTCTTCATTATAGTCAAATTACAGACTTATGTGAAACACTTGGAGCTGGTTTTGTTTTTATAGGTTTTGTTCTATTTCCACTTTTTTAGGTTTACCTGCTCTGAGCGTAACCCACTCCAGGTGGACTACATCTCTTACCTGGACTCTGTGGCAGAGCAGGTTGGGGTTCGACCAAACATACTGTGGCTCTTGATGAAGGACCCCAGACTGGCTCTGCAGGTTCTGCTGGGTCCCTGCACTCCATATCAGTACCGTCTGACTGGACCAGGCCATTGGGTTGGTGCACGTCAGACCATTCTCACTCAGTGGGAGCGGGTGGTTCAACCTTTTGGGACCAGAGTGATACCGGAACCAGAGACCAGACCCTATTCTAGACTGACTATCATAGTGATTTTCTCAGGTGTCACTCTGTTGAGCTGCTTCTTCTACAATAAACACCCTCTCTCTTTCTTCTCTCCCCCCTCATTCTTCAGGTCTCCTCAGTAAGCTGTGTGCTTCTGCACATCAATGAAGCAGCACACTAAACCAAATTGTCCAGAGTGTGATCGTAGCATGCTGTAGGCAGGGTATGCTTTCAGAATGTAGTGACTTGACTGCTTGACTGAGAAATAAAGTTTTAAAAATAAATGTGCTAGGTTAGAGTCTTGGCATTTTTAGGAAGTATTTGGTTGTTAGTGCATTTTGGATGTGAGTTTAGCTGTTGTGTCAAGCTGCACGTTTTTAAATGATTTTGAAAAAGAGGTGAACGAACTGAAACACCATAATGCGACACAATCCAAAAGCAGCCTAAACTGCAAACTCCAACATGACCATACAGTTGAATCAACTTCTCTCTGAAACTGCCTCAGCAAAAGCTGAACATTATAACCGTGGCTGCAGGACTGTGTTGGATGCATCCGTTTCAGCAGGTGTGCCTCAAAAACTGTCAAAGCAGTGTACATAGCCATATACCACAGCCTATCAACTAATGCAGTTATAAAGGTGTTGAACACTGAGAACGAGCTTCCAACTCTCCAGAGACTTTCACTTCACATTAAAGGGTTACTCAGAAAAACACCCTGGAAGCCACAACTGCAAATTATTAAAACAATTTTTTGCACCTCTGATCATATGTTTGGCTTAAGTCTTGCTGGTTGTATTGCTAAGGACCCAAGAAAGTGTAATGTTGATTGTGACGTTTTTGTGGATGTGATGAAAATCAACACAGGTTCCTCCATTTTTGTTTTTAACTGGCTGCTTTTACCATGGCAACAGCAAGAATGTCACCAAAGGCAAACGGAATGTGTGACATCACATTCCGTTTGCCTTTGTTCCTTTTCCTATAAAAGCTGCTCAACACAAAACATTGAGCAGAATTGTTTAATTCACACCGTGAAGGAGACAAGTCATCTCAGGTTCGACGAAAGTGGAACAAAACAAAGAGAGGAATCCTACATTCCGAGGACAAGGAAGGCGAAGTCATCGACTCGGAAGAAGAGTTTCCAGATCTCGTCAGTGAAAAGGACAGAATGGACAAAAAACAACCATCCATGGAACCAGCAGAGAAAGAAAAACCTCAGTCTACTGAGGAAGCTGCGTGCGAGCCAGGCCAAAGGCCTCAGCCAGTCAACCCCTGGAGGACTGCAGCTGTCCAAGAGGTGGTCGACCCCGAGTCCTGCCTGCAGCTCCAGGAGAGAGATTTTCCTCCACTCCAAAAGGAGGAAAAGATGAACAAGAAGCAGAGGAAACGGCTTGAGAAGCAGAGGAAACGGCTTGAGAAGATGTCCTCGACTCGTCAAGTCAGTACTGTCTTTGGATTGACTGTGGTAGCAGAACACCCTGTGGTTAAAAACAAAGCACAGTCTGCACCGAAGATGGAGGAAGAGACAGGTGTGTGTCTGTCTCCATCTTCAGTGCCTCTGGAAGAAGGAGCAGCTGTGTCAACTGCTACATCAAATGAAACACAGTCTCCAGAGACAGTGGAAGAACCAAC
The DNA here is from genome assembly GCA_016859345.1 of Istiophorus platypterus. Classification (NCBI taxonomy): domain Eukaryota; kingdom Metazoa; phylum Chordata; class Actinopteri; order Istiophoriformes; family Istiophoridae; genus Istiophorus; species Istiophorus platypterus. The sequence goes on along the minus strand of CM029123.1, from coordinate 8,962,215 downwards.
GGAAAAGAGCTTATCTGATACTGTTCCAGTGCCAGAGGGATTCGCTCCATACGGCTTAACTGAGAAATGTCCAGGCCTGTATGTCATCAACGGTCCAGGCTGCGATAACTCTGATAGTCCAGCCCAAAGTCAAGCCTCCAGTGAAGTCAACGCTGAAGTAACAACCGAAGAACAGCCTGTGGTTAAAAACGAAGCACAGTCTGTGCCGAAGATGGAGGAAGAGACAGGTGTGTGTCTGTCTCCATCTTCAGTGCCTCTGGAAGAAGGAGCAGCTGTGTCAACTGCTACATCAAATGAAACACAGTCATCAGAGACAGTGGAAGAACCAACTGAAAAGAGCTTATCTGATACCGTTCCAGTGCCAGAGGGATTGGCTCCATACGGCTTAACTGAGAAATGTCCAGGCTTTAATGTCATCAACGGTCCAGGCTGTGATAACTCCGACAGTCCAGCCCAAAGTCAAGCCTCCAGTGAAGTCAAGGCTGAAGTAACAACCAAAGAACAGCCTGCGATAACTGAACAGGACCAGCCTACAAGACCCCAATACACCAATGCCTGGTGTATGGGTGACTTGTCCAAACAGAGCCTCCTTCAGATACCTGAGCTAGCGCTAAATCGGCTCTTGATTGAGAAGGAGGAGAAGATCACAACGGTGGTAAAGCAAAACATTGCCTTGGCCAACAAGATACATCAGTTGAAACATCAGCTAACTGATGTAAACGAAGAGAAGGATTTCCTGATTGGTGAGCTGTCTGTACAAGTAAAGATGGAGTGGGAAGCTTCCCTAAAAATACAAAGACTAGAGGAAGCTCTCAAAGCTGAAACAGAGAAGAGGAAGGAGGCCGAGAGCTGCCTTGCCAAAACGGCTGAGGAAACACTGAAATTCGAAACTGCGCTGACCCAGGCTGAAAGCAACCTGGAAAAGTCACGATGCCAGTGGGAGGAGGACAAGTCCCGTCTCCTGGCTGAACAAATGCAGGGAACCTCCAGCCTTAAGGCGTCATTGACTGATGCCCAGGAAGATCTGGAAAAGGAAAGGCTCCAGTGGCATGAGGGTAGGTCCGGCCTCCTGGAGTCTCTCAGGATTGCCAAGCAGGCTCTACACGACATGGAAGAAGAGATGGCAAAATCTAGAGATGAACTAATGGAGAGATTAATGACAATGGAGAGTCAGATGGAAGAGGTTCAGAGGAAACCGAAGAGGAAGTCTTTGAGGAGGCGATTCCTCCAGTTCTTTAGAAGAACTGGGAGGACCTAACCTTTCCATGACCTCTCCTCCCCTATCCCCTATTTCCCCCTTTCTCTTTTCTTATCTTTTTTCCCTTTTTTTTCCATCTTTCTCTCTACACCCCCTCTCTAGACCTTCGGTCGAGGCAGACGACCATCCACCATGAGCCGGGTCTGCTCAAGGTTTCTACCTATTCAAAGGGAGTTTTTCCTTGCCACTGTCGCCAAGTGCTTGCTCATGGTGGAAATGTTGGGTAAATAAAAACTGAAACCCCCAACACTAAAAAAAGTATAAACAAATAAATGAAACAAAAAATGAAACAATAAAAAAATTAAACAATAAATAAAAAAATGTAGCCGCAAGGGGACACAAGCCAGTGTCTTATTGTGCCGGTCCCAAGCCCGGATAAATACAGAGGGTTGTGTCAGGAAGGGCATCCAACGTAAAACTTTTGCCAAATCAAACATGCGAATCAAATCTATGAATCCCATACCGGATAAATAAAAAAATGGTCCTAATGTTTTGAAAATGTTGAACATAACAGTAAACATGTTTCCCAAAGCATGACCGTCAGTAATAATAAAAAAAAAAAAGTATTGAAGTTGTCCTTTTGCAGTTGCTTTTACATTTTGTTTCTGCTTTTCATCTATTGTGTTTGTGCAGTATATATATGGTATAAATGGTTCTTTTTTTCCAAACCAATAAATTAAATTTGTCACAATTTTTGGGACAAGGACTTTGGAATTATATATTTAGAGTTTATATTTTACATCAATTGTCATAAAGAAAAGTGATTATTTTCCCCCTAAAAATCCCACATCACATATTATTTATCATTTCAAACATTAAATTTTTTGTTTGATCAACACCACACAGAAGCCAAGGGATTCACAGCAAGGGAGTCGAGGGAATTTTCAAGGGAGTCATATTCTTATGGTTTTTTTATGAATAAAACTAAGTGTTTCATGACAGGTGGTTAAAATTTGAAAAATTACAGAAAAAGTATGTAATAATTATGATGGGATGAAAGCTACTTTGAAAAAAAAAATGGAGGAATTTTATTTTCCATGTGGCAGAAATGTGCTACTTTACAGATCCCATACATTATATGTCTGCAGCTGGCAGGGTTGGGATCAACAACTTTCATCAACCCTAGTCACAGGAGATTTGTTTTAGTTGTGCTGTTTTGAGAGTTTGTCAAATATCTCAGCTATTGTACTTTACCACATTTAAAGCCACAATAGCCACAAGGTCAAAACAGCACATGACAAAGTCATGAATAAAAGTGTGAAAATGCAACAAATAGAAGGAGCCAAATCCGCAGCTGGAGCTGAGAAGAAGCTGCTGGTGCCACAGGAGGGCAGAGGTCCACGTCCAGAGAGGAGACACTCTCAGCTGCTCTCAGCCCACAGTCTAGATACATGGTCTTAGTGTTTACAGGATCAAACTGACAAATGTCAACATTAAGATTTGTACTATTTTCACTCCATACTGTTAAAACAACACTTTCATTTGAATTTTGATGTGAACTAACGATATGCAAAAAGGTTCAGTCTCCATTTACTTTCAAGGGAATTTGTTTACTTTGCTTTCATTACATTTTCACTGGCTATGTGCAGCAAGTACAACCATGAGATCTTTTTGACTCTTTTGATTATTTAAATCTCTCTTACCTTCATGTGCACACAGCACCAGTGACATATACCCTTGATGCACACTCCTGCTGCTTCTTATTCTGTTTCAGTAGGATGTTCTATGTAAATAACTGGTGCTGAGGCTGAGCACACACTTTTTCAGGCATCTGCTTCCCTTATTCTTAGAAAAGGAGTGGTCCTTATCTATAGTAGCAGGTGTGTTTCACTTAAGAGGCTGCACTATCTTATGGAACTGACCACAGAGGTTTGTCCTTCAGATGGCTTAGGTGAACCTGCTGCCTCCTCCCCAAATGAGACACACTGGCCTCATGGAGACCAAATGGTCTGGCAACATTTCCTGTCAACTTGTGGAGGTTTTTTGTTTTTTTTTGGGGTGTTTCCAACTTAATGAGTTGATTAGTTTTGTTTGAAAGCTCCATTAAAATGTAACAGCACACCATAGATTTGGGTGCAAATACTCAGGTTGTATCTTTTAAGTTCAGCTAAGCAAATGCCTTATTTCTGGAGACCATGAATGTCTGTATAAAGGATCATGGCAATCTATCCAGTAACTGTTGAGATATGTCAGGCTGGATAAAAGTGGTGGACTGACCGACAGACTGTTATTGCCATCCCAAGAGACATGCTACTAGCATGGCTAAAAATGAGACTTATCACCCTTACACCATTTGTCTTTATGTCGGTACCATTTCAGTCTAGTGACACCTACTGACTTATCTCCCTATAAGTGGCAATAGTCTCATACACTGTAAACTATACTCAATAAATTGTGAAAAAAATACAAGAGGTGATAGATTTAACATGCGAATTTGAACGCATTTTTCTTAAACTTAATTGTGATTCTACTCATTACATGGTTAGGGTATTTCTCGTCTTTTTATTAAACAACAACTGTCAGTTTTGAGTTTAAAAAACAACAACATCTAACTAGAAAGGTACTCAGTAGAAAGCAGACCTCCCCAAGGACAAAAAATCAAATACACCTGCCCTAAAGTTAAATGAATTATTCCCTGGTCCATCCCCAAACCCTCAACCAAGTTTGGGGTAAACCATGTTTGCATAATCTGCTGAAAAACAAATAAAAAAAACAACAGACATAAGTTAAAAAATAACCTCCTCAGCAGAGGTTTTCAGGCTTCCTTCCCAAAATAAACTGTCAAGAAACTGTCTCTCACAAAAAAAAATTATTTTATTTTAGAGTTTATATTTGTGTGTCTTAGCATCCAGGAAACTCTTCAGGCTAATTCCTCGGATCATCTCGGGTCATGTTTGGGTGAAACCAAATGTGAAGGAGTTCTTTGGGTCCAGTGTGATCTTTGTTGATTGGAGTATCATTGACAAGGTGTTTATAAGTACAGTTATTCTACTGTGGACCAACATATGAATCTGATCTAGCTCGCATAAAGTGGAAAAGTGGCATCACAAGGCAAATGAATGCCTGCTTCCATGTCATATCATATGAGTTTTGTGTGTGTCATAGAAATGAATGTAGTGGCGTCAACTACAGCTTCCCTTTCCTGCCCTCAGCGCTACTGACTAAATGTGGCTACAGGCTGCGTCTCTACCAACATGTGTTGCCTCCTGGACTCAGCCAGCCAACGTGGCAGTACTGGGCTTTGTCCACTGCCTGAGTTGGCAGTGGACTAAGACAAGTTCCTTTGACAGACAGTTATTTAGTATTGGTGGGTCTATGCTGCTCTTATTCATGTCTAAATTAAACACAATCCAACTGTTTATTAAGGAAAAAGAGGCCAAATAATTGTCATAGTATATTTACTATTTAATTATGACAGTAAATACATACAATAAGATATGTTTTGTCCTTCACTTCATTTCTTTGGTTGATTTGTTATTATTCATTTTTTTATGTATTACAATTCAAAATCTTCCACCGAGTTCAGGTCCGAAGGTTTGACTTCAATGCACCTGACTGTTATTAGTTTCAGTCGGACTCACCCAAATCTTTCCCAGGCTTAACAAATGAACCCTCTCAGGAAGACATGCGAGAGGAAATTGAGGACACAGCAACCAAACATCAGAAATACCACATATACACTATAAAATCGTGTGTTACGTTTGTCATGATCTGGACATGACAATTAAATGAATGTCATCTAAAATACTGATGAAACAGTATATTTTTTCATATGTTGCAGCATACCTTTAAATGCCCTGATCCCTAGAAAAAAACGACCCCGTGGTTTTATCAGGAAACCGCTCTTCACCGTCTTTGCCAGGTACAGGAGCCAGACAATAGAAAATCCGAATGTAAACAAAGGGGAAGGAACCCTGAGAGGAATTTAGGGTGCAAAAAGAGACCAGCACAATATATGAGACAGCTGTCCATCAAGCACATACACCCCATCACATAACTTTTGTTTAAGACTTAGTATCTCAATAATTAAAACAGATTTTTTTTTTCTTTTAACCAGCATTTGTAAGAGAAAAACTTAGTAGGTTGGTTTACTCCAAAGAAAATGCTCTTTAAATGGTGAATCAGAAAGACCAGAGAAGAGTGCACCATCTTGTGGCTTCTTTGTGTCACTAAAACTCTTCACATCTTCACCCTTGCATCGGCCAACACGACCAATATTCAGATAGTGATGTTTCTGTTATTGTATTTTTGTATGTTTTTGGCCTTGCTCAAGGAATCTCTGTCAGATTTTCTGTATCAGCAGAACCAGAAATGTACATAAAGTATTCAGTGTGTATAGTAGTTTACATATCGTGTGTACTATTTGTATTTTTAATTCTGTTGCATCAGTGCAAAAGTAGCACTTTCACTGTTACTTAATGTACTGTTAGGTAGCGGAGGCCACTGGTTTCCAACCTGGGAGTGAGGCCTCCCTCCAAAAGGTCACAGGATAAATCTGAGGGCTCCTGAATTCATTAATGAAACAACACGAATCTGAATTCATTTCAGGGCTATGTTTCATTCTTTACTTTTTGTTTTGCCTGTTGCACCCGAGACGGTTAGTTAAATGAAACCATCTGAAAAGTTAAGAGGGTAAATGTGTCTGAAATGTGGCGAGGAGCCTCAACGAGACCGTGTTTTTACACGAGGTAATGGGAACCACGGGTTTAATATTTAATAACTCGTTATCTTTTTAAACGCAGCCAGTTACTGTAATGTAGTGGAGTAGAGGTACAAAACAGCAATAAATAAATAAATACTATCACTTGTAAAGTGCAAGTATCTGACACCTTGTGCTTGAGCGAATGTTACCTTCTTCTGACATTTATCTTCTCTGACACGCAGTTTTTCCAAATCTTTTTCGACATTTCTCTGCTCCATCGCCGCGGCTCTCTCTGACGGTGGGACGTCTTTAAAAAAAAGGTTTTTTTACGCGGAGCACTTGAACGCAGCACTCCGGCCTCTACCCCCCCCCCCCCCCCCACGCACGCACACGGCGGCGGCGCTGCTGCCACGTCAAACGTGACGTAGCGGGAGGCGTCGCCGGAGCGAGGTGGGATCGTAACCGGAACAAAGACGCGCACAGTCGGAGCGTTGATGGTCCCGGAGCCGGAGCAGCGGCCGTGAGAGGTGAGAGGTCTCATGTTTAACCCGTCCTTTCTTCCTATGGCTCCACTCGAGCGAAAGCTGACGAGACTAGCTGCCAGCGTCCGCCCGGCTCTTGCCCTCCTGCCGCGGCCGCTGTCACCTTAGCCGTTGCTCCCGCGGGGGGCAGCGGCTGACGACGGCGACCGACGGACGCGCAGCCTCGCAGCCTCGGTCCGGGCGGTGCGGTGCGGTGCGGTGCGGTGCGGTGCGGTGCGGTGCGGCGGCAGCAGCCCGCTTCAGGACGCCGCGCCGCCGTCGCGTTTCCCCCTGGAAGACTTGACACGGCCTCCTGGAGGCGTGAAGTTTGAACGTTTTGTCGATAGTTTGGTTCAGAGCTGAGCGACAGAATCGGCCATCAGTTTTTAACGTAGACCCGCGGGCGTGTGTGACCGCAGCCTCCAGCCTCTTCATCCCCCTTCAAAGGCTGAAAGTTCCCCCCTCAGTAATAATGTGATGATTTCCCGGTTCAGCAGGCTGCTCACTGTGGGCGCTGGTTCGAAGGAAGACAGTACTTTGATTACTTCATCTAAAGTTGCTGTACAGTTCTAGTTCAAGAATCAAATGTCACTTTGGGTGTTGGGTTATCTTGTTGCGCTGTTCTTACGAGCAGCGGCAAGGGGGAGAAATGTAGAAATACTGAGATCATGAGTCCAATTTCCAGAGAAAGAACTCCATCTACCTAAAAAAAAAAAAAAAAATTTGGCCAGCCATCATGCAAGATCTGTAAACTTTATCCTCCTAGATTACGGGCAAGCGAAAAACTCTGGTGAGGAATACCAAATACTTTACATTAAGAGGGAATTTATGTAGTTTTTCCCCCTACGTTTAGTTGAACTTCAACTGCCTGTCAGTTGAATCTGCTGCTTTATTTGAGAAAAATAATAAAGATCTAAGCTACCAAATACTTTCCCTTCATTTGTAATGAGAGTTAAAACCAGTTTTCCTACTAGTGTTTGCATGTTGAATAACTGGGTCGAATCACTGTGAGCATCAAAGGAAGCTCAATAAAGGGAGTTGTGTTACTGGAAATGGATTAGATTAAAAGATATTGGGAGAAAACATTAGAATTATCGTTAAAATCCTTAAGTTTTCTTCATGTCATTATAAGCCCCTGCCCTAAATGTCCAAAAATCTACCCAATGACCAGACCTCCATGTTAGAGGTTCTGCCTTCCACTCATCCCCTGTTCTCATTTGTGTTTCAGTCTGACAAAGTTGATCAAAAGCACCGTCGAGCATGGATCCCAGCGCCAGCGTACTCACCCAAAGGTTGGTCGAAGCCGGCCAGTCTCACCTCTTGCAGTTCTGGGGTGAGCTGAGCCCCGAGGAGCAGGCCGACCTTACCCACGACCTGCAGGGGATGGACTTTAAAGAGATTGGTGGATTCTTCAAGAACGCCATGGAAACATCGAGCAACAGCAAACATGAGAAGATGGACGCCCGCATGGAGCCGGTTCCCCGGGAGGTGCTAGGGAGTGTGTCAAGGGACAGGGAGAGTCTCAAGGACTGGGAGCTAGCAGGTGAGCTCCATTGAAAATGATTCTCCCCCCCAGAATGTGTATTTATTATTTGGCCAGAGTGTTATATATTAAGGAAATAAAAAGAACCTTTTTTTGGCAGTAATTAGTTTTAATGAATATATTACAATGTCAGTACAGTAGGAGAGAGACATTTGAGCAATTATCTGTTGTTTAACAAGCCTTGCATAGTTCCTGCAGGAGCAATATCCTCTAGGGAGGCCGCAGCCTAGCAGTTAATTCTCGTTGTTGACCAGCTTTCAAATACAGAGTGATGGCTCACAGGTAGGAGAGAAGAAAGATTTCCTGGTATCAGCCTGGAAAACCTAGAGGGGATTAAAACATCACATGATAACCCAGATGTGCTGATTTTGAGATGGGTCTATGGACATCCTGATAATATGTGTTACAAATATTCTCAGAGAGTTGACTTTCAGAGGCAGGCCCACAGAAAAACTGTGTTTTATTTTTAATTAAACCTTATGTAATAGCTTATCGCAAAGTCCTAGATGAGTAGTATCAGTGGCTCCCCATTTGTCCTATGTGCAGTTCCCTTAACTCCCCAACTCTTCTCACTCTTAAACTCCTTCTAGATCTTAAATATGAGTGAGTCAGATGGCGTTGCTCACTATGCTTTGCTTTGTGTAATCCCCCTTGCAGTGGGGGTTTGACTATTTAGCGAGTCTACTGGATGTTGGGTTTTTTTCCCTGGGGGAGGAAGACACTGGAAGTGGGCAGTGGAGAACATTTGGTTTTGATTTGGGCCTGACGTAAATGGAGTTGCTGCTTGACCCTCATGAGGTCATCCTGCTTTGTTGAGATAAATCTTTGTATAGGGCGTGTGTGCGTGCATGTACCTTTGGAAGAATAGTCAAAGTGTAGCAGGCTCGCCCAGTACATGGGTGTAAACCCTGTCTTTTGGCAACCACACATAGAAAGAGGCTGAATGTTAAGTCACGTAATGACAGCAGTTAATTTAAGGCAAACTGGAACTACTATAAACCAATGAACCAATGGCCCGTAATAAAGGCATTCAAAGGTTTGGGCAGGGTAATTACATTTCAGTTCAGGGCTTATATAATGTGTCATATTGCCAAAGTCCCATAGGACTTGACAGAAAAAGTTGGGTAATACCTTAATAAATTTATTAAAAAATGTTATCTGCATTGTTTTGTTAAGTTCAGTAATGTTTATCTAGTGTGGTTTTACAGAGGAAATGAGAATGCACAATGGCCATCACAAGGAATTAGATATTATGCATGTAAATTGAGATCATATTCCATCATATCAAAAAGTAGATATGTTTTACTGCCTTAAATAGACTATAAGTAATCTGATCTTAGTGCTAACATGTACCCTGCTCCATGTGCCCTATTCTCCTCTGTGCTCCTTCAGGTCTTCACTGCATCTCTCAGAGTAAAGTGGCAGTCCTACTGCTGGCTGGAGGCCAAGGGACCAGACTGGGAGTCTCTTACCCCAAAGGCATGTACGATGTGGGGCTGCCGTCCCACAAAACCCTCTTTCAGATTCAGGCTGAACGCATTCTGAAGTTACAACAGCTGGCTGAGCAGAAGCACAAAATCAAGTGCTGTATTCCCTGGTAAGACATGACATTATGCATTGGGAGGAAATTTAGGAAGAGATGACAACGGCTTTTTAGCTTCTGTGCCTGTCAGTTGAATCTGCTGCTTTATTTGAGAAAAATAATCTAAGCTACCAAATACTTTTCCTTCATTTGTAATGAGAGTTAAAACCAGTTTTCCTACTTGTGTTTGCATGTTGAATAACTGGGTCGAATCACTGTGAGCATCAAAGGAAGCTCAATAAAGGGAGTTGTGTTACTGGAAATGGATTAGATTCCCATGAAGCAGGGAAATTATGAAAGCTAGAGATACCAGAAAGGCAGTGGAGTGCATAAAGTCTTTATAACTCCGTAGTTAGGGTTTAACAGTCACTGAAGCTTATGTCAGCAACAGCAGAATGACATAATCCTCAGCAGGTCTGATTCTGTTTGGAAATTGTGACTTTTTTGTCTTTCATTTACTTAAACATATCATGTCCCTTGCTTGAGGTGACATCAGATTAGTTATAAATATGTTTGGTGTGATTTTTAAAAATGTGTTGAGGGGTGACCTCTTTTTTACAAGAACTCCCTGACCACACAATGCTGGCCTTGCTTAAGGAGACGTTGGTGGTGTTGATAAACGAGTGATAAATGCTGCTATTTAACTGTCAGTCCAGAGATTCAACCACGCACCTTCCAGCTACAAGCTTGCTCCTCTGACCTTTATACCACCACTAACCTATGACACTCTTCTACAGAGACCAATGAATGGTTTCTGGAGAATATTTTATTTTAGTTGGAGTTTTATTCAGTTGGAAGGGTTGTCCTAAGCATATGTTCCCAGCAACCTTGTTTTACTGTTGTATAAACAATTTGAAATAGAAAGGAAAACATGAAGTACTGCATTAATCTGTACTAAGTTCCTTCTCTGTTGCCTTCAGGTACATCATGACCAGTGGGAGGACAATGGAGTCAACAAAAGACTTCTTCTCACGACATAACTACTTTGGCTTAGACAAGAACAACATCATCTTCTTCCAGCAGGGCATGCTTCCAGCCATGGACTACAAGGGCAAGATCATCCTGGAGAACAAAGGAAAGCTCTCCATGGCCCCAGGTAAGCTCCCTCAGCTCCCTCCCATTTCTAGTGCCTTTTAGTGAGTAGGCATGTTATTTGTTATCTCTCTCCGCTTGTGTTTCAGATGGGAATGGAGGACTTTACAGAGCTCTGGGAAACCAGGGCATCATGGATGACATGGAGCGCAGGGGGATCCAGTCCATCCATGTGTATTGTGTAGACAACATCCTAGTCAAAGTGGCAGACCCTGCCTTTGTTGGTTTCTGTGTGCAGAAGGGAGCAGACTGTGGAGCTAAGGTTGGTCACGCCTCCTGATCCTCTTTCTGTCTATAGCTGTCTTTTTTCACCTGATCTGGGCTCTTTGCTGCACCTTTTTAAAGATATCAAATAAGTCCTCAGATGAATTACAGTGCGAATTAGATATGAAACAGAATTATAAGGCATTTAGGTCCCATTGCTTTTGATTTTAAAGATCTTAATGTTTTGATTCCATATTGTTACTATTTAAGACCACAGTAGTTCTATCATGATGCTGCATGAAGTGTAAAAGTAAAAAGACTTTCTCTTGAATCAGATGCTACATTTAAAGAAAGGCAAGATTAATAAAGTTTGATGCAGTTGAAGACTATTCCTTTCATAAAGCTGCTTCACACTACTTTATGAAAGGAATATTTGTGCTCGCTTGTAAGATTAAGCTCAGAATTACCTTTTATCATGCCAGGAAGACATAATTATATTGTAAGGATTCAAGCAGTGATTCTGTCCCCTGTAAATAAGGCTGTAAATAAGGCCATAAAACATCCATATTAGTTATTCATATACTGAAGTGTGTAATAAGTGCATATATCTTGACTTGTGAGCAAACTGTTTTGGCAGTCGAGCTTTGGTGGCGGAATGTGATCCAGTCTGATCAGTCAGTCCAGTTTTTTTTAATTCCAGGATGTCCTAAAGGTTGACAGGTGCAGATTCTTGTGGCAGTCTTCTATTATAGGGTGTGGTCAGTTTGCTGTCAGAAGAGTGGAACTGTCAAGTTTCTACATAGCTGCACCTTCCTCAGGTCGCCACTGGGTGGAGATACAGGCCACTTTGACTCTCTTAGTCTCTAACACAATAAATTCATTACAGCTTTCTAGGAAATTTGAGGGTTGAGCCCAGAATCTTCCTCCACTTTTCATCATGGTCTCAGATAACACAAGTGTTTTGAGAAGATGACACTTTTTCCTAAAGAGTTTCTTAGGACGGTGTGTACTCTCATATTTGGGCAGGAAAAATGATTTTTCAGGGTACAGGGGTTGAATTGGAACCTTCCCGCTAGCGCCTGAATAGTTTTCATAATTAATTATAACTTTCCTTAGTTTTTTTTTGTTTGTTTAAATAATCTTATCATTTCTGTTTCTCTTCTCATTTTTGTATCAATTCAGCCAACATACTGTACATGGAATAAATAGTTGGGAAGTGATTCAGAGAACCGGTCCATCAGTATGAGATAGATTTAGAAAGCAGTACTTGATATAGTACTTATATTTAACGCTGTTTTGTCTTTGTTTTTTTTTAATTGTATGTGATACTATTGTTCTTTTTGGCATTATTGAAGCCTAAGGGACACTCACGAAAGGTTATGTGAGCAGACAATGAATGATTTTTAAACAAAACCATTAAAACTGTTTAACTAGATATTTTCTGATGTTAAGATCATGCATCAACTGGGTCATGCTGCTGTTAGATATAAGAAAGATCTGTACATCTGAAGTTCTTGTGACTCAGACTGGTTGTTTCTAGCCATGATATTTCTAAGCAGCACCAAACTGAAATTAATTTTTTTTATCATACTGTATATATTCACCATATATTCCTGCTGAAAAACATAATAGGTTGAAATATTTAACTAAAGATCATCCAGACCCCGCTCCTGTTTGACATTTTGAGTTGTGCGGTGGAGCTGAGATGGAAGGATCAGATCAGAGCAGAGTCCCACCCTCCCATCATAAATTACTAAACCCCGCTAGAGTTCATGTGGCTTCACCACCACCCTCCTACCCCTCACCCCACCCCGCTCCGCTCACCAACCCCCTCATCAGGGCTCCACTCTGTCATTAGGAACCAACAGATGGGGAGAGGGATTTTTTTTTTAATTCACTGCAGGGTTTAACTTGCTGGCTGTAGAAAGTGGAGGTTTTTAAAAAGCAATGACAAATTTTAATAATTTGCTTATTAATGTGAATAGTTAAGTTCTCCTTCTTGTAGCTGCAGTTTATTTTGTTCAGCCACTTACAAAACATTCTTTTGGTGACATCAATTTTCCAGGTGGTGGAGAAAACCAATCCGACGGAGGCTGTTGGTGTGGTCTGCAAGGTGGATGGGCGTTACCAGGTGGTGGAGTACAGTGAGATAACCCTGGCAACGGCTGAGAAGCGCAGTGTTGATGGTCGACTGATGTTCAACGCGGGAAACGTGGCCAATCACTTCTTCAGCTTCTCCTTCCTTAGAGACGTAGTAGAGTAAGACAAAATCTTGCTAAGCATTTTGTTTGTGGCTCTGGTTGCCTATGGCATGAAAAGTGGCTCCGCATCATAATACAGTAAATGTGCAGCAAACTCTTTTTCTCTCTCTCTTTTATCTAACAGGAAGTACGAGCCAAAGCTGCAGCACCATGTGGCCCAGAAGAAGATCCCATATGTGGACGCTCAGGGGCAACTAATCAAACCAGAAAAACCCAATGGGATTAAAATGGAAAAGTTTGTCTTCGACATCTTCCAGTTTGCCAAGTGAGTTACAGTGTCTTTTTTTCTCTCAGAGGGCTCAGAGTTTGCATGTGACAGTGCCGGCCGATGGCATCATACCTCGAACTAAAAGGCCTTAAAGTAATAAGAATACAATGAACATCTTATGCTCCTTTTGAGAGGTGGCTGAAATACATATATTCTTCTGGCAGTTCTCTGAGCCTGGGGTTTGACTGGTCCTCAATCTGTCCTTCCTTCCATGCAATGAACCAGACCCTTTTTCCAGTCCCGATCCCTATCCACCGGCCTCAGTCATGCCATTGCTCTGAGGTCTGGTCCAGCAGACCAGGCCTGCCAAGCTCTCTGCAGGAGGATGGAGGTTTATGAGCTGTTCACTCACTCCACCTCCAGTGTTATATGACATCAGCTCTGAGTCATGCCACAACTAATAGAACTTTACATCTAATGAAAGGATTCCTGTAATGATTGACTGATGGAAAAACACTGCATACATGTCCAGCTTCCTTCGACATTTTTTCACTATATTTCAAAGTAGAGTGGATGAGAAATAGTTTTGGTGGTGTTGAGGAGATGGATTGCATTTGTGCCCAGACTAGCACACTGGCAGGTCTAGCAGAATCCAGATGGGCTGACTCACTTTGCAGCTCAATTTTTAAAAGCTCCTACTGTTTACTGTTCTTCTCAGTACTGTTTGGTCTCAGCCCTCATAGTCTATTTTGTGGCCGCATGGGCCATATATTATGTGCATCCTGGTCAGAAGGCATTGCACATTTGGTTGCTGTTCACTGGCTAAATGTTGATAATGCATATTCCATTAGCTTCTAGTAAGTGCTGCATCATTTGTGACTCTATTGTGTAAGAGAGCAGGTGGCCTGATTGGTGTGTATCAAACTCCCTGGAACTGTGATGGTCCAAGAGCTATTTTTGGCATAGTGGCCGCACTCGGTATTGTAGGAACATCACTGGCCTGAAAATATTTTTTTTTCATATATACTCATTGTTTTAAAGGAAAACCTTTAAAACAATGAGTAAATTCTTCTGAGCTTCAAGCACCACACAAAATGACTTTACAAAGGTCAGAATTCGATCAGTTTGGTCAATAACACTTGTAATCATTTGTAATGTATCATTTACTTATTTTATGCCACTCAAGTGTGCTAGTAGCCATCTTGGATCATAGCATCCAGTTTTCTTAATGCATATATGGTTTGGAACTTTGAATGAAATATTGAAATACTAAATTACTAAAGCTCAATTAATTAGGATTTAACTGTTTTTTTGGGGGGGGGGGTTGTTTTGTTTTGGGGGTTTTTTGCCTTTATTTAATCAGGGTTGTTCAACCAATGATACTCTTATTTCAGAAGCTTTGTGTTCACACATTCACAAACTTGAAATGTGTCCTGTACAGCTGCGATCTGATCAATGGCCAATAAGTTGCTCCGCTGGAACGACTGGGGATTAAATTCTTTGCTCAAGAGCAAGGGCATGGTAATGGGTCAAGTGCCCAGCTGATAATAACAACAACAGATGATTTATCTAAAAAAAAGTCAAGTTTTCACAAGTTAAGAAAAAAAAGCCCTGTTTTCAGGTTTTTGACAATGCATTTTTCAGACAGGGTTTTTAAATGGTTTCTTAAACTCGAGAAGTCTTCTAAACCTCTAAGCCAACACTTAATCTTTTGGTTTATATAAATTAAAATAAGAAAATTAAATGACCATATTTGTAGATTATTGGACAGCGATAGGATTCACCTTTTCATGCCAACCATCTGTCCCAATTAGGACAAATAGACCAATCAAATGCCCTGTAAGCCTGGGTAGGAACTAAAAGTTCTTGCATAATAAAGAATTGATGATTCCTTCTAATTAATTGATATATTTATCAATATAAACCTAGAAATTGTCAGAAAAGACTTAAATACACCTGTTTTTTAACTAACAGTCCAAAACCCAAAAACACTTAATTTATGATGATATAAAACAGAGAAAAGCAGCAAATCTAACATTTGAAATTGAGAACTTGAGAATATTTGCTTGAAAATGGATGATTATCAAAACTTTTTCCTATTAATTTGGTTCATTGATTACCTAGTGTTCTTTGCTGATATTCTTTGCCCTTGTGTAATGTGACGCCGTGTGTTCCAACAGCACATTTGTTGTATACGAAGTGCTGAGGGAGGACGAGTTCTCCCCGCTGAAGAATGCAGACAGTCAAGATGGAAAGGACACACCCACCACAGCCAGACACGCCCTCATGTCCCTCCATCACCGCTGGGTGCTCAACGCTGGGGGAAACTTCATTGATGAGAACGGCAGACCTTTGCCCGCCATACCAAGGTGACCAGAACCAGCCAGTCAAAACAACGTCATGCATCTCATGTCACTTCACAAGGCAGTCACCCTCCATGTTTAGCATGAAAACACATGATCACGGTATTTCATGGTCATACCCACCTTCCAAACACTCTCCACACTTTATTTATGAAACTGCATGCATTGTTTTTTGTTTTTTGTTTGGTTTGTATTAGAGACATCATATTCTTTCACCCTCACACTCTCACTTCCCCTTCTCTCATGCGTGTCCCGTGCAATGTTTCCAGAGACGGAGCAGCAGGCAGTGTCACAGATGATGGCAACAGAAAGTAATTATCCCCCTGCAGAACTGAGTGCATGGTGATGGGGTTTTGGCTTTCTTTCCCTCTCTCTTGGACGTGTTAACACTATTTCTGATCCTTGATGTCCCCTTTCCTTCATTTTCACTGAAAAAAGGAATCGGCGTGGACACATGCCAGGCAGCAGCCAGTTCCATCTCTTTACAGCCAGTTGTGATGAAGGAAATGACAGTGAGGATCAGTTTAGATGACTGAAAATGCAGTGCCCTTAGCTTCCTGGTCACATGATGTATAGTCATAAGGACTGGCTGACATGTCATTTTCTACTCAGATGGTTGCTACTAATGAACATAATGTATTGCATGCTTGGTAATGGGCTCCAGTCACACTTTATGGAAAACAGCAACAACTCTGCTATAAATGATAAACCTTTTGATTTATGTGCGAAATAGTTACGACAAGGGCAGCTGATCGTTGCTTGCTAGTTTGCCTTTGAGTTTAAGTCCACCTGCTTGTTTTCAAAACTGAAATGAATAAGCATGTGTTTCAGTAACATTCATTGCACCCATGAATGTTTTTCTGGCTCTTAAAAGGTTTTCTTCTTACTTAATCATTCAGCTTTTCCTTTTTTCTTACGATACAGCTATGTGGGCAGCTGCTCAACAGACCACTTGAAACTCCTGATGTGTGATTAGTGTTCGTCATCTGTAATGATTATCTAGAAATAAACAATCTGAGTGACAGTAATGTGGTGCAAAGTTCCTCCATTCAGTCAAAAGCACTGGGTGGATATACATACACATTACCTGTCATTCATCTGTTTTCTTCTAGAGGAAGTCTGTTATGGGTCAAAGGACTAATCACTGGTTGTGTTTTGGAATGAAGATGCTCTTATTCTCTGCCTTTGAACTCTAATCACAAGCCGCAGTAGAAGAACAGCTGTGTCAAGGATTCACAGCTGCTTTTCCGAGCCACAGTCACCCCAGCTATTTCAGGGGAAAATCACTCATTATGTTTCTTTTTATCCTCCGATCCTTCCTGAATTTTGTCTTTCCAACACAGTCTGAAGGACGGAACAGACCTGCCAATCAAATGTGAGATCTCCCCTTTGGTGTCCTACGGGGGAGAGGTAAGGAGGCAAGGCCTGAGGCATGAAATACAAACTCCAGATGTTGTTTTGCTCCTGCTCCTGAAATAATCAATCCATACACCCACTAGCAATGACCTGATTGTGTCTATAATTCTTCAAGGGTCTTGAAGAGTTGGTGAAGGGACGAGAGTTTCATCCAACCCTGATGATTGATGAGCGTGGAGTCCACGAGTTGGTGAAGAATGGAGTTTAGACAATGAAGGAGAGAGACAGAGGGAAAACCCAAAGAAGAACCAACCTTTGTCTCCTAGTGTTTGCAGAGAGAAACTGTGATACCATCATTGTGCAATAACAAATGTTGATTGCATGTGTTCATGAAAGAGGCTGCTCTGTCCAAAGTGAATGAGAGCAAGTGTATCGTTTACTTTTATAGCACAAGTTTTCTTTGCTTCGTATGTTGATGTCATTCTTAGTTCATATTTTTTCGGAGAGCACTTGAACACAGCATGAAACGAAGGACGAAATCCCTGTCATAGTGACTGGATGAAGCAGTTTACAGGGGCATCTATTTATTTTGCTTATGAGACTTATTTTCATATGTACTGATAGATGCTTTATAGGTGGAAATCACCATCTACTCATTTAACCCGGTGATTTTTATACAGTATTGGACTGGAATGATGAGAAAGCTGTTCCTTAATAACATGTAATCAATGTACATGGTTAGGGCTGTGGGGGGTATTTATAAGATTTGCTTCTTTTCACATTGTAATCATCGAAGACTAGACTATTCAGCTTAAAGCTAAGTACTGATTTCGATAATCTTTTATTAAAGAAATTTTGTGCTTGAAAATCTTTGTGTGTGTATGTGTGTGTGTGTGTGTTTTGTTTTTTTTGTTTTTTTTTACTGTATTTGTGGGGTTCAGAAACTGGGAGCCCAATATATTTGTATGGTCCAGCAGCTTTGTGGGGACCAAAATGCTGAACCCCTCAAGTTTAAATGGCTGTTTAAAGGGTTAAGGCTTGGTTTTAGGGTTCGGGTTAGAGTTAGGTTTAGGTTTAGGTTAGCGTTAGGGTAAGGGCTTAGGGAATGCATCATGTCACAGATGGATACCCACAAAAATAGTAAAAAAAAAAAAAAAAGTGTGTGTGAAAGCATAACTATGTTTTCTGACAAATCAGCATACGATATATGAACATGTGAGTTTCGCTTGCCTGTGTCTTCAGGGTGTGTTTTTTGCATTATAGCTCCTGGTGTCTTGAATCAGATTTTCCAGCACATGGTTTATGTTTAAGATGGGCCAGGGCATGCAATGCTGTTGTAGCTATTCAGGAAATATTCTTTGTGGCTCCTTTGTGCCTCATTTTATTTCTCGCTCTCAAGCTCAAGAGCTGCATTACGATGTGAAAGAAAGTATGAGTACTTTATCAGAAAAACACATACTTTGAATGTGTCCTAGTTTGCATACAGATATTGGTTCGGATGCTTTAAAAAAACATTGTGAAATCAGAATATGAATTTCTAATACAGGGATTTTTTTTTTCAATGTCTAATAGGACCATAAGTCTGCAGCTATGCTAGCAACTGTGTGAAGCTATTCTTTGGCATAGTGGTACTTCAAGCTAAATACAAACACTAGCCTGGCTACTTAGTTACAATGATAATGCTAACGGGCCAATGTTTAGCAGGGATAGTACTTTCTCTTCATCAGAAATATCAAGGTCATGGTGACACTACTGGAAAAGTCATGTCATCACCAAACCCAGGATTCTTCCTCAGGGTACCATTAATATTTGTACAAAATTACAAGGTAATTCATCAAAATAGTTCAGATATTTCAATTTGAACCAAAGTGGTGGACAAAGCGACAGATTGACATTGCCATCCCTAAAGAAAAGGCATCGCTAAAATTGTGCAAAAGCAGCTGAAAAAAATCCAATTTTACAAGCCGTTGTAGTCCTATTTGCTGCAGGATATTATATCTTCCTTCTCGGGAAACATCACAGGCAACTTTTACACATAAGAAAATGAGAAAAAAACCTGAGGTCACAATGTCTTCACACTTCCAAATGACCATCAGTTTTCTTTAGTCTGGTCAAATATTTTGGGCCACATGAGCAGCGAAACACACATTTTATGACATGACCATAAGAAAACTTCTCTCTGACACTTGACTCACACTTCATGGATCTTGTCTGACTATTAAACCTGTGACGAATTGCAGTTAGTTCCCCAAAAGCTGATTTTTGTGTACTTGTATTATAATCAAAGATCAGGATTTTATTTTATACAATCAAACTCAACAGGTGTAGAGTGTGATTTTATATTAAAGCCGTGTATTTACAGCATTTTAAACTTGATGTGAAACCTTCTAAGACAGTAGCAACAAACATGTCCTATAAATCTGTTATGAAGTGACAGATAAATGACTTCGGAGGAAAGCAACGCAAACATTACCTTGAATTATAGTTGCTTCAGCCTCCAGCTGTCAAAAGAAAGGCTCTTTTCAGAAGGAAGAAAGTTTTCTGATTGAGCGTTGGATTCAGCCTTAATTGAAACCTTATGTGTGGCATGTGGAATTCTGGGACTTTGGCGCACTTCCAAGAATCCACAGAATGCAAAGGTTTTTTTCCTGCCTCCTTCTCTCTCTCTCTCTCTCTCTCTCTCTCTCTCCCTCTTTCTCTCCTCTCCCTTTTTTTTCCAATGTGCAGGAGTGTCTTACATCAGCCTAGTGAGTCCTGGCAGTGGTGACTGACGGACAGAGAGTGAGCGAGAGAGCAAGAGAGAGAAAAGGGCTCGGGTTGTAACATCCAGCCGTCTGACTCTCACTGGAATAGTCTAAAATCATCCCTGAACAAATGGTCTGAAAGGAAAAAAAGATCTTAGAAGTAAGTCATCCTTTTCTTTTACATTTTTCACCTTTAAACTTTATCCTATTCTTTTTTGTCTTTGTTTGGACTGTAAAGTTGGGACCTCAAACGGTGATCAGCTTTCTGGAAACCTATGTGACCTCCTTAAGTTTTCCATGAAGAATTTCACTGTGACAGTCCTACTTGCATGTTTGAACTCCATGTACCTTTTGTGTGAAGTGGCTGCTGTTTGCATGGCAGACTAGAAGAGTGGACGGCCGAGCAGAGCGTTGCCGTGCCAGATTCAAACTGCTCTCCGCTCTGCTACGTTCGGGTCTGGCTGTTTAGCCTGTTAACAGTGGCTATTACACATTGTTTTACTTTGCTTTGGTTGGCTGAGAATGGAATTAAGCCTCAATCCTTCATTTAAACACCTTTTCACTTCAGATAATTATCCTGGATGAAAAACAGACTATAGGTGATGGATAATTCTCGCTCTAGAACTTGACAAAACTCCAGAGGCAGAACTCTGCAACTTTTGAACAATTTGTTTTTATTTGGAACATGTATTAAATTCAGCGTCTTCAGTCATTTTGGAGCTGTAATTAATTAAAATTCAATTTTATCTGTCTCCAGATTGAAAAAATTATCATAAGTTTTGTCATAAAAACATCTACTGTACTGAATGGCACCAACTATTGTTTTTTAGGGGCAGTAAAAGAAGTGTAACTAATATAAAAATTATGTGACTCTTGCTTCAATGCACCAAGCTTACACACATTTTGTTTGCTTTATTGTGGTGGGGACGTTAGAAGAATGTTTTGGAAAAGTCAAACAACTGACTCATTTTTGGTTACTTAGATTCTCCCCTGAGTTCACTGTGGTCAGCTGATGAAATGTTGAATATTCAAGCTACGGCTTTGAAAAAGATTTCTGTCTGGAACACACATCCTGCTTTTGTGTTGCGGAGGTGGTGTGTGTCTTCTTCAGTGTTATGTAGGTGTTACGTAGATGGTATGTAGGTATCCTGCAGTGGTATGTGGGTGACAGATGTCCACACAGAGGCCTCTTTTCTACCTCGCGGAAGTTATTCGGTAGGTTAACTCTACACAGAGGACTTACCTAAAGAGCTGAGGTCTGACATTTGAAGCAGAACTCGATGAACTGAGCTGTTAACGACAGACCGGGGGGGAGGTGATGCTGATCAATGGAATAATTGTTGTGGAGAGGTCAAGGTGCTCCTCAGGTCATTCATGGCAGCTGTGTGTGAGTGTGTGTGTGTGTGTGTGTGTGTGTGTGTGTGTGTGTGTGTGTGTGTGTGTGTGTGTGTGTGTGTTTGTGTTTGTGTGTGTGTGCATGAGTGACTAGGCAGTTTTTATATCTAACTGGTCTTTGTTTTTGTTAGGAATGTGGCCTTGTGGCAAGTAATAACTAATGCTGACCTCAAGGTCTTCATAACATAAATAAAAATAAGCCATTATTCAACTGGTGACAAATTTCATTTCAAATGTATGTAGTTTTGTCAAATATTTGTTGTTTCCTGTGCCTCTAATGTGGGGATTTACTGCATGTTTCTGTTTTATGCTACTGTAATTTAACACTTAAGAATTTTTGACTCTGAAAACTTGCAATGGGAAATTTATTTATGTGTATTATATTTCTTATGAATCATTATCATCATTGTTTCTATCAATATATTAATTTAGGATGATTATAATCATTTGTTGCAGGGCTGCAGACATAGTTTACCGCGGATACTATCAGGTGTTTCGTAAAGGTTTACTGTTTACTTTTGCACTGAGATTTAGAGAGACTATAGACAGAAGTATGACCCAGTCTTATAGCACTGTCACATAAAGGGAAATTCTACCTTAAAATGCAGAAAAACTGCCCAGACTCATTTTTTTGAATGTGCTCTGTACAGTTGAGACCATTAATGTATTTATTGACCTTTTTACATGCATACAAACTGCTATATCTATATATGTTCTTCATCTGAAATGTATAAAATGTTTCAGCTATCCAAAACAATACTAGTAAGGATCAGGGATTTTGTGATTTCTTTTGTTTGGAACTGATGTTCAATATTCATTTTCAATAGTCAGTATTTTGTGAGAAATTCGTGACTGAGGAAGCAGGTAGAAAGACTCATCTCTGCACTCAGAGCCGCACTGCTAAAGCAGAATGCAAGGCAAGATCCGTCACATGTTGTGATTATGTTTTTTCGACATAGAGAAACTCACTTTCTTCCTCCCATTCTGTGATCCATTCTCCTCTCTCCACTTAAGTTCAGCCACTTTCTCTGTGCCGTGCCAAATTCTGGAGAACAAAAAAGTAATGGGAGGACTGGTAGACAAAGCAAGTTTCAGAAAAACAAAGCGAGACATTAAACCGGCTTCAGAATGCAGAATAGAGAAGCCGTTGCTAACGATAAGGAAATGTAAGAAATGCCTGTGGTGGACGTCAGAGGAGAGTGGGTAATGCACTCATTTTCAGTTTTTTGTATTTGTTGTGACAATTGGAAAATAGAAAGGGAGGGAGTGTTCACAGTCCATTTATCTGGGTTTAATTTATTTATATATGCGTTAACATACTGACAGTTGCAGATAGACTGAATGAGAGAGAGAGTATAGATGGAACCACATAAGGAGTGTGTTATCACTGCGTCCTTCTAGCATGTCATTTCAATTAGCAACCCTTTCCTTTAGAGTTCGGAGGCTGACTGACATCCTCACATACAGACCCTAATCACACACCACAGCAAAGGCTGTAATTTCAACCCCACATTCAAAAACACTGCACTGGAGGCACCCAGCGCTTACTTAGCTTAGTTGTAACTCGACGCCAACGTAGTTTGATTGGAAGCGTTTTCAAATCAATGCCTCTTGCAAGAGAAAACCAGCTGCGTGCCCTCTCTAGCTGAGGTGCATGCTGTAATTTGGTATAAATAGCAGCATTTTAAAGGGAAATCATCCCTAAAATACTGCACGGTTGATTTTGCATCCCGCAAGTGCTTGAACTACAACCCTGACAGAACAAGCACCTCACTCATCAGCTACTATTTTAGGGGGGATTAGTTTACAAATAGCCTAAAGAAGGTCTACATCTACCCCTCTTATTTCGGAGTTGGAATTACTTGTTTGACTCTGACTTGAGGTCCACTTCCAAAACCAGAGGTTATTAAGCTCTACTTACAGGAAATATGACACAAATTTGATTGCTCCTGTGATATTTTGCATTGTGGAATAATTGATGAAGTGAATATAAGCTTGCTTCTTCAATCCAGACTACAGAAAGGGCTGCTCAAGCAGACAGATGGTCTTCTGAACACAGATTGATCACCAAACCAAATAGTAACATAGGAGCAAAAAAAAAGGTGCACACACAGACGGTAAAACACAACAGTCAGTGTCTAAAACCACCTCTGTGTTTGCACATGTGGCTTTGTTTTTTTCTCCCTTGGTCATTCTTCATTCTGTCTCCCCTGTTTACATGAGGAAGCCTCCTTCTGTTTGCCTGATGCTCATTATCCGTCTCCCCACCTCGCCATCTCTCAGTGCCCCCTGTCTGTCCTAATTGCAGACTGTCAGGGAGGATCTGAGGTAATATTTCAACATGAAAGCGACCTCATGACACACCGCAGGCTGTGTACAAATGTGACAGTCTGGGAAATGACTGAGTTGTCACTGCTCACAGATCATGCTATTTGGACAACACCGGGCTTCTATTAAGCTTTTACTATATTTTTTGTTGCACTTAGTTTTATCTGAATGTTAAAGTCTATTTACCGGAGTGCTGTACTGTATAAGTATAGTACCTACCATTGTGGCTTGTGACTCCTTATAAAAGAAAAAGAGATGGGGCCCCTTGTCATGTTACAGTTTTTAGCAGTTCAACTAAAGAGACGTTTCTCCTATAAACTTTTCAGATGGTTTCATTTCAGTTATTCACTCACAAAAAAGAAGAGATTAGATAAAAAGTCCGTGGTGAATGCATATTCTAATATTCTAGTCATTACAAACTGTGTCTAAGAACTGTTCTTTTCCTTTTGAAATTTAGGAAAACACTTCCTTGTTGTAGATGAATTCACAAATGCTCCCGATTTAAGCAGTGTGCTGGGGACGGACCTCCGCTTTAATGGGGTAATGGAAAAAAAAGAGCCTCTTGGCGTGGGCTGCTGTTTTTCCAATCTAACAGTGTAGCTGTAAGGTTAGGGCCCTGGATATTCAATCAAAATGGATTTCCAGTCATGGATTTTAGGCTACTCTCCTTACATAACAAACACAGGCCTTGTCATTGCACGATATTCACAATTATAAGTCCTTGTTGAAATGTTATTGGTGGATTTAGCAGGTAGATTAAATACAGTGCTGGATCTGTCTGTGTGAAGTAAGTGGGCCTGTGGCCTCTCCTGCAGTTTCTCATTTTTCTTCTCCCTTGTGCCCTCTAAACGGCAGCTGGTAGCCTTTTATAGGCACCTGCACACTGGCTTGAAAGGTTCACGTCCTCGGTCAACTAAAGGTCCCTAAGGGCATTATGAGTGGGGTGCTACAGCAAGTGTGCTCCTGCATGAGCTTGTCTAAACTACATGAAAGTACTTTTCAGTAGCCCCCTTTGCTTCATTACATAGTAATTGAGTAAGGGAAAGCCATCACATTAAAGAGAGTGTACCCGTACTCACCTTCATGGCCTCATGCGAGCGCATAAAAAAGTCAGATTCTAGACCAGCTCCTGCTGTGCAGCTCTGTAACCGAATGTGACCTCTGACCTCCTTGTACATGAAAAATTCCAATACAGCAAGAAATGACACACAAGAGGACACAAAGAGAAAATATGGGACAATATTAACTAGATTTAAAGGCACTGATATGCACAGTATCTCAGCTGGTAAAGCGGCACAGGATCTGAGCTTTTTAGCTTTTGGTTTTGTATTACTGTAGAACTACTGCTTACAAAGCAGAGTCTTGTTTTTTATCCACTCTATCACAGAGCAACTTTACATCTGCCTTGTATGTAATTAAATGTGCAAACGTGCTGTGAGATATCCTATAATTAACCTCTCCCCAGGTGTCATGTCTTACCCAGACAATAGAGGATTGTTTTCTCTTCCAGTCAAGAAAATTTAATATGTGTGTGTGTGGTGTGTGTGTGTGGTGTGTGTGTGTGTGTGTGTGTGTGTGTGTGTGTGTGTGTGTGTGTGTGTGTGTGTGTGTAAGTAAATGTGAGCCTACATGCACATATGTGCGCCTCATTCTCGGACTCTACTGCTGTGTGTTTACATGGCTCCACCTGGGTCTGATTGGGAAATGTGATTCGGATTTCATGCATTCCCATAAAAATAAAATATGTGATGCTATGTTACAGCCTTAAGGGAGAAACAGGAGGATATAATAGAAAGCATATGTGGACAGCTATGGCGCATAGTATATGGGCACACTGTATAGCAATCAGGCCTGGCACCAACAGCGCACGTTAACACACACACACACACACACACACACACACACACACACGTACCCTTATACTTTATGCTGTATATGCGGTTTATAGCCGTAGGGCCCCTGCATTATTTCTGGTTTGAGGTAGTAGAAAGGAACCAGATTAAAATGTGATCTTCCTTGTTTTTTCACAGCTCATATATTCAGCATGTTACAGTTGCACTGATGCCCTGGATAATCTCTTGACAGCCACTGCAGTGGAACCAGCAACACGGAAAATACAGACTCTTGTTTTTCCTTGTCACACTACTCTGAGTATAATTTGCATTCATTAAGAGCATGGAGGCGTGACTAGATGTGAAAGAAAGAATCCAACATCAAACATTTAGATATATGTTTTAACATAATCTGCTGAACTTGAAAATTAACTTGTCATGTTGTTATTTTAATTTTCTGAAAGTTTTGTGATCACACTCCACATCTTGATCAACATGAAGTTGTACAGTTTAACAAAGATTATGACCTGTATTTGAGATGTGTGATTATAAAAGAAGAGATGTAATTTTACAAACTTCAGACTTCAGTGCGTTTCTCCTTCGATGACAGCCAATCCAGGGCAGATTTTTGGTGGCTAGATGGTGAAATGTTCAGTTGTTCTTGACCCGCTGAACCTCTGCTGGTTGCTTCCGCTTCTGCCGGGGCCCATGAAAAACCCCAAATGTTGACGCTGCTGTGTGCGAGAGAGAGACAGAGGCAGGGAGCAGAGCCAAGTAAACCTGTGTGTTGACTTTACTGGCTTTTCCCAGGGTGCAGGATCTGGTGGTACACCAGTGTTACTATGTGCGCTGGGCTGGACCCTCCTGAGAAAATTAGATTATTTATAAAAACAAGAAAGCCTGGGAATCAAACAAAGTTAAAACTGCTATGCTCTTTGCAATGACAGAGTTGTGCAGGAGGACATAGCAGTGAGCTCTTCCTGAACGTACGAGTATCTTTCAAGCTTCAAGGGACATAAGATGAGTATGTTGGTGTGTGAAGTCTTAATATTTGTTGAAGTGGCTAGAATAGTTAGTCATAACTTTTTTATGAATTACAAAAATTTAGGAACTCATCAATGTATTTAATTTGTCCCTCTGATTTATAAATGTAGGTACAGAGTCTGTCTATCTGTGTGTCTCTCTTGGTTGAGCTTTGTGAGCTTGTGGGTTTCTGAGGGGAGTATCTGTCCTTCACCACTTCCTGAACTAGCCAAGGGGGAGATGATATTTATGGGGCACAGACTTTTTTTTTTCCCCTAGAAGCAGAAATTCAAGTCAATAGACTGTCTTATACACCAAGTTGATACAATAAACTCTGCTCACTACCTGTGAACATTTGGCTTTTATAAAAAGCTGTTTTAATTCAAACAAAGGTCCAGTCAGAGTTAAAATCAAAGTTTGTCCTTTCTGTAAAACGTAAGGCATGTTCAGTCTGAATGTTACTGTCGTTGAGTGCTTTAGCTGCAGATATCTATTGATATATCTGGACATAGATGTTAGTCTAGGTGAGTAACTGACATGTTGGACGTTGTGTTTAATGTGAAGTGTTAGGCCATAAATTCCCACTGGTACTGTAGATACAGTCAATTGCCAACACACTCAGGTACATTTAACACATATGGTTTTGTTTTTCTATGCGATCTACTGGGAGAAAGTTCCTGTACCATACATGCCTGTGATGCTCAAACATACTGGTAGTTATGAAAAGATTTTGAGATATAGAAAAGTAGGTTGATGATTAATGGAAGTTTGCTCATTTTTAAAAAAATGAAATATATGAAATAAATTATTATTGTTACTTTGCCTCTAAATTATTACTTTTGCATGTATTTTTAGAAATTTAGATACACGTATCCAACCCATTTAAGTTGATATTCCAAAGTAAAAAGAATTGCAGTTCAGATCGAATTTAAAACAAACGTATTTTAATTTTATTATTAAATTATGGGATTACCAATGGGCCGAGTAGAGCTGGTGCCCAGGAACCTCTGATCACAGGAGCCTCTTTCTTCTTCACTGACCAAGTAGTGAGGCCCCTGGTATTTAGAGTTTGCTGGGCACAGGTGGGTAAGGCTGAATGGTTCATAATGTGCAATTAGTCGGAAATATCATATCGGGCCTGAAGATGCAGGATGCACTGGAACACAAGCTTGTGTTATAATTTATCAGTTGTTTAAAATGATACGGACAATGGCAAGATAGCTCTATGAAGTTTTTGAAATATTTCATGTTCTTATTGAATGTTGTCTGTATGAGTGCTCCACCAGTGTTTGCTGTCCCTGACAAGACAAATATGTGTTAAAAAAAACAACCCTTCGTAATGGATTGTGTATTTTACTGTAAAACAATATATTGATATTGGGATATGATAAAATCAGAATGAGCGATTGAAAACAAGGGTCTCCTCACTACATTGATGGCTTATAATATTTCACTGAGGGACAGAGGAGTCTTCCGGAGTGGGAATATATCAGTCCAGTTTTCCTTTATGAGTTATTGCCCAGACATTTGTAATTTATAGTAGTGAAGGTGGGACCTGATGTGATACTCCTACTCAGCTCTGTTACATCTCTGTCATTTTCTATAGTTATAACCCGACGAAGTAATGTTCTTTCCCTTTTCCTTTCTCACTCTCATTCTTTTTGGTGAGCTCTTGTGTCTACTCACTCCGGTCACAACCTGTAACACTTGGATCTTTATTTGATGAGAATAAAGACAGTTGGACAGTTGAAAAGTGAAAAAGTGTCAAACATGCTTCTCTAATTCATAGGGTCTTGTTTTGATTACTCTATACACTTTCAACTCAGGTTTATTTTTCTGTTCCCGTTCTGAACGCCTTTAGAAGTGTCAGTGGACCTGACTTTGGTTTATTTTCATAAATGTGACCCAGGAGTGTGCCGTGTTGTTGCATGAGCAATTTTTTTTTTGCTCTGATTCTTTCATTCAGCCTATAATTAGCCCAAAGGTCCAAAGATTGGACTGACTACCATGCCATCCCAAGAACCATGCCACTAGGATCGCTAATATTGTGTATAATATATTGTGTATATAATTCAGTGTAGTATACTGATCATCATTATACTCCCCCTGTAAAACACATCACTTTGAGACTTCCAGCTAGACCTCCACTTTCTCCTATTTACCTCCAGTGACACTCCTCCTACCTCTTTGTGTTGGACTGCCAGCACTTTTGTGTTAGTTTGCAGAGTGTGAGCTCAGCACTCCTCAAAAAGTGTGTGGACCCATTGGACCCAGTTTATCTTGGCGCCATGGTTACTGAGAACAGACTTTATCACCAGCCCTGGTGATATCAAACCAAACTCTGCCTGTCAGTGTCTGCTGGTTGCTACTGAATGATGATTATTTGTTGTCAGAGATAAAGTGCCTGGAAGGTGATATTTTTCAAAAAATTCTTCTACGTTAAAGGAGCATTTGAAAAAAACATCGACTGACCGAGAGTATACGCTCCAGTACTCTGAATAACAAGGGTCCAGAAAAATCTGCTTTCTACCTCTCCGTGCACTGCTCTTACATACAGGTGGGGACGTCTATGTGACCTAGATCTCCTCTCTTTTTCCTGCTCAGTCTCTCATGAGCTAAGAGAATAAATTCATCACTGAAGGGTTTGTGCAGCTGGTCCTCGCTGCAGGCCTCCGTCCCCTTCTCTCTTTTACTTGTTGAAAAGAGACATGGGGTAAGGGGAACGTGTTACTTAAAATGTAGCTGTTGAAGTTAATTTTGAAGAGCAATGTCCATTGTTCAAACAAAGAAGTTGCACCTCCAAATGATGGAATAAGGTCATTATGAAACTGTATAGCTAATGATAACAAATAAAAGGTATTAAGCACTTTTCTACACAGTAAATTGAAATTTAAACCTTCAGGTGATTTAACAAGGCTTTTATAAGCCCATTACTTTATCTTTCTACATTTTTTTCCCTTGAAAGTTTGAAATATGTCTTTGAGAGTGAAAAGGAAGAAAAAAAAACCACTGGAGTAGATCATTTTTGAAACCGAGATAGGACATGAATAAGTTTTTCCTGCTGTATTTCTGTAAGACGAGAACGGAGAGAAGTTTCCAGAACTGTGAACCTGTGTCTGTAACTCCAGCTCTGCTGACTGATGTGATGCTACTAAAGCAGAAGCCAGTTGTGGAACAACAGCTGTTCGCTTCATACAGGTACTGAGAACATAGCTGCAACCTGAGGAGGCAACAGCAATACAACTGATACACGGGAATTCCGCTTCCACATTTTAAGAGTCACTAAACCATGACCTACTAGACAATTTCTGGTGTTCAACATATGAACAATGGCTTGGATCTGATATATGCTGTAATTCTGGAGAGAAAACAAAGTACAGAAACTGTTAGAAATATGTCATCATAAGGCATAAATTGTTTTGAAAGCTTTTAAAGTAAAAACAAAGACACAGTGTTTTCTTACAATTTAACCTATTTTGGAGGGAAACATTTAAGCGATAATTGTTTCAAAGAGTCTTCTTGGTGGATGTGTTCATGTACCAGAGGGAGGCTTCAACATCTGGGCCTTAAGATCTGACTGTTACACAGACTCTCGTTTCATTTTCTCTATTTCCATTTTCTTAGTGTTAGTGTTAGTGTCATGTTGGTATGATTTCCCAGCTGCATGGTTTGTTAAAGCTGCTGTTGACTAGCTGACTATGTTTGAGCTGTTTAACCACCATTTGAATCTCCCACATAGCAGACATTTCGTGCCACTGTTAAGCAGTTTCAGAGTCTCTGCAATTAGATTTTCTTAACACCCAGATAAGAGTTCAGACCTATGGCTGTTTTTGTCAAGCTCAGCTCGAACTCCAGTTTCAGCATTCTTGGTATGGTAATCAATCCAGTACTTTAGGATATATTTCACACTGGACCAAAATGTTGGTGACTGAGAGACTGGCCCCCTTTCCCAGTTATGGCATGCTTTGCTAAATGGTGAGCAGTACTGTAGAATGCATGTGATTTGCAGTAAATGGGCTAAAACATGCAAACATGCCAGTTTGGTCTTTTGAGAGTCTCCAAATGTAGAACCAAAGGTCAATCCTCCTCAATACAACACAAGTAGCCTTTACATAAATATTCTCGAGTGCATGGTAAACATATATTCTTGACTTCCAAATGCACACAAGCCATCAGGTGTTTGTGTTTCATTAGCTAAGAGGAATTAAACTCAGTAAAAGGAGTCTCAGTGGGAAGAGGCTGTAACCTGAAGCGACAGGAAATGAACATAAGAAAAGCAATGTGATCATGTGTGAGGGCACAATGAAAAAGTCAAGTCAGTTTGTAATTAGTGTAACAAGATTCATAGACACTGGTTGCACAAGAAGAGTTTGAGGTCATTTTTATGACGGGTTTGCACTAAATTTCTTCATTCAAGAAAGATTAGTGTTACATTTTCAAATGCAGATGTTCAGTTAATGCAGCCGAGCAATATGGTAAGCTGAGAAAATGGTTCTTTATTATCAGGTATCATTACAAATCAAGCCTGCTATTCAAAAATAGAGTAAATTTTAGCATGAGTCCGTATTCAATAGGTCTGGATTTGTTTGTTTGGGTGCAGCATATGTGAACCTGCATTTCAAATATGTCAAAGGTTAATTTGGACAGAGGCTAACTAGAGCAGTAGCTGTTGGAGACTGAATATAAAAAAGCAGCAAGAAAAAATAGTGAAGTATATTAGATTGAGAAGCATATGATAAGCATCTGTGAGATTTTAAGAATAGGGCCATTGTAGTAAAGGGAAGCCATTGTCAGTGGATTGAACAGTATGTGAATGAAGAATTTTACTCTGGTCCAGTCTTGTTCTCTTGTCAAGACCGAAGTGCTACAGCTCTAAGCAGCATGCTTCTAATCCTTCTGTTATTTCAGTGGGGAGATGTCAAGAAAATGTTTTTTTTGGCCAGTGATGAAGACCAGGAAACGTCTGATACACACACGCACACACTCTCTCTCTCTCTCTCTATCTCCCGCTCTCTCTCTCTCTCTCTCTCTAATTGCTCTCTCCGAAAATTCCCACAGTGCTCCGGTAGTTTTGTTTTGTGTCATGTGTAATTGGGTTTAGATAACCCTGCTTTGGCGATGTCTATTAGTATTTATATTGGAGCCTGTTGCTGATAAATCAATAAAGACACAAAATCATTAGATAGTAGCTAAAATATTAAGACAGCATCAAAAGGCGTTTAAATAATTACTTTGATGTTTATTTCTAACTAATATAAGAACTGAAAGGTGTCTGTATAATTCTGTTACATATGGTGTGATTAACAAGACGTGACTGAAGAAAGAGCCAGACAGTAAAAGTGCTCCAAGTAGTTACTAAGCCGTTTAAGTGAAGCACACTTCAGTAAGTGGAAGCTTTGGCTAATGTGGGTGAAAACTGCATAAATGTGTAACTGAATTGAACACATTACATTTAAAAAGCAAAATGTATGAGATGGTACCTAAGACGTTTGTCCTTTTTTTGTACTTCTGCATTTGGGCTGTGAAATAATACATGAAATGTGGACAGAAACTAGTTGAAACTAGTTGTTTTTCTCTGCCGTTGGACTAAGTGGTCAGTTGGAGGCGGCTTGTTGGCGCTGCGTCTGTCCAGCTGAAGTCATGTCTGTGACTCAGTGTCTCAGTGTCTCATCTGTCATCATTTGTCCTTGCAGTCATTCATTCATTCATTCATTCATTCATCATTTGTTCCTACAATCAGCATGTGTTATGGAAAATTATAAAATAAAAACCTGCCATTTAATTGCATATGAACTGAGACTGTTTTGTATGGCTGATACTGAAATAGCAACACAATTAGAATTTAATAGACTAGGTTAGGTTCATGCTGCAGCTTCTATAGTGAGCTATTTTTAAATCATATATATATTAAACTGTGTCACCGATGTTTGTGTAACCTGCTGTTTCCATCTTGTCTTTTAGATTGGAAGCCCGACTCTGTGCATGTGTTTGGGATGAAGCACCTGTGGGACATTCACTTCCTCCTGCTCATCCTCCTCTACCTGTTAGGAGCTGTCACATCACAGGTCAACCCGGGTATGTGCCACCATAAGAGGGCAAACATCATCTTCCACTTCTCAGGATTTGGGCATCTATATTTGAGCCCCAGAGTGCAACAAGATCATATTCAAGACTTTGTGAATACTATAAAATTACCCTTGTGTTTTGGTCAGTGTTGGTGTTGGGTTTGCTGCTGCAGCTTCGTAGTTCAGATTGTGACTGATTCAGATTTTGGATAAGTGCTACTTTGTCAGAGCCATGTGGTCCCCTTTCTCTGGTTTGGCCTCTTAGATCCCAGCATGCACGTCTTTCTTCAGCGCTCCCTCCACTATACAGGAAGTTCTTTGTGATGTTGTTGAAAGGGGACCTTTTTTTTTAAATAAAGAAATAGAGTAGCAGCATTTCATGTGCAGAAAGAATCAAAACAGAAATCAAAACAAGGTTTTTGGTTATTGTTGAATTAGTAGAAATGCAGTAGATATATGCCAGTAAAACCCTAAACTGGCTACTGTTTATGATTGTAGTCTCAAAGCTTCTCTCATCAGGCCGAGTTTTCCTTATTGTTGAAAGAATAATGATTGAATATACTCAGATCTAAACAGTTATTAATGATGGTTTTGTCAAAAAGTTTGACTCTGCATTTACAGTTTGACCTGAACGCAGAGTTCACAGGTCACACTGACCTCACTTTGTAAAGCAGTGCTTAAAAAGAAAAAAAAACAACCCCATCAGTGGAAAAAAAATGCCCCATCACCTCCACATCCTCCCGCCTTACTCCACCCAACTTCCACTTTCAAAATAAAACTTTAAATTATGTTCATCAATCTTTTAACACTGCAAACCCAAATACATTTTGAGAAAGTATGAAAATAAATGGTTTTCATCTCTAGTTCAGAAGGCAATCTACAAAATAGCCTTTTTAGTTTAAACTCAAAGATTTTTAACGACAGCTATTTTTTAGAGCATTTATTATTACACTGAATCATTCTCACACATGCAAAAAAACACACAGACACACCACACATAAACAAGCTCTCAAGCCTTTGTTATTCATACATTCTTTGTGCCAAAACTAACAAAATAAAAGAGAGTTTTTTAAAAAGACTTTAAAGAAGGCAAGTGAGGAAATAGAGAGAGTGAGTGAGATAAAAATCATAGGGAGTGTTTATAGAGGGAGTTTTCAAGTAAAATAGTGTTTTCATGCTGTGGTTGCTTTCATGCATATATTATTTCTTCATATGTTAATAGCTCCACTTCTGGTCTATTTAACCAGATTTGGATGCAACATAAGATGCTTTTTACATTTAGAATTTTTTACACAATCTTAGATCTTGTACCAATCAGCAATGACCACAAAAACATTTCATGCTTGAATTCTTTATGAGACATCTTCTAAACTGCACTTAATTAAGGTTTTGAGTGTTAGACCCTAGTGGGACTTCTCTCTCTTGTCTCTCTTCTTTCCTGTGTGTGTGTGTGTTTGTGTGTGTGTGTGTGTGTGTGTGTGTGTGTGTGTGTGTCTGCTCACATGCATATACCCACATGCACACGCATGCTGTGGATCCAGCTATCCCACTGGAGTCTGTGGCTAATGCATACCAGACATTCTGACAGCAGGAAAGTCCATTGAAATAAGCTCCGTCTTTCTCCCCAGCACTTGTGTGTGTGTGTTTGTGTGTGTGTGTGTGTGTGTGTGTGTGTGTGTGTGTGTGTGTGTGTGTGTGTGTGTCTGTCTGTGTGTGTGTGTGTGTGTGTGTGTCTGTCTGTGTGTGTCTGTGTCTGTGTGTGTGGCATGCATTTCCCAGTATTTGACCACTCATAAGTCATGGAAAGGACTGTTTGTACATCTGATCATGGTCAAAGTTCAACAAGTTCACCATTTAAGACAAAATTTTGTTTCTGAAATCTGACCGAAGGGATTTCTCCACTCAGAAACCACCAACGATCACCTTTAGTGTCACTTAAAACTCAAATCTTAACCTGCGCTAATATATGGAAGCAGGATATATCCACCTATAATTCTGTCTCATACTTCAGTTCTGCTGCATTGAGGAGAGGGTCATTTTTCCACAGTCTGGAAATATTCATGGCTGAATTTAGTCGAGCTGAGATGTTGAGTAATGCCAACTTTCCTCTGTTTAAAATTCCCAAGCAATGGAGTTATACCATCCCTGTCTTTCCCATTTTACTCGTGAGTGGGCGAACTTTATTTCACTGTGGAGAGCGAAGAGGAGGTGTGGACATGAGTGCAGGCCTGGGCAGAGCAGCCAAATATCACGCAGCATTATTATTGTGTAGGCTGCGAGGATGTTTCAAATAAATCCAGAACAAATGATTGAATGAATAAATGATTGAATGAATGAATGAATGAGTATATTGGAACATTCTCTTTCAACCATCGAAATCACATATCACTGTAATAACTTTACAGTGAGACTATTTAGCATCTGAATGAAGAAATAATTTTCACGATCAATAAAATGCATCCTTGCCTAATCCAAGTTTTGCTGTTATAGTCTTACTTGGACTGGTATGACCAGCAGCGTCTGGTGGCAATGTTAACTAATGTTAGACAACTTTGGAGAGATATTAGTGTGTCCTGACATCATGAGTCAATTTCCTGAAGATATAACATTTTTAGACCTGCACTATTACTACACTATGTTTTAGTGAGTCAGAGATAAACATTATGTGGTTTATCATGAATGTAAAACAAAGTGTAAGACACCAGGAGGCCTTTTGCTGTTTTCAATTGTGATCCCATTTCACTGTTCAGAGTAGACGACTGAATGATACTGAATGTCTTTAAAGCAGTAAAAATAGATTTTTTTTTTTTGGTCACTTGTGTGCAGCAGAACAAGTTGTAAACACAACACTTACCTATTATCACATTATTAGGTTGTTGTGGTGTTAGCTAACAGTTGCCAATGACATATCCAGCAGGCACAAAGAAAAACTGGCATAAAATTGCCATCGTGTTTCTGACCACCTGAGTAATATAAGTCCAATATTTTGGGTCTGTCTCCCATTACATGTGGGTAGGTGTAGTAAAACCAAGACAATTAGCTAAAATGTGCTAAAAAGCTACATAGAACCCATTAGAACTGTAAAGATGGGTGACATTTCCACACATGGGTTAATCACTAACGATGACCTCAAGATTTTGAGGCATTATGAATATAAAAATATTGATTAGTGCAGCTTTAAAGCAACTGACCAAAGAGCATCCTCAGGCATAATCCTGTAATTCCCACTTTTGGCCACAGTGGCCACTGTTCAGCAAGTGATACGATTGCATTTTAAAATGCAACAAATTAGACAGTAAATCCATAAGAAACACAACCGAATCTGCCCTGACATATGACGGACGGGTATTATGTAGCAGATCGGAACAGCAACTTGCGTGACTGCACGGTGCGTGTATGTGTGAGCGTATCTGGAGTCAGCGGTCGAACAGTAAACACTACAGAACAAGCCTGCCTTTCAGTAGTCAGGGTGCGGTAAAAATCAAGAAGTGAGAGAGGGGGTTTGGTCTGTAACTCCTTCATCTCTCTCTCCCTCTCTCTCCCTCTCTATTCCTCTACCACACAGGGCTGGTATTTTTCCACCTTTTTCTGGGGTGGTATTTTTAGATGATGTGGCCGAATGTGAAGCCTGATGGGTGGTGGGGGCGGTGTGTGTGTGTGTGTGTCTGTGTAGGGGGGTTAAATCTGCATGTGTGTGTGCTTGCGTCTAAATGCACACACTCGACTGCCCCCACAGCTCACCCCAGGGGTCACCTCTGAGTGGGTTGGGTAGATAAATAAATACAGCAAAAACCAACATTTGGAAGAGCGGTCATGCATCCGGCACAACATACTGAAACCTGTTTCTCTCGCCCTGACCCTCTCTAGGATGTGGTCAAAGACTCTGATAATGACTCCTATTTTCATCAATTACGTCCCAGGCAATTGCTGTGTTTTCTCCAGCAGATGATGTTGCACTGTCTATGGTCTGTATCACTGTACCATTCTGGCGAGACTTCATAAGAAAACTGCACGGTTTATGTCATCACCTCATACCACATGACATACACACAATGACCCCAACATTTCCGCCAAGTGTACCTTTTGTCTTTTTGACAATTTTTCGTCCCAGTGTGGGGGCAGTAGGAGTAGAAGGAGAGATGCGCTGCTGCGCTTGTCCCATTCTCCATTTCAAATCCTGTTTATGCTCGTCACCTCTGTGGGAATTAGGCTGTGCAGAGTTGCCGACCGCCTCATACCCTATAGCCTCCAGCTGGACTGGGCTGCAAGAACAACGCTGAAACGCAGGGACAGATACAACCATTTAGCTATGAGTAACCAGATATTATGAATCCAAATGTTCCACTTGATTTAAAAGTACTTTTTATCACAGTGTGATAAAAAGAGTGTCGCCACATATGCTAAAATCTGATTTGATTTTAAATCATTTGTTGGAGATCTCCACAAAGTGAGGCAGGTTCTGATCATTTGTGTTTTACTTCAGCTATCATACATGCAGATTGTGCAACGCACCTATCATTGAAATGGTTTTGCAATTATGGAGCCAAGGGAAATCGCTAATATGCTGAGAATATGAGGTGAGTGAGATTGTTTCAGTTGATGTGGTCTGATTATAGCCAAGGCAAATGGGTGCAAGGGAGGGTTTGTGTGTGTATGGGGGGGGGGGTATAAACAGGGAAATGGATAAATGATGAGGGCTGAAGTGGAGAGGGCAGTGTGGAACAAAGGTTAGAGAGGACAAGATGAAAGGAGGACAGAGTAGGCGAATGAAGACATCTGGAAGAGTTTTTGTTTGTGCCTCCTTCAAGTTGTCACTGTGTCACTGCCAAGACGAAGACTGCATGCGTGTGTGCGGTTGCATCTATGCCTGCTTTCACTCGCCTGGGAAGTGTGTGTGTGTGTGTGTGTGTGCGTGCGTGTGCGTGCACGGACGTGAGCAGTGTATCAGGTCATGAGTCCCAGTCCCAACCCTTCAGGGGTTTCCACATCTTGACTTTTAAGCAAATATTTGGAGGAGATCAAGAAAAGAGGAAGAGAGAATCACAGGGAGAGAAAAGGGAGGAAAGAAAGAGCTGGAGTGGGACAGAGAAGGCCTTGAACCTCCAGCTCTGCTGTTGCTGGCATCTACTCAAAGGTTTTTCTGTGAGACAAGGGGCCAGGCTAACATGGTCAAACTCCCTTTAACTTCTGCCTCCAGCTCTGCCGAAAGCCACAACCCACTGCTATCACATACATAGAATTCAAGTTTTTCCAAGGGTTCTTTCATCCATAACTGAGGCTACCTAGCGGTCATATCCTGTTAGGTGGAGTTATCAGTGTTACAACCCAACCCTGTCGATAACACATGATGGAATTGTGCCCTCTTATTTTTACCTTGGAAACACCCAGGAATCAGTAAAAGTTAATAGATACCACATTGACTGTGTCATGCTCACTTAGCCACTCAGTAACCCACCGAGTCTTAACGAGATGAGGATTTTCTAAATCACGCTGTTAACTTCAGCTCTTGCCACTGAAGGGGACAGAAGGAAAGAGAGAGGAGAGAGACCACACAGGAGGAGAGGACAGAGAGGAAACAGAAAAAAAGGAGGATGGGGGGGTGGAGGGGCATGAAGGAAACAGAGGGCATATTGCTTCTATTGACCACACACTGGGGGCGTGCTGGGCTCGAACCAGTCAGCTTTACCACACACGCACACACACAGTAACTAAGTCCTGTTCATGTGCTTGAGCTTGATACCAGCACTGTTTGGACTGGCAGAGACACTGAATGGATCCAGCTTATTATTTCAATAAAGCAACCACAATTTGCGTGCGAAGAGTGCAGTTGCTTGGATGTGTGTGTGTGTGTGTTTGTGTGTTCATGTGTGTGCATGCGTATGCGTGTGTGTGTGTGCGTGTGTGTGTGGAGTCCCCTCCCACCAGCTCTCCATCTCTTCATCCAGTACTATCCATCACATTTTTAGGGTTTCTTGACAGGAGCTGGGAATTAAGTATATCTGTCTTAGAAATGTCTGCAAGTGTCTGGTGAATGTTTGAGTATGTTTCGTTTTTTCAGTACCAACCAGCGCTGTGGTTGGTCTTAGAGAAATAACGCTAACTGCATGTTTCAGAGTGTGATAATCCAGGTGAATACCAGGGGTAGAAAAACTACAAGAATATCCTGCTGTTATATACTGAATCATTTATCAAGAAAAATAAATTTTTTTCAGTAACAGATACCCTGTCTCAAAAGATCACTGTCAAAGAGCCACTGTGGGATCCTGATATCAGAGCTCATTATCAATATACCGTACCAACAAACAGTGAAAGAAGAAGTGTTGAGGTCCTTTACTGAAATAGATAGTTTTGGAAAATATGCTTATCTGCTTTCTGGCTCAACTGTTACCTCTCTCGGGTAACAGTTATCTCTCTCTCTCTCTACAGACAGGAGACAGGAGTTAGTTTGGCTTTGCATAGGCTCCATGTAACATGGAGTCTCAGCTGGTTGTCTTGCAACCTTATCATGACAAGTCTCACTGAAATCACTTAGCCTGAACAATAAATAGTCCCACAAGTTGACATTTTTACACTTAAGCTTTTATTTGGGTTTAATAAATTAGATATAAATTGCTAATTGGAGAGTTTTATTGATGCAGTAGGTGGATGTTTACCTTCAGAAACAGCCAGGCCAGCTGTTTTCCTGATGCTTGAGGCTAAGTTAGCACCTAGTGACCAGTGTTATTGCTCCTCATTCAGCCTGCGTAAAGCGTTAGATCAAACATTAGATACAAACCTAACATTAGGTACCTGTTAACATTCTACAAGAAAGGAATTTGCACACACACCAAACCCAGTCCTTTAAATAAAAGTAGCATTACAACATTGCAAAAAAAACATAAGTCATTTGCAAGTATTAAAGTCCTGCATTCAAAACATTACTCAAGTCAAAATATGTTAGTATTGATATCAAAATGTTGGAGATCTCCACAAAGGTAAAGGTATAAGCAATTTAATGTGTTAATGTATATATTGTATTTTATATCCTTATGGTAGTTTTTTAACATCTGAAACTGAAAAATAACAATATTAATGTAGTGAAATGTGGTGGAGTAGAAGCATGAAGACACATAAAATTTAGCTACTCAAGTAACACTGCCAACTGGTCCACGTCGAATTCAGTAATAAAAACCAGGGTAATGGCCAGTTTTGCTCATGAGAAATCTTTTTCACAGGTTGCTTTTGAAGAAAAAGAAAAAATGGAACAGGAACATCATTTTTTCCCGAATGTGTCATGACAGTATAACCATAGGTTTTTCTGTAATTCTGGCTTTTCCAGGACTACATAATCAGACCTGGACTTACTGTAAATTAAAGTAGAATTACTGCTCTTAGAGTGTCCTCAAAAAAGTGCTTGTAAACAAAATAGCTACTCTTTAACGACAGTGCTTGTAGTTAGTCACTTCCCCCATTTGGTAAATAGTGTTTATGGCAGGACAAACGGAGGATTTTGTCAAGTGGCTTTTCACTGACCTACATTACAGTTTCCGTATTCATCTGCTTATCGGTTTATTTCTTGCAGCCTTTTACTGAAAGTTGTCGTTGTGTCTCAGGTGTGTGTCGGTATCCTCTGGGCATGTCAGGAGGGCAGATACAGGACGAGGACATCTCTGCCTCCAGCCAGTGGTCTGAATCCACCGCTGCTAGATATGGCAGGTAGGTCGTACATGCACGCACACACACACACAAACTCTCACACACGTGCTTCCTAATATGTTTACACTGATAATGAGTGTATATGTGGGTGGTTTATCCTGTAAGGTGCCTTTGCCTGTTTATTTTCAGTAAACCCCAAGCTGGGGTATCAATTCTACGTGCAGCCACATGATTAAGGAAGCGTGTGTGTGTGTGTGTGTGTGTGTGTGCTTGAAGCAAAACTTGGGTGGCCTTTACTAAGTATCAGGATAACGATGTAATACACTTTCTCCATCAATCTTGGCTATGTTTTCAGTCTCACCCAGGTCCCCATCTCCCCTGCCAGCCCTTGCCCAAAATTAACACTTTAAGATGAATTTACGACCCAGGCTTTTACCGAGGTGTTTTCATAGCAGGCTGTAAGAGCTGAAATCCACCACTGCACTCACACATTACCTTCACCTTTCCCTTCCCTCCTGTCCTAATTTGTTTCTCCCCTGCTCTTTTCTCTTTCTTGCTATAATTTTGTTATATCGTTTTTCTCCGTCTCTCTCCATTTGTCTCTCTCAAGGTTGGACTTCGAGGAGGGCGATGGCGCATGGTGTCCAGAGATAACAGTCGAGCCAGACAGCCTGAAGGAGTTCCTCCAGATTGACCTGCGCTCGCTCCACTTCATCACCCTGGTGGGCACCCAGGGTCGACATGCGGGAGGCATCGGCAATGAGTTCGCCCAGATGTACAAGATTAAGTACAGCCGTGATGGAAGCCGCTGGATCTCCTGGAGAAACAGACAGGGCAAGCAGGTAAGTCAACCCATCAATCAGTGCACTGGCTAGGGTGTGTACCCAAGTTTTTCTGGTTTAGATGCCAATGTATAATCTATTTTGATCATTATAACAAACCTCTGATACAGAAGAGCTGTCATCAGATGATATTTTTATGACCTCTAATTGTTCTTTTCTGGTATGACTGTGTTAATAGAGACAATAGAAGAGGAACTAAATCAATATTTCTTCATTATTTATAAACGGACCATGACTGTGCAATCATGATCAGATTCAATCATTCTCAATCATTAGTCAGTTTTTTCATGAGGTCAAGGTGGTTTGTTTTACGTGCAGGTAATTGAAGGAAATAGAAACGCCTACGACATTGTACTCAAGGACCTGGAGCCACCCATCATCGCTCGCTTTGTCCGCTTCATGCCCGTCACAGACCACTCCATGAACGTCTGTATGAGAGTGGAGCTCTATGGCTGTGAATGGCTGGGTAAGTTGTGGCTGGGGTGGAAGAGAGGAAATGTAAGGGCTGATGAGGGAGGAAGGGAGGAGCAAAGATCACAACTAAGCTGAGGCAGCTGTCCTCACCTTTGAGGCCATAAAGATAAAGAGGGTCAGCTTATTCTCTGTCACCTTTTTATTACAAGCAGCACACTGTTGTTTAGATAACATAGAAGTACTGCACAAGTAACAATTTTTGCCTGCGTGCAGTTGGCATGTTTAATTAAGGCTTCCAGTCAGAGAGCAGTACTTATACACCCTATAACCTCTGTGGTTTTCTTTTCGTTCTTTCACTGTAACCTTCTGATGCTTAAAATCTCAAGTTTAAATTTAACATTCTTGTCCAGTTTCATGCCAATTTTGGTGCCCTGGTTGTTTTCTAGTGCTTTTGGTGCACACATGCTTGTCTAAAATGCATTTTGAGCATGTGTGCAAAGCTGTGTAGGTTAAGTTGGTTATTTGATTTAAAAAAAAAAAATTAAAAATCATTTTTCAAACAATCCAGTGTGCCAGAAAAATATGTCAGGCAGATCCCATGGGTCCCATGAGCAAATAGCATGGAAATTGAGGACAAACAAACTAGAGAGGAGAATCAGTTAAGGCCACCTTAGCACTACTGCTACTTATATATATATAAATGCCAAATGGAGTCTACATATTTCAGTGTAATTCAATACGACAAATTGGTCACTGAAGTAAAATTAAAAATCTCAACTACAATTTCATACAAACTTCTGTACATTTCAGCGATGCTATTCTGCACAGCGTGAGTTTGAAATGATGGACCCACTGAAAACTCACTGAAAAATCTGCTTTACAGATGGTCTCGTGTCTTACAACGCTCCAGCAGGAGAACAGATGACCTCGTCTTACCCTGTTTACCTCAATGACTCTGTCTATGACGGAGCTGTCATCTACAGGTGTGTGTGTGAGTGTGTGTGAGCGTGTGTGTTGTGTGTGTCTCTCGTCATTTCCCTCCTCATCAACTTAATTCTGCTGTTTTAACACACCGCTGCACTTCTTCATCATTGCTCTCGTCCTTCGTCAGTAATTTTCCCCCCTCACCTTTTTGTTGCCTGGTCACAATTGTGAAAGCAAAAGACACAGACAGTGGTGAGAAGGTCATGGTGGTTTACTGTTAGGCAATACCTCACAGGAATGACTGAGTCAACCTGTGCTTAAAAAGTTTCAAAACCGGAAAGAACAAATGAGTCTTTCGTTGACATTAGTGTTTGGAATATTGCATGGTGAACAATGTCCTCCATTAAACACATGTCTCCTTTTTCTCTGTCAAGGAAACAGTGCAGAGGGAAAAGAAAATGGCCCATTTTACAATATTACAACAGCAAAAGTTAGGAATTGGCTTTGTAATGCTGCCATCTAGTGTTTAATGGTTCTACCAATAAAACATTGTGACAGAGGTGATGACCATTTGAAAATAAAGGATGTTGCCATGATGTTTCTCTTTGTTTTCTGCCTCTTACATCGTCTTCGTTTTTCTCAGTATGACAGAGGGCTTGGGCCAGCTGACTGATGGAGTGTGTGGTCTGGACGATTTTACACAGAGTCACGTCTACAATGTGTGGCCCGGGTATGACTACGTGGGCTGGAACAATGAAAGTTTCCCCAGTGGATACGTGGAAATCATGTTTGAGTTTGACCGCACACGAAACTTTACCACCATGAAGGTGAGACCCCTCGTAATACAAGCTAATCTTTTCAATTTTGCATCTCTCATTAGTACTTAAAACTCTCCCCATGTGTCCCACGTCCAGGTCCACTGCAACAACATGTTTTCCCAGCATGTCAAGGCTTTCCGCCAGGTGTTGTGTTACTTTCGTTCTGAATTGGACTGGGAGGCCGCGCCGCTCTCCTTTGGCCCTGTGGTGGATGAGAAGAATCCCAGTGCCCGCTTTGTCACAGTCAACCTGGCCAATCACATGGCCAGTGCCATCAAATGCCAGTTCTACTTCGCTGATGCCTGGATGTTGTTCAGTGAGATCACCTTCCAGTCAGGTATAGCCTGAAAAACTATGTGTATCATGTGTCACTGCAGTACGATGACCCCTGCTAGTTTTACCACCTTTTATTCTTATTCAGTTTTACACTTGTATGTATGTATGTAACTGTATATTATTTTAAGTTTGATGAGCTCAAGTGGTGCTTGTGTTAAATCCAGCATTCAAATTTTATACAACAATATACACAAGTATACAGACTACTAACTCAAAGGAAACTATTAAAGTCAGTTTTGATGTTGAGATTTCAAATGAATAATTATATAATTATGTAATTAATAATTATGCCTGATGAGCTCCCTGCCTTCTGCCCTTTCAGACACAGCCATGTACAACACAACTCTGGCTC
Organism: Istiophorus platypterus; assembly: GCA_016859345.1. Lineage (NCBI taxonomy): Eukaryota > Metazoa > Chordata > Actinopteri > Istiophoriformes > Istiophoridae > Istiophorus > Istiophorus platypterus. The sequence goes on along the minus strand of CM029123.1, from coordinate 8,918,477 downwards.
CACCCAAGACAGGACTGCCACCTAACACACAACCAGGTTAGTGTTCACAATGGGCACAAACCCACACGTCTACACTACTAATAATAGATCATCAGAAAAATACTGCCTACCGCTTCTCACTTCAACTAAGGAGAAAGAGAACAAGAGAGAAAGAGAAAATATTTTCTGTCCAGAACTATAATGTAACCTTGTACTGATAATTGCCTTAAAAAGCCATTTTCACAGCAGACATTTTTGGCAGTACCCCAATCCATTCTACATACTAGTTTTAAGCAGTGTAGTATAAAGTATACTCAAACTAGACAGCATGAATCCCAAAAATGGCCAATTTTTAATGTGCAGGAACAATATGAATAAATTGGGAATGGTGACAGCCCCAGAAAAATCTTGGTAAAGTAAACAAAAATTAAGTATTAAGTGTTCAGAAAACACCTTGCTGTCTATTCTTGACATTTAATTTTCAGTGCGTTTAAACTTGACAACTGACCTTGCTTATATTGCTTGATTTCCCTTTAGTATAACATTGTAAAGTATGTTGATATATTTGTATGCTAACTGCTCAAACAGATTTCTGCAGAAGGATCATTGGTATGTAGTACATGCTGTATAGAACTAGCATGTAATCTGGATTCAGCTCTTTCCTATTCAATTGTCCCAGTTAATTATGACAGTTTGCTGATGAGCCAGCACGAACAATGCCAGGACCCTGAAACTTCAGCCATCATTAATTTTATCATTCACACGTGAGCTTTTCCTACTGTGATTTGTCAGAATGTAAAAGGACTTTTCTCGCAGCCGACATTTCAACTTGTCGGTGCAGGAAAGGCACGGATGGAGCTAATTCCAGCAATGGATTGGTTCTGCACAGTTTAGGCATGTCAGTATGTCATGTCTCTGTACGAGCCTGCACAAATGCAGGATCTTTGCACTGGTACATCTGAACGGAATACAACTAAAATTAATGTTACATCTGTTTAACAAGCCAAATGATCTGCCTGTGTTAAAGGTCTATTCTGGTTTTGTGATACATTTTTCAAAATTCGGTTTACTTTTTGAAAGTAAAAAATAAATTTCAGTCTAGTTATTTCGGTGGGCAAATGCTTCAGTATGTTTCAAATGCAGATATATTATATGGTCCCCCAAATCCACATGATGTCTACATCATTAGAAGCTGTATCTCCCGTATCTCTTCCCTCCCCAGAAGATGACCCCACCCACAAAGTAGATGACAGCAACACTAGAATTTTGATTGGTTGTCTAGTGGCCATCATCTTCATCCTTGTGGCCATCATTGTCATCATCTTGTGGAGGCAGGTGTGGCAGAAGATGCTGGAGAAGGTGAGCTCATCGGTGATATGTTTAACACAACGCATGAGGCAAACACCAGCCCATATATATAGATCTTTTTTAAATTTCATTGATATTCCAGAGTTTCCTTTTGGGAGGGGGTCAGTTGTGTTCCTTCACCAACATATCCTGTATTCTAGGCCTCTCGCCGGATGCTGGACGATGAACTAACTGCTAGTTTGTCAATACAGAGTGAGACATTTGCCTACAACCAAAACCACAACCAGTCAAGTACCACCAGCGAACAGGAGTATAACTCCACATACGAGCGCATCTTTCCCCTTTGTCCAGACTACCAAGAGCCCTCACGCCTCATATGTAAGCTCCCGGAGTTTGCACAGAGCTCAGAGGAGCCTGGTAGGTGGACACACATGTCTGCTTACATTTACACATCCATTTAAACGGATATAAATAAAACTACTCGTCACTGATTGAAATTCCTAGTTACAGTGTCCTGTCTTTTGTTCCAGCTTCTACCAGCACAGCAGCATCTAAATCCAACACAACTTCTGTAGTCCAGGATGGTGTCCCTCACTATGCGGAGGCAGACATTGTAAACCTGCAAGGCGTGACTGGAGGCAACACATATGCCATCCCTGCAGTGACTATGGACCTGTTATCAGGGAAGGATGTTGTAGTGGAGGAGTTCCCGCGAAAACTCCTCACTTTCAAAGAGAAGCTGGGAGAGGGCCAGTTTGGGGAGGTGCGTGCCCTTCCCCAGTCTTCTACAGCTTTACTTGCAGCTTTAAATCAACTAAACGAAATAGCTCAGGTGTTATTTTAATGTTTTCCTCTTCTCCATTTTCAGGTGCACCTGTGTGAAGCAGAGGGAATGCAGGACTTCATGAACAAAGAGTTTTTATTTGACATCCCTGAGGACCTGCCAGTTTTAGTGGCTGTGAAGATGCTCCGTTCAGATGCCAACAAAAATGCTAGGTATTAACTCGAATTGCTCTTTGTAGCCTGTAACTTGAATGGTATATATGAAGCTTATAGAAGTTTGATTTTTTCTGCTTAACACGCATATGCTTTTTGTGTCGGTAGGAACGACTTCCTGAAAGAGATAAAGATCATGTCACGTCTGAAGGACCCTAACATCATTCGCCTCCTAGCTGTGTGCATCTACAGCGACCCGCTCTGTATGATCACAGAGTACATGGAGAATGGTGATCTCAATCAGTTTCTGTCCCGTCACGAGCCCGAGGGACAACTTGCTCTGCTCAGCAATGCACCTACTGTCAGGTGAGTAAGTGGCTGTTCTAAACACCTGTTTGCATGTTTTTTCCTTCCCAGCCCATGACGATATCTCTTCTTTCTCTTTTCCAGCTTCAATAATCTGTGTTACATGGCCACTCAAATAGCGTCAGGGATGAAGTACCTCTCCTCTCTAAACTTTGTTCATCGAGATCTGGCCACACGAAATTGCCTTGTGGGCAAGAGGTACACGATAAAGATAGCTGATTTTGGTATGAGCAGAAACCTGTACAGTGGTGACTACTACCGCATCCAGGGCAGAGCTGTGCTGCCTATACGCTGGATGTCATGGGAGAGCATCCTGCTGGTGAGGACTACTTCTTGTATTCCGTCATATAATAGTATCCTGACAAGTTGATGGTGATATTCCTTCAGCTTTCCCATATTTATATTTCTTGGTATTATACCAGCGTGTTTGTAGGTCATGCCTGAAAGCATGCTAATCCCTATTTACACCGTCTTGTTGTGCAGGGTAAGTTCACCACAGCTAGCGATGTGTGGGCCTTCGGGGTGACCCTGTGGGAGATACTAAACTTCTGCAAAGAGCAACCCTACTCTCAGCTCACTGATGAGCAGGTGATAGAGAACACAGGGGAGTTTTTCAGGGACCAGAAAAGACAGGTGAGTGCAGTTTCAAACATTTCACCTGCATATAAACCAGTGATATCCCTGGCTTTATTTCTTTATTCCTGTCGTGCAGATCTACTTGCCTCAGCCTGTGCTCTGTCCAGACTCGCTCTACAAGATCATGCTGAGCTGCTGGAGGAGGAACACAAAAGAGCGGCCTTCCTTCCAGGAAATACACCAAGCCCTCCTGGAGATACAGCCTTAAGCCAGGGCTAAGTCTAAGACAGTGATTCCCGCTCAGCTCATCCCTGGAAGAAATGGTGCTTGGCAAGAGTAGCAGACACACTCCAGGTTTAAGCTGTCTTGTTTCAGTAGAGAAACTGGGTGAGAGCCACGTGTGGGCTACAAGCTACAATTAGGGAAACACTGTTCCATGGACTGAACACTACAAATATGGACTACCACAGACATTTTGTGTGTGTCAGTTTGAGTTAAATTAGCACAATCACGTTGACTACGATGTTTTATAGACATACAGGTATTCTTAGGAAAAAAACTTTTCTGTTTTAAAGTGCACCAACCACACACACAAACATGATAAAGGTTTTGTTGTGACACATGTCGCTGAAGCCAAATCTAAATGTAGCAAGTGACATTCGGCACTTTTGAAAATATGTTTTAATTTCATTTGTTAATATGAGTTTAAATTTCCCATGTCGCAGTGTTTGATAACAAACTTATGAAACATTGTCTAGGAACTTTTCATGTGTTTTCTTTTGGAGGACTGCTTGAATGTAGAAGGGAAAAGTGCAGCAAACCATTACTGTTACACTTATATTTCAAGTATTTCATCTCAGACAAGCTCCACACATTTGAAATAAAAATATCAGTCTCTGTCATCTCCCTACAGTTTTCCTACAGTGATTTGAACATGACGTGTGTATGACTGTGTATTTTCAATAGCTAAATCTAAATCTCAAATATCAATATTTTGTATTTTATATTTATATGTTCATACGTTTGTTCCGTTGATGTTTTGTTTATATATTTGTGTATTAATATGATCTTTAAGTTGATGTTTGAGGAGTATCATATTTGATTTGATTCAGTATTTTTCTCGGTCAAACTTTGGGTTTCCACACCAAGCAAACTGCTTAAAACCCCCTTTTTTCTCAATGCAAACTGCAAAGTCAGGAATCTAGGCAGTGTTTTAGCCATGTGATATGTAGGTTCAACAGTATGTCTACAGTCTGTATCATTGGAAAGATGTTACTAAGTGTGTTGTGGTTGTTAAATAAGTTAAAGAGAAAGTTAATAGTCTTGTATTTCAGGAATGGAGAGGAAACGTGAATGTTCACTTTAAATGATGTATTTAATTGGAGCCGAGGAGGTGGTGTGGCTGCTACAAATCACTTTCACACTAGTTTATATTAGCTCATGAAAACTAACATTAAAACTAACACATTCTAATGTTGCATATATGGGAATTAGTTTTCAGCAGTCAGTTTGCTCTTTTTTTCATTGTTGTATGCTGGACCCTTTCTGTTTCTTTTCTCTGTTTTTCCATATGCAATAATTCTCTGCATTCTTTGTTTTACTCTAATAGCTTGAACTTCCTGCTGTATACCACTGTTTCAGCCAGATCAGCTGTATTGACAGGTTCTGCACTCTTATCAGAGGCCTTTGTCCCACTTACCTCGTACATTATAGACACTCATGTGTGCCCCAGTGCACAGTGTGTCAACCTTTATGTGGAACTCATTCTTACCTTTAAGTACGTGGTGATTCTCATTGAATAAGGAACCTTTTCATGGTATTCACAATCTTCTTGCTGTTATAAATGAATTGGAGGCAGATGTATAGCTGTAAAAATGTTATTGCACCCTGACAAACTTTTTAATTTGTTTTAATTTAGTTTTATTACTCTATTTGTATTCAAATGTTTGTTTTTCAGTGAGAATCTTTTTTATATGCATTGTAAACAAAAGTTGTACATTGATAGACAAAATACAAATAAAAATTTAAATGGAGAGGTATATGTATTTGTGAGCTCTTGTCTTATTCCAAAGAGCTGAATGCTTTATTCTATGTGGGTGGCTCTAGATGATCAGTTGACTGGTGTCAGGATCTTATTGGCTGGGTCCTGCTGTAGTGTCCAATCACAGCACGGAGGTGGAGTGAAGCGTGAAGACTAACATGCCTTGAACTAGACACAAGACTTGTGGCATCTTAAGAACATTTGACTTTAAAATCAACTTTTCTTCTGTATGTAGTTTGTTTCCAGTTTGGACCTGAAATGATGAATCAGGTCGTTATGGTGACGGGAGCAAATAGGTAATGACTGTATTTATTGTTGTTTTTATAAACCTGAAGATGTTATTTCTATGCTATTTATTTATTTGACTTTTTGAAATCTATTCATAAAGGGAGAGTTCTAATCAAAATTGCAGCATAATTATAGCATAATTAGTTATTTAAAGTACATGGATGTGTAACAAAAAAGTTATTTTGGTTGGTTTACATACTGTTATGTGTTTCCCTGCAGTGGCATTGGCCTGGCGCTTTGTGAGCGCCTCCTCTCACAGGACACGGAGGGTCTGCAGCTGTGTCTGGCCTGCAGGAACATGTGTCGAGCTCAGGCTGCTCGCTCTGCCCTCCTTGCCTCACATCCCACAGCGCAGGTGGCCCTGCTACAGATGGACACCAGCAGTATCTCCTCTGTCATCAGTGCTGCACAGGAGTTCAAACTCAGGTGGGAGGATGGAATCCCAGCTGCATGGAAGTCAAACATGCATTCACATACCCAAATAAGCAGTGGAGGAGGTTATGTTGCTGGTTCTTCGTGTATGTTAGAAGGTAAAATGATAAGATCCGTGCCTTTGCTTGTCATCTGCAGGTATACGCGGTTAGATTACCTCTACCTGAACGCAGGCATCATGCCAAACCCACAGTTTGATGTAAAAGCTTTTTTCAAAGGCCTCTTCTCCAGGTACAGTTGATTTTTAGATGCTCCTGGCTCCAGAAACTCCACCAAATCCTGCATACTGTGTATATCCATTCTGACTTTGCTATCTTTAATCATCTACTTCCCATGCTGCTTTTCTAGAGCTCACATTTCTATAATGCTTTTATTTCAGCAATGTCATTACCATGTTTGCCACTGGCGAAGGAATCCTGACGCAGAAGGATGGATTAACCTCTGATGGCCTACGAGAAGTTTTCGTTACCAATGTCTTTGGTCACTTCCTACTAGTGAGTCACTGGTACCTTGTCAAACTAATAGACTGGTGTTTTGGTTTCACACGTTGAATAAAAACAAATTCCTCCTCCATACCTTCTAGTACAAAACCATATTTCGTTCTCTTGTCAGCTGCTTTGCCCTTGTGCAACAAATGTAGGTGATATTGGATCTGTTTGTCACTTAGCAACAAAGCTCATTAAAAATTAACAGTGCATACAGTTCCAGCCAAAAGGACACTGCAGACAGTTTTCTGCTTACTGTGAGTCTGCATGTGAATTTTATTTATATGTATTAAAAGAAACCCTCTCAAAGTTTCTGTTTACACTTTTAAAAGAGTAGAAGTTTATCTTTGCTAATGTATTTACACATAGATCACTTTTACTTTCAAGAAAGTGAGTAAAGGTGACAAATTTTTGGTGAAGTACTTCTGAAACCCTCAGTGAAGTCAGTAAAGATTTGCAGGAATTTAACTTTACTGATTTCTTGAAGGAATCTGAAGGAAATTTTTCTTTCATCTACATGGAAAAAGATAGTATCTCATTGCTATTTTTGCTTAAAATCTATATCTTAATAAGTCAAGATAACTGTTATGTGATTGTGCATTCATAATTTAAAATTCATATTCAACTCAGCAGTCTGCCTCATTATGTCCTCATACCAAAGAAATTTCAGAGGAAACGAGTGCATGATTTTTCTGCTTTGTTATTCAAGACTGAAACAGAGCCTTAATGACTTGTTAAGATGAGTACTCTGATGCTGTGGTGTCCCCCTGTGTTATGGCCCAGATCAGGGAGCTGGAGCCAGTCCTGTGCAATGCAGGTCGGACCTCGCAGCTGATCTGGACCTCCTCCAGCAACGCTCACCGCTCGGCTTTTGACCTCCAAGACATACAGCACCAGAGAGGCACCCAGCCCTACAGCTCCTCCAAATATGCCTCCGACCTGCTCAGCCTGGCGTTAAACACACAGTACAACAAACAGGTCAGCTCTCACACACTTCAATATGTTACGTATCACCCATGACTCTCGGGATATTTATGGCTGTGATCCTACTACCTTTTTTCTTTCTAGGGCTTGTACTCGTCTGTGATTTGTCCTGGTTTCGTGAAGACCAACCTGACCTACGGCATCCTGCCCTCCTTCCCAGCATTCCTCTGGACTCTGCTAATGCCCCTCTTTTGGGTTGTGAGTGCAACTCACACAGTATAAATTACTAACAAATGCCTGTTCTTCCAATTAGTCTTAACCGTCTATATGTTCTGTTGTCTTTATAAAATCAGTTTTGGATCCATTAGTTTATATCTGAATGCATCTGTGTTTCATCGCAGATAAGAATGTTCACCAATACCTTCACCCTGACACCTTATAATGGAACTGAAGCCCTGGTATGTGAAACAAAATTTCTGATTTTCATACACAGTTTAATACAAATTAATTCAGATATACTGCTTTTTCTTGTAGCTCTGGTTGTTTAAGCAAAAGCCTGAATCCCTGGACCCACAAGTCAAATACCACAGCTTAACATCTGGGCTAGGCAACAACTACGTACAACCTTGTAAGGTATGGCAAAGAATACTCTCCTTTAAAAGTGAAATAGTCTTGCAAAATAGTTCATGTAGTGAGTTTTTGTGTCGTATGTTCTGTTGCAGATGGATGTTGATTTGGAAACGTCAGAGGCTTTGTATGAGAAATTACTGCAGCTAGAAAATGAAGTAAGGAAAAAACTGAAGGAGAAACAAAAATAACAACAGTGGTCCTGGAGGACCTGAAACATCTTGATGCATATCACACAGTTCTCGGACGGATGGGTTTCATCCCTGTCTGGCAGATCACTTGAGAGCAGCACCGGCTGTCAGAACCTCACAGAAATGACACTCTTCTGCCCTGCACAGCTACATGCGCGCCTTGAATTCAAAGCAGGTGTAAACAAGTTCCAGGGACTCTGTGAGGAGCTCTATAAGCATTTTAAGTTTGATTTGCTGTTTCCGTCTATACCAGACACATAATAAAATGATCATTGCCCCTTTTCATGCACTTTAGCCTCTTCCCTTCAGTCCATTCACTCCGTTAAGTATGATATCATATGAGGAGAACATCGCTGCTTTGCATATATGCAGACCTTATGGTAGGTCGGGTCACCAGCTTTTCAGCCTAGGCGGTGCAGGAGGGACTGTATCCAGTCTGGTTGTTGATTCCATGACCCTCACGACCAAATGCAGTGCAGTGCGACAGCAGACTATTGGTATCGTCCCAGAAGTTGACATAAGTCGTCTGCGTTACCCCCTCGGCGGTGTACGGTGTTACCGGGGACCCGTGCGCACAGGCGCACCTGAAATCCCGCTCCGGGGGATGCGCGGAGCAGAAGTCGCCCCCGTGCTCCGCCGCTGGTTTCCCAGTCCCGCACTCCTCCTCCTCTTCCTCTGTTCCGCTCAGTTTCGGGTTGCAAAAAGCCCAAACCATCCCGCAGAAATAGACGAAAAACGTGCCCATGACCATGACCATGAGCGCGTAGGACTCTATCATGGCTTTGTTGACCGGAGATGTCATCTCTGGATGCGCAGGATTGAGAATCGGTTGGTGCCCAAAGTGCGTGAGAAGGGGAAGTCAGCGCGAAGGGGCCAGTGGGCTGGACCAGCTCGGTACCACCCGCAGCAGTAACGCGAGAAAGACACAGCCAGAAGATAAACGATTGTTTTTTCTTCTCCTGTCACCTCTCTGCTCAAAATACATTTATCTGTGTGAGAAATGGCACAAAAGCGCAAACGTAGGTTTAATGTACCCTTTCTGGTGTTGTTAAAAACAAGTAAGATCGCGCAGTTATTCCCAGCAGTTCTATGATTAAACCGTTTAATTAAACTCCTTACTCCCCGTTATTTTATGTTAAAATTAGCATCAATCACAATGAATTACTTTCACTTTCAGATTTGACATTTGTTGGGCAAGGATGACAATGTATATGATATAACAAGATCTTCCGGAACTACCGGCTGATTCCGTTATGATAGCTAATGTGATAAAGAATGGAGGAGCAGTGATAAAGCTGGGAACAGATAATCAGAGCTTTAAATCCCTTGGACACAGTAATAAAAACAACAATAAAAAAAACTACTTCTGCCGAATGAACTTAACTGAAACTTTGTTGACATAAATTGAGACCATTCAGTATAGAATTTAGAAAAACAGATTCAGTCGAATGTAGCTGGGGTTTGTGCAAAGCCACTTAGAAGTACGCAAGAGGATAGACTCACTACACCTACTAAGACTTGTATTATTAAAGGCTAACATTTAATACTGTTTTGTATTTTTCTGTCTACTGAGTGTAAATGCCCAAGTGGGGATAAATAATGAAATTGTACATTTTTATCTTACAAAGCAAGATACAGATTGGTTACGACTGAATGCAACAGTGTTTAAACAGGTCTTAAGTGCCTTGAGTCAATTTGACCCCCCTGACAATCACACCCATCAGTGTTCCCTAACAAGACCATCAGCTGGCAGGGTTCCACTTTCCTTATAAGGTCAAACATCAGCACCCACACCTCCCAAAATACCATCAATGATCAATGTGCCTTTTTCTGGGGATTCATATTTAACCTGGGTTTTAAAAACTAAGTGAATTGTTATGATTCTAGAATAAAACATCCTATGTAAATGTTGGAGTAAAACCACTGGACACTCATATTTACTAAAATCCTTGTAAAATATGAGTGATATTTTGTTGATCAATCTTAGGATTTAGATATGGCAGTGCAAAATTCTTAGGGTACTGGGGATTTTCAAATTAAAGTCATTCATCTGTGCATTGATGGACATTAATTCTTCTATTAATTCAGTGTTTATTCCACATAAAGACTTAACATTAACATACAATGAAATGAAATGAAATGTGATGGTATTTATTTTAGCCTCAGCTGTAAGAGTGCATTGCATTTCATGTTTATGATCACATTTGTTCAGAGGATGACCACCAACAGTGTTGAAAGACACTTCACTAGGCACAAAGTTCCATTTTTCTACAACTTCAAAGCCTGCAATTGCAAAACTGATGTTTCTCTTTATCTTTTTTGATTGATAAAGTACAAAATGCAGTGCTGTTTCGCAACTGATGTAATCGATCATTTAATGTTGAAATCCCCGATTTGGATCACTTCTTAAAGATACTTTGGCCACTGTGTCCAATGTTCATATGAAGATTTCTTTTTGATGTCGTTGTTGTTGTTGTACATGGACAACATTTTTTGGACTTATTTCAGAGATATGACTAATAAACAAATAGACTGACTTATGCATCAACAGTCTGGTAAAAAAATCATAAGGGAAACAGATGTACGATGGTGAGCAAACGCTTGATCAACGAACTACATCTCATCTCCCTCTGCTGTGGCATTACAGGGACTGTGGCTGAGAACTGCTAGATGCTTTAGTTAACCAAACTATTGGCCCCTTTCGCGTTGTTTTCACTGTTGTGTTATAGAGCCACATTTGCCATGGATCAGGTTTTTATCACCCCATGGAGTGGCGCTAACCTCATATCTAAATACAAGTGTGAAATGTCGTTTACACTGGCACTAACATGCAGGCTTTAAAAAAAAATGCCTGGGGTTTAGTGTGGTGTGAATACTTGATCTGAGCCACGTTTAAATCTCAGGACTGTCCGTCAGTGGAGAGCTGGTCACCGTGAATAACTTTACTGAGGATATTCAAAGAAAATGCGAAATTACATACTGACCTCTCCTCTCATGTCGTCGCACAACTTAACTTACAATGCTTTGGCAACTGACAGGTGCACATGATGTGCCTTGGAGGTTTGCAAAGGTATTGTGGCGAGATGAAACGGGGGCGTACTTGTAACACCTGAGCCCCATTAGGTTTTAAAGTCGGCACGTAGTCGAGCAGCAGCGGTTTGAAGGTCTGAGGAGTTTTCCCTGTGGAGTCAAAACAAGAGCGAGCAGGAGAGCACCCATGCTTCGCTTCACAGAGGCTAGCAACCCTGTGGCGAGAATGGCATTGTGGGAGATGTCGTTTTTTCATTGGCGTGTCCCGTATCTGCGTCCGTAGCCGCCCGCTGTCGAAGAACTACACGTCCCATCCGCGCCAGCTCTGAAAGTCCCGGATGTCTATCGCGCCGGAAGAGAAGAAAGTCCTTTTCCCAGCCATCTTGTGGCTTCATCTAGCGAAGTGTTCGCACTAAGCCTCGTAGAATCGGAGGAAAATCCTGCTGAAGGGGCGCCATCATGCCCGGACAAATGCAAGAAGGTTTTGGCTGTGCCATAACCAATCGGTTCGACCAGTTATTTGACGACGAGTCAGATCCGTTTGAGCTGCTGAAGCAAGCCGAAGTAAAGAAGAAGAAGGAGGCTCCTGCTCCTGGTGCCGCCAAGACCGCAGCCCAGGCTGCCAAGCAGCCGAAAAAGGAGTCCCAGAAAGACAGAAAGGTCCCGCTCGCCGACAAGAAGGAGGAGACCCAGGCCCCCGTCCCGCTCAAGAAAGATGGTAAAAATCCATTATTGCCTTTTAGGTCTTAGTCAAGCTGCAACTGAAAGGTTTTTAGCTAACACGCTAAGTTGCTTGCTTACTAGCTAGCAACGGTCCGTAAGCCCCCGTGACATGAGGACCGCATGGCTGCTTTTGTGTCCCTGCGGGCTGTCATTTACGGGAACAATGACATTTACACAAACGTGCATCGCGGTGGAAGCTGTGTTGCTTAAGCGGGACCATGATGTACAGTTTGCGGGCCAACTTGTTTTGGCTTCTCCCCCCCCACCGGCCTTGTTGAGCAGGTAGAACCCGAAAGCCTGGCTACCCAGAAAAAAGTGGCCCGTTAAATGCTTGAATTTCTCTCCTGTCAGGTCGCGACTTCCAGGAGGGCAACTTGTTGCCGACCCGACCCGAAATAAACCGATAAGCAGCAGTTCTGACACGTTCGTACCAATTTAGATAAAATGCGTATCTGAGTAAAATACCACCCATTCGGATACGGCGTGTGTCGAAACTCGGTTTAATCGGGGTCGAGGTGCCGGTGGATCGGTTTCCGAGACATTAGGAGCAGCGGTGCTCTCATGGTGATGAACCTCGTGGTTGTAGTGTGGGGTGTGTTAAAGCGCTGCCTCCAAACTGCCACTTCCCATTGGCGCACAATACGTGCTCGGTGCATGCGGTCGACCTGTCTCTGCGCATTTTATCGGCCCTTTTTGTTGGTTTACAATCTACGTTATCCGTGTAGATTGCCTTCACGTGTAATTTCCACTCCGCATGTGCAAAAAAAAATTGAGTCACAGTTTGTGTTCTGATGTTGCAGCTTGTTGGTACCGATTTTAAATTTACTACAGGCACAAGAGAAGCGTCCGGTGCCAGGGAATGACTGTGAGGGATACCTACTAGCAGGCACTTAGTTGGCCGTAATCATCATGTCAGGCGGCCAAGTGGGTTCATATCGGTTTGCTTGAGAGAAGATGAGACAGGTGCGCCAACCATGTTGCACCCAGCTGCCGCTGTGTCCTGAAGGGTGTCTATTTTGGGTAGTTGTGATCTAGGCAATGGGTGGGACTAGGCCAGTGGCAGTCAACCATGTGCCAAGGAGGGTTAAGACTATGAAGGTGTTAATTTCATCCACAGAGTGACAGAATGATTTAACTGATCAGCGCACTTTAACAAAGAGTGGGGACCAACTGATCATGCTGCAAACTCTTGAGTTGTTAATATATTGTTCGCACTTAATAGATTCAGTTGTTCACACAATGTATTAGTAAAAAGAATATACTGCAGACAGCAGGAAGTTTCAGAGTACTTAATAAATGGATCCTACCAGTTGAATTTTTTTGATTCTGCACATTAATTGGAATCATTTGCTCCAGTTAAACAGAACAATCATCCCCTTTTCTTTTTCATGTCTTGTGCTCAGCAGTGGGTCCTGATCTATCAATGCTATTGGTCCTCTAATCCTCCTGTTGTCAATCCTAGGTGCTGGCATGAGGAGAATGGGCCGCAAGCCGGAGGGCGATGGCTCAAGACCCCAGGGCGGACAGGGAGAAGGGCGCCCCCCTGCAGACAGACGGCCTGTGGACAGGCGACCCCCTCGTCGCTTTGAGAGGCCCGCTGGTGATGCTGGAGAGAAGCCTGAGGGCGGTGAATTCTCAGTGGAAAAGTAAGTTCAATTTTCCAACGGGCAGATATTTTGATTCAAAATAACCATGTGTGAAAAGAGGAGTAGAGTGAGTCAACTGCTATCATTACATTTACAGGGTGTTTTCTTGTTCCACATCAGGCAAAAGCAGTACTAAGGGGTGTGGGTATAGGCAGTAGCAGTTAAAGGCGTTGTTTACAATGATAAGGCTTAGTATGTCAGAGTTTTGCCCAAACTGCTGCAAGCTCAGCCAAAAATAGCAAAATTAATAGTAAGAAAGAAAAAAAATTGTAAAAGATTAAGATCACCTCCAAACATCAGTTAACCTAGACATAGTTAGAAGCCAACCCCCCCACCCCCAAACTGGTAATTTAAAGCATCTGAAGAAATGTAAAATATGCATTAGTAGCAGGTGCTCAACATGTGAATGCACTGGTTTTCTGTTTACTCATTCTTTGTTAGTCTTTTTGTCAACTTTATTACCTTAGAACAAAACAAAAAATCTCATCCAAAAGGATGACTAATATAAAGCCTGGAGATGGCCCTGCCCTGGATCCAAGCTTCCAATGGGCAGAAAAACCCATGCTTTGGCCGTGAGTTGACTGATGTTCCTTGTCCACCACTTTAGACCCATCGGTGAAAGGCCGATGAGAGGACGTGGCGGTGGCAGAGGCGGACGTGGAGGCAGAGGACGCGGCATGGGTCGCAGTGATGGCTTTGATTCCCGAGGAAAACGTGAATTTGATAGACACAGTGGCAGTGACCGATCGTAAGTACTTTTTCCAGTTCTTATACAGTCCTTAAAGTATCTATTTACACCAGATCCGTTAAAGACCTTTTGCGTGTATTTTTGATGCAGTGCATGTGTAATGATCCTGGCTAAAGCAAATGTTGTTTCAGTAGTCTGAAAGGTGAGGAGAAACGTGGTGGAAGTGGATCTCACAACTGGGGCACCGTCAAGGATGAGCTAAAGTGAGTTCCCAAATATGCAAAATGACAAACTTTGCATAATGGGAGATTGGGGAGTTACCGAGCATGTGCACACATTCTTATTGTGAACTTGCATGAATTAAACTTCTCAATGTGATTAGTTTCTTCTTGTATGGTGTATTTTTTGAGGACACTTGATGGTGCTTCATGGTTTGCCAGCATATTTTACTCACATTTGGAGATCTGTTGGATAAGTTTTTTACTTTTTTATATATATATATATATATATATATATATATATATAAATTTTAATTTTTCCTCTCCTGTGAAATTTGACAACAGTTGGCATGCTAGCTTCAGTTTCCACTATATTGTAAACACTGTATGCGTATAATAGGCATGGCAAACAGCATCAAAGTACACTCTTCAGTCTAGGAATTGATAAGCACAATGTAAAAGAATATTTCTTAATGATTTCCCAGTTCTCAATACCTAGCCCTATCTTTTGGTGTATGAGAAATTTTGCCATTTGCCATTAATTTTTCATTTTTTTTCTCTTCATAGCGAGCTTGACCAATCAAACAACACTGAGGAGAACCCTGAGGGAGAGGAGCATCCACCTGTTGACTCGGAGAACAAGTAAGTTCTCATTTCATTTCTCATCCTAACTAAGAAGAAATTCTCAGGATATTTTGGTTTTGCTGTAGCCAACGGTATTACTTTTCTTAATTTCCTACCAAGGACACTACTGATCAGGCAGAATTTATATTAAAATGTAAGTTAAATTGAATGACAGTGATTTTAACGCTACTAGTAACACTTGATGCTGTGTGTTAAAGGGAGAATGAGGTAGAGGAAGTAAAGGATGAAGGCCCCAAGGAGATGACCCTGGATGAGTGGAAGGCCATGCAGGACAAGGAACGGGCCAAGGTGGAGTTCAACATCCGTAAAGCCAACGAGGGAGCTGATTGGAACAAAGGATTTGTGCTGCACAAGTCCAAGGCAGATGTGAGTCAAAATCTTTGCTGCACTCTTTAAGAAAACTTGGATATTACATGGATTTTTTTGTGCACATGATCATAATTTGAGCATCATCAATCATTGTAGACCTGATTGATTTTTACCAGAATACTTAAATAAACTTAAATAAAACCATATTTCCCTCAAGTTTCCTATGAATGACAACAGGGTGGTCGGTGTTAACACAAACACCACTCTCTGAATTAGTTGCTAAATAAAAGTTAAAAAGGTCCTTGACGGCTGCATCTCCCAGGTTCCCCTCCAGCTACAGAAATATGTTCAAATTGTAGATGCCTGACATTAGTGTGATTTAATTCGTCTTATATTGCTATAGTATACTCAAAAGTGTCATGAGGGGGATTTATTAAGCAAAATCAAAAGTGAAATCATCAGTGCAAACCAGAAGCGACATTAGAATTAACACCAACTTGGTTTTGCACACATCTTTAGTGTACATGCAGTTAACACTTCTGTTTCACCTTCATTCTGCATTTTAATTCAAAGAGTAGAACAGCTTAGATTGAAGTAGTTGAATAGGCACCTTACTGCTTACTGCAGTTACTTAGGCCCAACATAATGTACATACAATGACATTTACAAGAGAGCCCAGACCCATATCAGGCAAGTGTAGTTAAAGGTTAGAGTAAGACTTTTGCAGAAAGGAAATGCAGGCCTTGACAAGATTTTTTTTTTTTCCTACATAATTAAATTGTTGCTTCTCTTAAAACATTGTCATTGGTTGTTTGTGCAAACATAGTTTTGCTTAATATATTGTGTTAATTTAATATTTTGCATTTTACCATCACAGGATAAGAAAGGTGATCTGATTGACCCTGAGGTTGATGAGTCTAAGGTAAAATCCCTTCTTGCATATTGTCTGAAATTAAATGATACTTGTAACCAAAATAAAACAAAGCTGTAAATGTACAAAAACATAATGACCTCACACCCCTATTTTTGTAATTCAGGGAGAGGATGAGCACCACTTCCGGAAGCCAGCCAATGACATTACGTCCCAGCTGGAGATCAACTTTGGAGACCTTGGCCGTCCAGGCCGTGGGCGCGGGGGGCCACGCGGTGGCCGGGGAGGTCGTGGCCGTGGTGAAGCCACTAGGCCGATCCGTGGAGGACGGACTGACAAGGTAGATAATCTTATGGAAACTTAGCTGTCGTTTGATATTATTAAGACTCAAGTGTCTTGATTTTTGTATGTATAGGGGAGCTACCACATGAGCCATGACACATCTTCACTTGAAATTTCTAACTCTTATTCAATTTTCACCTTTTCTCGCAGTCATCTGCATCTGTGCCCAATGTGGACGACCCGGAGGCCTTCCCAGCCCTGGCTTAAGGCCTGGCTGCGGGCCCTCAGGCTTACAGGAGCCTCCTGAGCACCTCCGCTACGAGGCTTGCATGTTCCTGGATCCTTCAGCAAAGTGACATGATGGAGAAGACTGTCATTAATGGCACTCAAATATGAGGACTGAGTTTTACCCAATAAAAACAAAACGAAGATGGAAAAAAAAAACAGAAAGTAAGAAAAAAAACACAAAAAGAAAAGGACTTCTTGCTACTCCGGAGCAACTTATTGGTAGAGGTTTTGTACTTGGAAACAAAGTAGCAGGGATGTTTTCATACAGTATTTTTTTCAGAGGTTATGCATTGTCCATTGATAAATTTTTGTAATTGCTGCTTGAAAATATGCATTTCGAGATGTAAGCATAAGAAGAGTATCTTTATCTTGGTGTGTGCCATTGCTTGCTTGCTTTGAAATGGGCACTGCAGAGCTTCAACCCAAGCTCTTAAGCTCTGCCACACCAAGCATTTCTGATGAAGTTACAGCTTCACTCATTGAGATTTATGGGTTTTTTTCTTTAGCACTGGGGTATTGTTTTATATTTTATACAGGAGGTCTATTCTTCTATGATCTTCAGCCTGTAAATCTTGACTATTTTCATAAATTGTTTCAGAGACTGTATTTCACATGGCGCAAACAGGACAGCCCTTTATCTTTGATCAAGGGATGCTGTCTAAATTTGAATACACTGATGAAATGGCGCCTAAATCTGTATTAAGGTTCTTTTGTACTGAAATGTTTTGAAGGAGGAACATTAGGTCATTCTGGAGGAACACATTGGTGATTACTTTCCTAAATTTGCATTGATCCTGAGACATCTGTCAAGCGGGCTCATTTGAAGCTGAAAGTTATTCAATGTGTTCTGATTTACTTATACTTGGGGTGCTGTTCATCTAATGTCTCTTCCTCCTTGCCCATTTCATCTCTGATTACTCAGCATGTGTAAGTCAAAGCCTTTGTTTTTACTTCAAAGAGTGTTACGGAGAGGAAGTGTCTTCACACAGTCGAGATGTGGCTGCGGCCCCCCCCTCAGACCTTCTACGACTGTTTATACACTCCACTCAAGCATCCTTCCGCAGATGTAAACCCAGCCCAGCGTCAGTTTGTTTCTGCAGTCTGTTCTGTGCTGATAATTTCCTCCACTGTTGACTTGCCCTATAGCTTCTACAGTGGCACCACTGCATAATTGCTCTGAAAGAAATACAGTCGTTCATTGTGTGGAACAACTGAAGTGCTCTACAAATGTGTGAATTCTTGCCCTGCTATTAGAGACCTCTGTCGGTAAATAAAGATGGTCGATAAATTTTTTGCATTGTCACTTTTTTAAATTCAGCCTGAAGATGAAACGACTTTACAAAGGTCCAGTGCTTGATATGCATTTCCTCTGCTAAGAACTACATATCCCATACATGATGAGAAACCTCTGTTCTGTTAAAGTTGTTTCCTCACAGAAAACTTTCATGGAAAAACCTTTAAAACCAGTGTAACCTTCCACCTCATGATTTATTGACCTAGGTTTGCAGAATTTTTCTTAAGTTGTACAGTAAATTAAGGCTTCACCCACTGCCAACTCTGATAAAAACTTTTAACCACCCTGATTATCAATTCCCTCTTTTTCTCTCTGGGTCATGCAGGAGAAAGATAAGACATTAAGGCTTAAAAAAGACTCCATCTCAAGCCAAAAATGGCTAGTGCTGCCAAGTATAAAATTTATTTTTATTGATAGTAAAAATGAGAAGCTTTTAGTGATATCTCTTGACAACAGTTACATGGATTGTCATGAAATTAGTTTCAGACATGTATGTCCTGCTCAGGATCAACTGTGATAACTGGTCATCCTGTCACTGCTCATCTAGCTACTCCATCAGATCAAAATGTCAACTTATCCAACTCTTTGGTTTATAACTTACCTCCTGCATGCTAAAAACCTAAACCAGGGGGCTGGACATGGTTAACATTGTACTTGATGACCATTAGCATGTTAAAGAGAGAGCGAGACCATTTTTTCTCTATATATATATATATATATATATATATATGAGAGAGAGCTTAGTGATCTTCAAGCATTTAGTTCAAAGCACAGCTCTGCCTAGGTATAGCCTCATAGCTGCTAGTATGGCCATACCGTTCCCAAATATCCTGTTTATCAAAGTTCCATCAAAAAATAAATTTAAAAATTTTGCAGTGTTGCAATTGATTGATTGTGATTTTTGTCTTCAGCAGCAGCCCAGGTAGCACTAAATTACCTGCACCACTAACAAACCTAAGACATAATTTCACTTTCTAATTGTTCAGATGAGGTAAGATTGAGGTAGCATAGCTGTATTTCAAAGCATGGCAAATATACAGGATGGTCATTGATGCTCGTGAGTATGTTTTGAGTCTTCATAGTAGACGTTCTGACAATCACAGTAGGAAAAGCTTGGATGTAAATAATAAAATTATGATGGTTAAACTGCATTTAGCTACTTCACTTTCAGGGTGCTGGTGTTGATGCTGTCACACTGTAATGACTCGCTGGGACACCTGATCAGAACTGAGCCAGTATTACTGTTAGCAACACCACCTGCTTTTACTACCATGACAAGTCAAAATGTCTGCTGAGAAAGACGCCAATCAGTGCTGTCAGCATCAGGATGAGGCCTCTTTTCAAATACCTCATTTCAGGCAGGCAGAAATTTCCATATCTGAGATACTTATGTAGCTCGTGCTATTTTCATTTTGGTCATGATATTAGTGTGTCTCTTGCCATTCTGAAGAGAAAACAATGGTAATGCATGAAATGAAAAAAAATGAATAAAAAGATATCACTGCCTAACAGCTCTGATAACAGCAAGACAGCTGTTTATGTTACAGTTCTGATATCAACGGGCAAAGAGGTAGTTCATGCACATCCAAGCTCGATGTGTGATCCAAAGAAAAAGACTGGAACAGAAAAAAAGAAAAATCCAGGCCCAACGCTCCCGTTATTGTGTCTAGTCCCTTTCATTCCTTTCATCAGCTCTTCCTCTAGAAGTTGTTCTTACTCAGACTCCATCTCAGCAAAGAGTTCTGGTTTCAGGCTAATACTAACTGTTCTGAAAGAAGTTACTGCAGTCAATTTTGACTGCATCCAGAGTCAACTTTCCTCCAAAGCCCAACTGCTCTATGAAGACATTGTGACTGGGGAAGAAACCCAGCATTTCTGTAAACCCTTCCTCCTCCTCCTGATCCTCCTCCTCCATATTTTCGAGCCCGTGTGTTGAAATGTAGTCGATGGTCGTGTTTGTGTCCAGAGATGTCTGTGTGTGGTCGGAGTTCTCCGAATCGTGGGAGAAGCTCTTGATGTACGTGGTCAGAGGGTAGAGCAGTGTGGCTGACTTTGTGTCAGGGCTCAGGCTGCTGCTCAGGCTGCTCTGAGGAGGGAGCAGGGAGGAGACATTTGTAGATATGGAGGTGTCACTGTTCTGCTTGGGAACCTCCTCAACATCCACCAGGATGAGCACTTCTTCCTCCTCAGTTACACTGGAGTTACTCAGCTGCAGCTGGAGGTTCAAATTGCCCTATTTGGGAGGAAGAAACAGACTCAAACTAGGAACAAAAAGCTGCAATATAACATCAGTTTTTAATCCCCTTTACATTAATACCTTTCCCTGCGTACACTCTTTTGCCCATTTGCTGTTTTGAGGATCTGGCACTTTAGCAAGCTTGAGGCAGTGGAAAAACACCCAGAACCTGAGGGAGAATATGGAAAACTACTGAACAATATGGCATGGAAACTTGCTTTGGCATATAATAATTTATTTGTAACTCTGCATCATTTCTTTCAGTACAATTTTTTTTATTTTTCTGCAGAACTGTATTTCAATAAAACAATGAAATGTGAACTTGTTAGTTACTATCAGTTATAAGTCCATATAGAACTGCTTTTGCTTACGTACTTCCGCTTTACTGCTGAAATCTGGCACAGACACAACCCAACCATCACAATAAGCAAGATGACACCACACAATATTGTAGGATATAGTGATGTTTCCTCTGCAATGGTGAAAATAAAACAGGGAGAAGATGTGAAGTTGCTTTGTATGCAGTGGCATGAAAAACTTTGGTCAAAACTTTTGTTACTTTGAATAGTTAAGTGAGTAGAAGATGAACTGATGAACTTTCAAAAGGCATAAAGTTAAAGATGAAAAATGTATTTGACATTTTAAGCAATTTTTCCTTTTCTTTCCATCTCTTTACAGTTTCATAAACACATTTTGTAGCGCCTAAGAGTCTTTCAGTTTTTTTGGAGTGATTCTCATTCACTCTTCATTGGAGAAGGCTTCTAGTTCTGTGAGATTCTTGGGCCTTCCTGCATGCACTGCTCTGTTGAGCTCTATCCACAGATTATGTTCAGGTCGGGAGACCCTGAGGGCCAATGCAAATCCTTCAACTGTGGATTTTGAGAAGTCATCCTCTTGTCAGCTTGATCGACCCACCCCTGTGCTTAAAAACTGGAGATTTTTCCTTTTCATGAAATTCTGCACCCTTTTTTCTCCACAAATATCTTTGCTAATTGCAGCCAAAATGTTCTATTTTAACTTCATCAGTCGACAGGACTTGTTTCAAAATGCATCTGGCTTTTTTGGATTCCTTTGTAAACTTCTGACGCTGAAATTTGTTGTGAGGACAAAGGAACGGTTTTCTTCTGATGACTCTTCCATGAAGGTCATATTCATTCAGGTGTTGCTGCACAGCAGAACAGTGCACCACCACTCCAGAGTCTGATCAATCTGCCTCAAGGTCTTTTGCTGTCAGACAGGGGTTTTGATTTTCCTTTCTGGTAAACCTATGAGTAGTTCTTTCCCAAAGTTTTCTCGGTCCTTCAGACCTCAACTTGACCTCCACTGTTTCTGTTAACTGCCCTTTCTTAATTACATTGCAAACTGAGTAAATATGTGCCTGAAACCATTTTTGCTTTCTTCTTGTAGCCTTCTCCTGTTTTGTCAACAGTTATATCCATTTTTAGAGTGATAGGCAACACCTTAGAGGAGCTGGCTGCTGATTTTCGGGACAAGGTCTGAGGAGTCAGAGGATTTAAAAGCTTTAAAATTGCATCACCTGGCCTTTCCTAATGATGTCTGAGCAAGCCATAGCCCTAAAAAGATGAAAAAAAACAAAAACAAAAAAAACTTCCATATTATCTATTATGAGATATGAGCAACATGTCTGCCATGGTGAAGCCTTTGTTAGCTTTTGACATTCCACAATAAACTCATGCAGTCTGTCTACATTATTTAAGCTAAAGTTTTTACAGGACTCAATGTTATCCTATAATCACTGTCACTGTAAGAAACTCTGCTGTAGTCTTATAGAGAACAGTGATCCATTACAGCCAAAAGCAGGTGGCAGGCTACCAGTCGAGAGTCCATGATCTTCTCATCCAACACTTAGCAAAAAAGCCCTAAAAAGCGAATAAAGGTCTGAGATCTTGGTAAAATTTATCTGATAGAGCAAATCTCTTGGGTGCTGAAGCCGTTTTATGATGCTCTTTTCCTTTTTTCACTCTAAAGTTGTAAAAAACAAAAACAATACACTAATCTTGCTTAAAATTTAGAAAAAAAGTTTCATCTTGAATTTTATGCCTTTTGGAAATCAGATCATTTTCTACTCACTCTATTATTCACAGTAGCAGAAATTTTGACCTGGGGTGCCCAAACTTTTTCATGCCACTGTACATTTGGCTTCTCTAGTACAGTCAGTTGAGATATTAAATGAAAAACAAAAAAAACCCCAAAACTTCCATATTATCTATTATGAAATATGAGCAACATGTCTGCCATGGTGAAGCCTTTGTTAGCTTTTGACATTCCACAATAAACTCATGCAGTCTGTCTACATTATTTAAGCTAAAGTTTTTACAGGACTCAATGTTATCCTATAATCACTGTCACTGTAAGAAACTCTGCTGTAGTCTTATAGAGAACAGTGATCCATTACAGCCAAAAGCAGGTGGCAGGCTACCAGTCGAGAGTCCATGATCTTCTCATCCAACACTTAGCAAGAAAGTGAATAAGCATATTACCCCAAAATGTCAAACTAGTCTCTTAAAGAAGCTGTGAAAGGTGCTTACGCTGGATGTGGAACTTGAGTATTTGACCAGCAACGCCCTCTCCTTTAGCCGTGGAGGCAGTCATCCACAGGCTGTAGGAAGCTGGAGACAGGTCTCTGATTGTATACATCCTCTCTGATCCTCTTACAGAGTCTGAAATACAAAGTCGTGTATACACAGCAGAGGAGCAATTTTAAGGAGTTACTCATTTGACTCACTGTCACATGAGTACATTCCACAAACAATGTGCCATCAATTCTGTGTAGAAGTAGTTTCAGCCAAATAAGGGGACTGTATGAAAATTATTGGGGTAGGGAGGGGTGCTGAATCATACTTTTTAAGAATATGTGGACCTTCTTTGGTCCCTTCCTTCATCCAATAGCTCACAATAATATATTGTATTTATAGCCACAATAGCCAAATGGTGAAAATACAGCGACTCTCTATTTTTGAATAAATAGCGGTTAACAGTATAGCCACCAGCCATACCCCTTCTGCTGAAGGGCTTTTGCACACGGTGCACATGAAAAATAATTTTTGATCTTCATAAATTTTTTAATATAATTAATAGAAATATAGGTGCTCTGTCAAAAAAGTCAGACTGCCCTCTCTTCACAAAAATGAAAATTTATGGTTCCCTCCCCCTCCGCTGACACCTCTCCCTTGGCCTTTGATATGTTTCTGAAGTCCCTAACAACCACAGATGGAATTGTTCTTACAAAGCTCTTGGTGTCTTCCATCCTTCTTTAAATAGATGGTATAATTGGTGATACAACCCCCCCGCTGGCCCTGGGGAAGATCCGTCCAGGTCACCGTCACTGTGTGTCCGTCAACCCTCTCTTGGACGTCTGGACCAGCTGTTCGGGCTGCATCTAACAGGCAGAACCCAAAATGGCTGCTTAACAGGACGAATCATGAAAACGGTGCAATACTTCTGCAACTGCTACCATTTATCCTGAATAGTACAACTCCTACTACTTCTGAAAGTAATATTCAGCATCACATTAATATCACTCAGTAAATTAGAAAATAATACTAAAATATTGCTAATCATGCTGTATAGCTCCCCTCCAATCTTACCAGACTCCAAAGTGGTGACACCTGCAAACGTGGTCCTGCTCACCGAGTTTTCATTATAGAAAGCATACACTGCTCCCTCATAGCACTCAAACGGCTTAATATCTGCATACAGAAAGATAGTGGTAAATTAAGGTTATATCATTTTGGGAGATAAATGACAAAAAAGAGATTATGAAGAGTGGGAGAAAAATAAAACATGGTTGCCAACAACAAACTTTAAAAAAAAGAGACATCAGAAGGACACAAATATGTCTTAAGTGTACATCACTGCCTTTGCTTTTTTGTGTTACTCCACCTGTAATGACTACATGGCTGTCATTCCCTCCCAGTCTGACCCATCTGAGCTCCTCCAGCTTGTGACCCTCTGGGTACCACTCCACCACATACTCTGTGGGTAGCGGTGCAGTTTCAGCCTTCCTCCAGGAGATGGTGACACTGTGGTTCCCTGCTGTTGCTTGCACATCCTCAGCGGACTTCGCTGAAAAAAAAGGAGCATGTATTACTACTTTCCCTGCTTCACACAAGAAACACAGACACTGCCTTATCAATACTGTTGAGTATTGATAATGTATCTGCTGTTCATCTGTAAGATCTTAAAGCCTGCTGACTAAATAAGCATTCACTGATATGAGGTGTGCTTCCTTTTACCTGTTGTGTGACGTGCTGTAATTCTAGCAGGAGGGGACAGCCCTATTGTGTTGCGAGCCCACAATGTCACTTCACAGTTAGTACAGTTTGGGACTGAATAATTCCGGGCATCAGCACTTATGTTTGTGACAAAGTAAAAACCAGAGTCTGGGCTGTAAACTCTGACTTTGTACTCTATAATCTTCCCTCTAGAGACGGAAATGTTCGCCTCCTGCAAACAGAAGAATGTTTAATGGTAAAAAGAATGAAGTTTGACAATACATTTGCTATTAATAAAGGAAAAGAAAAACATGTATGGCAAACTACAGGGAGCTTTACCACGTGGCTGGGATATGGCTCTCATTACAAGATGAGCACGTAAGACACATCATTTCTGTTCAGCTCTTCTCTTCCTGTAAAATGAAACTGTGGTGTCTGCTCTCAGGTTTCACTTGTCTTTCACCGTCTTTATGTGGTATCAAATGACTGTAGGTGTGTGTTTTTACGTGTGCACGTGTGTGTGTGTGTGTGTGTGTGTGCATGCACCTCAGAAGTGGTCAAGGGTTGACCTTTAGTTTGTGCATTACATAGTAGTGTAGCAGGTAGACTACAACACCACCCACCCACACACATAGTCACAGAGTGAGAAAGAGGAAAGGGAACACATGGAGACTACAGATGCATCAACTGAAGAAACAGTGCCACAGTGTTATGTGGATCATCCTTCACTGTCACTCAGCAATTTAAAGCGATGAAAAGCAATAACTCAGGAGAAAAAATCCCTTTTTGATGAGTTTCAAAACCTACCTTCCAGTAAAGTCTTGGGGATTTTAACTGACTTGCAGCTTCAGCGTACCACACATCGAACTCTTTTGCAGGAGCTAAAACAACAAAACATCAATAAAACATCAGTATGTGTCACTAAACCATGAGACTAAAAACATATGTAAGAAGGCTGATATCTTGACTTCACTGATTGAAATCAGGTGTTTTTTCATTTGATGAGAGTATCAGCATCCCACCTCTGATCATCTGTACTAATCAATGATGTAATGCTTTGAAATCCTTGGAAATCCACTCCACAGGTCTCCTAAACGTACCTATGTGAGCTCAAGTCTGATGGAAATGAGTAACAATTCCAAGTATCCTCGTATGTGAAATTGCTACTGTTAAAATTACACATGACGGCAAAGATTAAGAGCTGGATTTTTTATTTGTGAAAATAGTCACTTTTTCTTTTAAAATTGATGGAAATGTATTTATATCTAACCCCTGATGTTTTCTGAGAGATTTCTCCTAACTGAATTGGCTGACGTTTTCACCTGCTACAAAAAGGGAAGGTAAGTGTCCCCCACTGCAATATTGACTCAACCCTCGCGACAGCAGTGTGTGTATATGACATGTGATAACCCAGCAGGGAAGAAAAGTTAGCTCCACCCAGTAACTTTTGTACAGTATGCAGGAAGATCTGAGATGTGTTGAACTCTACAACTTAGAACTCCCGCATTAATCTGCCTATGTGGCGATGAGACAAGAAGTGAAAATATAAATGAGGTTAAGCAATCACAATTTTTTTAATTACAAACTGGATATATTTACATTAGTGCCAACTGTTTTCCAAAGCACACTTCAAGTTTTCAGATTAATTTCTTACCTTCCAGTCAAGATTTTCATGTAACTAAAGTATGAAAATTAAATTACAATAGAGGTACCTGAAGCTTGCCTGGGATAAAATCCATCACAGTGACTATCTTGATATGGCTATTTTTTATTGTTAAAGTTACTTAAGTTAATTTCAGTTCTATTCTATGTTGTCATGATGTTTATCAGGGATTCTTGTTGGTCTTTTCGGTGTGTTGCTCCCTTAACATAGTTAGTGAATGCAAAAGTGTTTTAAAGCCAAACCTGAACTATAGGATATCACAGATATCACACTCTAATTTTCTTTTTGGGGTCCTGGCGGATCCCTCTATAACAGCTTAATAAACATAATTAACTACAATTAATTACTTTGATATTTCAAGTCTTTCCCTAATTTTATTGGAATTGCTTGCAACCAGGAATTTGATCTTATAGCATATTTCAGATATCCACTACAAAAAATGGCACATTTCTTCTGTTTGCAGCTGTAAAACATGTTTAATACAACAGACTTTTGAATACTCTTTGTATGTTATTAGTGTCGACTGTACTTCTTATTCAGCTTTACCCCTTCAAAATCTCTATGTCCAGTAGAATGTCTGTTATTGGGAAATTTTAAAACGTTTATTCATAAGAGGTTTAACAGTGAGTTAAATCTCTGGAGTCTAACTGACCTCAAACCCTCATCAAATATACAGCCCAGTTTGTGGCAGAAGGAAGAAAGGATTTTCTTTAATACTTTCCTACATGTTTGGTCAGAAGAAAGGGGCAAAAGATATATTTAAAGGAAACAATTAATGGATTTTGCAATTATTGTTTTTTTATGCATATACCAGTAAGAGTTCGTTGGACCCCAATCAATGGATAGGTAAAACCAATTTTAACAAAACACAATGATTAAAATTTACAATCAGCACATGTTCACAGCTGCACTTTTGTGACAGGATGTTTCAATTTTAAAAGAAAGGCCACGGGATTGTGAATTGTAATGGACATACCTCTACTTCTTTTTCAATTCTGTTGTGACATGAAACCAGTGGCTATTGTGGTTGGTTAAACCTGCTTAGTCACTTGTGTGGATTTGAAAATGACCTTTACTTTAGTGGCTAACTTCAACAGTCTGACAGCAAGTGAGACACAGAAAATGAGGATGACTGACAAACAGATGTAACTCAGCTTGCTCATTTACTTAATACTCATTTTCACTCTTTCACTGTTTCTACTCTGGCCTGTACTATTACTGCTGCTGCTGCCGCTGCTGCTGTTGCTGGTGCTGCCGCTGCTGCTGCTGCTGCTGCTGTTGCTGCTGCTGCTGTTGCTGCTGCTGCTGCTGCTGCTGTTGTTGCGGCTGCTGCTGCTGCTGCTGTTGCTGCTGCTGCTGTTGCTCTCCTTAACATAGTTAGTGAATGCAAAAGTGTTTAAAGCCAAACCTGAACTATAGGATATCACAGATATCACACTCTAATTTTCTTTTTGGGGTCCTGGCGGATCCTCTATAACAGCTTAATAAACATAATTAACTACAATTAATTACTTTGATATTTCAAGTCTTTCCCTAATTTTATTGGAATTGCTTGCAACCAGGAATTTGATCTTATAGCATATTTCAGATATCCACTACAAAAAATGGCACATTTCTTCTGTTTGCAGCTGTAAAACATGTTTAATACAACAGACTTTTGAATACTCTTTGTATGTTATTAGTGTCGACTGTACTTCTTATTCAGCTTTACCCCTTCAAAATCTCTATGTCCAGTAGAATGTCTGTTATTGGGAAATTTTAAAACGTTTATTCATAAGAGGTTTAACAGTGAGTTAAATCTCTGGAGTCTAACTGACCTCAAACCCTCATCAAATATACAGCCCAGTTTGTGGCAGAAGGAAGAAAGGATTTTCTTTAATACTTTCCTACATGTTTGGTCAGAAGAAAGGGGCAAAAGATATATTTAAAGGAAACAATTAATTGATTTTGCAATTATTGTTTTTTTATGCATATACCAGTAAGAGTTCGTTGGACCCCAATCAATGGATAGGTAAAACCAATTTTAACAAAACACAATGATTAAAATTTACAATCAGCACATGTTCACAGCTGCACTTTTGTGACAGGATGTTTCAATTTTAAAAGAAAGGCCACGGGATTGTGAATTGTAATGGACATACCTCTACTTCTTTTTCAATTCTGTTGTGACATGAAACCAGTGGCTATTGTGGTTGGTTAAACCTGCTTAGTCACTTGTGTGGATTTGAAAATGACCTTTACTTTAGTGGCTAACTTCAACAGTCTGACAGCAAGTGAGACACAGAAAATGAGGATGACTGACAAACAGATGTAACTCAGCTTGCTCATTTACTTAATACTCATTTTCACTCTTTCACTGTTTCTACTCTGGCCTGTACTATTACTGCTGCTGCTGCTGCTGCTGCTGCTGCTGCTGCTGTTGCTGCTGCTGCTGTTGCTGCTGCTGCTGCTGCTGTTGCTGCTGCTGCTGCTGCTGTTGCTGCTGCTGTTGCTGCTGCTGCTGCTGCTGGCTGTGCATGATGATCAGCTGGGTGCTTATATTTTACTATTTTTGAACTACATATCTTCACAGCATCAGCATTACAAATGTCCCATATTTTCCATTACCCATCACTGGTTTCTTTATAACACCTTTTTTTCTGCTCTCTGGCTCAGTATTGAACTGATACATGATAAGACTCAATTACAGTTTACTGAACATACTTCACTATAATCTCACTTTATACAGTTTTGCAATTGTGCATATGGTTTTGCTCTCAGCACATAACCCAATGAAGCCCCTCTCAGTGGCCTATGTGTATCCTGTGGGCAGACGGTGGTGAGCTGATAACTGCCTAAAAAAACCCAACGGAAAGGAAACACTACTTTATGTGATAGCCATCATAGATAAAGTACCATAGCAGTACTATAAATCCTCCCTACTGATCTGTCTGTTTGGCTTGACACAGAATCAGTGGTTCGCTCATTCACCATGTACAGAAATACACACACAATATACACAGCTGCAGGTTATTGCTTAATTACTTACCCTCCTCTTGAGTCCAGCTGGAAATGTTTGTGCTCCATTGACTCCACAGTCCGGTGCTAAATTTGGATCGGGCTCTGAAATGGTACAACGTGTAGGGCTCCAGAGAGGAAATGGACTGGTCCTGAGCTGTACTCATCTGCATCCCCCATTAAGTAAAAAAAAAAGAAAAAAAAAGAAAAAAAAAAAAGAAAACAAAAAGGATTTTTTTCATCTTTTATTCATTGATTTAAACTCACTTATTCATTTTCCAACTCAAGATTTCTGCTTTTGGTACAGTGCCAGTGTAGGATCACATTGTAAGAACAACTGATTAAAGGTCAAATTTTATCTTATTTATGACAGTTGAGTGTCATTGTGAATTCATCTCTGTACACATCAGCCTGACATTCACATCTACCTCTTAATTTGAATCAGCAGTAAAACTTTTGAGATCTAATCATGAACTCTACATCTTCAGGGGCTTAGGTGACCTTGTGCAAAATGCCTTGCAACAACTCAGAGTTTGAAAGTTTACAAAACCTGGACCAATTTGAAGCATCAAGGCATCTTACTTGTTCTGGATAAGATGTCCATGTCTCTTCTGCTGCTTTGTATTGGATCTCGAGGTGTTGAGTCCTCACAGGCTGCTTAGCTTTGATGATGCACTCCCGGGAAGAGCATGTGGGTTGGCCAAGAATAGGAGGTGGTGGCATTGCTGCTCAGATTAACATAGCCACCACAATGAGAACAAAAGTCTTGAGCAACTTTCAGAAGATTGACACACAAGATCAGCTTTTTGATGTTTTCTTTACAATAAATGATAGAATTCCACTGCATCATTGCATTAGTTAAAAGAAGGATAGAGGGAGTTTATCAATCAACATAAACTTTAACATTAAAGTATAAAAGAAATACCCATTTCACTGCAAAGCCGGTTTCAAGTCTCAGTCTCAATATCATTATCATTTCATGCTACACAAACTACTCGAAACTTTCAAGGCATGTGACGAACTAACCCTCCCTATGCAGACGTTGTCAAACACCAAACAAACCGAGGTCCCCGAAGCTCAGCAGTTAATGTGGATCTTACCAATGTCACTGAGAGTGTAGTTGACAGTGGGGGACACTGCAGAGCCTAGCTGATTTTGGGCTTGCACCCACACAGAGATGAGTTGCACAGATCTCGACACAGTAAAAGTTACTGATGGTGAACCAGTTGCCCTATGGGAGACTTTGTGTACATCTGGTCTACCTGTGTGATTTCCCGACAAAGTTCTCACCCTGAAAGACACAAAAAAAGTCAAATTTTATTTCACAGCATAGACCAGATCATTTTAAACTGTGCTATGGGATGTTTAGCGACAGATTTCTTTGAAACTCACCACAACTCCAAACTACTTCTAAGATAAGTATCCCGTCCTCTATTCCATCCACAGAGCACAACTCCACTTTTATTATCTGTGACCTTGTAGATACATGTAATATTTTTAGGTTGATCTGGTGGGTCTGAAGGAAAAAAAGACAAAGAGGAATTGAATGAAACCTAAATACTGAGTTGGTTTTTTTTAATGTTTAAAAGTGCAGCAAAAATATTGCCGGCGCACAAGTTCTCTTTCCAACACATTAGTAATATCCAGTTAGGACCTATAATTATCAGTCATTATTTAAAAATTGTCAGTAAAAGTAATCCATAAAAGCAAAAATGTGCATGTTATCATTACATTGCTTTGACAGGTTTAATCTTCATGAATGTTGGATGTGTCATGTCAGAACAAGTGTTTGTGTTGATAATATTGTGAACATGTTTAAAAATAGAGACTGCAGACTCCAAATGTGTCAAAAGAAAAAAAGAAGTTGTTTTTTCTTCCAAGGTAGAAAACAGCTTTGTGGTCAAAATAAGCAGCTTTTCACAGTTGGCTATATGACCACTGTTCTCAGCTACAACATGTGAACAACAAGAAAGGAGAACCAACTGTGCCTCTTTTTTTACAGCTCTTGTAGCTTGAGTTAGAGTCATGCCTTAAGATGAATGTCTCGTCCTGAAACACCATGCACTGTAAAATCCTCCTGCAAGATTCTATCCTCAATTCACATGAGATTTAAATGAGAATAATGTGTAAATTTGGGGATCTCCTAACTGTCAAAGTTGCTGGCTCATGTTGAACTTCTCTTAAGGTATGGTGTATGGTAAGTCATACGCTGAAAGTTTCGACAGTCGTCTCATTTGAAATAGAACAGTCTTAAATTCAATTAAACTGCTGCATAAACAAACTTTGCAGTGGGGTAAAATTTTCCGAAACAAATGCTTTACTGCATCTTTGCTTCATACTCACAGCCAACTGAGATGTCCAGTCCACAGGGGTCCAGTTTAGGAGAGCAGTTACACTGACAGCTGTATGTTCTGTTCTTTGTTATGTTCACCACATAAAAGTATATAGTTGTAGAATTCAGTTCTGTGTGGCTCTGTAGTGTGGGTGGGTGGTCGCTGTACATGGATCCCTTGCACCTGCAGTTAAAGGTGCAGTACACCCTAAAACTGGAGTCTCGCTGCACAACAGGTCCAGCGCTGGACCAGATGGAACAGGATTTCTTACCTTAGAAGCAGATATAATGAATTATATTGTCTTGCAATGAGATGCTCATAATGTCTATATGTAATAAGGTGGTTACATGAACGTAACAGATTATTGATTGTTTATGTGTTGAATTTGGAGCAGATGAGGAAATGTAAACCTGCAAACCTGTCTCATGCAAAAACCCTTAAAAAAGGAGATTTTGTCCAACTTTTATCTCCAAACAATATAAAGGGGAAAAGGGCACATTAGAATGTATCGTCCATGCCAACAGAAAGAAGCTTACCTATGCAAAGCTGCACCGCCAGCAATATAACGGCGCTGATGATAGACCATGTTTGGAATATTGTCGCCATGAGAAATGAGTAACTACCTGCTTATGTGACTCTTACATTGTAGCAGGAGCTGCTCATTTTATCCTAAAACAACCGGGAACGCACAAACAGATTAGATCGGTTAATATGTAAGAAATAAAGCAATTTTGCAGATAAATGATTCTAATTGTGATTTTAAAAAAAAAGTTTATCTCTAGGAAATCGTTGGGTGCTTTGTAAATATTCCCCTTGACTTAAAGTGTGACTATATCCCCACAACTCGTCTTTTCATATCAAATCATAATCAAATCAATTTGAAGCACAGATGCGTGGACAGATGTTGAGCGCCGGACTGAAATGTAGCTGCGTTCAATCGATGCTGATCTTGAATGAAGAGCAGGCAAAAAGAAACCTTGGGTATACTCACCGAGACATCAGAGCACAGCCTTACACCCACTTCTCTCGAACCCTGAGCCCTTTGAAGCTCTGTCCATCATCGCGAGTCGCCCTCAGCACTTCTCTACGGAACGGCGCGTCCTGCGTGCGGTAAAAAAGTGGAAGCGGTGACTCCCGTGTCGGCTCCGCCTCTTCTGCGCTGAGTTTTAAGTCACAACTTCACCCAAATCAGCCAGAGGGGCCAAACTCACGCAGTCACACGGCAGACACACATCGCTCGGACAGAGGGAGCTTATAGGTTTTTTAAACCTCAATTGTACGATACGTTTGCATAGCTTCCCTTTTAAAAAATGCATGTCTAAGTTTGATCCTGTCTGGTTTTGAATCCCAACTCGAGGATGACGGGAGCTCTTCGGACAGATGTGTAGACAACGCAGCTGTCACTGGAGCAGTTGTCACTGGGGCAAGTTATCGCTGGGGCAGTTGTCGCTGGGGGCAGTTGCAAAAGCACAACACATTTACCGTCACATTTTCCACACAGCCCAGAGTCACTCAACCGTATCCACATGTGTAATGTGACGCGACGGGGGACTTCCCCCTATAGACGCGCCACGTTTCACCTTTTGGCGCACAAGCACAGTGCAAGGCTCGAGTAACAACAACAACAACAACAACAACAACAACAACAACCAAAACAAAAATAACGGCACCGTTACGCACAAGCAAACGAACATCAGCGAGGTGACTTTAACTACTCTTACAGCTCGAGCGTGTGTGGGCGCAGGAGAGACCCTCTTGAAACTTTGACTGGTTAGGAGGAAGTGAAAAAACTCCCAGGAAGTCCTAGAAACCGGCGTCAAAGTGCAGGTGGTGCACGTACATGTAGAACTTGTTCTGACCTTCCACGGAGTCATCGGCAGTACCAGGGAAACCCGGGCTGACTTTTACCACGGGTGTGTTTTGGAATCATTTCTCACCCGGTGTCACATCACAGTCTTCACGCTGAAGAACGGCTGACATTAGAAAGATAAAGGTCACACCCTCATATTTGAATATGAGCAACACTTTCAGTCGGTGATACAGCATATAGGTTATTTTCTCTAGCTAACTGCACATGGATGATAGGGAGTTATACTTCTTAACTTCCAATTTTGTATTTACTTAAGGTGGTTAAACAAACTATGGGTATGATATATAACTATGACAAGCTGTGACTTTCTTCAGGGTTGATAAATAACTTGTAAATTATGAGTCAGTCAGTAATAAAGCAGTTGTAAGAACATCATTCTGGTTTCCAGGTTGTGTAAAACCTATTTTACTGGTGTACATCCTCTTCCAGTATTAGGCTTGGTTTTATTCATAACTGTTGACCTGATGTTTTATTATAAAGTGTGAAAATCGCAATCCTTCATCAATAATTTAGCTTCTCACCGGTTCTTGCAAATCATTAGCACTGCAATTACAGTCTTGGTCGAGATCCTTTATAGCTCTTTTGTAGAAGTGGCTATTGGAGAGGCTTGATTCATGTTTTAAAGAGCTTAATAACTGCACTATGACTCTACAGCCATGCTTTATGCTAGTAGTGGCATATGAACATGCTCAGAGTGACAATGCTAACAGATGTTGGCAGGGGTAATTTTTACCATATCCATCCTCTTAGTTTAGCATGTTAGGAGGCTAGTATTTCATAATTTGCACTAAACACCCAATACAGCTGAGGCTGATGGAAATATCATTAGTTTTTCAAGTACTTGGTTTTGAACCAAAGAACTGGGCAAATTAAAGTTTCGTCCTGATGGTGGCGCTAGTGGGGAAGTCAGAGGATCACTCAAGATATTATATTTTATCCTGGGGGTCATGAATGTCTGAACCGAGTTGTATTTGATTTAAAACCACAGAAGTCAACTTCATGCTTGAGGAAGAGTCCGGGAATCAACAAAATCCTTAGCATCATCTGACAACCATGAGTGTGATTACAAACAATCAGACCCACACCGCTGCCGTCCATAGAGCTATTTGCAGGTAGATCTGCACCAGCCAGAGGGATTTTTCACAACCTGACGTCCCCAATATTGGTTCTCAATTGACATTAACAAACGATTAGTTAAATATGTCTTTAGAAAAGATGGTGCCAACATAACTACAGCGAGGAATTGCTATACATTTACGAATATCGTCTTTAATCAAACTCAATTAACACATTTGTTTTTTAACAGCTGATTGTAGTTACAGATCATCTAAAGCATGATTTTCTTCTGATCTCACAAAGTCACCGAGGTCGACACTCGGCAAAGTGGTGCTGGAGTAATGCTTTTTTGAGTCAGT
The DNA here is from genome assembly GCA_016859345.1 of Istiophorus platypterus. Lineage (NCBI taxonomy): Eukaryota > Metazoa > Chordata > Actinopteri > Istiophoriformes > Istiophoridae > Istiophorus > Istiophorus platypterus. Next base: position 8,883,581 of record CM029123.1, on the reverse strand, counting down.
TGAGTACTGCAGATTGTCCTGTTTGGGTCATGCCCATCATCCCAGCTATCTCTGTGTGTCACAGAGGGCAGCGCTGCTGACAGCTATGATCTGAGGGAAGTAACCGCCAGTCAGTATTGTCTCAACTGTATACTGAGACAAACAAGGGTTTGGCATGTCAGGAGTCATTCTGAGACCCTGTTGTATCTGCAGAGAGGGAGAGTCCCCATGTACCTCGTTCTCAGCCCCCCTCCTCCCCACAAAGGAGCCTCTTCTCAAGGAATCTATTGTTTCAGGAGTTTTAGGGTGCAGAAGGTCGCCAAGAGAGCTGAGAGTCGATCCCAAGGGTGTATCAGAGAAATCAACCTCCACACTGGACAGCAAGCCTCCAATTAATCCTCCAAATACACCTGAACACATGACTTCCTCAGCATTCACTAGTATGTCCCTCTGCTCCTCTTCTGTCTCCTTCACCTCCTCTCCTTGTGAAGCCAATGGAGCAATCTGGGGTTTGTAGCTGACATGTTCCAGCTGGCTGTCAACAAGCATTGTCCCAGTCTCTGATGCTGTTAAAGGTGTCTCTGCTGTGGGTTTTCCTGATCCAGGCTTGGAGACTTCGATTTGGATGCTGGGATAAACGTTGTCCATCCTCTCCCGGGAGATCAAAGTAATGGGGGACAGCGGAGGATCACTGTGATCAGACGAGAAGGACAGTTCGCTTCCTTCCTGCTGGAGACAGAAAAAAAAAAATTTTGAAAAACAAAACATAGCAAGATCTGATCGACTCACCTCTAGCAACAAATGCATTGCAAATGTGTTAAACAAAAAAGCGTCATCAAGTCTCTTGTTTTCACTTGCAGCAGATCATAACGTTGCAGTCAAAAAAGCAAAGTAGCTGGTTGCTGTAGAGGTGAAAGCATAAAGTAACGGCCAACATCACTTCCTATTGTAGTCTAGAGTGGTAAACCTCAAGAATTTATAGTGATTTAATCATATTTCAACATTTTATTAATAACACATTGGACAACACATAATTCTGCTCTTATTACCTGTGTTGGTACAATTCTTGCAGATGTAAGCTGTTACTGTTTTGGTTATTCTTGTGACAGTAGCTCACACAAAAAGAGGGAGGAATGATAGTCAACACAGTTGGCTATATTAGCTTGCTTTGGTTACCTGCAGTAGTCTGATGGCATTACTGTTTCCCAGTTTTGGTAAGTTTTGATCAAGCCAAGATGGTCCCCAGGATATGCACCTCTGTTTAATCCTAAAACAGAAAGACAATTTTTTAGTATTCTGCCACTTAGACATGGCAAACACATTTGATGACAAAGTTATAATGCATTATGCCTGAAGCATTTGATAGACATCTTGACAGCCAAAACCACCTTTGAGAATGCTTTTGCTAAATGGCGTTGGTTTTTGTCCATGTTCATTTTGTCGGTTCTTGTTTTACATTCTCAGTTTTTGGTTTGGTATTTCATGATTCCAGTCTGGTTACTTGTAAAAAAAAACCCCTGGCAAATTCAAAATCCTTTGCAGGAGACTGTGTTTATGCTAACAGAATACTTCTACTGTTATTAGATGATGTCTGTTGTCTGTGATGATGACTGTAATTTTCCACGAAATAACAAATATATTAAAGCATTATTTCTGAATAGATATTTCTGAAAAAATACCTTTCCCTCACACAACTCCAGCACATCAGGTTGGCTATAATCGCTATGATGAGGGTGATGATGAAAACAGTCACAATCATCAGGCCAGCTGAAAAAATGAGAAGGAAAATATTGAACAGTTAAGTGGAGTAGCTGTCAGAGTGTTAAGAAAAAAAGTTCTCTCATCTTCCTGTTTAGAGCTTCCTTTGGCTCAAATGAAATGAATTGGAGCTACAGTTACAGGCGAATGCATTTGAAGCATAATCATTGGTGTTTGTGTTTTTAAAGGGAAAATAGTACAACGGCACTAAACTGACCTGCAGGGGCTGCAGGCTGAGAGGAGACCCGGCTGCCCCGCGGCCCTTCTCCTGCTGAGGTGGATGCAGTCAGCTGCAGAACTAGAGCTCCCTCAGGACAGACCAGCCACATCTGTCTGGGGCCAGAGCCAGGCACAGTCACTGGAGGGAAGCAAATAAGATTTGTTTTTGTAATAGCAGCACTATTTTGAAATTTTGAACATCTACAGAACCATGGCAGATGAACGAGCAATTCAAAAAAACTGCAAGAATTCTGCAAAAATCTGCTGAGAAAGCTTGTGTGATGTGATCGAAAGCTGCCAAACAGCTTCCAAATGGACCTTGTGGTGAGACTAGTTTGTCAGATTTGAATGCTGGCGAACAGTCGGCTCTAAGATCGCATTCTTGACTTCAGTTTATCTTTCGTTTTGCTAAAGAACTTCAATTTGCAGGAGAGCCCCAGAGGATTTTTTTGTTTTGAGATATACGTAAAAAGAGCAGAAGAATAAAGCAACATATTGGAGTAAGTCGGAACAAAATCTCAATGAAATGACTTAAGGAGAGAACAATGGCATCCTGTGTACACCTGACATGTTTTATTAGAGAGAGGAAAGGGTCAGCTCTCAGGTGCCTTTATGCTAATGTTCCAGAGATCATGTGTGAAAGTCTGGTTGGTAACAGACTTTATGGTTGCTTGTGTGCATGTAACCACGATTTCCTGTTCATCATCAAAACCACTTCTAGAAAACTCCATGATTCACTGAAGACACTGAGAAAATAATGACAACCACTGTCTGAAACATCAGTGCGCTCACTACTGAACATCCGTATCCCTCAGTTATTCTCTATGTCAAGAATTTCCCAAATACGTATTCAAACAGACTGGATTAGCACATCAACCAGATCAGATTTGGATAAAAGGAGATATAGATCAGGCACTCCGAGACCAAACTGGCAAACGTTAATGTATGATGATGCATTTTCTTAATCAGTGTTATAGCTTTGAATGCTGTATCATCTTTGTTGGATATTGAAGCTCCCCTTCCTTATGTTTGTTTAAATAAATAATTAATCACAAAAAAACCCAATCACCCACCACGCTTGAAATTCAACTAATTACTGGAAGTAAGAGCAGAAAAACCCTGCTGATGTACTGAAGCTTTGGGGGAGGGGAGTATGAATGGAATGCTGGTTTCACACTTTCCATTATGTAGCTGTGGCTTGCAATACTTGCATACTATTGCATATATGATTTCCGACACCTGTGCATACACGCAAGTGTGCTAGCCAGACTAAGGTAACGTTCATACTTATCAGCCTGAGGTTAAATGAGCATCACACAGAGCTCTTGACGTATAAGAGCAGGAAGTGACTCACAGCAAAGTTGTCTTTCCTTCAAACTCTTGAATCAAACCAAATTGTAATTTTATTGTGACGGAGCAAGTCAAGATCAACACATTATAAAAAGCAACTTATTGACATTGGTTTAGAATTTTAATTTAAGGTTATGTGCATCCAAATTACAAAAAATCTCACATTTTTCATTTACCCGTGTGGTATGAAGCCATGCAGATAGATTAGGATGAATTCGATTTCTATAGTATCTATATCTGAGGTATAAGACGAAAGGACACAGTACACGTGCTCACCACTGAGTGCCGTCTTGTTGGAGTCCAGCGTCTGGACATAGAAGGTGTAGTTTGTGATGAAGCCCCTCTGCTGGTCTACAGGCAGCTCGTCCCACAGGACCAGGATCCGCCTGGTCTCATGGGATAACACCATCATGTTAGGAGCAGAAACTGGCTCTGAAAAAGCAAACAACGAGACAGAGAGCGGATGATGGGTGAAGAATCCCTGTGCAAAATCTATCATGATAAACTCATTTATTGAGAAAATGTCTATCTTTTCAAAACTGGTTTAGAGGACATGCTGAGGCTATGAATCTTACTCTGCTCTTTGGAGTAAACCAGGCGGGATGATGGTGCACAGACACCTCTGGTGGTCACAGCATACAGAGAGATATTGTATCTCACACCTGCAGCCAGACCTGAAACAATACAAGAAAATCAAACACTCTCAACTCTAATTGACAAATATTCCATTCTGATGTGAACCTGCAGCTGTATTAAGACCCTCATATTAATTTTATATCCTCATTGGGTGTTGAAATGATAAAAGCAGAAACTAGAGTAATTCACCAATTAGCCACAAGAGGCCACTGCCTGATCTCAGTTGACGCCCTTGTGATTCTGTACCTGTGATGGATGCATTGTTTGGATTTTTGTCCAGCTTTTGCCACTGCAACTCTGTCGCAGGTACACTCATCCACTCTACTACATAGTGCAGCAGTTCCCCTCCAGATGTAGACCAGTGTTGGGTCCCTGGCCACGACCAGGAGACGAGCAGAGCACCGCCATCAGCTGCGGGAGCCAACTCTCTCAGAACAGGTCCCATAGCACCTGAACAGAAAGTGATAGTTTTTAAGACTTTTACAATTCAAACTTGCTTTACTAGGTTTTGCCTTCTGTGTCAAATATCTGTGTACTTGAGTCTTTGATTGGCACATCAGCTGGTGGAGAAGACCCATATGAGGTGACAGCACTGATGCTCAGTTCTTGAACCTCTGTTGGTACCTGAACTGAACACTGGCTTGAAGTTGCAGGACAGGTCACTTTCTGTTTCTGATCATAAGCCAGAAAGATTTTGTATTGTTGCACCTCGCCACTGTAGTCCTCTGGAGGTGGAGGCTAGGAAAGAAGTCCATTCATCACAATAAGGTTTACTTTTCTGCATCATCCAGTAAGAACATTAAAGGAATAGTTTGGCATTTTGGGGAATATCGTTATTCTTTTTCTTGCCATAAGTTAGACAAGAAGATTGATACTACTGTCACATCTCTTAGTTGAACATGAAGTCCCTTTAAAGTTCACTAGTTAATATGTCATATCTTGCTTGTTTAATCTTTTTTTTTTTAAAAAAAAAGAAGAGTAAAAACAATAAGCTGTGGTTTTACAGAGGGGTTATGTACCAGACTAATACTTGTCTGGGGTAAGTCAAGGAGGTCACTGTGAAGAAGGGGTAGCAATCACTTTACCTAACTCTCTGCAGGGAATGGAATAAGTATATTCCCCAAAATGCTGAACTATTCCTATTTGATGTAACTTTCTGTAACAAAATAGGCAATTTCAGTGCAAAAGCCAGTGCTAATGAAGAGTAATGACACATTACCTTCCAAAAAACAGTCAAATTCCGCAGACCATTTGACCTGAGGCTGCCGAACATCCTCCACACATGCAACTGCTGAGATGGACCTAAAGATAAGTTTAACCACAAGGTGTGAGCTGTTTCATGATTGACCACAAACTGGCATAATATCACATTTAGTTGCCTTTGTTACATGATGAGTAAGAACTCTGTGGTTAAGGTTGCTAAGTTACCTTTTCCAGGGCTTCTCCCTGTCACAGATGTGCTCCATTTGCTGCAGACTGACCTTTTGCTGGGGGTTGACCTGGGCGTGTTGCTGGGCACGCCAGCACATGTAAGTACTGACACTGACTGACATATTCTCATCTGGAACTCATATTCAGTCAGAGGCCTCAAGTTGTTCACTCTTATCAGACCTTCACCAAGTTCTGTTTCCTCTCTCAATTCCTATAAAACAAGTGATTAGGTCACCTGGACACTGTCCAATAAAGGCTGATATTGCAAATAATCACAAAGCTATCACTTTACCCAAAATCCATTGTGTGTGCGAAGCCTGACATAGGGTGTGAGATGCACTGAGGATTCAAGGGTTTTCCACTGCAACACGGCTGCTATGGAGCCGTTCCCAAATTCTACCTGCATAATATGAGGGGTCTCTGGTTTCACTGCAATACAGAAGAATGTAGAAATAGCCTAAGTATGCACAAGTGATGGTGATTGAGCAGTGTGATTAGTTCTCAGCACAGCCAAAATTCTCCAACACAATATTACTAAAACAGTAATTGGTAATTCAATAATGACTCAACAAGTCAAGGTCGTTGAAGGGGATGTTAAAACTGGAAAAAGTTAACCGAAACAGCGAAATCAGTGGGCCGATGCACTGGTTCACTAATTCATTTCAAAGAGGTATTACAAAAACAGAGAAACAGTTTTCCTTTTAGCCAGATTACACATTAGTCAAACGGGGAGAACAAAACAACAGTCTCAACCCGACGCTTTACAAGATGTCTTATTTGTTAAGAAAATACTGGACAATTCTGATAAAACATTTTTTCATAAAAAGTGTGTTTATGTAAATGCATAGTCATTCATAAAGATATCTGTTTGGCATAAGTAAAAGGTTACCTATGTCCTTCACACACAGGATGAATAGATCTGACTGAGATGCTCCAAAGTGGTTGTAAGCAGTGACGATCAACTGGAATTTAGTATTTTTATCAAAAATTCCTTGTGGTATGGTGATTTCTTCAGCATCCTGGATCTGGTCTAAATGTATCTGGGTCCCATTTTCTCTGAAAACGTGTTTTTAAACAAAAATCAGGTTCAGAAGCATATATTAAGCCTTGGGAAGAAAACAATTAAAAAAAAAAAAAAACAGCTTCCTTTGACTTTAAAATGACACCAAAACCTCTTGACTGAAATGTTGTAGGTTGTAGGGATATATGTTTTCTGTCCTCTCTTCCATGAGCAGTCTATAAAGGTTGAGCTCCTTGTCGTTTCACAGGTAATATTTTCAGGCTTATCTGGAGGGACTTAAAGGGACAAAGATGTGAAAAATAGGAAAATAACAAAAAGCAAATCATTGTTATTTCGTTGTATGTATCAGGGAAAAACGAATACTATTTCTTTCCTATGTCTTTGGCACTGTAGTACTCCCATGTCTTTGGTTTCATATGCTGATTACAGTATGACAAACCAAAACATGTGGCTCACTGACAAAACAGTGTGTGATGACTTGTCCTTGGGGAGATTAATGGGAGCAAATGTTCAAATCAACTCTTTTGAAAGTCCTACAGCTTCTTTGAATTTTAAGATAGAAACCACTTTCAAACTTTAAAAATGTCACCACAATAGGAAATTTTATGTTGTCTCTTAAAAATCACATTTTATGCTTTATGAAGCCTCTTCAGGCTGGGTAATATTAATTGAATAGATATGTTCATTCACTTATTCTGCTACTATTGTTTGGATGCTTTCTTTCCTTTTCCTCAGAAGAAATAGGTTTGACCAGGTGTGAATGGTGTTAACCATGTGTGAATGAGCAGTTAGTCTCAGATACATGGCTGAAGCCCCAGGTACAGGCACATCTCTCTAGCCACGTTTTCCGCCCAGTTGAGAAACTTTTTATTTTTTTGGGCGGGTAAAGTTTTTTTGGACTGGTTGTTACAACCGGGGATATTTTGATATACAATTTGTGAGATTTCGAGCAATGACGAGATACGTTACCACAAACTCAGCCTCCTCCTCTCCTCTGATGAATTTGATTAGATTGACATGCCATGGCAGATGACTGCCGAAATCAACTGTCATTTAGGTTTATTGGTTTAATTAAGATGAAACTTTTTTGTCTCTTCAAATTATTCTTCGGTCATGTTTAGATTTGTTCATAAAAGTGAAGACTTTTAACATTACCCATCCATGAAACAGCATGCACACATACACACACACTAGCTACCATCCAAAAACATTTTAGTCCTTTGCAATGAGGAAGTAACTTATAAAGATTTGTTTCTAATTTTTGTTTTTATGCAATTATGTATTTGCACATTTATTTTCTTATAAGTACTGTTTCTTTTTAATATATAGTCTTATTTCTACATGACTGTAGATATGAGAGCTAAGTGTACATACGCCCACCGTGTAGGTCCAGTCCATTGACTATTCGAGACAGATGGTTGCTCTTCAGCTTGCAGACTACTTTAGATTGTGGCACCCGTACAGTGGGCAGATTAAACATCACTGTGGTGCAGTTGACTTCCCTCCCATCATCCACAGCCTCATCATTCAGCTCCAGGGATAATTTGAACCTGGAAGTCAGTAAGATAACTGCATCTGAACACATCTTTTGCTATTTTTTTTCTCAAGAGGGAGAACATTACAAAACAGAGTAACATTTTTGAGATATCTGCATGAATTTTATACATAATCATAGATACAGATGGCATATTATATTCTATTTCTACCATCCCTACCTCTGTTGACAGTTTTCAATGTGGCAGTACACTCTCAGGTTTGAGCCTATGAGGAAGAGGGGTGCTGGCTCTACAGTCAACTTGCCCAGTGCCTTGAAGCGCTGGCAGCCAGCAGGGAGCAGAGGGCAACCTGACCAGAAAAGACAGATGCTGTAGGTTTTCATAGCCGTCATCCAAGGCCGAGGAGTTATGTTTGGTTTTTGTTTTGTTTTTTGGATTAGAATTAGCTGGTGCATGTGAATACTCACTGCACAGTAAGCATGTTAACTATAAATCCCATCAATGCTGATGAAGACATGATTCTGAGAAACATACAATTTCCTCTCTTCATAAATGCATGGTTGAGCCCTATTACTGGCTTTGCAATTAAGTATGCCATGAAAGGTTTGAGACAAAAGATGCATGTCTTCCCATGATTATTTGACTGTTACACAAACGATTTTAACACTTTCTATATCCCTGTTCAGGCTAGATCTTCAAATCAGAATGTAAAACCCCAGTAGCTACCAAATAGTGATAGAGCTAGTTTTCTCACTGAATCAGAAACTGAGCTGCACCAGGGAACAATAGGCTAATAGTTAGTGTGGCAGTGCCGTAATATACTCACGCTTGATGGAAAAATTAAGAAGAAGTATGATTATACATCTCCAAATATTCAAGGACAGATTCATCTCATCTTTTTTAATCTCAAAGAACCCACGCAGGATGGATCAGCAACTGTAAACAGAAGGTACTCTTACTATTAATCACAAAACATTTCTCTCTAATGAAACTTATTACTTATTTCATGCATCATGTCCGTACATTAAGTCATCTTATCAAACTTACCTGAGCCATCTGTGTACAGGGGACGCTCTGGCTAATGTGAGGAGGCGACACAGTGTTGTGTTAAACGTCTTATCCTTTTCATGTGTAGCTGATAAGAAGTGCAAGCGGCTCCAGTCATAGTAGCTCTGTGACACGTGCTGTGGAAATGAGTTCTGATAAAGCTTTTCTTATCGTAACACAATAAGGGTTTTAAGCTTTGGTAACATCCTCCTCAGATGATTTGCTTTTTGAGACGCATCTGACTCAAGTGATCTTTTACATGCAAATGAAACATACTTAAGAGGCTACTGACCTAGTTTGGTGGTAAGTTGGAAAAGGCAGAAACTTGTTGAGTTCTTTGGTGTCCTACTTTGGTTGCCTGTTTTTTTCATAACCACAAATGTTCGGTTGACTTCAAATGTCAGTGTGCTAAGCACCTGTTCTCATTAAACATGCTGCTGCTAGCAAATACAGTGTTTGAACCAATATTTTACATGGTGTGTAATATCAGTAGCTACTTTGAAAAAGATGCTGACCTTAGTATCACAGCAACCTCATTGGTTTTCCTGGTGGTGTGGACGCCCCACAGGGTTTCTTACAGTAATTCGAAAGGGGCTGATGTAGTGAATGGCAATGGCTAATGAGTGCACACACTTTTGGTTTATCAGAAATCACACTAAAACATTTAAGTATATTTCACTGATGTCTCTGAGCTGGTAATAAGTATAAGTGTTCTGCCCTAAAAGTTCGAAATTTGAGGTTAGTAAAACAGACTTACAGTTTTAGTTTGAAAGAGGTCACTTCACATAAAAACCAGCCTCTATTCATTTCTCACTGAGCTTGTCGCTTATATTCAACGTCCCTCGGAGTGCTGACTGTGTTTGAGAAAAGATACCTTGTCGGGGTGCTGTGGTTTTTGTGATTTCCTTCTGCTAGTTATTTTCCATTTCTAATCTCAAATGCTTTGGAGGGAAAACCCGCAGTTTTAAGGCGGTGTGATATTCATGTGAAGATAAAAGAGTTTTCAAGATCGGTTCAAGTAAAAAATATCTGAAACTACAACTTTTTATACATATATGACAGAAGTTGGTGCTTGACAGACAGAAAAAACTCCAGTTAATGTTTTTTATTGAAAAGACAAACTTCATAAATCATAAAGCTGACTTGATTATCCAGTTTACTGTAAAACCAAATTCCTAATAAAAGCAGGTATCACACGTTGTCAATAATCACTCAGACAGGCAGTAACACATTCTATATTTTGTGGGAATTATCCACCTCTCAAACCTCAAACCGAAACCACTGTGTGAACACATGGTTAAGCACAAGCTAAAGATCTGTGTTATTTATTTATACACAAAAGTGTTAAAAAGTCTGAAAAATCCAATGAGCATGGGCGAGCAAAGCTAGAATACAGTTCCCTGTGTTTTACTTTTAAACTGTGATTTTTTAAGGATTTAATTGCATATATAAACACAGTAGATTATGTTAATAATATATAACGTTTTGTTATAAAAGCCTACTGATTGACAGGAAGAAAAGTACTTCCAAATTATGTTTTACTCAAACGATAGGAAAGTAAAAGAAAAGAAAAAGAAATAATATAGGAGATATTGTTGATTTATTTCACTGTCATTCACTGTGTTGAGAGACATCAGTGGTTCCGTCAGCGGTTTTTATCGTGGAACAGCACAAAGGCGGTAAGGTTTTGGGCAGAGAGTGGCTCCCAACCTGAACTCCAGACTGGGCTGCTCTCCAGCTGGTGCTGAGAAGGAAAACCTCTGAAGGAGGGAGGTAAAGAAGAGGAATAACTCCATCCTGGCGAGCTGTTCCCCGAGACACACACGCTTACCTGAGAATATTCAATACATCAGATGAATCAGAATCTCACATTCCTCAAGCGATTCGCTTTGATCGTGTAATATTCCTGCAGCTCTGGAACAGGATAAGACAGACACACTCATCCCCTCCTGACTATCTTATCAAATAATGTAAATAACATCATAGTAAATGATTATATGGACCATACTCTTTCTTTATTTTTAGAGGCTTGTAACCACTGACTAACCTGCTGAAAAGGGAATGAAAGCCTCTCTCTTCCTGAATTTCCCATCCTTGTCCAGAAAGTGTTTAGGGTTGAAGGAGTGTGGAGTTTCCCAGATCAACTCATCATGTAGGACCGAGTCCAGTGTGGGCAAGATAATGGTGCCCTGAAGAAATAATACCAATGAAAAAGGGCTGATCAAACTGAATTTGTTCTAGTTTATTTCTCATACTTGTTTTAACAAAAAATAAACTTTTTTTGCATTGATGTCGGCTTAAAAGTAGAGCTTTCAGGTTAATTTTTGGCCTTTTAAACAAACTAAAAAGTAATTACATTATCTAAAAAAATCTTTAAAAATTGTAAGATAAATTGTATTTCTTTTCAACTTCTTGTCAACTTTTTAAAATCTTTGAAGCCCACACGTTGTATGAGGTTGAGTACCAATTTTGCATAACAATTAGGTAAACTCCTGATTCAGATCATCTGATATGTTCCGAAGTAACAGAACAACTACTAAAAGGAGACTGTGATAAGATTATTTTTTCGAAACAGGTTATAATGAATTAGTATTCAGTATCTATTTTCAAATTATAAAACGAGTTTTCAAACTGAGAAAAATGAAAATGCCTACATGAAGCAATTGTCTCTAAAATCTGCACCTTGTACCTTTGGGATTGTGTACTTGTCGAGCGTGGTGTCCTTGTTTGCCATGCGGACCAAATTGAGAGGGACGATGTTCCCCATTCGCTGGATCTCATGGATGACTGCATCAGTATAGGGCATGTTTGCTCTGTCGGTCAGGGCGGGCAGTCTGGATTGACCAACCACAGTATCTATCTCGGTCTGGACTCTCTCTGCACATGGAGAAACAGAAAACAATATAAAATTGCACAGCCAGCTGAGGGGAAGATAATGTGCTATACATTCCCCACACTCTGTCTCCCGTTAAACACAGGGTTAACCTGTGGGAAATCTATGCTATTATAGAGTCATGTCAAGATGCTTTCAAAGGAATGGATGCAGGAATGGGGCAAACAGATATGACACACACACGTACACACACGCACACCTTGTTCATGAGGGTAGTAGATCATGTACAGCAGTCCCCAGTGTAAAGTAGTGGAAGTAGTTTCAGTTCCAGCAAAAAACAGGTCCAGGGTGCAAAAAGACAAATCCTTTAAATCAAAACCAGAATCTTTGTCTTCGTTCTATTGGTGGCCGAAAAAGACATTAAAGAGCATCAGCTGACATAAAGTATTTCATTAGAAAATGTATAAAGAACAAACACAATAAAGACACTTAAAAACAATAACCTCTCCCATTTCTATGAGGAAGGAGTCGATGTAGTCTCTTGGTGAGGAAGGGTCAAAGTTTTCTCTGTGTTCTTTGATCTTGATTTCGACAAAGTCAATTATCTTCTGTGTGAGAGCGAATATCCTCTGATGAGGTCCAGGCAGCCACTTCATGAGCAAGGGCATTGCGTTGTAAATCTAGAGAGCAGAAGAAAGACACCAGCTCGGCTGAAGGTCTGGGAACAGATATGAACTTGATCACAGACAGAAATGGAGGTAAATGCAAACATTGAACTCTGATTAAATCTGGCAAAACTAATGTTTTTTTCCCCTGAAATTTGTCAAATAATAGACATTTCCACTGGTTAAACCATCTCTAGTGGGTTTTCTATAAAACTTTCCCTAAAACTTTTATAGCTGAAAATTTACAGTGTGATTTGTTTTGTAAGGAATCCGGTAACAGTGTAATACTCACTAGTTACTGCTGGTAATTAAATATAGGTACAGGGGAAGAAATCAAGACTACAGTGTGTAGGACAAGTCAGTAAATGTTGGGAATTGTAGAGGAGAAATTACTCTCTATATAAATCAGTTTTAAGCATTTTTATAAATTCTAGGAACCTCCAGGTTACGGTACTGGGAAACAGAACTGATGTTTAAGGAAAACTGTGTTAAAAACCTTGTTTTATATTGAAGAGAAAAAATTAATTAAGTGTAAAAAGGAGAGAGCAGTTGATACCTGTTATTACAGCCCACATAAATGGCTCTTACCGTGTAATTAAAATAATTATGGCATAATTCTTGTCTCTGTTCCTCTAAGATGCCCAGGTCATTTATTCCCTTGTCCCCTATGGTCTTGTTTTCTTCCCCTGTACCTACATTTAGCTACCAGTAGTATTTTATTGGTACCTCATTCATACAACAAAATGACATTCAAAATCCCAGGCTGTATTATCAACTGTTACCAAACTTGCTTATGCATGCTTTAATAGCATCAGCATAAACAAACTAAACAAACTAAAAAGTAATTACATTATCTAAAAAAATCTTTAAAAATTGTAAGATAAATTGTATTTCTTTTCAACTTCTTGTCAACTTTTTAAAATCTTTGAAGCCCACACGTTGTATGAGGTTGAGTACCAATTTTGCATAACAATTAGGTAAACTCCTGATTAAGATCATCTGATATGTTCCGAAGTTACAGAACAGCTACGAAAAGGAGACTGTGATAAGATTATTTTTTTCGAAACAGGTTATAATGAATTAGTATTCAGTATCTATTTTCAAATTATAAAACGAGTTTTCAAACTGAGAAAAATGAAAATGCCTACATGAAGCAATTGTCTCTAAAATCTGCAACGCATGATAAACTTGTGAATTATAATGCAACGTTACCGATTAAGCCAGTAGTTCCTAACCCTTTTGGCTTTTGACCCCATTATTGCATAATGTTCATTTTAAGTCCAACACTTAATCCATTTTGCAAGTTTTAATAATAGCTTTTGAACACAGGACTTTTCCTTGCAATGGAGGATTTTTAGTTTGTCGTACTGGTAGTTTTGCTTAACTAGGAATCTGAGTATTTTTTCCACCACAGTTTCTCATTACATGCATTTTTATGTTTGATCATTCAGTTTCATGTTGACAATGTTGTTATGTAATCCCTTCACAGTAATGTTACTAAATTACATTATTAGCTACTATGGCCAGATTAATCCGGATTTTAAAAAGATTATGGCGTTTTGTTTGCAAGGAGGCTCACCTGTGCCCATATACCTCCCTCTAAGTACAGTAGCTCATTGAGCTTCTCAAGAATAGATTGGTACTTCTTGTCAGTGTACTCAAATCGATCCCCGAACACCAAGCAGCAGATGATGTTGGACACAGCACTGTTAACCGCTGACTGGGCATGAAAAGGTTTTCCTATGAAATAAAAAGAAAACATAGATTAGATAGACATAAACCTTGTTTAAAAAAAATTTCAAATCTTAGAATGTGTAAGCAGCCACATGAGAAGAAAGGTATGAGGCAATATGAAACACAAAGGTACCAGACCCCAGATAATGAAGCGAGGAAACAGTCACATACACGTTATCTAAGGCACATGGCCCAAAGCACTGAGGTGTTGGTGCATACTTCCGTGTTGCAAAGTTGAAGGTAAAGGGAACCTCCACATGGTAAAATAACATACAGCCCTCTAACTAGTTAAGTAGCACGAGTTGATTAGTTGCTGATTATTGAAAAAGAGGGTTGGTTTATTGCCTTGCTGAGCTGAAAAAGCTTCAATGAGATACAGGCACTCCTGCTGGATGGATGGCTCCAGGGTCTTCTTGCCCAAGCCAAAGTTTCTGAGAGTATGAAGGGTAAATCTCCTCAGCTGTCTCCATGTATAACCATTTGATAACAAAAGACCTTTTGGAAACACAAAACAGCATTAAACTGCTATGTAACTACTGACTAAATGCTAATATGCTTAACAAAATGTCATTCTGATGCTATTGACGTGACTAATCATGAACTAGCAGCAGTATAAATAAAATACAACAGACATTACCTTTACCCTCAGATAGGACATCAAATAGTGGTATGATGGGACGATCTGCGAAGTCCTCTCCTCTTTGGACCAGGGCTTCTCTCACAAGTTTGTAGCCATTAATGACCACAGCCCTTCCACCAAAGAGGCGGAGGCTGAAAACATTTCCATATATTGCTGCAAACTGAACACAGACAGTTTATGTATTTATGGATTTTTGTTTATGGATTTGGTTGATTTTTTTTAACGTTAGTGAGAACTAGCCTCTCTGAAAAATGACATTCTTGATACAAGCGTAAATTTGTGACTGCAGCTACTTGAATCATGCAGCAGAGCTTTCTCACAAATATTCAAATGTCTCATAAAGAGAAACAAACACATGACTGAATGCCTAAACCAGAGGACTGACTCAATGTGTAGCTTCTCCAGCCACCAGTGGCTGGTTACAGAAAAATCCAACAACTGTAAAGCCCAACATTCATTCTTAAAATGCAATTTCTTTTTCTCAAGAATAATTCTTAATACTTAATAAATTAAGTCTAGCGGTGATTCTTTAGGAAAATTTTAAGGGTAATAGAGAGCTCTATTTGAGGGCCAATTTGTGACTGTCCCCATGCGGACTACCTTTTGGACGACATGTCATCATTCTGAATAGCTTCAGCCTCATGATAACTTTGTAAATTGTAAAATCATGAGACTCCATTTCGGCTGTAACTCCGGGATCATTACCAAAATATTTTTTGATGTAAAATGTCTCCACAATTTGAATTAGGCTAAGATTCTCCCTGTCAGATCATCAAACTTCCCTTGGGATGAGAACCTACTAAAGACTGCCTGAATCTATAAAATGTCATAGAAGAGTGAAAATGCTCATCACAAGAGATTCCCAAAGAGATTCAACTGATTATTATAGACTAAGAGAATCATCAAATGTCTAGGGAAGCTGGAAACAGTGCATTTCTGCCTGAAAAAAAACAACTTAAATTATTAATATATTATTAAAATTTGGCCAGAGTTTTCACTCAATTGACTATTTGTTTCAGCTCTAACATAATGAACAGTGACGTCCCTTTGTCTCAGGATTTTTGCCATATTTGGGACTATGAAGAGTTGAGTGAAAAACCGAAAGGCTGTTGTTTTCACTGTCCCGTGGTTTTTTTCTTATCGAACATGAATATAGAGTTTGGACATTTTCCTGGGTGTTGGGCGAGTCGTAAAAATAACATTTGAAGCAATGACCTGAAATGTTGGTGTAACCCCTTTGGCTCAATGTCCAACTTAATGAGACATTTGATCGTAGGTAAACAGGAGCAAACAGTATGGTAAAGTTTGTACCCTTTATAAGATGATGATAATAATAAAAATAATAAAAAGTAACAATAATAAGAATGGTAAACTTGATTTAAAACCTAAAGCTTAAATCTTACAGAACTAAAATTGACCATTCACCTCTTTTCTCCACAATCATCTTGCACATGAGCTATTTATTTCCTTCATTTCCCGAGGGCACTTGCTTAAAAGGTGCAGTTGCTGTTGTTTATTGTTTTCACTTTCGGGGGATTTCATTTATATACAGATTAATTTATCATTCCAAAATGCAGAAAGTGAGTGTGCCTAGAGTGAAATCAAAGAAAAACAATGGCTAGTTGGAAAAATGTAAAAAAATAAATAAATCACTGTCTCAATCCCGAGGATGTTTATGGATTATGTTGCTGTCGTCTTGTTTTTCTCTTGTTTTTTTTTTTTTTTGTTGTTTTTTCACGTGTCCTTCGCACACCTGTTGTGTGTGTTCGTACTTCTCTGAGCTGCAGGTGAAGTCTGGCGGGACTGACGCGATGAAGGTCGCCGATCAGAGGAAGAGCCCGGGGCCCCGGAGGAAAGTCCGCCGGCGCTCGGTACCTCAGGGCATCGGCCAGCAGCAGAAAGACGCACGCAAAGATGAGGATACTCCAGCCGTCCGTCCACTGCAGGCCCACCAAGCTGGAAATCGTCTCCATTCCTCGGCTTCTCGTTTCTGCAGCGATCGTTCAGAGGCCACTGAGAGACACGGAGTGAAAGTGTCCCCGGGGCCACAGGGGTTTAAAGACTCCTCCCGGTGTTGTCTGACCGTCAAAATAAAAGTGCGTGTGCCCGTCAGTGCCTGAGCAACGATTTAGATCTGTACTTTATCTAAACCCGGTAATACAACAGTAAAGAAAAGCTCTGTCGTGGTTAGGCAGAATATTCTATTTCAGAATCATATGTAGTGAATGATTTGGTAACGAGTACGGATTTATTAACGTGTGAGCACGACTTTAATGTTGAAGTTGGTAGAGGTGAGGCTAACTGCGACTTCTGCAAACACTGCCGGGTAGTTTGCGCAATAACACATCATAACTTAGAGGTTGAGTGTATTTTCACTAATAATCTGAATTTGCAAAGTTACTAATAACCAAGGCTGTCGGGTAAATGTAGTAGAGGGACATAGAGGACATCTGCCTCTATAATGAAGGGGAGTGGAAGTGTAAAGTAGCATTAAGTGGAATACTAAAGTGCCAGTCCAGTACCTCAAAAATGGACCTTTCTTTCTGGAAAGACGTACAGTACTTGAATGCATGTACTGGGTGACCTCCTGAAACACTGCCCTTGTACATAGGATCTCTCTTTCTGAGAACAAACGTGACCCAAGGCTGGATTACCAGCTGGGTAAAGCAGACACCTGACCCCAAAGTCCCAGGCTGGGTGTATTTCAATAAGTTTGGTAATTTGACTTATTGCAAAATTGTGGGGAATTTGCAGAACTTAAGTACAAACTCAACTGATGTCGGCCCTGCATTAGTTGTTAGTTTCATGGCCCTATTTTTTAGAGTGACTCTGTGTCAAAAACGACTAATCAAAATCACCACAACCTTACGCAAATTTTTTAATCACAGAAGTATTGGTTGCGCTGGAAATGGAACTAATGTGAACTGTGCATACAGTCAGCAGCTACCTGGAAGAGTTCAAGCTTCAGCCTTGTTTTTCACTTCAGGGAGGAGATCAAAGTTCCCGTGAGAGGGAACCAGTGTTATATAACATTTCCTGCTGCTTTCCCCATTTTTCCTCCATTCCTCTCCCCATCGAAGTGAGACAGACCACCATTCTGCCTACAGGAGAAAGTGAGATTTTTCAGAGGCCTTTTTAAAGATATCTTTAGGATGATTTTTCAAGCAATTTTTGATATTATAGGCTTCACTGGTTGGCTTTTTTTGGGTCTGGTATTGTTACTTTTGTCTGATGTAGTAAGAAACCGGAAGCCTCACAACTTTCCGCCTGGACCCTGGGCTGTGCCTTTTCTAGGAAATGTTTTCACTGGAGTTGACTTCAAAACACTGGAGAGGGTGAGGTGAACTGCAACACTTTATAGAGAGTATGCACATGTGAGTGTTTTCCTAGAGCAGAGCAGGGGAGAGCAGAGTAGAACCAAGGGGCAATCTGGCTCACAGAAAGTAGCCTTGCTAACATGATGAGCACAAGGAATAACATTTAATACGAAGGTGTTTCCTTAATATCTGCCAATTTCATATCAGTGCATATTCGAATATTTTACCAAAGCCAAAGTTAATTTTTTGGCTGAGTGATTAAAGAAAATCATGCAGCTGTTCAGGGAAAATGACAGTAAATGACAGTAAAATTCAAATAACAGTTGTATTCAAAAAGACCACTACATAGGTTCAGGTGCACAGTTTCATAGTTTTCATAATGGTGAGCACATTTTTAGAGGCATTTTCAGCTGAAGGGTTTGAAAATCATTTAATACTTCAGTAGAGTTAAAGAGACTATGTGAGTTTTCAAAGCAACATGAGAAATTTAACAGAGTTCAAAACATCCCAAATAATCAGTGACAAATTTGAAAAACCATAAAATCATATATCAATCAATGACAACAGCTAACTTCATCATCACGGGGTAGCAGCATTCACAAGATTGTATTAACAGTATTATGACACAATGAAACAACAGAGTGAGACCAACATTTTGTAGCAGTAGTTTTAAAGAAGAGTTACTGCAAAGTTTGTCCTTTTCATGAAGTGTGTCTGTAATTGGTTCCCCTTTTTAAGCATTTCCACTGACAAAAAGTGTCTTCATTTCTATTTTTTATATAATTTATACGCTGAAAGATCTAAAATGTCTTAGCCAAACATTGCCTCTTCTGAAAAGTGATTTCCTCTCACATATAGCTTGCTCAGGAGTATGGCCCCGTGTTTAGCTTGAGGAGAGGCAGCGAGAGGATCGTGTTTATTTCAGGATACAAGATGGTCAAAGAGGCTCTTGTGAACCAGTTGGACAGCTTTGTTGATCGACCCATCATTCCTCTCTTCCACGTTGTCTTTAAGGGCATTGGTGAGTGGGTAAATAAATGGTGCAACAAACAGCTTTTCTCCAGATTAAAAGTAATTCTTTTTATTTAGTCTAAACCACGATTTTGGACAAATCTAACAATCTTGGTTCAGACGGCCAAGTCAAGTGGGACTTTATAATATGAATACAGAATTTCAGTATGTTGGTTCCTACACCTCATCCCTCACTACAGGGATGCACCAAACTCAGAATAGCAGAGATAAGGGAGTGACAAAACTAGCACAATACATGTTACTCTGAAACTACATCCATCAATCCCTGTGCAGAGCCTGTTTGCTTTGTTAATAAGCATATATATATATTTTTCACAGGCATAGCTTTGAGCAATGGTTACCTGTGGAGGAAACAGAGGAAGTTTGCTAACACTCACCTGCGTTACTTTGGAGAAGGCGAGAAGTCTTTGGAAAAACGTATTCAAGTGGAATGCAACTTTCTTTGCGAAGCATTCAAAGACGAGCAAGGCAAGTAAACAGCTCATGCGACTTCCCTAAAGTGTCACCATGTTTTAAAGCAAATTTTCTAGTATAATTTATCATCACTTGAATGAAATTTTGCCATAATCCCAGGAGGACCATTCAACCCCCATTATGATGTAACCAATGCAGTGAGCAACATCATCTCCTCTGTGCTCTTTGGACATCGCTTTGAATACAGCGATCAAAGCTTTCGCAAGTTTCTGGAGTTGGACAATGAGGCCATTTTGCTCGCTGGTTCTCCTCAGACTCAGGTGATTCCTGTCTATACCATTATCTTGTGATCACAAAACAAGCTGTAATGCTGATCTATAACTGATCTGAGCCTTTTTTTCCCAATCAAACAGCTGTATGACGCCTTCCCCGGCTTGATGAAGTACCTGCCAGGACCTCACCGGACTGTCCACTCCAACTACAATGAGATCCTGATGTTCCTGCGGAAGGAAATAGAGAAGCACCAGGAGGAGTGGAACTCTGATGACCCCCAAGATTATATCGATGCGTACCTGGCAGAGATGGAGAAGGTAAAATAATCTTACATTTTCATTAAAGCTAAGTGGGATACCGATAAACCGAATTAATTATTTTTCCCTACTGGAAATTTGAACAAAAAAGCCCATTCATCCATTGTTAATACCTCTAGTGCATGGAAAAAACATAAAATGCTACATCATATCATGCACAAAACAAGCCAATAGTATGGAAAGCCGTTGGTTTCTTTGACTGTCAAAGACCCTGCCCACCAACACATCTCCAGTCAGATTCAAATTCATCCCTATAAAAGATATATGTAGTTTTTCAGTCATCATGACTCCTTCAAAACACAAAGAATTACATGATCCTTCTTCAACTTGTAAAATCACCATATAAATGTAATCTGCTGCGGTTACGATGAGCCAACAATTTCAATGAGCCACGCCCAGGGAGAACCAAGCTTGTGAACCCACTCTTAATATTTAACAGGAAAAATAAGAGGTTAAATTAGTGTGAAAGAAAGTCACTGATCCAGTAAATGATTACTGTAAAATTTCACGTTCCATCATTGCGTAATCAATGTATGAAGTAGCGTCTAAAAGCACAGCCCTGAGTCATGAAAAAATGTGTTTTTTTCTGTTGAAACGCTGTCAGAAAAAAGAGGATCCTCAGGCTGGCTTCAATGTTGAAACTCTGCTGGTTTGCACCCTCGACTTGATCGAGGCTGGGACAGAAACATCCGCCACCACTTTACGCTGGGCACTCATATACATGATGCACTACCCAGAGATCCAGAGTAAGTCAATTCATCCTCATTAATCATGTTAAGAATTGAAGTATTCTAATAAAGTTCATAGATGTTTTTTCTGCTTTTTCAAGTGTAAATGACCGATGAGCCGTCTGCTGTCGTACTGACTCTGCTTCCTCGCTCAGAGAAAGTCCAGGAAGAGATAGATCGAGTGGTTGGACAGTCTCGCCAGCCCAGCATGGCTGATCGACCCAATCTGCCCTACACTGATGCTGTCATCCATGAGAGCCAAAGGATGGGAAACATTCTTCCGTTTGGATTCCCCAAAATGGCCAGTAAGGACACTACACTTGCAGGATATTTCATTCCCAAAGTAAGGGACTATTTACCAGACTCACCCAATGGGATCAATGTCAAGTTGTTAATTTTTCAAATGATTTATTTACAGCCGATGTCAAAAACATCAAACTCTTTTCCAGGGCACAACTATTACAACAATACTAGCATCTGTGCTGTTTGATAAGAACAAGTGGGAGACTCCAGATACCTTCAACCCTGAGCATTTCTTGGACTCAGAGGGCCTGTTCCGTAGGAGAGATGCTTTCTTCCCATTTTCAGCAGGTTTGTTCCGTACTCTTTGATATTAGTCATACTATCTGGCTTACAAGAATTGCTACAAACATAAATCAAGATGTAAGGAAATGTTTTGTATGTGAGAAATCTGCTAATCTAAAGCTGCTGAGGACTGTTTTCCCCCAGGTAAACGTGTATGTTTAGGAGAGCACCTGGCCAGAATGGAGCTTTTCCTTATGTTTACATCTCTCCTCCAACACTTCACCTTAACTCCTGTTCCTGGAGAGATGCCCAGATTGGAGGGGGTACTGGGCTTCACCAATTCCCCAGAGGAGTACAGGATGTTAGCCATACCTCGCTGATTTTCTCCACCTCTTCAGCTATTCTCATCTCAACCAAAAAACAATGAGTGGGATCCCCATATTCATTTTTGGAGCATGAAATCAAAGATCCTGTAAAGTAGAAATTGTAGAAACTATTAAGCCTGTTATCTTTGGTGAAGCATGTTATTGTTGTGTATTGTTAATGACTGCCCATCCAACCTGCAACTGAAGAACATTTTGCATAATACTGTATATGAACATTTTACCCCCAAACATAAATGGGAAAGAAAAAAGATTACCAACTGATTTACTTTTTACGCAAACTTCCTTTTTTTGTCACACTGACCAGCAACACATGTTAAACTTTTACCATTTGTACATGGAGTTTGGTGATTTATAAGAAAAACTGAAGTGAAAACCACCGTGTGAGAGGGGTTCATGATATATCCTAAGTTAATGTATTACATCAGATGTGCTATGCATTCGCATCAACTTTAATTAGGCATGGTTTCTGTTTACTAGATTTTTTATCCTTATTTGGATGAAACTGGATTTCTATGACACAGCGATTCACTCTGACACACAAATAACTCTGTGCACTTTGAATCCTTTGATAAGCCCAGATGACGGATACACGTGTTGTCAAGCTCCCACTTTGAACCTCTCCAATAACAGCAAAACTCCAAAACTCTCTTGGAAATATCACACTGAATAAGAAATGAAACGATAACAAAAGCCCTCTGAAATATTTGCTGCTTACAGTCTCATCTTCATTAAACATACCTTTTCTCCCCTTTTTTCACTTTCTTGTTAACAAATCACACCTCATCCTGTGATCAAGGTAGATCCCACCACCTACAACAAAACTTTCCTTCCAGTCCAAAACCCAAATATCTTTCTGATAATTTAAGAATGTGATATACATTGGATAAATCCCAATGTATATCAGTTATGAGATAAGTTGTCATAACTGAAAATTATCCAAATATGAAAGAACAGTGGCACAAAAAGCCTTCAGAAAAATTACCCTACCATTTTGCTGTGTTCAAAATTGCGATATTTGATCAAGAACTATATATATATATATATATATATATATATATATATATATATATATATATATATATATATATATATATATATATATATACATATATATTAAAAAATATAAATATTCAAATTATAACTATTTCTAAAAAGATATCTGTTTTTTTATGTTGTATTCTGTATTTAAATCAATAAATGATTCATGATGCATGATAAATTTGGGTAATGAAAATTAAAACTGTGTAATGTTGCTTAATGTTCCTTAATGTGACTTTATAATTTTTTGCTGAGTTTTGACCTTAGGGGGCTGTTCCTGTTTGTTTTTCTTTTTCTTATAATAGCAGATCTCCTTAAAAACAGGAATCCACCAACTTATCCTCCAAGACCACTGGCTCTGCCCATTGTGGGGAATTTCCTCAGTGTGGACAGTAAATTTCCCCACATTTGTTTTACCAAGGTATATTTTTAATACACAGGAAGTTTCACCTTACCTGCGTTTAAATCATTAGACTTCAAAAATCAAAAGAAATATAATTTCTGATTTTATTAAATATTTTTTTTATTGAATCTGTTATAACTGTGTTCAAGCATATTTCTGTCAATTGGGTTTTTTTGTTGTTTTTTTTTGTTTTTTAATATTTTCTGTGTATATTTTCAATTTTAAGTGTGAATTTATTGAGAAATTCTTATAAATTTAAACTTGGTTAAATAAATTGACTGATTTACTAGAATTTACAATCAGTTTAAGATCCTTCACCAATACTATTGCACAGCTGTTATCAGGAGAGTTGCCTATGTGGGTAATAAAAACATCTAAAAACTTTGCTACTAAAAAAACTAAAAAAAAAACCCCAAAACCCCTCAAGAATAAAAGGAAGCTTTTTGAATCATTATAATCATTCACCTAGAGAATTGAAAGACAATAGAAATGGAGAAATGTGGTTTAAAATAAGCATATTATAAGCTCATAATCGTACACGAGAAGCAGCAAAAGCTCCTAAGCAAAACAGCACTGTCCTAACATTGGACTCCCCTTGTCCAGGTGACCCTTTCAGCACAACCTGCCTCTTCAATAGTGCTGCGTCCAACATCATTTGCCAGCTGGTCATGGGGAGACGCTTTGACTACAGAGACCACAACCTCCAGACCATGCTGAAGTATCTGTCTGAGTCTTTTTGGCTGGTAGGCTCTGCATGGGGTCAAGTGAGTCAATAATACACAACATTGTCAGAGAACAGCTCTCTGTGTGATTGTGGCATTAATTTCTCGGTGACCACCGAGGAGGCCCATGTCTCTGGTCAAAGTTCGAAAGGTTTAAGGAAATGTTGTGAACGAATTTTTCTCCCATCTACTGTTTTCATTCATTTCATTATTTCCCCGGTGTGATGAAGTTCTTGCCAGGTCCTCAAAACACCATATTCAGCCACTTTGACGCCTTTCGAGACTTAGTCCATCAGCAGGTAAATAGGCACTAGAGGGACCTGGACCACAGCAATCCCTGGGACTACACTGACACTTTCCTCATCAAAATGGAGAAAGTATGTGAAAAACTGCATTGCACATACAGCATTGTATAGTTGTAGCCCTCTCTGTCTAACTGGTTATCTTTCACTACCATATTCTCCTCGCCATTTCTGAACAGCATGAAGAGTTTGACCTTGGCTTCACCGAGATCAATCTGGCTCTGTGCTCTCTGGATCTATTCCTGGCTAGAACAGAGACAACCTCAACCACTTTGCAGTGGGCTTTGGTTTATCTCATCAAAAACCCCGAAATCCAGGGTGGGAGACATGCTAGGCCCTACTGTGAAACTATGAAACAGGACGGAAACACGACCAGGAGTTTGCATCCCTAACAGACCTGTGAGGCCATAGTTAGGTACAGTGGTGCCTTGTGCTAAATGCTAACATCAGCGTGCTGAGCCACTTAGAATGACATTGGTAGCATGATGATATCAATGAGGAATAAACACCACGTTAGTTTAGCCATTGCTAATCAGCACCACACACAAAACTGCAGTAGATGGGAATGTCATGGAGATAATGGCGCTGGGTGACATGTTAAGGGATATGCAAATTACTACTTTTCATCCTGAGGGAACCATGACTGTCTGGAGCAGTAACTCTTGATACACGAGAACATTATAAGGACATGGACATATTAGTGAAGTTGGAAAACGTATTACACCTCTGTTTGGTAACAGAAAAAAAAAGTTGATGGTGGTGCATTAATGTGCATGTCAGCAGGAACATGAACAGGCATGATTGTAGGATAATGGTGTTAGATCACAGATCACGGCATCAAATGCCGTTTTAAACCCTTCTCCAGTTGCTATAAGCTAAAACAATTAATTCGGGGAATTTCTAGAAAAAGTCCAGGCTGAGATAGACAGAGTCATCGGACTCAGCCCACTATGGCTGACAGAGCCAACCTGCCTTACACTGACGCTGTCATCCACGAGATCCAGAGGATGGGAAACATTGTTCCTCTCAATGGAATCAGAATGGCCAAAGAAACCACACTAGATCACAGTCATATAAAGTCTTACCAGGATTATATCTTGAAAAATTGAGAATGAAAAATGGGAGAGCTGTTGTCGCAGCAATGCCTAGTTTTAACCTATAGATCTTGGCTTTTAGGGCAAAACCTTAATACCCAACCATGACATCTGTGCTGTTTGACCAGAATGAATGGGAGACTCCAGTAACCTTCAACCCCGGACGTTTCCTGCATGCTGAGGGAAAGTTTGTGAGGAGAGATGCTCACCTTCCTTTCTCTGCAGGTAAACAGCATTCACCTCAATCTTAAGCATAACCTGAACCAAAATATAACTTTTATCCTGTGCTCTGACATTGTTGTGTGTGAGTGTGTTTGTTGACTCCTCAGGGAAACATGTGTGCCTGGGAGAAAGCCTGGCCAAGATGGAGCTTTTCCTGTTTTTGGTAGGTTTACTGCAGAAGTTCTCTTTCTCTGTTCCTGATTGAGTAGAGTCGAGTACAGAAGGAGTCACTGGAACAACACGAGGACCGCACCCTTGCAAGGTTCATGCCAAGGCTCGCTGAATTATGCAACATCTGACTGAACAATTTTCCATTTTAACTAATGTATAACAGACAGGACCAAAGCAAAACACTTACGAAGAGATAGCTGTTGTATGAATACCTCATGTACTGAAGACTTTCTGTACATTCAGTTCTGTGTGATAAAGTTATTGTTTCATTACTTCTGTTAATGGTACAGTTTAAGACATATTTGCCTTTTAACTTGTATTTACTGATGACAGAATGCACAGAAAGTTGTTATACATACATACTTTAAAATGAGATCAAGTTGTATTGGTTATGTTTTCTTAACACTTTATAGTAAACACTAGTTAGACGATATGTATAAGCCATTAGTTGATAACGGAATTAATTTTTAAAAAAAATTAAAATAAATGACACATTTTTTGTTGATATGTGTCACAAATTGGTTTAAGTCACTGATTAAAAAACCCCCAAAACATATCATAACAAACATGGATGTAACATGGGAGGAGTTGGTCAGTGGAGCTATTTTAACATTGAAGATGGGGAATTATTTACAGGCCATTGAAAGTAACTAACAAAACATTTGTAAACAAGTGATACCTGTTTAGTTATTTTGTCAATTTAATTGATAATAATTACGACATTGTGTAAAATTTGAAAATGTCTCGCTGTCATCCTCTGGTGGTTGCATCAATAATAGCACTAGTAGACAGCAATGATAGGGTGTTTTCACTGGCATTGTTTTATTCTCTACAAAAAAACTTATACCTTATATAATAATTTGGAAGATGCTACAATCACATAAAAAAAGAAAATCCACACTGTCACTTTAAAGGTACATTCAAAAAGTGGGAAGTGTCCGATGTTAAATGATGATTAAATGTTATGGCATAAGCCCACTGAGCACCATGCTGTTTGTGGCTGTCACCAAGGTGGCCTCTCCTTTTTTAAACTCAACATAACATTTCTGAGAAAAGTCAGCCTGACGACCTAAACTGTTAGGCTTTAACCCTACACGTGCTAAAAATGCACCAACGACTGTACATGCTGCATTAAAGCAATACAACATAAACCTCACATGCCAGGTTGGCAGCTTCAAACCATTAAAAAAGGGGGAGGAAGTGCAAAATTTGCCACTGTAAATTTACATACTACACTTTTGACAATTTTCTTTTTTTTTTTTTATGTGGTGGCTGAACAATCATTTGCCTTTTCGGTTTTCTCTTTGTAATTCTCATTTTTCATTTTGATGATGTTTGTGTCAGTTTTCAGCTTAAACTTTCTTTGTATTCTTTATTTGGTAAAGGAAAGCGTATCCCGACGTACGCTGTGAGTCAGCAGCAGAGTACCAGCCCATCCCTAACTAGGACTGGATGATGGAGCAAGTGATCCCAATCATTCTCTTGCTCCTCTCTGCTTCTGCTCTGCTTCACAATGAGGCTGTGTAATTTCTTTCTGTGGCTTGATCTGAGGGGAGTGCTTCTCTTTATTTTCACTTTTCTCCTTGTAGTGTATTTTCTGAAGAAAAAGGATCGACCTAACTTCCCCCCAGGACCACCAGCTCTCCCTCTTTTAGGAAACGTCTTCAGCATTGAGCTTAAACAGCCTCACATTTACCTGACTAAGGTAAGCTGACAGCATCGAGAGACTGTATGTACTAGTCTTTTTTTATTCTGAAAAGTTCACATCAACAACTTGACTGTGTCCAAAAGGAGAAAATTAATAACTTCTGCACATTTCTAAACAGGCATTGCTCCATAGTAGGTTAGATAAGTCCTCAAGCGTGGGGAAGTTATGAAAATGCTTCCATTTATTTGACAGTATATTGCAAGATAAATTAAGAGTTTATTGTCTAAAACAATGCTGAAAACTTAATGATGTTGAGTCACAGTATTTCCAGCATATTGTGCTGAAATATGCATTGTTTCAGAGTCACATGCTCGACAATAGGCCACTTATTTTCTGCTCCTGCATCCACAGCTTGCTGATGTTTATGGGAATGTGTTCTGCATACGTCTGGGAGGACAGAAAACAGTGTTTGTGTCTGGGTGGAAGACGGTAAAGGAAGCCTTAGTGACACAGGCTGAGAACTTTGTGGATCGGTCTTACAGCCCGATGGTGAAAAGAATTTATTCAGGGAACTCTGGTAAATTACACAAACCTTGAGCACTCACATGCACTACATCAGCATTTAATCAGTCAACCTGCCTATTGAGCCCTAATCCTGATCAGTGTTTGGCTTCTCTCTGCCTCAGCTGGACTTTTCTTTAGTAATGGGAAGGTGTGGAGGAGACAGCGGCGTTTTACCATGGCCACATTACGTACCTTCGGTCTGGCCAAAAGCTCCATGGAGCAGAGCATCTGTGAGGAGAGTCGACATCTGCAGGAGGCAATGGAGAAGGAGAAAGGTTGGCAATAAAACAAGAGAAAGAAACAAATACGCAGTGTTCTCAGGCTGAAGACACTTCTTCTGTCCAGGTGAGGCATTTGACCCTGTACCCCTCTTAAACAACGCCGTGGCCAACATAATCTGCCAGATAGTGTTTGGGAGACGGTTTAACTACAGCGATCCCGACTTCCAGAGCATGCTTAAGAACCTGACTGAGATGGTCTATTTGGAAGGCTCCATATGGGCTCAAGTAAGACACAAGAGCAACACAGACACAGGTTAAAAAAAAAAAAAGATTTTTTTTCACTCTGGGGATTGACTTTGTCTTGATCTTAAAACTAAAAGTTTCTCCAACAGGAAATATCCCAAGCAAGAGTAAGATCCTAATTTGCCAAGGGGATGAAAACAACATCACTGAATTAATCCCCTCATTTCCTCTCCCCACAGCTATATGATGCGTTCCCAACGCTGATGAATCACCTGCCAGGGCCTCACAATGCCATCTTCAACAACTCCAAATCTTTGGAGGCATCTATCTGGAGAGAGATAGAGAGGCACAAGTTGGATCTGGACCCCAGCAACCCGAGAGATTACATCGACACCTTCCTGATAGAAGAGAAAGTACTGCGTTGACATTCTTCACTTAGCCTATCATCACACCATATGTATGAAAACTAGCCCTTTTATGAACTACTTGCATGTTTCCTCCCTCTGCTCTGCCTGACAGCAAACCAGAAGTAGGGAACATGGCTTCGAGGAAGAAAACCTGGTTCTGTGTTGTCTGGATCTGTTCGTGGCTGGCAGTGAAACCACTTCCAAGACTCTCCAGTGGGGCCTCATCTACCTCATTAAGCACCCTCATATCCAAGGTGGGTGCTAGGAGGAGACAAACGTAAGGATTCCCACAGCGGCAGCAAAGGAAACAGATTTTATAAAAGCTCGAAGAGATTATTTAACTGATCAGTTAAAAATGTTTTATTTCCCCTTGCAGACAAAGTTCAGGCAGAAATAGACGGAGTCATCGGACAGGCCCGTCCGCCCACTATGGCCGACAGAGCCAACCTGCCTTACACTGACGCTGTCATCCACGAGATCCAGAGGATGGGAAACATTGTTCCTCTCAATGGAATCAGAATGGCTGCCAAAGACACCACACTGGGTGGTTACTTCATACCCAAGGTGCGTCTGCTTATGACACGGTTTAGGGAATCAAAAGGAAAACCAATATACGGTGGTGGAGAATACTACAATATATTGTGTGTACATATATATATACACACACACACACACACACAATATTATATACCATATATATATCATTAGTGGATTGTTACTGCATCAATGTGTATGTAGTATTTTACTGTTGTAGCGGCTCAAGGTGGAGCTGGTTTTAACACCACCACCTACTGTTAGTTAAGTCCAGTGGTTTATAAACTGGGGGTCGGGACCATCCAAAGGCTCACAAGATAAATCTGAGGGATAAAACTCTTTGGGCCTCCAACAGTTTATTTCAGTTTATTTAATTTTACTTCAACATTTCACATTTAAACTGAACCATCTGAGAAATTTGGAGGAGGAAAGTCTCTTTGGTGACACTACTAACAATTCACAGATATCTAAGAATACACTCATTTTTTTAAGCTTACACTCACTCTGAAATAACATAACACACAATAGATTTGAAACTCAAAACTGTATTTAAAAACAGTACCTGAGTAAATCAACTAATTTTTTTCCACCACTGCCAATATGATACTTTGTGCAACTGGTGATGTCTGAAACATGATGGCGTGGGGAAAGCCAGCTAATGTTACTGCAATGAATATTTAACTTCCTGACATCACCTGGAAATTCATACTCCAGGAAGAGGAAAAACATGGCATGGCTTGTCCCTGTGTTCCCTATTTTCAGTTTGACCCGACTAATAACTGATGATCCATTGAGCTTACAGAAATCTATTATGCACCCACCTAAGCAAACAAACTCAATTCTGCCTGTGAAACCCTTCAGTGGAGGCCCTTTGATTGAGCCATCGCTCTTCTGTGTTAATACCCACTTGTTGACATTACCCTTGACACACCCCATCAACAGTGTGTGTGAACGACACAGTTGAGGCGTGTCTGTGCTCAGACAACCCAAGGAGTTTCCTATACCTGTGAAAATATAGAAGCTAAACATGAACTTTCTTAGACCATGCTCATGCTTGCAGACTATGTGCTGTACATATAAACCTGTAACAGTTGATGCTTTTTTTTCATGGTTTGTACAGGGAACCGCTGTGATGCCCATCCTGACATCTGTGCTGTTTGACAAGAATGAATGGGAGACACCAGACACCTTCAACCCCGGACATTTCCTGGATGCTGATGGAAAGTTTGTGAGGAGAGAGGCATTTTTACCTTTCTCTGCAGGTAAGCTTGACATTAAACTGATTATTTAAACCTTGAAAGTTATTTTGGAAAATCGAGTCTTTAAGTGATGCACGAATAAAGTGACCATTGGCTGCAAAAATATATGTAACTGTGAGTAGACAGTGAGAGTTGTGCTCGTTCTTCCCAGGAAAGCGTGCATGTCTGGGAGAAGGCCTGGCCAGAATGGAGCTGTTCTTGTTTTTCGTCAGTTTGTTACAGAAGTATTGTTTTTCAACTCT
Organism: Istiophorus platypterus; assembly: GCA_016859345.1. Classification (NCBI taxonomy): domain Eukaryota; kingdom Metazoa; phylum Chordata; class Actinopteri; order Istiophoriformes; family Istiophoridae; genus Istiophorus; species Istiophorus platypterus. Next base: position 8,852,710 of record CM029123.1, on the reverse strand, counting down.
GGATGGAGTTGAGCTGAGTACAGAAGGAATCATTGGAATAACACGCACACCGCACCCCTTTAAGATCTACGCCAAGGCCCGTTGAACCCTGTGACCTCTTCCCTACTACAGAGGACATGCTACAGGAAAGACCAAAAATATTTACACGTAGATAACATCTGCTGCAAAAGTGGCTAGTTTTCCTGTCAGTACCATTCATGTTTTTAACCAGTCCGGTAGAGAGAATCTGTGTGAATTACTGGAGCTGATGATGGAGGCACAAGGAAACGGTTCATAAAAAAGGTAACGAAGGGGAACTGTAGCATCAGCTCTTTGTGCTGCCACAACACGCGTGTGACTGTGTGATGAATTACCCGTAATCTGCACATCATTATGTAACCACAAAGCAGCAGAAAAACTCTCCCTCTTCAACAACTTGCTTGTCAATCATGTCTATTATTTCCCACTTGTCACTATATATATATATATATATATATATATATATATAAATAATTTCATTCCTACTGCTGCCCACTATAGATATAAATGGAAGACAATTTAACCTGTGCTTAAAACACCTGTGTCAAATGATTTGTAAACAAAGAAATTGAAATGAAATGTGGCAATTTTAGCATTGGATTTCAAAGAGTGCAGGATTCTGTGTATTTATGTCTTTCCACCAAACTGAGTGATGCTTCTGAATGTAAGACAGACTTTTAGAAAACAGAAAAAAAAGTAATTTATTTATTTTAATCACAAGAAAACCAAAGCCTTTAAAATTTTAACACCTTAAATTCCTAAAAATTCATAATGCCTTCCTCACTTTTTTCCACTTATACACAAACATGACACCACGTATGTAGTTTCTGTGCTGTGCTAAATTTGATCGTACTTCTTATTTTTATATAAATGACAGATTTTAAAATCAGTAATCTACAAGAGTCATTATCTGCAAAGGAAAGTAAAAGTGCTTTGACACACATCAGCAGGTCCCAAATGGCAAACATACAGAGTAACAAAGCAATCAACAGCCATTTCATGGTGTGAAATTAGTGCAGTTTAACTGGAGCCTTCATAAGATCGGACAACCAATAACTTACTATATCAAAGGGAACAACTGCTTCTCTACAGCACTTTTTACTCTCAAATAAACAGCCTGAAAAAATGTCCATGGTTAAATACAATATCAACTACAGTAATCAAACATCTCAAGGTACAATTTGCAGGTATTGTTTGAATGCTGAACCTGGTCGCAGCATTTGGATCAAAAGCTGGTGTTAAAATCAAGTTTACATTACAGCTGTACAACCTCATAGATTATAGTCTTGATTACTCACCACTAAATAAGACCCAAAATATTCAGTGAGTAGAAAGGCCTGCCAGTTTCATTTAGAGCATGCTGCCATTAAGGAAGTTAAATCACACTTTAGGAGTTTAAATACATGAGCAACAACTCATACCAGTTGTTGCTGGAGCACCTCAGAGGTTTATCACTTAATATGTCTTATAGGTTTTTCATAGCTTAACATGATGGACTTGTTCCATTTTAGTAAAAAAAAAAAATAAATAAAAAAATAAATGTAAGTGACTGATGTTTGATGCTTAAAAGCAGTTGGTGGCCGGCACCAAATATAACAATCATTTTCGCGAAGATATCTAATGCATATTTGTCTTTTTATCAGTCTGCTGGATGACAACATTAGTAACCCTTCACTGCATAGTATGATGGTTCAGTTCAACATACATCTGACAATCATCTGAAGTGACATTTAGTTGGCATTAGCAGTCAAGTAACCCTTTAAAAATTACATTCATGTATTTTACAGGCTCCAATTCCGAATAAAACTGTTCATGTACATTTCTCTCATTCCTGATCAAGCATGACAGGATATAAGAGAGCGAAAGCTAAACTGACTATAGTGTTCGGCTGGGTTTGCAGTTGGCAAAAAACTTGGAGCAGGATGAAATATACTCTAAGTCTATGGTAGGGACAGTGCATGCTATTTTACTAGCAAGGTGTACACAGATTGCGTGTTAATGCTCTATGCAAGGCCAGCTTTTAGCTAGTGTGTTGTGGAACAGTAAGCTATAACTGCAGGCCAGTGACTTACAAGGTTGTGTTTTGATAAGTAAGTGTTCATTGATCCCAGTCAGCCCATTTGTGACCCGCTCCCCGAGTGCTGAGAGAAGTTGTGTTTAAGGACACTTGAGGGCTCACTTGTGGGAGGGAGGGTATTTTTCCCTTCACTAAAACAAAGATCAGACATTTGGCTCCGTGACGAGGTCTATTTTGAGGCAGTGGCAGGCACGCTGATGGAGAGCGCCCGGCGCGGCGCGTTTGACACTTGCCGCTGCTGAGACAGGAAGGACTGGCCAGGGGACAGCATGGAGGAGGTGCGGCCTCCGAGACGTGATTCGATGGCCAACTTCTGGAAGTTCAGACTCTGAGGAAGAAGAAACACAGAGTTCTGACATTCAACTCTCCGCTCTTCATATTATTTACGGTAAATAATGTGATGTCAGGCAGGATATGAATCTAAGGAAATATTATTTTACCTTGTTATACCATGCTGTGACAATCAGCTTCTCCTCATACTCTCTCAGCCTTGCCTGCTCACATTGACGCTAGGAGGAAAAAATTGAATTGGATAAGATATGAAAAAAGTACTTTAAAAACATCTCGTATGCTCATATTACAAACATTTCCCAAAGGCCGTGAACAAGTTAAAATACAAATTTACCTCCAGGTTGACAATCTGCTTGTCCCGGTCTGCCAACTGGTTCCTCAGGGCCTGGATCTCAGCAGTAGCTGGATTCAATTTCGGATCTAGCGCTCGGATAACCTACAAGCAGGAACGGCAGGAGAGTAACAAAATACTGATTCTGACAACACTGAAACTAGTGGACTATCCGGAGGGATAGACCTAACTAGAATAGAATACAATAATAAAACAAAAATGATACTTTAATCACTCACATTACGAGCTTTCTCCAGGTACATTTTGTACCTCTCCTCCATGGCCCGCATGTCGTCATCCTTCTTCTTCAGAGCAGCCATCAGCTCATCTACCCTCGAGGCTTAGAGGCAGGGAAGTCATTATGAGCTTTCACTTGTGTCATATTGTGTTGCTGTGTTTTGGTGCAGACAAGTATTAAGTTTGCAAATGATGTGATCGGTGATGTAAAGCTTACAGGTCTGAGTGTTGTCAGGCTGAAGGTCTTCCAGCAGCTCTTTCTTCTTCATGATTTCGTCCTGGGCCTCATTCAGCTGGACCCTAAAGAAATAAGAGTGGCCTCTTTACCTCCCTTGACTGGAGAAGATGGAAATTCTATTTACATCTCTCACACTTATCAAAGCAGTGACCCAGGACTTACATGTGAGCGTCAAGTTTCCGCTTCAGGTTTGACTGAAAGAAAATAAAAATGGACTTTAGTGTATCTAAATATAGGTTATATTTGGTTAAAGAAATCATTTTTGCACTGCAAAATAAATTTTAAAAAATAGGGAGGAGCTTTTATGTCAAATTCTTTTCAAAATCTTGAATGAAAATATAAAACTAGTGTGACTTTCTTGCATAATGTCATGCCAGCACAAACTCTAACAGGCTAATAAGATTAACTGTGGGGCATTTTCTACGTATTGCTGCCAGTGCATTCGGGCAAACTCACATCGTCAGGTTTGGCTGCCTGACTCTGCAGAGCCTTCTGGAGGTCCTCCACCTGCTGCTGCAGCTCACTGATCCGCTCTCTGCTCAATCTGCAGATTTGTAACAATGAAGAGGAATGAAAAACTTGGACATTCAACATTTGAACACAGTACATCAGCAAACAGAAGACACTGGAGAAATCAACCTCTATCACATCTATCTGTGGCTGACTTTCAATCGAGCAGAAACTCTTGTTAACCTGTTCTCAGTGTCCAGTTCACTGCGTGTCTTATGTGCCTCCTCCAGCTCAGTCTGCAGAGCAGCGATCTTCTCTCGCTCATATTCCTCCTGCTGCACTCTCAGCATCTTGTTCTCGTGCTGCAGCCTGATGAACTTCTCTCTGAATAGTCACACAAACAGAGTCAGTGTTCACACACACAATACTGGAACAAAAAGAAAAAAAAAAACAATGTTGTCAGAAGCAGTATCTATTACCTATACTCAATGGGTATTAATTCAGCTGCCAGGTTATCATGGCTGGGGCTGCTGGAAGGAAGCATCCCTATGAGGAAAAATGATTTTTACATTTTAGAATATTAGTGTGGCAAGTAGATCAGCAGGGTCACTGTTAGTGGTTAGACTGGACTATTAGAGATACCTGCTTGGAAGAGCTGGTGCTGTTGAGCCTGAGTGCATCGCAGCTCCTCATTGATCTCTTTAAGAGAATCTCTTTCAATGATGATCCTCTGGTGGAGTGGATGAGATTTTAAAAACAACAGTACAATTGTTTGTAAAGAATTTTATATCAGCAAGAGTGAGAAAAATCTTCGTCATTTCTTCCCAACACATTTCAAAAACTGCCACACCTCTTTCTCCTTCATCACAGTTTCATGCTTCTCTTCCAACTTCTTCATCTCAAAGGCCAGGTTGTCTGCTCGCCTCGTCTCCTCAGACAACTTTCTGTGTAGGTCCTGGACCTAAAAGATAGCATGGGGAACACACATTAACAGAAAAGGAATGGTGTGGGAGACTGAATACATTTTCCTGGCAAGTGGCATTTACTTATAAAGTAAAATTTATTTGAAGTGGGAGTTTCCCCTTTATTGTCAAGCATTTACCTGTCTCTTGTACGTCTCGAGCTGTGCACGAGCAGCGTTTGCCTTGCGTAGCTCCTCCTCCAAGCTGACAGTGTTGTGCATGTAGGTCATGTTATTCTCCTCCAACAGCTTCATCTGCCTTTTCAGATCGCCCAGATTATCCAGTTTACGCTTGTACGTTTCCACCGAGGCCTCCAGCATTACCACTCGATCTGAGCAGTTCCTGTATGAATACAGAGTAAATGCACGAATAACAATGAACAAGCTAATAAATGAAATGCTTTGGGGCACTTCAAGCCCACATGTAAGATGTAGACAACAAAAAAGTAGGCTAATAGAAAATTAGCATCATTTGATAAATCTGAAGTTCATAACCAAAGTCAACTTTAGGTTTCAGTATTAAATGGTGCAAAACAAACATATTTTCAGGCCTGAGAAGTAATATGTTAGTCTGTAAAACTATACTAGGTTTGGGAATTGTTGCTCCATTATAAGTGAGAAAAAGAAATTCTTCAGAAAAAAACGTTATTCTATCTTTAAGCTCAGACCCATGGTTTCCTGTAGCACAGCTGAAGAACAGCTTTTATCCCTATTAAAATATATTGTACAACTATTAAAACTTATTCAGTTATTTTACTTTATACTTGAAGAAAGCATTATGTATTGAAGCTGTTTTTGTGCTTCTTGTTTGTGGAGGAGCAAGAATAACCTTCATTGTCAAGGCCAGCAAAACACAGCATCAGCTCATTTCATTGATTGGTTCCTCATGTCTGGTTGAGTGTTTGCTAATCAGCGAAATCATGGCACTGGCCTTCCATGTCAGTCTCACTGTCATAGCTGTCTGCTAATCTTTCATTAGAAGACAACAAAAGATGTTTGTTTGTATACGGCTTCTTAAGCCCTGCTTGTTAATCTTACTTGGTTTATTTTTGTGGTGTGTGCTCTGAACTAAGAGGTACACTTCACCACTTCCCTACACACACACTCACCTCAGAACATCCAGTTCATCTTTGAGAGCTCGAGATTCTTCTGCAAGGCTGGTGAGCTCATCGTTACGGTGCTGAACCTCAATCAGCTGCTTCTCCAACTCTTCACAGTGGATCCGGTAGTCATCTTTAGCAGCCTCCAGCCTAAAAGATGCAAATACACATAATCGTTCAGTCTCTCACAACCATACTGAGGTTGCTGCGGCACCTTTGAGCAGAAAGTGACAAACCTGAAGTTCTCCTCCTGCAGTGTTTCCAGCTGTTGCTGTAACTGGCTATGTTTTCTTCCTGAGGGTGTGCTAGGGTCATCGAATGTGTCGAGCTGATTGGCCCGGTCAGTTAGGACATCATTCTCGGCCAATAAGCTATTTCGTTCCTCTTGCAGAACAGCCACCTGTCCATGTATAATAAGGCGTTGGAGCCATTCACATAAGTGAATTTAAAGTTAAGATGGATTGAATATACAAAAACAAAACAAACAAAACAAAATAACCCCCATCACATCAAGTCATTATATTTTTTTGATGTTAGATCTCTGGTCAATTATTTCATGCAAAGCAGAAAAGTCACATCTGAGCAACAAGAGACAGACCCGTTATATCACATATGCATCTTTTCCTCTCCCAGCTGTTAAAGCAAACAGTGAAATTAATTCACGCTAGAAGCAGAGCACAGACAATGTGCACTTTAAGCAAACAAGTTAAAACACGGTCAGTCAGTTTCGATTCTCACCCATCATATCCCTGAAGTATATCTTACCACCAGATATTGGACTATTAGTCTGAGATGAGCATTATATTGTTTAAAAGTCCTGCATGTCTAGATAGAAAACACTTTCAGGATCAGTGTCTAAGATTAGAAGCTATAATTTAAACTAAGGCTGGGATATGTGGTTGAATAACCATGTATCCAAGCACAGTGACATTTAACACATGTGACAGGAAACCTTTTACACATGCAAAAAAACCCCAAAAAAACAAAGAAAAAAAAGCTTCACTAGCCCATTTTGTTGCCTTCATTTTAAACTTAGTTTTATATCGTCAATATAGACGACAGGATTTTATAAAATGACACGAGATTACAATTTTCACAATTTAGCTTCACTGAACATCAATAAACAAAACTTTGCCAAGCCCTTCCTCTGACTTCTGTTCTCAAGTTCAATGGACTATCTTGCAAGCTTATATAGACAAAGAAGCATTTTGAAACAATGTGAAGCTACTTTCACCATAAGAAGATGACAAAATAATTGTCATGACAGAGATGTCCCTAGTTGAATTACTGAAAAAATACCACAAAATCTTGTCTTGAACAGGAGCCTGACTGAGCCGTCTGTTAGCTGAGTGAGAGTAAACATATGAGCAGCTGGTTTAGAAGGGTTTAGTTTTCGGACAGCCATGTTCGACTTACCCCGCTGCGGCGAGAGATGAGCAAGACTAGGGACAGAACAAATCGATCTGTCGAGAGTGCAATTGAAGAGATGATCAGTGGCTATGCTGAATTGGGTCTGTCTGTACAGTGCTGAGTGAGGCCCTCTAGCAGTGGCAGAGCATGGGCTGGTTGCCACAGTGGGAGCCAGCAGAACCCAGACTGTAAGCTCACAGTCCTTCTGCCACAGCAGCTCCAGACAATGGACCCAAGTATTACAGTGAATTACACAACTCCTGTTTTTACTGAACCAAGGGCACGGGCGTGTGTGTGTGTGTATGTGTGTGTGTGTGTGTTTGTGTGTGTGTGTGTTGACATAGGTAGCTGAATATCAGCAAGAATGTGTTGAGGCTAGACAGCTGTGAATAAAACACATTTATTCATACTTTTCTGTACAAGTGCATTCAGAGTGTGTGTCTACATACATACGTATGTTTGAGAGAGAGCGTTGTATTCACCTGTATGTCCAGCTCTTGACAGCGTTGGGCTAATGCTTCCTTCTCGGCTAAAAGTTCGGCAAGGTCCTCGAGGGCTTTTTTTAACTTGACACAGGAAGGAAAAGCTGAAGTAAGTAACGCACGCAGTCGCTAAACAAACCAGAAACACGGATAGACTGGTTCTGCTGCAATATTCAGAACAGAGGCTTTAAATCCTTCTTTAATCACCACCACTTCTTCATGCACTGCATTTTCTCCCTCTTGACTATAGTGGATCTGATGTAAAATTATCAAGGAATTTTCAGTTTTCACCTAATGTTTAGCTCGTCATACAGGGCACTGCAATCTTTCTGCCTTTCAAGCCAGATGACAGCTGGCTGCAATGTGCAGTGAGAGTCAATATTTGAGCTCTGGGATTCTGTTCATAGTGATCATGCTTTTCCTCAAACAGATCCAAAAGAATAAATGTCTCAGTGATGAGCTACAGCAGGGAGTGACTCCATCTAAAATGGTGATAATAACTTTAGCTATGATGCTGTCTGCCAAATGTTAGATTGGTGACTTATGCAGCTTCTACATTATATTACTAAAAAAACTTAATAGTTGATTACTTAACATATAATTAATAAAGCAACCTAAAAATCAAGTCACATATATAGTGTAGATTTTGTGTTGATACCCAGCAAGTTGGTAATAAAGAACGCATCTCCACTTGGTTGGAGACTTTCACAGCAAAAAGATAAATCTTTTCTCCCATTCAGAGTTCTCTCTGTAGTAATAAGACTGACCTGCTGTTCCAAGTCCCCTGACAGCTCTGCTCCAAATGGGGCCATGGTCTCTTTACTCATGAGCTGGGGAGAAAAAAAGATGGGTTATTACAAAGACTCATTAAAAGAGCCGCAAAGCCTCCTTTAAAAAATACTGCTTGTGACAGTCTGAGGCAAATTACAGATCCTCAACGAGGTACAACTGTTCATCCAAGCTTTTTTGGCCACTTTTATTATTTATAAGATATCAATGGAGAAAGTTGGTATTAAGAAAGACTGACCTCCTGGATGGCTGTCATGACAACATGCTGCACAGACTCCTCCAAAGTCATGATGATCTGAATGTATTCTGTCAATAAAGTGAGCAAGATTCCTCAAACACAATATTTATTATTTCTGTATCCCACACACATTATCCCTCTCCAGATGTACAGTAACACTACCATCTTTGATTCCTAGCATGGCTCTCTAATGGGCTCTGCTTTTGTCAGTGGCTTGGCAGGACAATAATTAAACACTGTTTAGCTGATGTCCTTAACATAACTAGAATTTAAGGCAACAGTTTCCCTTCTATCTGTACTGTATAGTGCATGTATACTGGCTGTGTCTACTCTGTGTACACAAATTGTGCATAACACACAAGCAGTCACACACCTTGTTTGCGCTCACATCGGACAGCACAGCCCAGTACAAGCTGCAGAAGCCTTCCCAGCTCCACAGGGTCTGAATTCTCCGCTACCTTAGCCAGATCTGGCATGGGGAAGTCTGAGATCTCCTGGGCTAAGACCTGATGGGATGGAGGGACAGAGGAAGAGTGTTTAACATGTGTGTGCAAGTATGCACAAATACAGTGAGTCAAACTGCAATGAATTTAAAAGCTCCATCTGTCTACTGCACTGACTTTTCTTTATGCAAGTCTCTTGGGGCTTTGCACTATGTAAACAGTGCATATGACGAACCTCACAGGCACCAAATGAACACACAGAGTCTGGCTTCAACTAAGAGTAGATGTTTCTTCCTATCACCTAACAACTGAGAAGACACAAGGAAGGCATTGGGCACACAGTCATAGCCTACCTCATTATAATAATCAACCATCATCTGAAGGATCTTCTTCAGGTTGTTCATCTGAGGAGATCAGACACAAGATTATGAAATGTTAGAACTTAGTTTACAGTGCAAATATGAAGCAAGAGGACAAGCCCCACAAGAGAAATATCCTTTAGGCATATATTATAATCATGCAATCACAAAACGAAGAACTCTTAAATGTACACAAGCGAGAAAAGAATCTGCCTTTTTCACAACAGATGTTTTGACATGCCAGGATGCTGCATGTGTTGGAAATACTTTCCAGGAAATAACATTAACAATGACTGCTCTATGAAGTGTCCCAGTATGCCATCACAGTGTGAAAATGAGTCAGCATGCAAAGAACACCCTTTTCACAGCAGACATTTTGACTTATCTAAGCAGGATAGACACAGGTCTTAATAAAAACATAAACAATGCCTCAATTCCATGCAGTGTCCCAGTGAGCCATGTCAGTGAGTGAGGATTCTCAATATCAAGGCGCTAGAACTGGCTCACCTAAATGTAGGGCAGCCATCATTAATGTTATAAATTCAACTTGTGCTTTTCCTGCTTTGACAAGACATTGTGTCTGCTGTGGAGAACGTCAGGACCCTGATACTGAAGCAGCTAAATCGATCATTAATTTTATTATTCACACATGCTTTTTCTATTGTCACTTATCAAAATGTCTTCTGTGAAAGAGGCATATTAGGGAAGAAAATGCAGCAGCAGGGAAAACACATTCACAGCCAAACAGAAACAAAGGGAATGGCGTGTATTTTTTTTTTTTTTTAATAAAACACCTTTACAGATATATCAGGACAAACATACATATACACATTTCACCAGAGGAGTCAGAGCGCAGGGTCAGAGTGCAGGCTAAGCCAGGAGCAGCCCCCCCCACCCCGGAGCAGGTAGGAGGTCAGTGTCAAGGACAGTTGAGCAGGATTGAAGCAAACAGAAGATTTAGCACATGGGGAGGTTCAGCAAAATATCAATAGAAAAGTTGGAGAGGACCAATGGAGGGCAGGGGAAGTGCTCTGTACCTTCAGTCTCCAGTTGTCCTCAACATCTGTTTTGATACGACCGAGCCATCCATTGGTGAACCATGCTGGGTCTCTGCAGCACAAGCACACCAGCAGAGGAACATAGAGGTCAGCAACAGTTAATCTCTAAATTCTCAAAAACAGTATACATGCAAGGAAAAAACTTCCCTAAGTCATATGAATTATTACATATTATTAATCTTTCATGTATACAGAATTTCATTTCTCTCAACTTTTTTACTTCAGCCAGTTGTTTCCTACATTTACCACAATTATGTTCAATAATCCCTGGAAAACAGGAGTGTTCATCATTTAGCTGGCATTATTTGTGTAGACTGAGAGAATAACTGTGATAGTATAAACAAGTAGGGGTCAGTCTCATCACACACTCAAACCAAAACATGATTTTCTTTTGGATGCTCAAGACTGCTGTGTGAAAAGGAACTAAATAATCCTTCCTCGACAATGGATTTCTCCCTAAATAAATCAACACTGGTGCCTACTGATGAATCTAAAAATAAGTCATTGTTCTTTGATTTTGAGTTTTTATGTTTTTGATTTTTGTGTTTATGCAATTAGCTTTTCTGTATATATGTTTTGAGGTGGAATCAGTGCAGCTCAGTGGTAAACTAAAGTTTATCCTCTGCTCTTTCTGGCTTAACTAAAGTTCCAGGCTGCTGCATGTGATGGGAGTTATTGGTACCAGCCAAGCTTGACTGTTAATAATGGATCTGCAGAGTAGCCGGACATTGTGATTAATGAGGCGGACCCATATGTTGTATTTCTGTATGTGTGTGTGTGTGTGTATATGTGTGTGTGTGTGTGTGTGTGTGTGTGTGTGTGTGTGTGTGTGTGTGTGTGTGTGTGCCCTCTCACATTTGATGCAGTGCCTGGGATATTGCTGCCCCAGTGGTCAGCTCCTCCACTGTTCTGCAGGGTGAAGGGGTGTTTAAGGTCTGCAGCTAAGAGGCAGAAAGCACAGCATCATCATGGGGACTGGTTAACAATCCAAGGGGAGTACAGGGAAAAATGTAGCCGTTCGCTTTATTAACCAAGCCATCTCTCGAGAGAATAAAGACGCACTGACGGGTGGATAGACAGAGGGATGGCAGGTTGGACTACAGATAATCCTGGTAAGAAACCACAACACCTAGGAAAAGACAGTGTGCAGATGCAAATAGTTCGAGCAGTGGTGATGGTGAGAGAGAACATCAATTTCCTCAAGAAAGAACTGTCCAACAATGTCCTGCACACACCGATATGGAAGGGCTACACCTAAGGTGTTAGTCTAAAATGAGGAAACCACCATTTGAAAACAAGGGCATCTAGGGTACAAATCAGTCCACTTTTAGACTCCTAAGGTTGTATATCTGATCTTGACCCCTCCCCCGACTGGACACCTTCGGGTTTTTGTTTTTGTTTTAAACCTCTTACTTGATGTTCAAAAAACCACAAGTAACTGATGTGGCTCGGATACAGCCTCGGGATTCAAACGCCAGATGAGCCTGGCAAGAGATCTAATCACCGGAGCCTTTATCCTATCACTAACCCACAAGACAGCCAACAAAAGATGGATTCAAACCCGTGGAAAGGAGCAGGTGCTAGCTTGCTATGTCATAGGTAAATCAACTACTACCGCTGCTGGTGGTGTCGGGCAAGTTTAATCAGCTACACGGCGTTAACGACAAGATCCAAAGAGCGACATTCTACAAATATCTCCTGGTTAATCGGATTAACTCTCTAAATCAGGCGAGGATCAGCCAAACTGGAGGAATTGTAGTCTCCTGAGTAGCACCCTCATGTTCACTAGCCTGCGGTATGTTTGCAGCAGCTCCCTGCTCCTCGCCGTTGGACCGACGGTGTGACAGTGATAATAACAGCTGCAACTGAAGCCAGTCTCCGTAATGAGGACCGAGTCCAGCAGCTGGCGTTAGACCGACCGACCGACCGACGACCCACCGACCGACGACCGACCGACCCGCTTCCCATTTGCCTCGTCCTCTCTCACCTGGCGGCCGTGTTTTCGCTGACACCCGCCACCACCTACGAACAGGTAATGAAATCGCCCCCACAGCCTCCTGACCTCGGACGAGACGCTCACAGCGGCAATAAACACTCACCCATACGATGAGGCTGTCGACAAGTGCCGTCTTGTTCTCGTCCATTCGCTCCATTTGTTTTTTTTTTTTTTTTTAGCGAAAATATTTTTTAAATCCACCTGTCAGCGAATCTCTTCCGCTCCTCTCCTCCGCATTTGACCTCACCTGCTGACAGGAGGTAGCTCTCCGGAGGAAAAATGCGTAGAGGGGCGAGCCGAGACGGCCGTTCCGCCACAAACGCGACGTAACGCGTACGCGAATGGCGCAGCTTCTTACTCCCTTGACGTTTACTTGCGTGTGGGCTCGGGTTTAGGCGTGGTGGAGAAGGGGCGGGGCCGATGTGTGCCGGATCCAATCAGCATCGAGATCTGTTATGATTGACGGCCGGTAAACCCGGCGGTGGCCCAACGGTGGGTGCGATTTGCTGTTTACGTGCGACCCGTGATAATCCTCCTCACTACCCGAGTTAAGGGTTGTAGAGGGAGACGATGTCTTACCTGGGAATAGTTAATAACAATTAAAAAAAAATACTTTATGCAGGTTACACAGATAAATCTATGGCCAAACGTGTTGTTGAAGAACCAGGCTGGTTCACATGTTCTACTTTACCCCCAAAAAAAGCAATAATATAACTCCGTTAAGTTTAGAAAATCAATTTTAACGGAATAAAATATTATCAGGGAAATGTTACTGAAACCTCAAAGTAAGTATTCGTTGTGCAAAGAAAATATATAACTATTATATATGTACAAGTGTTATTATGTATATCAGATTATTTGGTTATTACTGATGTATTAATGTCTGAGCAGCATTTTAAAGTTGTACCCAGTAGAGGTGACGCTAATGTTATTTTCTTTACATATTGTTGGGTAGTTTAATCTGTAACAGTGCATCATATTTTAAAAACCTTTTCATGTTTTAATCTGTAAAAATAAGTAGGCTAACAATAGTTGTCGAATAAATGTAAACCAGTAATGAAAAGTAAAAGATAATGGAATATTGAAACTAATGGAGCAGAAGTGTAGAGTGGTGCAAAATGGAGATACTCAAGTATAAGTGACTAAAAACTGTACAAGTACATTACTTGAGTCGATTTACTTACATTCCACCACTGGCTGTTAGTACAAATAGATTGTACTGATAGATGCCATTTTCAAACAAAGGGACTGCAATAAAATTTCATGTGTTGAACACATGACAAATGTTGAGAAATGAAAAATGCCCCAAACAGTTGCACTTATAGCAAATATTAAACAAACTAAATGAGAAAATCTCTTTTCTCACAGTTCTTCACTTCTATTTAAAATGAAAACAGACTTTTGTTACTTATTCAGTCATTTGATACCTTTTTTCTCTGTTTGTCCTCACATTGTCTGTCAACAGTACTAGTGACAGTACTTGCTCAGCCAACAGGAAATCTCAGTTGCAGGTTGTTCCGTGTTTGACTACGTGACCTACTGTAAAATACTGCTTAACCTTGCCTTGTAGCGAAGATAATCCTGCACAGCCAGTTTTGAGTTGGAAATCAAATATGATTGGAATGATAATCTATTTTAGCCCTATACAAGAGGCTATAATGACTAGAAATACAAAGTCTTTACTCTAATAAACACCGTTCGCTGATAGGCACTAAAACGCTGGCAGTATGCCAACCCTTCCTTCCCTGACCGTAAATCATTTGTCATGAACACAACCACCCTCCTCATATTATCCATTTATGTATCTCACGTGAGGGTGTGTGTGATAGACATTCAGAGGCTACAGTGTGTTCCCACTTACTCTGGCCTTGGACTTATAAGACAACAAATCTCACATGTGTCACTTGTTCTTTCGAGCCACAATACGGAAAATCTCCAAAAAATAGTACAGAGAATTAGATGTGTCATGTTCATATGTGGCTTTAGTACGTATTTAATTTGAATTTGGCTTCATTCATCATGAGGATTCTTTTACATAATCACACAGGGAAAACAACTAAGTGATCAATGAGCATAGTTTACATGTAAGATACTCCTAAAATAAGTGTGAGTGTGACCGGAGACTGGACTTTACACATGTGGCCTGCAGCAGTGCCCTCTGTCCTGTGTTTAACTGTCAGCAGATGAGTGCCTCTCCTCACTGCCGCTTCGAGACCCTGACCATCACTGACCTATGCCGCTATTTTTAGATGACCTGAACCACAATGACTCCCGCTCTCTCTCAGCGGTGAGGTGAAGGGCCCGGGTAATTATTTGCCAGGATATTTTTGCAATGAATGTCAACGTGAACTGTGTGAAGATTATCACATCTTCACTCACTGTCAGATACTGTAAGAGAGTTGTTGTGTTTGTTTAAATAACTGACATATACATTTGCTACAAAAGACAACTTCTACAGTATTTACTGCTTTGTTGCTGCATTCTGAGTCATTTGGCCAACACCTGATTTCCATGAATTTTAAAAGAAATGTTAAGAGTATGAGAAAAATATTTGAGAAGGTTTTGATTACAGACATCCAACTTGCTTTTACACTAAAACATGGATCTATGAAAGGCCTCCTTTCCATTGCTGGGTTTGTTATCTACAGCTGAGGAAACTCTTGGCAGCCATGAGTGTAGTACAGTGTCAGTGACAGCCACAAGAGTTTCACAACCATTGGTTTATGGTAAGAGAAGGGTTATGTGAAGTAGCCCTGTCGGTAGAGTAAACTTCCAGTAAATGATCGACAGTCAGATCTAACCTACTTAAACACAGTATAGGAAGGATCTTTCCTGGCTGTGGTCTGGTGACAGGTCATGTGATCCAACAGTTTGCTTCTGACCAGACTGAATGGAGGAATATGTTGCTTTTGAGATTAAAAAAACCCAAACATTTTTACACTAAAAATTCATCACAGTCTGTTGTAAAGTTTTGTAAGTGTGTTTTGGAATTGTCCCACTGTGTACAAAACACTGCATCCCTGGTCACTTTAAGCAGGAAGTCCAGCCGATATTGGAGGGTGTAGTTGATCATTAACAGGCGTCTCCAATTTATTTTGTACAGTGATGCTGTCATGCACCACTTCACTTCCTTCTCGGAGACAGTGACTACCTGTCATCCAACATTTCGAGATCAACTATGCATCTGTACCATGAGTCTCAGTCCAGGTGAGTCTCATTTTATTACATTTGGCAGTTTTGTTGGTTTTTATTAGAACGCAAGCAGGATTGTGTACTGTGACTGCAGTTATATATTTAAGATTGAAATTTAGAGAAAAATTTGAACCGAGATATATTGAAATGAGCTTGTTTTGATCTTATGAAACTTACAGAAACAAAACACATCTTAGAAACAAAATATGTAAAATTTTCAAGTGTTTTTAATTACTTTAGATATGTTCCTCACAAAATATGAAGTTATAACAGGAAAACCCTAAAAATATGAAATATTTGCATGGGTGACATTTGCACCTGTTTCAGTAACTGACTCAATTAGTTAATTTTATTAGCTGAGTACTGTCACTTGTAATTTTTGTAATTTGATGAATCTCGTTTAAGATGCCTAATGAGAGTTACTAAAGAATTGCAACCTAATTGAATCAACCTGTTTATATTATGTTTTACATAAATAATTGTAACCTCCCAATGCAAAAAATTCATCTTAAAATCATTTAGGTGAACAGCAGTCCTGCTGGGTGCAGCATGTCAAGCTGCTGTAGTCAGATCATTAGCATCAGAAAACAGCTGAGCAAAATCAACCTTATCTCACAAATCATTAGTTTTGGGTCAGTATCTTGTCACTGAAAGATTTTCAATATTTAAGGTGTGTTTATCATTGTCATCATGTCATATCACATTGCAGACCGGATCATCCCCCCTCTGAGGGTCCAGTGGGTCAGGGTCACCTCGGGTCATCGAGATCTTTGGTTTGTGTACCTGAGCAATCGTATATGAGCTTCCACAAGGTGAGAGCTTCGCTTACTCTCACACAGTAAATGCAGATATGAGACAGATGTACTGCTATAGACCAGAATTGTTAGCATTATTTGGTGTAACTGGGGTTATAGTATTGTTTGTCCATGTCAATAATAACTGACTCCACTTTTCGTGACTTTTGGTTTATCTTTTTTTTTATTTGAAAAAAAAAAGATTTTTTTCTGTTGTCTGACGTTCTAAACATACTGATTACAGGACATGTACACAGGAAGTGTTATTTCTGTAAGACACTCCCTGTGATGCTTATTAATGCTTTTATCAGGGTCATAGTCTGTTTCAGAGAATTGTTGTCAAACAGTTGATAATAGTCTTGCCTAATTATAAGTCAATGATGTATTATGTTTTTATTATACTGTATTTTATAACAAAATCAAGGACTTTAAGTGATAGGAGATTATTTGGCCCACAGTAGCTGGAATACTTTAGTTGGCCTTCCATTTTTTGATTTATCAGCTTTCTTCTTTCTCCTTCTTTTTTATTTCCTGCTCCCTGCTTCCTGTGCTTCACACCTAATCTCTTTTGTCTAATTTTTGTCTTTCTTTTCCTCTCATCTCTTCAGGAATCTGCAGAGTTATGTACATCCAAGAGCTATCGGGACCCGCACTGCCCAGTCTGCCTGCAGTCCGCCAGTTTCCCAGTCCAGACGAACTGTGGCCATTTGTTCTGTGGTATGATATTTTACAAACGCACAAACGTACACACTGGCCTGAAAAAGTGTCCCTCCAGACCTGATGGGTTTTCTTTTATTCGTGCACCCTCTCACCCCAACATCTACCGTATGAGATGGGATTCATTTGTTTTTCGTTCACCACGCTCACCGACCGGTACATCATGTGTTTGTGTCTTTTTTCATGCCATTCCCTCGCTGATCAGAGTAGCATCAGTGTGCTACAGCGGTGTCCGGAGCATTGAGACCTGTCTGTCTGGCTTTCAATAATTAACTGTTGCTATGGTTTCCTAACTCTGCCTCTCAATTAGCTTTTCACATCATAGCGTGGTCAAAGTTAAACCAAATTTGCAACTCAAAACTCCAAGTTCAAATTTTCAGAAGAAGATCTGATTGTATTGTTGGATCATATTCTCCCCCCATATTCAATAAGTGATAAAGTGTTTAATGGCTAATATGTGATCCTAACCTTGACTCTGGCAACACCTCAGTTGAGGGTATGATTAACCTTGGACCACTTAAAGTCAGTAGACTTTGTTGTGAAATATACACAAGAAAGTGTGACTGAAAGGTGTAATTCTTCCAAGAAGAGACACAGTTGCACCTTACACACAAACATTAGGGGCACTAGCTCTATTTTATACACAAGGCAACCCTTGTGCTTAAGATTAAAACTGAGAAAATAGAAAACAAAGAAAGAAAATGTCATTTATTAAAAACTACTTGGTCACATCAAGCATATGAAAGCACACTCCAACTTTAATATATAAACAATAAAGGCTGAGGTATATTTCAAAGGTGTTCCAATGACAGGGAGAATCAAAACTAAAGCAGCTTCATCAGTCTTCATAAATGACACTGCTTTTAAGGATATCTAAAGCTACATACTGTAGATCAAGGGTATTCACTGACAAGTTAAAGAAAATTAAAGTCAATTCGAGTGCTCAGTGGATGCACATGCACTGATTTGGAAAAAAATTTATCACAATAAGTCAAAAGTTTAACTTTTCCCTCTGAATGAACTGCAAAAGAGAGAGGGCCATTATTAGTCTACCTAAAACTGTTCAGAGGTCTCTTTGTTTGTAACAATTAGACATCCATGTCTCTTACGTATAGTACATTCTCTTGCACACCCGTTTAACATTTTAAAATACACCGTCCCACCTGCTAAATGTTTTTGACTTGGTAGCGCTACTTTAATTGTGTTTTGTTCTGCCCTGGACTCGGGTCTTCACACAACATTGAGAAAATTATAATTTGCTTGAAAACTCTTAAGTCTCCTTATTATATCTGTGCAAAGCACGTCAGGATCCTCATATCACTGGAACAGCTGTTCTTCATTTTGTGGCAGATGAGCACACACAACAAATAAGTCACTTCTTGCTGTTTTTGTCCCTTGTGAGGGAAGAAACTTGTCCAAGTGCTAAAAACTCCAAAACATTCTCAGAGGATTTCAATGACCAAAATGAGGCCAAACTTTAGTCCAAAAAAGGTGTTATAATGAAGAAAAAATGTCCAAAACCTTGAATAGTTGTGTTTGCTTGAATGATGGAGATCAGGTTTATGACTGAAGTCAGGATGGTTGAAGAACGGTAACCTTTTTATTTTGGGTATGTTGTTTTTGGGTTTGTACAGAAAAATGGGGTTGTCTGGTAAATGATTAACCCTGATATTAACTATCACAGATTACAAAACTAATTCTATTCCAGCACATACCTAATTTCACCTTTACCTTAACGTACTGTAGAAACACCTGACCCACTCACCTGAGTCTTACCCCAGACTTTCACAATCTTTATCTCTAGCACCCAAACACCGCATGTTATCAAAACAAGGACAAAATATTGCCTCTTCATTGCATTCTTATCATTCTATTGGATTTTTTTTGCAATTTAGCAATAGTGTAAATATTAGAATGGAAAAGCATTAGGTAGACATTATTGTGTAAATTGTTAAAAATTTGATTAGATGGTTCTGATTCATGTGTTGGACTCTACAGCTCCCTGTCTGATTGCCTACTGGAGACATGGGTCATGGTTGGACGCGATCAGCTGCCCTCTCTGTAGACAGAAGGTACTGTATGTGTGATCAGATGTAAACACACTTGGAACCGTCGGTGCAGAATGAGTGTGAACGCGGAGTAAAAATGTTATTTGACTTTCCAGGTCAGCGCGCTGTGCCATTTGTTTAAGGAGAGTCGATCAGACCGACAGTCAAAGGAAGTTCTTGGGGAAATCACAGACTACAACAAACGTTATTCTGGAGCACCACGACGGGTTAGTACTCCATCTGACTTTCAGATATCAAACAGAACGCATGTCCTTCAAACCGTTCTTTCTTAGTTCTAATTTGAAAGTAGCCTCATACTGGGAATTAATCTTTCCACAGTCATTTCCCTCCTCATCAGTATGGTGATGTGAAGGTATCAGTGGGTGCAACTTTCTTTTTCAGCCTTGAATGTAACATCAGATTAGATCACAGGAAAGATGAGAATTGCTCCACTATTTCCTGTCACAATAGGTTTTGTAACAGGAATATCTGTTATGGAACCTCAAGGATTTACTGTCCTATACAACCATCAATTCCAGACAATGGAAGTATCTGGTAAACACATGTAATGCTGACACACCTAGTTGCTCAACCTAGGGTGGATTTTCTTTCATTTGACATACTATACATATACAACTGATTTCCCACATGGATTTCCATATTTGCTAAAAGGTTGTGTTAAAGAGCACTGGTATTGCAGCTGAATTTTGAGTTTGGGTAGGTGTGGCATAATTCTTTTTTTCATACACTTTTGAGATATAAAACTATCTTTACATTCAAATAAATACAGGAAATAATTTCTAATAAGAAATATGTGACTTTCTATGTGCTGTATGCACAGAAATGGTATAGTCCCTACTTCTCGTTTAATATTATCAAGAAAAATCATATAATTTTTGAATGTTTTTATGTTCATATCTAAAACCACTCGGTGTGTCCTCTTCTCTTGGCCACTGACAGGTGACAGACTACCTGTTTGATGCGCCCCTTCTCCTGCAGTTACTGGTCCGAGGCCTCGGCACCATCGGAGGGCTTGTGTGGCTGTTTTTCTTCAGGGTGGCTCTGTGCTGCGTGGGCACTGTGGTGTCCATCTCTTACCCTCCTCTGGACCCTGTGTCCTCAACAGCATCAAATCCCCCAGAGCCAGACCCTTCCCTCTGCAGACTGCTGGGGGTTCTGGATGACCTGGTGGTGGTCATCTTGCTCCTCATCTGTGTTATCAACATCCACCAGCAAATGGTCCCAGAGAGAGAAGGGCACTCTGAAAATGCTACAACCTCACGAGGAGTAATGGGGAATTCCCTGTAGACAGAGGCTGCTGCAGAGTGTCAGTGCAAGCTGTTTGACATGGATTTTTATTGGATTCCTCCCTCCTGGCTGTAGCTAGTTGAATTAATGGATGTAAGAATATTGACAACAGCACAGCATGAAACAGTCAGGATGTTAGATGGTGTGTCAAGCGCTCAGACTGTAGACGCAGACTCCAGGCATGTTTGTCAAGTGTTTACAAAGCCCATGCAAGAGTGAAAGCACAGTACCTAAAATTCGGTGTTATGCAGTTTGGTGGTTCAGCCTTAGTTACCAGTCCTCCCTCTTTGGGTTCCTGAGGCCTAATGTGTGGCTGGTTACTCCATTTTAAATAAGCAAATCTTCAGTGTCAACTGACTTTCATTTAAAATAGTAAATTCATAATTTATTTTAATAAATCTATTTTTGTTTTGCATATTACCCAAAGAAAACTGAGCAAAATGTTGGTTTAACTCCTATCTTTGCCACTTTATTTCAAGTTCAAGAAAACCTGTCATGGCAGTATTTTAGTATTGGCATCTATGTAAATACTTTATATTTGAAATTGTTTTTATGTGTAAAATAAAGAATATTTATTGTCTTATGTGGCTTTTCTTAATCTTACGACAGAGTATACAGGCTACTCCTTGTCTCTTTTTTATTGATCAACAGGCTACTCCTCTTTTTTTTATTGATTTATTTATTAGGAAGTTTGGTCCCAAGTTTCAGCAACGCAACAGTGATAATGTCAGCAGATGTGACTGGTATGTAACAGTTCTGTAAAATACAGTGATTAATGAAATGAAACCTATGGAATGTGTATAAAGTAAACAAGAATCCATGACACTCTCCAAGTCATAAAGTATTACAGCAATCATCACTAATAATGCAAACAGACCCAGTACTAAGTAAAATGGTGAAGTACACTATTGAGTCAATGAACAGGTCTCACAGTTTCAGTTCACATATAATAGTACTGTCAAGTATTATCAATGTATGTTGCTGCACCAGGCAGCTGCATTCTTGAACATGCGTAGCCAGGGTGAAGGAGTGAGAGAAGGCTTGAAGTCTCTCGGGGCCCAGGGCCACTGCCAGCTCAGGGTGCAGCGTTCAGGGTGCGGCATCATGGCCAGGTGTCTGCCGTCCCTGGAACAAAGCCCTGCGATACCCTGTGGGGACCCGTTGGGGTTCAGAGGGTACTCTTCAGTGGGATGACCCTGGTCGTCCAGGTAGTGTAGGGGGGCGAACCCACCAGAAATAATCTGGTCCTGAGCATGGGAGCTACGAAATTGCATCAGACCTGCAGGAAGGTAAGACGTTGGGGGGGTGTTAATATCAAACAGCTGCTGATTTCACAGCATAGTGCCCTGTGACATGTCAGCAGAATGAGCTGCTTTTGCACAGGTTCAAACTTTTACACTGGGCAGCGCTTTGTGCTAAATTATGATCCACTGCTGCATTAAACAGCCACTTAAATGTGTGTCACAACTTGGTGATTTCTGGCCAGAAATTGGCGCTAGATGAATGACAAGTGCCGATTTTTCTAGCGTTTATGACCAGTTAGGAACTAGTACTTTACTTGATCAAAAGTTTTGGCTTGTTCCTGATTGTACCTTCTCCATGTGCAACCCAGACTCCCAGAGCTGATCCCTCCATGCCTCTTAGCCAGATGGACGGGGAAGCCTGGATCCCAACGCTGACGAACCGCGACTCAAACCTGCCAGACTTATTATGGGTCAACACCACCTCAGACTCTGGGATGAAATTAGGAAGAATAAGAAAGCATTTTAAGCCCAGCTACAAAAGTCTCCTCTGTGATGCCTATATTCATTTTTCACTTGTTACATTTTCTCAAATCAATACTAAAGTACTGCCTTCTCCTCTTACCTGCTCCATCCTTGCCTTCTCCCACCCAGCCCAGCAGGGCAAGCAGCTGGCAGCCGTTACATACACCCAGACTCAGTGTGTTGTCCCGCTGCCGGAAGCGATCAAATTCTTCCTTTGCCTTCGGGTTATAGGCAACAGTCGCAGCCCAACCTTTAATGAGAGGATAATGCTGTTACACAATACAAATCTGTATCCACCAGTGGTCTGGTTTGTTTGTTTATTCACCTGTTTATGTAAATTTCTATCACTTTTGTATCACTGCTTAGTTCTCTGAAACTTTAACAAACTTTCTCTCTCTTCTTCCTTGGTTAGATGTAACTATTGATAAGAATATCGGGGACATATCTTGGCTTCCAACACCCCCTGCTCAAAATTTTTAAAAAATGTTTCTTTTTCTTTTTTTTTAATACATATGTGCAAATCAACAAATAAACCTTTAGCAGATCCCAGGACATCTGCGTAGCTGAATCCACCAACAAACACTACTGCTCTGAAAGGCTCCAGTGTCAGGGAGCCAAAGCACAGGTCCTGCATCGTGACATCCCACACCTATACACAGATATAGACAAGGGTCATGCAAATCAGCTCAACAGCTTCGGTTAACATATGCCAAGTTAATAGAGGTGATTCTACCTTATACCTACCTCAAAGCCGGCCATGTACAGAGACACAGACATCTCTCGGTCTCCGTTACTGCCCTCCTCTCTCACCACTGCTACACGAGGCTGCCCTGCAGCTGAAAGACAAATCATATCAGAATGATTTATGATCAACAGAAAACGTTTAAAATCAAAATTTAATGTCTAATATTCATAAAAATTTGCTGCTTATAGCTACGCAAATGCTATTAATTTCATTTTGTAAATGTAAATACCTTTTATTTATTTTATTAGGAATACCTTTTCTTCAGGCTAAATTTTAGTCTTCATTGGGCTTTATTTTTGACAAAGAAACTATGACTGTATATATTATCAAGTTTTTTTGGTCTTACTGAGCTGGCTCATGATTAGCTCCTCAGAGGGGTCAAAGGTAAGTTTGAAGTAGGGCTGTGTCCTCTTGGCCAGCCCCTCCTCTTCCTGTTTAACACAGAGCTCATTAGCCTGAAGTCGCTCCAGCTGAAAACTGGTGTTCTCCCATAATGCTCTGAGGTTAGGTAGTGGCTCTCTCAGTAGCTCCTGTCCATCCACACGAACACAGACCTGGAAGTCAGGCAAGAGAAAGAGAAAACAATGATCATCACAGATGTAGTAGAGAGGTTTAAGATACATGCTGAAGTTGATGTCTCACCATAGCCTCTGGTCCGAACCCACAGGTTCTGCCGATTCGGTGGCACTGCACGTCTGCATTGCTGAATCTCTGACACACGGTTTCTACATCAGACTGTGAAACCTCGAGCACCAAACCCAACTCCTCGCTAAACAGAAGCTCCATGACTGTGCAGACAAAGAGGCAGCATGATTTTGAGTTGTCATGCTTACAGTTTGTATTGTATTGCTTACAGCGAAACATAATCACATGTCAACTCACTTACCTCCAGCGCCTTGTGATGACAACTCAACATCGATTCCACGGTTTCCTGCAAATGCCATCTCAAGCAAGCAGGAGATGAGGCCTCCATCACTGATGTCATGTCCTGCACTTAGGAGACGATCTGAAAGAAGGAAAAAAAAAAAAATGCTAATGCCACTGTTTTCTCTTCCACACTTTCTGATAACAATTTGCTTAATATCCGCTTAAAATTTAATATCTAATTCACTTCTGAATAAATCTGACCTACTGAATAAAAACATCACAACTTTAAAAAGGGTAAAGAACACACTGTAAAACCACTAGATGGCAGCACAAAACTGTGGTGCAGTGATTGGACGAGGACAACAAAGCTAAAATTCTCTCATAGACTGAATCACAGTACACAAGGCTAAACTTTCTTTCCTTCTGTGGCAGGTAATACTGTGTTGGAGAGTGCATGCTGACCATTTATGAGTGTCTGAGTGGTGCTGAAGCAGGCAGTCAATAGTGCTGGCTGGTCCAGGTCAGGAGAGCAATCTCCCAGCTGACTGTGGCACTGAGCAAGGGCAGAGCCTCCCAGACGATGATGGCCTGGACTGAGAGGAACCCACAACAATACGCCTGTGGACAAAGGGGACAAAGGATCAGAGGCAGACTGTCTGTTATTGAGTATGTGATAGCTAGAGAGAGGAAGGTGTGTGTAGTCTGAGTGAGAGGTATATAAAAAAGATGGATGACCAGAATATTTCAATTTCTCTTTGTCATTACAAACTAAAACTATGGCAACGAGGCTTATGCTTTTTTTTCTAACTGATTTCCCATCTGAGTGTGTTTGTGTGTGTATTTGTATGAGTGTGTCATACCTTTGCCATCTGGATCCTCAAGATCAGGTGTCACAGTGGCTGTGATGTCAGGACAAACAGCATATGCTGAGATAACCAGAGCACCTGAAACAGAAAGAGAATGGAAGCCCAAGTTTTATTAAAACACACACACACACACACACACACACACACTCTCATACAGACAGACAGAGGGAGAGTACCTGGAGCCTTGACCGTCTCTTTCCCCACTCTAGCAGCCATACTCAGAGAGTCCTTCCCCCCGTCAATGGCAACTCCCAGGTGACCCATCACTTCACACATGGCTTTGCAGGCCTCCCACAAACAAGCTCCTTCACCGGGCAGCTTGGCAGCCCACATCCAGTTACCACTGCACTTCACATCCTGAAAACACATTTCCAGGATGTTCACGTTGGGGTAATAAATAAATAAAAATCGTTGGCTGTTTTTCACATTTCTAACTAATTTATCTTATTTTATTAAGTGGGGACAAAAATATGAAACATTCCTTTTGATTTTGTGTTTATCATTTTGCAGCTGACACAAACAGTTTCCCTGAATTTCCTCACGCTCTCCATTTGCTGCTCACCTTCAGTGCTGTGACTCTGGCAAACACCAGATTGGTCAGAGCTTCTCCCACAGCCATACGAGCCCCCGCTGCAGGACAGACCAGCCCTTTAATTGGCTGCTCCCCAATGGCAGTTGCTGCTCCCTCTAGGCTGAACGGTGACAGAGCAACAACAGCAACGTCGGCTAGTGGGGTATGAAGAGGGCCGACACACTGTTGCTGGGCAACCAACCCTGTCACAGACCGGTCCACCTGAGAGAGGGAGAGGGTGAAGACATGGAAAGCAACATGCAGAGACAAATTTACTCCTATAGAGACAAGCAGCGTAAGACGGGGATTTTTAACACACCTTGTTGGTTAGGTATCGTTTGGATGCCACTGCAGGCAAACGTAAAACTCTGTCTAGAGCATCCTTGACTGTAAGACCAGAAGGTAGAGCCAGCGGCTGGTGGGTCAGGGTCAGCCTCTCCATCTTAAACTCCTTCTGAGGCATCTTTCCCAGAACCCACTCCAGCTGGAGGTCGACAGGACAGCGCCCTCTGTCTGCCTGATCACCATTACCGCCCTCATCATCTACCAGCACAATCTGCGGGAGAAATCAGACATAAATAAAAATAATGATGCTGATCTGGAATCTGATTCAGTGGGATATTCTATGTTTTTCAGCCGCTTGAATGAGCTAGCGATCGCTGATCACTAAAGCAGATTGATTAGTACACCGGATGTGCGTTTATCGACTTGATCTAGCCCAAAACGTGCCTTGCCGTCTCCGGTGATGTTTCCCACAAAGTCAATGGGACACTTCTCCCTCTGACACACCCTCTCCAGGAAAGACCTGTCTGATGGACGGAGCAGCAGGGCATTGCTTTCCTGATATTCTGCTCCCCACAGCTCCAACACACTCAATGTAGGGTCACCTTTCTACACAGCAGAGATGGAGGGAAGAGGACAAAAATGAGTGTGAAATGAAATGAGAAATGGCAGAAGGTTTGTTTGTGTTTTCTAGCGTTTGTAGCTGTGTTCATGCGCCGACTACCTTGAATCTGCTGCAGTAGATTACTGCTCCGGCTGGCTCGCTGAGCTCCTTGAGCACATTACCTAAAGATGAGTATATGTCTCAACACCATAACTTTTGTCTAATTTCACAAGTATAAATGCTGGATCAAAATCCCTAGATGCCATACCATTTCCTCCCGCCCCCTGATCATGTATACTGCAGACTGGATTCCCACTGCTTCTTTCGAGGCACGCCCTGAGAGCACGGTTCATCTTCTGCTCCATCTCAGCATCTCCCCTCTGCACTGCACCCAGATCCCTGTCACTGGAGTTGTCCCCTTGAACCTACAAGCCAAATATATTCAAATACACTGAAACGTCTGAACTGGGGGGGGGTGTCACTGGTCACTCTCAGTTCTATTGAACATAGCGCCCCTACTTGTACAGAAGAGGCCGCTCCTCCTCCCACACCAATCCTGTACACCGGCCCTCCAATCTTCACCACTTCCATTCCTGATTGACAAGAACAGCACAGGGAAACTGTGAGTCACTGATCGTTATGTGTAAATATAGACTCTGCTTTGATTACACTCATTTTGCACACAGAGTTTAAACGTTACCAGCCACTGCCTCTTCTTTCTTCACATGTGCATCTTCAATAGAACCTAGACCGCCACTGAACATGATTGGCTTAATCCACTCTCGCCGCTCGCCGTTAGCCAGCCGCATGCCAAAGGAGCGAGCAAAACCTAGGAGGGAATTATAGAAAACAGCACAAAAAGAAAAACTGATTCAAAATTAATGACTGACTGTTTCTGTATTATTATAAAGTAGAAAAACATCCAAACATAGGCTATTTGCAGTTATACAGGTACTACAATTTTTTTCCTTTTCTAAAATAATTTTAGTTTTTCTGCCAACTACTAAGTCTAAGGAAAAGATCTTAACATTGCCTGGTCGTGCTTACTTCTGAGAACTAATTTCTGCAATGTTGAGATAATATTATATTTGCTTCTCTGTTTTACAGTATGCATCCAACAGTTCTGTTCTGTCACCTGTTTGAAATCAGGTAAAGAATTAACTGTTGAATATAATCTAGAAAGAGTTCAGAATATATAGTGCAGGTTTCCCTACCTGACAGCACAGGCTCTCCAAACTTGTTGCCATAGTCTGATGCTCCGTCACTGGCCTCAATGGCCACCTGCAGCGGAGGAGCGAAGCTTGAGGGATACTCCCAGTCCTCTCCTGCAGACTCCCAGGGGAGAACATAACCTGGAGAAGATGGACAGAAAAACTGGGTGAGTTGGGAATGATTTCCATGAAGCACTTTACAAGTGTGAGACCAATTTTATTTTCCCTACACATGCTTCCCCTGGGGCTAATCATGTGTAGATATTGTGTCTCTTTCCATCATAACGCTGATGACACCCAGACGTAGCTCACTAATTCGTCCAAAGACATGCTACAGGATGGCTTAAAAACTTAAGCAAAATAGATCTTTGCCATTGGGTCACAGCACATCGCAACAAAAATTCTGCCATCTGCTGGTTCCATATTAGGACATATGGGGCCTTTAGCAACAAATCTTGTTTTGTTTGATAGTAACTTAAGTTTTGAACAGCCAACCACAAAGCTTGTTCTATGATGTTTTTATCATCTTAGCTATTCTAAATCAAAAAATATTTAAAATGTTTAAGCCACAGATCAGATTACATACTTTTAATTCCCGCTGCCTTGATTATTTTTTAAATTTTAGTTGCCCAACACAAAAAACTCTATTCAGGCTGTAGAGAACTGATTTACTAGGCTTTTAACCAGAACCAACAGGTGTTCCCCTCCCCTCCAAGTATATATTTGAATTCAAGATCTTGTTGATTAATTTTGAGGCTCTTCATGGCCTCGCTCTCTCTGCCATATTTCTGGCATCTCAGTACCGTACGAGCCCATATGTAGTTTGAGATCCTCAGGCAGAGGTCTTTACTGTTCCTGGCTGAACCCTAGAATGGACAGATTGTTTTTTGTCTGGGCCCTGAGATGCTGGAATGACTTGTCCGAGGAAACAAATTTAGCTGAGTCAATAAAATCTTTTCTTAAAACATTCTTTTATCTGAAAGCTTATTCTTATTTTACTTGAATTGTTGTTTATGCATTTGAATTTGTTTCCATTTTTTATTTCTCTTGTGTTATATACCTTGAACTGATATCTGCTTTATCACAAAATCTATTGATTTCATAATTTTTTCTTTTTTTTATTTTAATTTGCTGTCTTGTGTGAAGCACTTTTTGACTTGGATTTTGAAAAGTGCTCCATAAATAAAAATGATCAAAGATTAATAAGTGAGCAAAGTGAAAAAGACAATTTTATAGTTACACAAATGCTGACCTGGTATATGCAGATTGCCAAAGCAGTATCCTGCTGTGCCGGCGATGACGCGGCCCCCTCGCCCAGCACTTTGAACATCTCTGATACGACCTCCGGTCCCTGTGGTGGCACCGCTGAAAGGTGCTACACCTAGAAGTCAGATGAGATTGAAATTAATATATGGAAATTATCACACGAGGAAAAAAGGACATGTATGTTTGTGTGTTGAGACCTGTTGGGAAGTTGTGTGTCTCTGCAGTGAAGATGACATGTTGTAGTGAGCGCCTCTTCTCATACAGGCTGGCTTGGGATGGATCTTTAGGGTAAACAAACTCCAGTTCCATGCCTTTTATACCGCTGGACACATACAGACCATGAGTCAGTGTTAAATATGCATGTTCATGCACTCACACACGCACGCACGCACGCCATCTGTGGTTGCTGTGTTGCTTTCACTCTCACCTGCTGTTGTCGCAGAACTTGATGATGTTGTTCTGGTTGCTGTGCCGCTGGGTGTCCATTATGAGACTGAAAAGGGTCTCTTTCTGCTCCTGCCCGTCGATCACCATCCGCCCCCGGAAGAACCAGTGACGACTGTGCTCGCTGGGACACCGCAGTGCAGAGAGAGCATTAGAGAAAAAAATACACCCAGGAACAAAAACCACAGAGCCTGGCAACACACTGCACACGAACCCCACCTGTTCGACTGGGCAAGGTCAAAACACTCCACACTGGTTGGGTTCCTTTTAATCCTCTCGAACATTGACGTGTAGTAGTCCAGATCCCAGGAGTCAAATGCCAGACCTGTGTTGAGCACAACGCATACTTGAGATTTTGAATCACCAAAAAACACAACGAGTTGTACATGTAGAATTTTTCCTTATGACAGCAGTGCAAACATCAACCCATAAAGAAATAATGATGCAAAATGAGTCAATCAACAGAAATACAAACACACATACACAGTGGCATCATAGTTATTTGTACCCTCTACATACTTAAACAGAGGGGAAACACATGTACAATTGAATTAAATTCTACAAAACTTATGAAATGATAGGATTATTATTCAAAGTACACGCCGTTTTAAAAAGATGTCATGCAACTCATAGCAATTTGTGTCCCTTTTATTAAACACCATGTTTAACTCGACTTGGAAAGCAAAAAACTGAGAGTAAAGTCAGTGCTTATGGGAAATTAAGCAGCTATAGGGTCAATAAATTTCATATAGGCCATTTTTAATTAACTCCTCATTTCACCAGTTGAGCATGAGTGAACCTATGAGGCATGTACTGAAATTATTCTCGTCTATTTGAGAAGCTTGTGAATATTAATGAAGCTGGGCAGATGTGAATAAGCAGAGCATGAACATGAGCACGCACACCACATTCTGTCACACTTGTTAATGTCAGTCTGAAACATTTTCATACACACAGAGAGGAAAAGTTTCAGAGGAAACACTTTATAATACATGAAAATGAAATATAGTTTTTGTGCACCAAGGTGGTAGAAAGTAAAATGGTTAACTTCTGCGTTCATAGTTTTTTTTCTGCTACCAAAACCAAACGTTCAACAGCATCTGACTTTCCTTAAGTAGATGAAGCCTTCATTTCTTTTTTGGACTTGGTGCACGTGCACGTGCACACACACAGGCACACACGCACACGTGCAAGATAATAAGCAGCATCATTGCCATCCTGTGACTTTAAACCAGCAAAGTAATAATGTCATGCACCATGTGACATTTTTACCTCAACTAGCACACTCAGTGTACTCACAAAAGCTGCAAGACTGAAAAAAGGAAAAAAGAGAGAGAGAGCCAGGAAAGTTAATATTAAGCACTAGGCTGAGTAACAAAAGTAAAAGCAGAGATGGACAGAGGCTGAAAAGAACAAACTTCTCTAATTCAGAAAGGAGTCTCACCCAGATCATCGTTTGCCTTTTCCAAGGCTGCACGACCCTTCCCCAGGATGTCCACCTCAAACACCTGCTGTGGTTTGGTGTTCACGGTGAAGGAGGTGATAGGGTGTTTATATATACATTCTGTCATGCTGTCATACAGACAACCAATCAGCTTGTTTAGATCTCCATTGAGTTTGGTAACACTCTCTCTCTCTTTGTGCTGTAGGGGAGAGAGAAGCAGGTACATTAAATGATGAAACAATCCTGAATCACTGCTCTACAAAATCTTTCTCTCTGTGAGTGTGTGCGTTCAAACCTTGATTAGAAACCTGCGAGACAGCTCAACCCGTGTGACATTAATGAGACCAGCACTCTGGCAGATGGACACAGCGTTAGTAGACCACGCAGTAGAGAAGTTCAACCTGAAGGTCAAAAGTATAAAAATGTCAGTAAACCTGTTTGAAAACAAATTCTTTGGCTCCAATGTCACTGCAAGTCATGTGTGCCCACAGTCTGTTTGACAGATTAAAATTAAGATTTCCATATTATCTTCCAGTGGACACATTGAACATCTACATACTTCATAAGAAAAGTGATATTTATCTTCCTTTTTTGTAGTTGATGCTTTAAGCAGCTGTACATAACTGTATCTCCTGGCCAGCATGCAAAGACATATCAAAACTGACAGTAGGTGCTACTGGGATGTAAACTATATTTTTTTCTGATACTTACCCCTTTATGCAAATCACCACTTTAAGAGGTTTTGCAGACTGAATTTTCTATAGCTTTGATTTTTACTCTGCTGGTGGCAACTGAATTAGTTAATCTGATTCATATCTGATATATTGTGTCTATTCAGGGTCTCATGTTGTTACAGCTCTATGACATTTTGTAAACTTGGGATGAATGTTAATGTTTTCTGACCTCTGCTAAAATCAAACACATAAGAAGTATTAATATAATGACCAGTTTATCATATTTGTGGAGCACATTCATGATCCTCAGAGGATAGACCTTCAACATTTTGGACACTTGATGAGCTTCCCTACAGAACCTCTCTCATGCATAAGTTAACATTTTTGTCCCTCTGGTAATAAGGCTCTATGAACCAAAAATTCTTACATAGAGTGCTACAACTTGCTTTTATTTTGTGGTACTCTGCAGCCTCGGGGGGTCACTAGTGGGGCTTCAGACTTGTCTATGTTGATCTGATACATGTAAGGAGCTGTGCAGACTCCCTCTATAAATATAACTGCACCTTTATGATAAACTGAATGACCAGCTTGCTGCCGTGTTACCACCCGGTTCTAATGTCCAAGTGATATTTCCTTGTAAATTTTGGGTTCATGACAAAAACTGAACCATCTCCATGACGACTGAGCAATCTAAATACACTGATGAAAACTGAGATCCTGCTAAAAGCTTGAAAACCTTGACCTGTCAAGAAGGATCGTTCATGTTCAACATATAGAAACCTGATATGAATAGGTGACTGTTTGTGTACCTCTCCGTTAACACATTTTAAAATGTTTTCAGTGAATGAAAATAAAGCGCACTGTAGGACCAAAGCAGAGCCAAAGCATGTAAACCCAGTGACAGATCAGACTGCATGGTTGCAGCAGTACCTGGGTCCTATCTCCACCAGTTTCTCCCCACTGCCCTCTGTGAGGTTTGGCTTCTCCGACAGTGGCTCTGCCTGCAGGGGAGGACGAAACAACCAGAGGAGAACCTCCCTCTGCTCTACACTGAGACTCTCACATCCTGCAGCAGAGAGCAAGAAGACAGGATTTGTAGAGGTGGAAAACAGGGCAAAGGGATTAACAGAAACAGGAAACCTCAAGGTACACAACTGATGTATATGTACGGCTTCTTTATCAACCCTTTTGCTACCAACAGGTTTAAATTGTTAGCATTTACACACTCACCTGACAGCTCTACATTGTAACACAGCTCAGTGGTGATTGACAGCTGGGGGTAGAGCTTGGCTGCTGCCTGTAAGGCCCGCCCGCTCACAGCTTCATTACTGTAGAATCTCACCACAGCCATGACTGATTGAGAGATGAAAAACATTCACTTTAAAAACTGAGGGACCTCTATTAATAAAAATCGAATACAAAACATGTAAGTAATGATGGATTGCAGGCATCATCTGTCAATGAAACTGATCTACTTCATCTTACTATGTGTATATTCTAAAGTAATGGATCACTAAATCAGAGGTCAAAGGTCAATACTGATGATCAGTCATCAGTAAGAACTATTGGATTCTCTCACTGAGGCTGACCTTTCTCTCCATGTCAGACCAGGTTGAGCCAAATCAATAATCAGATGCGAGGCCACTAATTAGACTGTGCAAAGGCTGGAGCCTGGAGTATTACCAAAGACTTGACGTGGTTTCACTGCATTCAGGCCGCAGAGATTATGTTAAACAAACAAGTGTTGTAAAGAAGTTAAGTTAAGCACAATTCATCTCCAAACATGATTTAATATCAAAATCAGGGGTCTACATGGATGGCAAACCGGTCTACTTACAGGTTACCTCTTGTCCTGAAATATGTGAAATGTCCAGAGTGTAATCACTCATCAAATTCATATTATTTTGTCAAAGAAAATATTTAATAATATTTTGACCAAAACAATTTAGTTTAAAAATAGGTGTTTTCATTCAGGACTTTCATAAGAGCCTGTCGGCAAACAACTTGTGCAATATAACGTTCACATTTTTACAATGCTGATGTTGTGGCCAATTCATCATGATATTGACTTCATGTCTCTTTCAAAACGGATTTAACCCCTGAACACACACACACACACACACACACACACACACACACACACACACACACACACACACACACACACACACACACACACCCCTCCTGACAAATGGGTTACTGATTGTGTGCATGTTGGAGGTCACACTCTTCATGGTCAGGAGCTTTCTGTTAGTCCCTAACCACACTGAGGAGACTGCTGCAGCCTAGTTTCAACACACACACACACACACACACACTCTCTCACACACACACACACACACACACACACACACACACTCACTCACTCACTCTCACACACACACACACACACACACACACACACACACACACACACACACACACACACACACACACACACACACACACACACACACACACACACACACACACACAGAGATCCAGGAACGTTTTGGGGATATTTCAAACACTTAAAATATCTTCCTGTGGACCTAACTTTAACCACCAAAAATAAAAAATCAAGTTTCTTTCACCACTAGGAGACACGACTTTTGTCCCCAATTGGACAATCTGTCCTTAATTAACGTAATTAACTGCTTTAGCCTGAAATTCATCACTGAAAGTAGACACATCAACGAGCATCAAAGAGCCTGACTATAGCAACAAATGGTGGATAGAAGTGACACCGAGTGACACAAGGCGTGAGCCACGTATCGCCGCCACTCGTCCGCTCGGCGCTGGCTAAGTTTCCCCCGTTTGCTCGTCTCTTCCTCGCCGCGTCGGACCCAGACACGCCGGGGTTAGCAGAGAGCTAAGGACGGAGGTCGGCTAACTCACCGAGGCTGCCTCGGCCGTCGGCTCTGCGCTGGGGGCGGACGGCTGCGTCGGCTGCTCCTCCCGGGGGGACTGAGGCGGGATCGGCCGGTGGACGTCTGGCCGGGTCGGGACGGGTTGGACGGACGGACTGACTGACGGACGGACGGGACCCACC
Organism: Istiophorus platypterus; assembly: GCA_016859345.1. Classification (NCBI taxonomy): domain Eukaryota; kingdom Metazoa; phylum Chordata; class Actinopteri; order Istiophoriformes; family Istiophoridae; genus Istiophorus; species Istiophorus platypterus. The sequence goes on along the minus strand of CM029123.1, from coordinate 8,818,402 downwards.
GACGGACCGACCGACCGCCCCATGCACATGTGAGCGCCTCCGCCCAGCACGCATGCGCCACTCTTGTACTCCATTGGGTTTTTTATTGAATGAGCGTGGACGCGGACGAAAGAAAAATCTTGTGACTTTCAAAACAAGTTAGACGAGGAAGATCTCTCGTCTTCAGTCGTGGAGGAAACGACCCTGGGCCGTACTGTGGCCTTTATGAGGACAGTGAGGTCCCGTCCTCGCTGTTTAATCGATAGTTCAGGGGATTATTTCCATTTACATTCAACAGTTAAAACCTTAAACATGGTGGATATTTTGTAGGCTGCTTTTAGATTCAGCAGTTTTATCTGGTCAACTGAACACTATACTTAAAGACCGTCCACTAGAAGTTTAAGAAACTTTGAATCAGCACCATAAAGTGGCAATGCTCTATTTTACGAGTCTGTCAAATGGACCGGTGATTTGCCAGGGAGTTTCTTTCGGAGAAAAAAAAAATGGTCTCTGCTCAGTTTCATAAAGAAAGAAAGTGTGAGCGACCTGCTAAACTGATAAGGGAAAAAAATTAATAATCCAAATAATGAATGGTGTTTATAATATCCTGTCTAAAGCCTCGCTGATACTGATCGGGAAAGTTAATATTCATGACTCCAACCTGACAAACTGTTCACAGAACTGCTTGGATAAATCTAAAAATGAAACGCGGTTAAAAACTGAGATTTTTATTTCATGTTAGTACTTGTACTTTTACCTACACTAGTATGGGTTTTTAATTGTTTCAGGGAGCTTGGACAAATATCTGCGGGATTTGCAGACAGTGTGTCTTTGATGGGAGGTGTTGAAAGAATAGAGCAAAACTGCTCCCACACACAGACGAGTCAGGAGCTGCAGTCTTAGATATATTTAATAAATTAAAGCCAAGGTACAAAAAAAAAACAATGTACATTTCATACCCCCCCCCATCACCAGTCTTTCTTTAAACTTTGACAAGCATTTTTCATATTTCTCACCTCAAGAGTGAGACCACAATACAGACAGAGAATCAGTGTTAAACGTCCAGTCATTCACAGTTCAAATTAGACTCAGAGGCAGGACAGCTCGCTCTCTAGGGCTGATTCTTGCCTCCAGTCTCAGCCTAAATCACACCTCTCTGCAGTGTCTTCCACACTGGATATGTTTGTCCCCTGAACCCCCGGAATCCCCCACAAAACACATACATGCTACATGTCTGCAGGCACCTCGGATAAGACAGAAGGATTAGACTGAGATAAAGTGTTATCAGAGACCACAGATTACATTTCGATGCTTCGTTTTGTTAGATTTTAACTGGTCCTGATGAATCACAAGACGGTTTATTTTACAGCTGTCACAGCAGTCCGTCGATAATGTCTCTGGCATAATGGATGAGCACAGAATGTCAGTGCTGGTTCTTATTGCAACACTGAATAACTTTCTCAGAGATTTTGTTACTGAACTCTAATCCTTCTTGGTCCTCTCCAAGGCAGTGACCCAGATGAATGAAAGGTTTTTGGGTAGCTTGTTCACAAGCATTTTGTAAGAGCAGTAATTGGTGCCAATAACAGATAAATGGTTGTCTGATGATTATCCAGATGATAAGGAGGTTTAATGGATGGATGTGATTGCTGATGAGCAGCAGAGGTGAAATACTGGACTCGCCTGGTCAGCCTTTAAGAAGAGATTAGTCTGAATAAATGTGGTGTGAAGAAATGAATGGGCTCTTAGTTTAAAAGATAGGAGGAAGTGATGGATGTGTACTGTAGGTCCATTATAAGTGCACTGAACAAGTGGAAAAAGTTACATCTGTGCACACACAACCTCTCATACATACAGGTATGAACACACGCATACGGTCAAATACACAGAAGTGTTCAGCAATAACTGTTAATATTCACAACTTGATTAATATTTTTGCACGATTACAGTGACTAAGCAGTCCAACGTCAGGATTATTACTCCTTCCAAACACTCCGTTCCCTTCCCAGTCTTCATCCTGTGCCTCCTTCTCACTGCCAGCTACTATAATTTCTTTTCCCCTCCATCCATCACGCTTGGCAGTCCTGCTTTACCTAAGGGGCCACTGCATAAAAATCACTGTCTACAACCTGAGGAGACTGCAAGCACATGAGGTACAGCCCTATACACAGAGGGCTTGGCAAGAGAGCAGACTGTTTAGAGTCCAAGTTTTGTGTTCTTCCACTTTTTTTCTCTCCACTCATACCCCCCCAAAAAGGCATTTTTACCAGAAAAAAAAAAAGAAATTCACTAAAAACCTATCATGATCATTTGGCAATACAGATCATATGGGGGGCATGAATGGGGTAAATATTATTGTTTTAATATCATTTTTCTTGCAGTATCCCCTCCTGACACTGGTTCTTCTCTCTTCCCATTAGCAGCAGCAGGACTGACGACCACCATCTTTCTATATGTGTACATATACATTTATATACTTAATTTGATTTATTTTGAAAAATAATGTCAAGTAGCTACGTACGATACCACTACCATTTCATATGGATGCTAATCACCAGGAAACAACCTAGGAACCACAGGAAGATCTAGAAAGGCAGAACAAGACAGAGATAGAAGAAGGCGTAAGGCAGCATGCTGGGAGTGCTGCTTGAAGCTCTTCCAGAGAAAAGACCTTTAAATAAGAGGGGAGGGGGGAAACAATCAATTTTAGATCAGAAAAAGAATATCAAAGCGGAGAGGACAGCCTCCCTAAAGCCACTGGGGATTTAATGTTTGTCCATTAATCCGATGGCAGATCTGATTTGCTGGAATGGGTCCATGTCTTGTCCTGTGGCGGGGTGGGTAATCAATACAATCATTTCATGATATCTTCACTGACAGGGTTGGTGAGAACTGTGTTGTTGTGGCATCCAGCTGGTTTGCACTGAGGGCAGAGGTCACAGTTAGGTGAGAGTTCAAGGGTAGAGTTTCAGTATTCAGCGGCGTACTCTGTACCATGGAGCCCTCTGCACAGTAGTGTGAACTCCTTCACTATGTCTTTCACCCTCCTCTTGTTCACTCGTTCTCTGCATGCGGAGGAGGAAGCAGAGCAGAGGAAAAATGCATGCAATTATAAATTATATGTGAAAAATCATGCGTTTGACCAACCAGAATTAGCTCATTAGCTTGTAAGCCTGTCATCAAAGGTCCGGCAGTGTACCTGAGTATCTGCTGTGAGAAGTTGTCTTTCTGTTCAGTTGTGACCCGTGACGACGGGAACCCTGGAGGCTGCAGTGCCTCCTTCAACCAAACAGCGAGCAGAGAGAAGCAGTGCTTGTTCAGACAGAAAAGCACTTCTGCAAACTGGTCCATCAGGCTCCGAGATGCCCCGCCCCCGATGCCCTGGAGAGAGCAGAGGAGGCTTTATACATGAGGGACTTAATTATATTGAGAGAGGAAGAAAAGTTTGGAGTGCCATGAAACAGCAAACTGCAGCAACAGTGAAATGATGAAACTTTTCAATGGTGTGATGCGTAAAGGTGTAATGTGGTGCTTCTCACCTCTAACACAGCCTGTATCAGCAGCTTGCCATCCTCTTGCACCACCCTGGCCAGAGGAGGCACATCTGAGCAGTGGGGTAACAGTTCAGTCTAAAGTAGACATACAAAGAATGACAATAACTAATTTATATCATGAAAGGTGGGTCTTGTTAACTTTCATGTGTTTGCAAGGTTTTCAGGTGTGTGTGTGTGTGTGTGTGTGTGTGTGTGCGTGCATGCATGTGCGTGTGCGTGTGCGTGCGCACTCACGAAGAACAAGCACGTTGACTTGACTGTTGGAGCTTCAGGAAATTTGAGTGACAGAACTCCTAGAGGTGGGAAGGGAGGGCGACAGAAATATAAAAACACCACTGGAGAATGGTGTCAAACATTTACAGTGTGTACTTTGTACTGACAGCCACATATTTTGCAGGAACTGTAGTAAAACACTCAGTATTGTGTGTGCAGGTGTGTGTTTGTGTAGATGATGTGCAAACTTACCGCAGTGGAACACTGCTTTCACGTCAAGACTCTCAGACAAGAACAAATCGGGCTTCCGTTTGAGGGCCTAAGAAGCAGATAAAGGCATTAAACAGAGCATATTTCTGTTGGCCCAACCCAGTCGGTACTGCTTCACCACATTCCACTGCATAAGCTCCTTCAAAATACTGCTATCAACAATACCCCCTAAGCCTGGTAGCCGGATCTGACTGCAACACAGAACTGACCAGATCTGCCTACCAGGCTGTAGTACTCTCTCCGTCTGTTTAGGAAAAACTATATCCAAACTCATACAGAGATCCTCCAATGCAGAACTCAGCAGGTATAACAAACAAATTGCAAAAAATCAAACTTTGAAATCATTGGAAACTTAAGTCAAACTAAAGGCAATGATGGTTTTGGTTTTGTTTCTTGAAATCAATATTATTTCGAACATTATTTTTCCTCGTTTTTGGTTGACTGGATTGAATATGCAACAGAAGTGTGTAAGTAATTAACATGTGCAGATAAAGAGAAATACAACTCATCTTGTAATAATGAACTCATTCAGGATGGAGGAGAGGAGAGAGGGAGAGGGAGAGGGAGAGAGATGAAGGTCAGATCTATCCAAAGATAGAAAACAAAGGAAGAATGAAGACGGAAGACAAAAATATAAAACACAAGAGCCATCAGCCAATTTGTCTGAACTGATTAATATTAGTTGAATATTAATTCATTTGGGCTTTGATTGGCTCTGGGCTGGAATGACTTCAGAGGAGGACTGGCTCAGATACTAACCAGTCACCTGGGACCACAACGCTCATCGCTCAGACAGACGCCATTACTTCAACTTCCCAAGAGCATATCAACTAAAATATTCCATCTAAGGCTGTGAGAGTGTTGGTTTTTCTCCAGGGAGCAAATGTGCCCTGATGTTGACATTACGTGTTTTATATTTTGGGTATTCAAGCATAATATCTTTAAATGCATAAATGTCTAATTTTTTCCATTCTCTAGGCAGTATTTAGAGCAGTGTAAGAAATCTATATAATAATTTATTGGAGGATTCATGGTCTGCTGCAAGTTATGAGATTTTTTTCTGAAATCGTAAGTTTATTAAATCTTTCCAAAACAAAGTAGTCGTCAAAAATTCACTTTCATCTTTTAAAAAAAGCTACAGAGAAAATACAAAATTTACACCCAACTGTGACAGCATGTCACTACAGTATTATTAAATATGGATATAAAAATAAGTTAGAATTTGCATGATTATCAAGACACTTTAGTTCGTAACACCCTGCAAAAGCAATGTGATTTTTAGATGACATTCAAGAGATTTGTGTGTAATCAGTGCATTCGTGGTTTAGGATGTTTCTGCAGCCAAAATAAAAACCCTACAAGAAGTTGGTACTGTGTTTCTGTGACAAGGTGACTGTTAGAATCAAAAGCGTTTGAGGAAAGACAGACGTCTCTTTTTCAAACATTCCCCTCATGTTTCATTCCACTGCCTTGCCTATGTGATGGGACACCTTAGGGCCCAGTAACAAAGAACAGAAAGAGATATAGAGGAGGAGAAGAGAACAGAGAAACAAGGAGAAACTAGAAAAGGAGAGAAAGAGAGAGAGAAACCCAAAGTGAATGAAATAAGAAACCAAAAACACACCTGAGCTTGGAGTTGCATAAATGAATCAACAATATCAGGATGATCCCTGGGTCCTAAAATATAATAAAGATGAAACTTAAGAAATCATAAGAGAATAAGAATAATATACAAACAGCAACTGAATAGATTCAACAGTCATGTGGAAATAAAAGAGAACTCAAAAATATTTCTTTGAAATAATTCACAGGTGAATAAGGAACAAAGGGGTAGAAGGGGGAGGAGGTGGGGGCATATGAAGCTTTGGCAGAGTCTTGGAAGAACAGACCAACCAAAAACAAAAAACAGGCAGAAGACAAAGACATGGGTCTGTTTGGAGAGAAAAAAAGAAAGAAGTAACGAGAGAAAAAGAACAAACCTAATGAAAAAAAAGTGGGTTTGGAGTGGGAACCCAGGAGGCACCTCTGTTACTGTTACAGTTTGGAGGAAAAGGGGCACCAAACCCAAATGAATATCCTTCCACCCCCCACCCCCCATCCCCAAAAACACTGCTGGCATCACCGTGATCAAACAACAAGCAACACATTTCCTCTCAGTTTTAAATAAGTGCCTCAGGGAGAGAGGTGATCATCAAAGATTCATTCAGAACTGGTCTATAAGATTCCCTTTGTTGCAAAGGTAAACCCATAGCCATCAGTATGAATCATGCTCAAAGATCAGGAAAGGTTCTGATATCACTACCTCCCTTATGCTGGACACAGACTACAAGACTTTTTCAAATATGAAAGATTACAAATGATGCAAAATTAAACACAATTCCTGTAGAAGCTTCTGGACTGAAGAATCCACATCAAGATTCCTGACTTTCAAACGTGCTTTACCCCGATGGCTTAAGATTGATGTTGGTGGGACTCCAACAGCAAACTTGTGATAAAACAGAAAAAATGTCTGTAGTGGGCGCCCAGCTTTAGCCATTCCCAGACTCCAAACAAGTTTCCTACTCAAAACCCCCACCCAGCCCATGTCCACACACAACCTCTTGAGAGAATACAGGGCTTATTCAGAGAGCTGTGATGAGGAGCCCAGCTCTAACTGTAGCATAGCAGTGGCTGTAGCCTTATTGAGCTGGCACGCCCTGCTATGGTACATGTCAGCCCACTGAATAAGCTTGAGGTCTCTGTGCTGTGACTGTATCCTGTACTGATACTGTCTAATGAAGGGCACCTGCTCAGAAAAGAAAGAGTTTAGAGGCAAGGGGAGAGGCAGCCATTACTTAACCAGTCAAAGCAGGAAAGCAAGAGAAGAAAAAGGGACAACACAAAGGGAGGGGGAGCGGCAGACAGTCTTGATGCAGGTACTCTAAGCCAAGTGTAGTGAATTGATTATATATCTACTTGATGTCCATCTTATTTTGAGTGAAAAATCAGAACACTAGTCTGGCCCCAGGTCACGAACATGAGGATGAAAGTCATTTTCATGCAGCCCAAACACTGAAACAGTAAATTCAGCCACCACTTCATAAATGTAAAAAATAAATAAATGAATTTTTAAAAAATGGAATAAGCAAAGACTAGGCTGATAGGTATAGAAAACATTACGACATGTTATTTGTATACGTTTAAAGCAAACCTTAAAATGCTGGCTTAAAATAATTGAATCAATGATCAGTGGCAATAGCAGTCTGCATTGACAGAATCATCATTTGAGACTTTGTCCTCTCAACATATCAAGCAGACAGACCACTGCATTTACACTTAAATTAATGAGTAATGAGAGCAAATGTTTAAAGGTCCACAGTGACAGCAGACTCCAGTGACCTCTAACCTTTTGTCATTTTCATATTTGTAGCATCCAGGCTGAGCTGATCTATTGTCTAGAAATATAGCAACACATCAGTAAACTCAATAGGAAATGTAACCATAATATTTCACAATATAAATAAAATATTTTTTAAAAATTAGTCTTTCATCTATCTTTACAAATTTGTTTACAATGCCCCCCCCGCTACACTATATTGTAATTTTGTAACCTAGGAAAATGAAATATGCTAGTGCTACCACTAATTTGAACAGAAACAGTCCACAGTATTCACAGTCCCACCCCTGCTGAACCCCCTACCTTGCTGGAAGATGGACAATGTTACCGACGTAACCAGCTCAAACAGAGCCTTGATGGGTGGGAAGTGGTCTGTCTCACTGGCAAAGATATGCACCATCTGAAACAGTAGGACTTCAAATCAGACACTTATTATGTTTAGCTGCAAGTTAGAAACCAGGTCAGAGAAGCAGAGAATATCTTCACATGTACTACAGTGACCCGAATACTATAAAACCCTGTGTTTACCTACAGTTGGTTAATATTTAGACTTCTACTGTAATCCTGGCCATATTTCTGAACCAAGGCTAGCATTTTTTATCAGTGGTATTAGACACTGCAGCCTGTTGCAGTGATTAAAAAAGCCCTAAAATAAGAGCAAAGTTTTTTTACAAATAACCTACTGTTTAACTGAAAATGAGACTAAAATAAGTAAGTCTAAATAATTCAGTCTCAACAGCTACAGCTGGACTTGGACTTGAGTAATTTTGATACAAAGACCCGCTGCCTGTGAGGTATGATCTTTCCTCCCTTCACCCTGCCTGGTAACAGGAACACTTCTCTTGCCTGAAATTATTGTTGTGGACATCCAAAGATTCATACATAAGACCAACAAAAAAAATCCAGTCTCTCAAGCATTAATCTTCTTTTGTTAACTTGATTTTCTTACTTGGGTAAAAGAAACCATGTTCTTTTTCTTTTGACTTGACATGTTAATAACATCAGGTTACTGTGAAGGTGCATTTCAACACAAACACTGCAACTATCATAACTCTGAGGAGTGAAGAATCCATAATGTAAACTTGCAAATTATTAAATGTTACTATTTGACATTGATAAAGAAATTGTAATTAACAAGTTAGTAAATTAATATCAACTGTGTCAAAAAAAATCTGTGTCAGTTTTTTTCATGAATGTTATGATACAAGTAAAATATAACTGGAAATTTAAAAAAAAAGTAGTTTTTAATGAGTTTTAGTCTTATCTGGTAAAACATACGCAATTTTGACAATCTAGTAATGAACACAAACTGTAACTGCAAGCATAAGCTTGCAAACTTACTCTGTATCTCCATTAAATTTGGATTCATTGGTGCGTAGCTCTTTAGTTCATATACAGCCCTTTCCTCATAAAGCTCTAAAATCTCTCTGTATGTAACCATATCAAATGAAAGAAAGAATATTAATGTGTTTTTGTGTGTTTGTGAGTGTGTGTGTGTGTGTGTGTGTGTGTGTGGCTGTGTGTGTATGCACATGGATGAGTACGCACCTGTCGTGTGAGGTCAAGGGCTGATGCCTGGGGAATTGTACTGTACATCTGCCCAAGCATCTCACTTAGCTGAGACACCATGGGAGCAAAGTCATGGAGCAGAGTCTTCACCGACTTCTCAAAGATGGCGCACACAGCCTGAGGAACAACACGAGATCAGCTTCACTGAAATATCACCATATCTCTGTATTATTCGTGGACCAAGCTCTATAAAAGTTTGACAGTATGTGGGTGCACATATCATTGACTAACCTCTACAACCTGCGAGTCATTTAGCCACTTGCTGAGTACCGTCTGTATGAGAGCAAACACTTGCTGCAAAACCACCACCACCTTACACAAACAAACAACTTCATTAAACTTAAATAAAATTGATAGAAAGCAATGCAATAAATAAGTACTCACATTAGACATTAGCATTTACACATGGGCGCATGCCTATAAGCAGAATTACTAATGACTATGGTTGAGTGACAGAGCACAATTTTCCTGTTGGCCATCCTCACCACTTCAACCAGCGATAGTTGGTGTATTCAGTGATGGAGGCAGCAGGGGGATGGGGTGAGAGGATTAGAACTCATATGGCTGCAAGCACCATGTGCCCTACTGTATTTGACAGTAACTAAACTGCAGTGTACCACATTGCAGAGCCTTTAAATCAAATATATTTTATGTTTATATTGGCCAAATTCTTTCCCAGATTCAGTTTATTGCTCTTAATTTGTGTGTCTGTTAAAACACCAAACCCTACTGATGAGATGTGTGGTTACTAACTGGGTTTGGTCCAGGGGGGGGTGGGGCTGTTTTGACAGGTGGTGCCGAGCCATCCGCTGACTCGTCGTCCTGCTTGCTGATGTCGAGCGTAGTGAACAGGTTTGATAGCAGTCCCAATATGTGGATGATTGCTAACTTATTGGAAGGATTAGGCTGAAAGAGGAAAAAAGATAAAGAAATCATTACTGTAACTGGCTGGTAAACAACCCAACCCCAGTGCTCATGTTAATATACAACTGACCCCACTGTCCATCTGGCTCATTTAGAGCATTAGTGTCTGCCTCGAGAAATAACTGCTAAAATATTCAAGAGGACAAACCTTGAAGACTAGACAAGCTAAAAAATTTTTCTCCTGAGCCCGATTAGCACCTTTGAAATGGATTGTACGGGGTATCTAGATCTGTTAAAGAATATGTTAAATGTGCAATAAAGTAATCATATATTAAACACTGGTTTGGTAATAACTCATTTGGCCATTATCCAGTTACATTCATACTTTGGATTATTCTGTAGACAAAGTAAGGAATTTTAAAGGCATAATTTAGGGCATTTTACATTATTCTTAGAATAAATAAATCAAAAATTAATACTAATTACTAACTACTAATGAATACTTAAACAACAAAATTATGGGTCGATAAATAATAATTAATTTCAGTCCTAGTTAAAAAAGATAAACCACAAGTCAATGGGTAGGTATTTCAGCAGTGATGGAGAGAAAAGTAAAGGCTCATTCTCATTTCAATTTTCTCACTGAGATCGGCATCCACGCACACATGCACGCACGCACGCACGCACGCAAGAATACACACACACGCACCTAGCACACACACGCACAGACACACACATGCACGCACGCATGAACACACTTCCCTCAGGTAAAACGATTAATTAGGGTTTCCCTAGCAGTACTTAATCAGTGCTGTCTCCATGGTGATGTAACAGAGCCAAAAGACTATGAAGAGGACAAAGATGTGGCTGCCACACCCTCGTACAAGAACATCTCGTGTTTAATGTCTACCTCCCTCACAATGTTGAAGCTTTTACTACGGAGCAGTCAACCTACAAAAGCAACAGCACTAGAGTGCATTCTGCTCGACATCCTCATCAGAGTGACTCCATCAGCTTTTGCTGTTTGACCATGATGCATGACAGGGCTTTCACCCCTAATGTAACATAACCTTAAGGTCTCCCCACTAGGTGCCACTATTTGTCCGCCTCCAGACACAACACCTGATTTCTTATTCTGATGTAATGTTGATACATCAAAAAGCTACACAGACAACAATAAGAGAGGTAGGATGTCAAAAAGGATGGATGAGACAGTGTACAACTGTGTGCAAGTGGTGTGTATGTGTTTGCTGTATGGACCAGTGGGGGGTGGGGGGGCAGACAGACAGAGAGAGAGAGATGAAAAGCTTCATCTAGGCTGACATCTCTATTCACCCCATCCAAGGTCTTTACTGAGTGTAGAACAAGGGATGAGGATTCTACTTCTTAAACTCTGTACTTTTATATAACCTCGGCTCCATATTTGTACTATCCAGCGTGACAGTCATAAAATCAAGGCTCCATTAGACCTGACATTTAAACAGGGTAAAGAATTCTCTTTCCCATGACTGTGTGCATGCACGCATAAAAGCACAACCTACTAGCGAGTGTGCACAGGCACTTATTCTTGCTGTGGTGTGTGTATGTTTGCATGAGAAAGAGAAAGAGTGTCTTTGCTACTTCCATGTTAGTCACTAGCCGATGGTGCAGGGTCAAATCCAATCTGGTCCCACAGAGAAATGTTCCACTGCAGTGACACCACACAGGCACAGGGCCTGTTCCTATTGGCAATAATCCAACTGTGCCTGCTCTGTGTTTGCATGTATGTGTGTGTATGTATGCGTGTACTGTTACACATTGGTTTGTGGACGTACTGTCTCATCCGCTAGCTTCTCCAGTTGCTGAATGTAGGGGGTGATGAGAGAGTGAAGGTTTCTTAAGATGTCTTCCACAGGGAGAGCGGAGAGCAGGAAGCCCAGTGCCTGCATCAGCCACATGCACTGACTCGTCTGTAGGAAGAGACGATCACAGGTTCAGTTCAACCATGAGAGTTTAGAATCATTCAAGAGTTTTCGACTGTAGAGACAGCACAAAAACATTTCATCCTTAGACTACAGGCTACAAACAAGTTACATCATTCTTTCACATCATCTCTTATTTAAATGCCACTTCTGACCTGAGTACGGAACAGAAGGAGAGAGAGAATGTGAGAGGACAAACACTGACCTTGTGGATCTGCTTTATAAGCACCTCCTTGAGAGAAAAGAGTCAGAGAAATGATTCTATTATTTTGAAAGTACAACAGAACCTTCTCAAATCAGCAAGAAAAAGTAAATCAAAAAATAATACAGCTGAATTGATTTAAAAAAAACTTATTTTTAAGTAAGAAAAAAAACTGATCAAATGGGTAGAAAAAGTTATAGCATATTTTTAAAAAGGCAGACATATGTACACATACCTGAGAGACAGCTACTATGTTGGTTGCGTAAGGTGGCAGGTCATATTTGCATTCCCTACAAATTTTCTTCAGTGTAGAGACTGAGGAAACGGAGAGGTCGGGGTTCCCTAGAGCCTGTAGCACCAGGGGCAAGACACTGCTGAGCATCACTGGGTGGTCTGCCAACCATTCAGCCAGAGCACCTAGTGGGAGAACCGATACTGAATGAGAAACCACTTGTGTGCATCTTCACTAAAACATTGATCTTTTTTGTACATTTAATTTAGGCTTCATTTGTTTCAACTGCTATTATCCAACCTTCAATTTTCTTACCTATTGTGAACATCACTGTGTCTGCTAACTGGACATTGTTAATGTTGATCCTGGGGATGAGTCCTATCAGGCCAGGGATAACGTCAGAGTAATTCACATCTATCGTCTCTGCAATGGACTGGAAGCCATACAGCAAAGCTTCTGTGTGCTGGGGGAGGGGAACGCAGTCAGTGTATTTGTGATCATGAGCTGACAATAAAAAACTTATTACAAAAACTTGAGGTTTGGAAAAAAAAATTTTAACCATGGCAAAATAACCAAAATTTTACCAAAGTTTAACTCCTGTTAATATACATTTCAACCTTCTTTCAACTTTTTTCAGGTTTATCTCAAGTTGTATTTTAATTTGATTGTGTAGACTTTATGCACACTAACATTAGCATAATATTGAGGAGAATAAAAACAAGTTACCGCTTTTTTATCAGCACTAGTTCAACACTTTTTTAGTACTGGCCTATGTGCAACACTAAAAGAAACAGAAAATAGCTCCAAATATCTCTTTACTCATCCATGTATGTGTGTCTCACCCACCTGCCATGATGTGGGCTGCTCCGCATTAGTCAACAGTCTCCCAAGTTTATCATAGAGATTGCTCAGCAGCTCTGCTCCCAGCATCTCATACACGTACATGAGTGTGTCTGAGATATCCACCCTGAAGGTCAGACATGCACAGTCAGACATTTTGGGTCCAAAAGATGTTTAAACCTTATCTGTTAAACTTTTTGCCTGACAGGTTCTGCCCTCTCAGTTGCCAGTCCAGTGAGAGTCTATTAGAGAAAACCAGACCTAATTGCTGGACCAATAATCTTGTCAGCAAGTATTTTTTGAAAACACTCAGGCTGTAACCAAAACACTTGCTGTATGTAGCAGAACTAGGCATGTAAAAGAAAAGAGGGTCAGGTATGGGGGTCAAACACACACAAACAAAAATACACACACCTGTAGATCCTGAACTGCTCTTTCTCATCTGAGGACCAGGAAGCATACTCCTGGTCAGATGGGAACTGGGCTTTGTGTAGCAGAACATCCACCAACTGGAAATACACTGGCCTGTAGACCTGCAGATATACTGCCTGCTTATCGGACTCAAAAGACATGATTTCATCCTGAGGATGGAGGAATAAATGAAAACAAGAAGAATTAGTCTTGGGTTGGGAACATGAAATTATTTATGCACTTTACAGACCAAAAGCATGTGTTCTGGGTTGCAAAGAGCTTCCCACACAAAAGCTATTAACAGACACTGAAGTAAATTCCAATTTTTATTGCAAAACAAAACACAATCATCTTATATCTCTAACTTCACATTACCAGCTCACATAAACCAGGAATTTGAGACAAAAAGCAAATGTTTCCAGACAAGCTGTCATGTTTTATTACTTGAAAATTTCAGACAAGGGAGAGACCCCCACAAGTAGCACATCTATTCAGTCAGGATATGCAAAGAGTTCACACTACAACATTACTAAACATTATTTTTAACCTACCTTAATAATAACTTAAGAGTACATAATGAGAACAGATTTTAACATTCCTTACTTGTAATGTGTACCAGAAGGTGAGTGTGAGGGAGCTGGTGGTCTCATTGACTGGGTAGTGGCCAGGGATGCCTGTACAAAACATGATCATGTTGACTAAAGCCAGGAAGCTCTGCCAGTGATCCACCTGTTCCAATAGAGTCCTAGAGAAAGAAGTAAGTATAAGGGACAAGGAGAGAGAAAGTGTTATTCAATAGCTGTCCAGTGCAGTTTGTAATCAGGTAAACTAGCACCATTCTCCCTCTGTGTCCCTCACTCATTAGAAAAAACACTACATGAAAAGGTGACATGGGGGAAGTAGAGAATACAAACTAAGACACTGGACAAAATATTGTTTCGCTCACATGATGGGTCATTAATTGAGAATGGTTTCAAACCTGGACAAGATTTGTGTTTTGTTATTGGACTGGCCAAATCAAATTTTATGTTTGTTACTCTCAATATGATTGAATTAGAGGATGTCTGAATTCCTCCCAAGACAGAAAAATTATTGAGTTGTGCATGGAAATCCTTCTGGCCAAGATAACTGTACTATTATTTTTTTACACTGATGCATGCCTACAAAAACACACTCACACTCACACTCACACTCACACACACACACACACACACACACACACACACAAACACACACAAACACACACCTGGAGTGGTTCTCTCCTAGTGTGACAGCAATCCGGCAGATACCGTGGCATGTCTCCATGTCTCCATTCTGAACAGCCTCTCTGAGCTGCTCCTGGAGGGCGAGCACTTGAGGAACCAGTTTCAGCAAAGTGTTCACATATCTACAACCCAAGGAACCACAAACAGACAAAAAGACACCAGAATTGACAGTTAAGAGTCCAATTAATTAAAAGAAAATGAGTTAAAACTAGATACAGTGCTATAAAAGGGAGAAGATGATCACATGCACAGCCAGTGAATCTCGCTTGGTGAATATAATACTGACTCACATAGCTCAGAGCTAGGTTGATGTATTTACTGCTCATTCTCAAGACAAGTGTTCATTTCAAATCAAATCTCTGTCCCAGTCAGTCCAACCTCTGATCCAGCACACCCACCCTTAAAAACCCACACATCTACTAGGGAACCAGAAAATCTATTCAAAGCTCCTGCTCAGAGCTCTGCTGCTGTCAGTTATTATTCTGTCTTTTTCCAGCTGTTTCAGCAATCCGTAATTCCCTAACTCCTGCGAACACACGCATGTGCTAACAGACAGACACACACGCACACATAAACTCACAGACACGAGTTTACACCCTTCAACATGGGCTCAGATCTGCTCATATGATAACATTTGACAACATCCTCCTGTTATCCTCAATGACAGCAAGTGAAGGGCCAACATGTGGAGATGAAGGGTGTGTGGGTATTTTTGCCTGAATTTCACTGATGAGATTATGTGCATGTGGGAATGCTGTAAATATAAACCATATTACCTGTTCCTCAGGCCCCGGGGGCAAGAATCCAACCCAAAATACTACTGTAACGCAAGCTTTTTCTCTAAGCCTCTATATTCACTTCATTTATTAGGAACAATCATTTATTAGGAACAATCTCTTAGAGTTTGCTCAGATTGATGAAAGAAAAACAAAAAACATCCAGTAAACGGCTGTTCTATGAGTAGAAACACCGTGTTCATGAGAGAGGTCAGAGGAGAATAACCAGACTGGTTGGAGCTGACAAAAGGCTACAGTAACTCAGATAACGACTCTTTACAACTTTGTTGAGCAGAAAAGCAACTCAGGATGCAAAACCCATCAAACCTTGAAGCGGAATGGGCTACAGCAGCAGAAGACAAGGTTGGGTTCCACTCCTGTCAGCCAAGAACAGATACCTGAGGCTGCACTAGGCACCAAAACTGGGCAGTTGAAGACTGGAAAAATGTAGCCTGGTCTGACGAATCTGGATTTCTGCTGAGGCATGCAGATGGTAGGGCCAGAATTTGGCGTCAACAGCATGAGTCCATGGACCCAACATGCCTTGTGTCAACAGTCCAGACTGGTGGTGGTGGTGGTGTAATGGTGTGGGAATGTTTTCTTGGCTCCTTAATACCAATCAGTCATGGTTTGAATGCCACAGCCTGAATATTGTTGTAGACTATGTGTATCCATTTACGGCCACAATTTAAAATCTTCTAATGGCAACTTCCAGCATGATAATGTCTCAAAGCAAAAGTTGTCTCAAAGTAGTTTCATTAACATGACGATGAGGTCAGTGAACTTCAGTGACCTCCCCAGCCATCAGATCTGATTCAAAAACTTCGGGAAGAGGTAGAGCAGGGAGATTGGCAGCATAAATGTGCAGCTGACTAAAGTTTCAATTATCAATTTATCTGTCAGTTAATCAACTAATCATTTTACCAACCAACTTTCAAATAATTGTGAAAAAGATCCATCTGAGCTACTTAGAAACCAAAATTATGTCTTCAAATGGCTTATTTTGTCCAACTAAAAATCTGCCACTCAAAGTTGTACAGAAAAAGCAGAAAATGTCTTGCATTTTTACTTAGAAAATAACCTAAACTATTATAATCAAAACCGTTAATTTTCTGTCCATTGATTAATCAACTAATTGTTTCAGCATTACTATAATCCCTTTTAGAACAGCAACAGCCAACCAAAAAATGTGGCTAGAAAAAATGACGCGATATGCATCCTCTGCTCAGCAGGTTAAATGCCTCTCTTTCCGTGGTCCTACAAAGCATTTATTATTCTAATTTCCCTCAGGCCCTCTTACGAGCTGAGGAGCTTGGTCTATGGTCCTGCATTATGAAGCCAAGTCCCCTGTTCAGCAGCCCACGCTGATTCAGCCCTCTCGGGAGAGAGCTCCACCCTGCTGAGATGTAATGTGTATGAATGTGGCCTCCATCTAATAAGCCCGTACCTGTGTGTACCGGCCTACATTCTCTGTCTTCGGCTGTCTGAGTAATTCAGAGAGCAGCGCAGGGGCCGACAGCACTTAACTCTGAGCGAGTGACTCTGTGTGTGTGTGTGTGTGTGTGTATGTTCATGTCAATTGCAGACTGCACTCATGCACTCAGAAGATCATTCATTTTTAACAAGGTGCTTTGCAGATGCAGGTCATGCACTCTTAGCTCAAGAAAAGAGGACTTGGTGTGTATCTGATGTGATTAAAAGACCAGAATGGATTTGTATGTTTCCCCATTTCCCTCATAAGAGATGACGTTCTGGCGGTTCCTCTGAGACTATCTGCTGCAGTCTCCTTTTCTCTACCTTGCAGTTGCCTGCCCTCTCCTCTTTTGCTCCCTGCCCTGCTGTTATACACTTTCTCCCTCCTTCCTGACTCCTCCTTTATTCTCTCCGTCTCCCCCCTCCACCCTCCCCCACCTCTGATCCCCTCTGCAATTACTGCAACACTCCGAGACAGGGGAAACGGGTTGCCTAGCAACAAGATGCTGCTGGACCAATAGCTTCCCCCCAAATGACTTGACTGTAATGTGTTTAAACAGAGGGAGAAAAAAAAGAGACAAGGAGGAGGGCTTAGTAATGATTGTGAGAGAGGAGAAAGGGGAAAGGAAGAGCCCAAAGAAGCAGAAACAAAAAAGATGAAATAGATGAAATAACAAAGCAGATTCTACAGATGAAAAAAAAGGTTGGCTATGACTTCCTAGAGAGGATGGAGAATTAAACCTTTTACCTGGCCTCCTATTAGATTAATGTGTTTTCCTTCTAGCTCCTAAATACAGACACAAGTAAAGCACAATAAAGCTGCTCAAATGTAACCTCATAAATCACACAATGCACTGACAAAAGATAGCCCACTTGTGTCTCAAGAGACGCTGCCAGTGAGCATCAAGACTTTTGGGAGGATCTGACAAGCACACACTGACAAGCATGCACATGACACGGGGCTGATCTATTTTAAGTAATTCACCAAAAAAAGGGGGAAGGGAAAGACGTTGGTATTGAAAATATGTGGACAACTCCTCAAAAGAACTGAGATTTAGAATTTAAAAAAGAAATCAGAGGAATCCCATCTCTGACGGATAACGCCTATCCCAGTAGCCCAGCAACACTTGGTGAGGCTGAGGATGTTCTACCTGTAACTCCACTGGCATTAGTTTTCTCCCCACCATCTGCTTGGCGTGTGGCCAAGTGTTTAAACTGACTAGTCAGCAGCAACTTCCCAGATGTGAACCCCCTGTCAGTGAAGCAGTGCAGAGGTATGGAGGATGAAGTCTTTTATCTTTGCACAGTTTCACACCTTCTCCTGCCCTCCTCCTTCTCTTAGTGCCCATTCTTCTCTTTGCATCGTCCAGTCACCCCCACTCTCTCTCTCCCTCTCTCCCTCTCTCTAGGGGAGGGGTAATGGGTGCTGCCATGTTTGAATCAGCCAGGGCATGATGACATCTCTCCCCAGCTCTGTAACCATAGTAACGCCAGCCAACCGAGAAATGCTGCTCTCCTCCCCCTGGCTGTCAACTTGCCCTGTATCAATCCCTCCTTCCGTTCTCTCCACCCCCCCCCCACACCCTCTCAGTACCCACCCTGTCTGTTTCGTGCTGCAGCTAATGCATCTTTTTCCCCTGTCTTCTCCCTCTCCCTCTCCTCTTCCCCCTCCATTTTTGTGACAGCGTAATTTCTACAGTCATTACTATGACAAGCTTTCATGCTATACTATTGTTACTTCTTTATTGGGTGGGTATAACACTATGAGTACACGCTGGCACCCATTTGAATGCACCTTTGGGAGTCTGGCTGTGAGATGGCATTGACTATTGCCTCTACCGCTGTGTCAAAGAGCTCTGGGTCGGGCAGTGCACTGAAGCAGTCGTGTACAAGGCCTTCGCTCTCGCTGAGGGGCACATCCAGCAGCACCCAGGATGACAGGCAGCGCAGCACGCGAGCTTTCACTGCCCCGGGGCTGTCTGTCCGCCGCAGCAGTTGTTGCAGTAAGGGACACACTGACCCCCACTCCCTGCCCAAGGCACCCCGAACCTAGAGGGTGGATGACAACAAGGTTCAGACTGCTAGTGTATTACTCACATGGTATGTCGTTCTGATTGATGAGTAGACCTAGTTTTTCTGTACTAGGTGCAATAAGATACATTTTTTATACCAACACCAACATGATGACTTAATAAAACCTTTCTTTATGGAATATACAAATTGTTTTTATCTATAGGCCCCTTGTTTCGGTAAATTTGCATAAATAGCCAAACCTTTCAAAATTGCATGTATCAAAAAAAGCAAGTTTGCTGACATAAAATAATCTAAAAAAAAGTAAAATTGTGTTTTTAATCATAATCAGGAAATATCTAAAGTGTAACTGAACTAGACTAGAAATGTGACAGGGTATTCACCCCCATTAGGTTGTTTCTCAAGAAGTATTTAGCTTTGATACCTTATGACAAACAACTGAATCGAAAGAAAACCTGTGAATACTGCACAGGTGGTCAACACCTCCCGCAGAGCTGGTTGAATGCGGCAGACATACCTGACCCTTTCGGTACTGTGGCAAGCGGCTGGTCTGGAACTCTTCAGGCAGGACAGTGAGCAGCTCCAGCAATGCCAGGCAGCGTGCCCGCCCATCAACCCCTCCCCCCTCCTCCTGGAACACCCGCACCATCTCTGCCACTGCGCCTGGCCAGGCCTCAGGCATTGTGTTGAGTGCCAGAGAGGCCAGGGCCACACACAGCCGGGTGAGCACCATCTTGGAGCCGGAGGAGAAGCAGGCAATCTGGGAGAACAGCTGGGTCTTCAAAGACTCATACTGGTCTGTGGGGATGTCTGACCAATAGCGAGAAATCTTAGTGTGAAGCGCACTAGCACCAAAGTACTGAATCTCTGGCACCTGTAAGAGACGATAAGATGGATGCAAATGACGCAAAATGCTTTTTCAGTGTTTATGTTCATGTGTCCGTGTGTGTGTGTGTGTATACACTGTACCTTATCTGGGCTCAACAGGGCCCAGCAAAACTGCCAGGCCTGAGGCGAGACCTGAGCCTGCATTAGCCATTTCTGGGCCAGATTCTTGTTTTCTATATTAGGATCATAATATAACTGGTGGAGAGCCTGAAAGTGAAAGGAGAAAGAAAGGAATGAAACTGAGAAAAGTAAAAAGAACCCATTCATACGATGGGTGATTGAACAACTTTGTACAAACAAAGTCCATGTGAGCAACTACACTCCACAAATTTACAATTATGTGTGTCAGAGATGACACACCAGCTGAGAGAAGACAAACGTAGTCCTTTAGCCCCTATTTGATGGAAAGAGCTTGTTACCTTGAATAGCATCATTTTCTCACTCACAAACAGGCAAACAAACAGACCCATATTAGGTTTTGCTACGCAAACCTGAACAATGGTGAAAGCAATGACCTGAAAACAGCATTCTCTTAAGTACAGCTGTGACTATGAGTGCTTGAGTGCAAGGAGAACAAGAAAGAGAAAGCGCAAGAAAAAGCACAAGATAAAGGATGAGTGTAAGAGAGGGATATAAAAGAAGAGGAAACAGGAGCATTAATTAAACAGTCAATTCTAATCCTGGCAGTGCCAGAAGAGAGTATTAGGCAATACTCTATGAAAATGCCCCTTTTTTTCTCCATCTAACACAAACACACATATATGTACATGCTCAGTGAACTAAAACCGCTGGCAACCAGTACTAAGTGTCTGACAAGCAAGAGTGGGAGAAAAAATTATTTGCTGAGCTTCTGATCCCTGTCTCTTACCCCTGAGGCTTGCTCACAACAATTCCTCCAACAACAGCCACTCTCTTCCTCTTTCTGCCTAAAATGGTCCGTCCAGTTTCATTCCATCCATCAGCTATGTATCCTCATCTAATTCTTCTTCTAAAATCTACATTTCTCCCCATTCCCTCATTATAGGATGAATAATACTTTAAAGAAACCATGATGGGTCAAAGAGTACAATGATATAATTACAGCGTTAGAGAAGAATATCAACACAGTGTCAATATCCACTAGAAGCACAGAGTCTCAGGTGGTGTTGTCTCCTGTCTTTCATCCTGCAATGCGATTATCTATGTCTTCACTTACTTAACGAGACTCTGAACATGGTTGACTGGGTGCTAATGAGCTGATTGTTCAAAGAGAGTTGGGTGGCATTTGTACATAAATGTGTGAGAGGGAGCTATAGGTGCAGGACAGTATGTGCAGCAGGTGCTAGAGTATGCATGTGGCTTTAACTTTTTTTTTTTTGCTGGTAGGTCTCTCTACTCCACTAACATCAACCTTTGCCATGTTTAGGTTTTCACGAGTTGTTTTTTTTTTCAATTTAACCCTGAAAAGGTTAATAGAGACAGAGCTTCTTGACAAAACTGATGAAATATGAATGTGATAATGTGTTATGTTTTGGTAAGGTCTTTCCATGAATCATTATCATGCCTTCATTTTAAAAAGTATTAACATTAGGATGCATTTTGTTAGTCAGCTCCACTCTGCCCTTTCTGTAAACAAAGCTGAGATATTGGAGTTCAAACAGGGGGAGATCATTACTGAGGTCCACTATGTGATCGCAGACCTCTCCTTATCCAATCCAAAACAGCATCGTGTCTGTGTCTGAGTGTGTCTTTCTTTCCTTGGTTTATTATCAACATTAAAGACAAAACAGTCTGCTCATTTTGCTGCTTTAATCCTCTCACAGAGAGCCACTGCCTGTCTCCTCCTAGAAATCATGCCGGACATGCAGCAGTTATCTTTCCTAACTGTAATTGTCTATTATTAATTTGTTTTTAAAACAAGCAAAAAGCATGCACGCCCCCTGATATAGCAGAGTTTGTTTGCAACTGAGGTAACTAATGCAGCTGAAGCAAATAAATGTATCTCCAGATGGTGGCAACCTGCCTGAACCACCTGGCTTCACCTGAGGATGGCATGCTCTTGGCAGACACTGTCAAAGGTTATTAGCCTCCTGCCCTGTCCTTTTGCAACAGGACAAGGAAGGGAAGAGGGATGCAAGTGAAAAACGTGGCTCAGTTAGACAGATCCACTGTCTGCTCTCATGTATAACCACAGATTCACCGTAGCGTGGTAGGTTTATGTGCTCACTTACCAAGGCCAGGGGGATATTTACAGTTACAGAACACACTACAATGCCTATGTTATATGGGACAAATATGAAGCAAATCTATGAGGCAGGAGCCATCATCCCTAAATAATGATTTCTCTTATTCAAAAAAAATAACAATTACGAGGCAAGAGATGTAGGTAATGAGAAACAGATGGGTTTGAAAAGGGGCAGCCTTCTCATGTTTTGGTAAACATTATAGAAATCTCTATTTCCCCAAATACTTATGAGACATTAATACATGTTCCTATAATTACAAAACACAAATACACTCACTTTGGACTCATCTTTGCAAACTGTTCACACGCAGGAGGCAACAACACCTTCCTGCCATAGGTTCACTGTGTTTTCAAGCCATCTGTCCACTAGAGTGTCTCGTTCAAAGGGCATTGCTGGTGCTGTACTGCAGAAGGCAGAATCACACCACTGACCCATCATGACATTGTGCAATAACTGTGAAAATCAAAGACCTGCAGAGGAATGATGATTAATGAAGGAACAAAGGAGAACAGTTTGCATGAGAGTGTGCGCAGGCGGTTGTTGACAGGATACGGCCAAGACAGAAATTAAGATGACCATGTTGCCAATAGTGATAAAATTTCAGCACATGAAAAGCAAATATACCTTTGTACTAATATGCAAATCTCAGTATTATGAACAATTTCCTTTTCCACCACATAATTCAGAAGACTGATCACCTACTGTCACTTAATCAATGGATATATGATTCCATGTCCATTCCTGCTAACAAAAATATAGGCAAATTAAAATACATGCTCACACTAGCCACGGTTTTTGTCATGTAACCCATATATCTGTCAATAAGTGGATGCTGATAATCATGATGATCCCTCTTGTCATTCTGAAATGGCCTCTCATGCCTCCACAAATCTACGAAATACACCACACAGTATTTCTTAGTCTCAGATTTCTCTGCCCTGCTATGTTCTGTAATATGCTAGCTAGCATAACAATTTGTCTCCTCGGCCTTTAAATTCCATACAACTGTTTCATAAGAAAACAACACTTATGTCTCATAAATCTGATCCTACATTTATTTGAAAACTGTTTCCAAATGGCAGAGCTGCATCACAAGCCAAGACCCTGGGAGCTGAGCACTACTGAAGGGGCCTAGAAAGCCTCCTATGGAAAGCAACCTGTGTGGGTAGTGGGGTGACCAGATAATTACAGATAATTATGGTAACAAAAAGCCATCTCTGACCAAGTGCCTTTGAGCAAGATGCTGATTGGGCTTCTTTCCAGTGGTACAGTAGTTATTTGTTGCAGGAGAGAAATGCAAAATGACAAATCCCTGATGTGTAGACTGTTCAAAAGTGCAGAGCTCTGAATATACTCTAAAATCCACTTGCTTGGTGGAAAGTGATTCTGAAGCTATCTATAGTCAAACGGAAATTTAAGGCAGTATATGGAGGCATTCATTCTACACCCAAAGTTATTGACAATGTGGTACTTTGTTTCATAGACCCAAGACTGAACAAAGGCTTTTTTTATTGGACACATACAAATTCTGGGCCAGGAACCATCATCTCCACCACAGCCAAGTGTACAATAGTGACATTTCTCCCCTGATGGTCATTTTTTTATTTCACTCTTTTAGCAACTGCAGTTACTTTAACCATCTTATGAGAGGCAGATAAAATACAGATAAAAACGATGTCTGCTGGTGATGGGAGTATTTACAATTACCTGCTGCCATGACTAAATACAAAAACTAATATAATGCTTTTAGATGCACGTATTGATTCTAAAGAAAGCTTTTGCATCTCTCTTATTCCTCTGAATGAACAGAACCATGCAGAGTCCATAGTCAGTTAAATGTAAATACGTCATCCTAGCGAATTTATCCAGAGAAAAAAAAAAAAAACATCTCACCCTGACAGTCTGAATGTGCTTTCCAAATATAGCAGAGTCTTAGAAGAATATATCTTAAGTTTTGCACTGCAAGTGCAAAAACGGGTAAAATCTGACATTAATTACTGCATTATTTGTACTGTATCCCTAAAAGAATCAGGGCAGATCCGTTTGAAAGTCTGAGTTCAGTGTCTATAACTATACTGCAATGACATCGCCTGTGCCTAATTATTTTTTATTTTAAAAACTATTACAAACTACACTGACATTTAACCACGGCAAGCATCTCCTGTTTCAGATTTCAGATAAATCACTGAATATTGGGTCTCAAATTATTTTTTGATGAACAAATTGCACTATTTTTGCTCACTTTGGGTGTTTTGGGAAGCAATTTTCACTTCCATTGCAGCTGAGACACTTACATACTGGAAAACCCAATAAAAAAAACAGAATGATCTATTGAAATATTCCATGCAAATTTATAATGTTGATATCACTTCACTAAAAAAAAAAAAAATTGTCTAATACATCATAACAAATTATTTATGATCCTGTCAGTTGCATTCATTGTACGTTACTTAGGCATACATATAATTTGTACTAGTGTTTTCTCCAACTTTAGTCAATGTGATCAAAATTAGAGTAACT
Organism: Istiophorus platypterus; assembly: GCA_016859345.1. Classification (NCBI taxonomy): domain Eukaryota; kingdom Metazoa; phylum Chordata; class Actinopteri; order Istiophoriformes; family Istiophoridae; genus Istiophorus; species Istiophorus platypterus. The sequence goes on along the minus strand of CM029123.1, from coordinate 8,793,753 downwards.
ATTCTGTTTTTAATCACGACTTTCACCAAAAATATATTCTCACAGACACCACCCTCTCCATCTTTACAAATGAGACGTGACCAAAAAGAAACTGAGACTGTCCAAATGGGGAAAGGACCTTGCTCACTGTTTGTCATTCTTCCACAGTATTAAGACAAGACATTTACCCTACAGGAATGTACCGCTCTCCCTCAAACCTGCCTCTAATCATATCTGTCGCATCACCAGCCTCCTCTCACCCCCTCCTTCTTCTTTACTGGCACGGTCACAGACATCGACCCTGTCCCACCCCTCCCTCCCCCTCATCCCCCAATCCATCTCATCACATCAACTCTGCTCCTCCACTGAAGAACCTCTCTCTCCCTCTCTCTCTCCTTCCTCCCCATTGTCTCTCCACCCATACACTCTAGTCCGAGTCTGTGGACACCCAGCAGAGATTCATCACAGCAACCTGGCAGCCACAATCAGCACTGCCAAGTAAGCACAGACAGACAGAAAGAGAGAGAGAGAGAGAGAGAGAGAGAGAGAGAGAGAGTGTGTTCCAATTCAACACAGAAAAAAGACCCAGACAAGCATTTCACAATGACAGACATGGAAAAGAATTGGCGGGCTACAACCTGTTATTTATTCTCATCTGCTCGATCTTTCTGAACACAGACACTAAGGACCATTTTGAAGACGTGAGAATAGATGTAATATAGACAGATGAGCGCAATTCCTGTATGCAAGTACAAACACATTATCTCTCCAAACGGAATCAGTAGAAATGGACACCTTATGTGGCTATAAAGCAGATAAAGCGCTTACGCCTAGTTTTTGTTGCATCTGAAACATGGCAAATTGTTCAGTTCACAACACCCCCCCCCCGGTGGTTAACACACCGTCACGCTGCGGACAACGACTTGCTGTTCCGACAAACTCACCTTCTCCACGTTTTCCACCGTGAAGTCCAGGGCGTCCGGTGTGGCTGCTATCCTCCCTGGCGTCTCCATATCTCCGCTGACACGGAGCTGTCAAATGATCAAAGAGGAGCAACACATTCAGGAGCACACAGCACACGTTAAACTTCCCTTTGTAGACAGTGCCATTTCCATAATACGCCCCCAATAGCAAACGGGATCCATAGATCGGACGGGCGATGTTATAAATTCAGGTTTTAAGGATCACACGAGAAGCTAACCGGCAAGCTAACACTAGCTCGTCCAACTTAGGGGCAGGCTAGCCGACGCTAACCTCCGCTATAGCAAAAACACTACAACAACGGCTAGCACCGCTATGCTAACGCCAAACTAGCTAACGTAGCAATGAATCTAAGTTAACGCTACTCTGGTGCCAAACGACACCAAGCAGGACAGATATACCAGCGTTTTCAGAGTGTGACAGCGTTATTAAGACGGGGCCGTCTCCGGTTATTGTCGCTAGGTTGTCTAAAGGACCGATATTTTCACACCTTTCTGTCCCACGACGGTATGAGACGATGCTGGCAGCTCCCTGCCGCTTCACTGCCCCTTCTCCGTCACCGGGAGCTTTTTTGCTACATTCAGGCTCCGTGGGAAATAGCGTAATCACAACGTAAACGGCCAAGGACCACCCAGTAACACGGTAAATGAAACAGCAGTTTCTCAAGTTCGCAAAATATCGAAAGGCGGCGAATACACGAAGATCCTCTGTTTCTCTGCAGTTTATTATCATTTAGTTATGTATTAGTAGTCTTTGTGGGTTGTCCGTGCAGCTTCGACCCAGTTTGTCGTCGTTTCTTTTAGATTAAAAAAAAAAACTGACATCTCGTGTTCTAGGCTCGTTTTGTCAGTTTTTGCGGCCGAAAGCAAATGAAGCCGCCACGTTTTTTTTAAAAACGCGTAGATTCAGTGAATATTCAGATATACGAGCGAATATTTACAAAATAATGTGGATATAAGGATGGAACTCAGACAATAGCCAGCATTTAACAATACAATCAAATATATTTCATTTATCTTTATTTTTTTAGTAATTACACATGACCATACACTTGTCCTTTTAATTTTTTTTCACTACATTCAGCGAATATATAGAGAGCACAAATATATGTCGTCAACTTTTCCTACGTATGCATAACATGTATAGGGTACTAACAGACAATTAAATGCTAAGTATATCACTGACAAGTATAAAATCCAGCCCCTTTTCAAAGCAGTTCTTTCTACATAAACAAAAAAAAACCCCAAAAGACAGAAAATGTCAACAAAAAAGTACTAAACACTTATGTGACATACAGACAGATAAAAAGACAGCCAAATAATATCGATTACCTCACTGGCATCACAGAATTGAAAACATAACTGTCTACCCTATAAAGCAGGAAAACTTGGCCTCATCCTAATGGGCTATTGAATGAAAATGATGAAACTCAGTACAGATCATCTTAACTTGTACTCTAAATTTTCTGCATGTGGAGTACTTTAATTGGATTTGGAATATTATTCCCTTTATGTTTGTTACTAGCATTTTTTGGCCAGAAATATCTCACTGATAACCCACATAGAATTCCTACCAAACAGTGACCGTATCCAAACTTTCGACCTGACCCGTTTTCATCTAAATTAAATGAAAACTAAATTATGTTTCCTGGATTTTAAGAATATTTTTGTGTTGTTTTTTTTTTTTTGGGGGGGGGGTCACCTGAACAGTATGTACGGTGAAAAGGGGACAAAATACAAGATGAAAATCAAAAAGAAAGTGGGATTAAAAACGGAAAGTGGAGGACTGACAGTGGAGCCGTGGAGTCAGCTGATACTGCTACGTGAAGAACTGTGGAGATGGCATCCTTCTGCTCCTCAACCCCCAAACATGTACAAGTCCAGGGAACATGGAAGTCAGTTACCCCTAAGAGATAGCTCAGCTTTAATAAACCGAAAGTCATTCTGTAACATTTAAGCTTTCAGTATCCGTTTTACAGGGACTCATTCTGGCGAATGAAATCATTGTGGCTATCGGAAGACAGTCATCTCACTGGAGGCACATCTTCCAGAGAAGCCTGTGCAAACATAATACAGATGTCACAGGCTGGATTTTCTCCATCAGCAGTGCAACAGCGTCCCCCTGTGGGGCAAAGAAAACATCACAGTACAGTGAAACACCCTGTCCAAAGTGACGTGCAAAAAAAAATAAAAGGTTCGTGAGGATGCGCCAGGTTCAAATCAAACGCCTACAATTAGATTTTCGTTTTTAAATAGTTGAACAATAAGATCCGCGTCACGACGCAGACTCCATGTTGTCCCGTGTGCTGTAGAATTGGCTTTATCAGCGGATCATTTCTTCATATCTATGGTGCAAATTCATTGGTGGAAACAGACAATATAATGATTCGCAAAAAAATAAAAAAAATAAAAACAAGATTTACTCGAATCATCCATTCAACCTCAGAATTCGCTTTCACGCGATTACATAAGAACCTTACGTAATAAATATATATCAACAAACTACCAATAAATATATTAGATCCGGGCTTACGTAAGAGGCTAATATATCTGAGAATACGGGTGAATAGGCTAAAAACGTACATAAATGAAACAGAACACTTGTAGGATCCTCAGGACGAAGTCACACCAAAACCGATAAGTCACAAAATAACAGGAAAACACTGGATAATCCAGTACACTGACATGACTCCGGGTGCTCGAATTGTAAAACACAAAATACAGATACATATTAAATGTTACATTTTTGTTTGAATCTCACAACATGATTTGATCCGCCCTTTTCCCCGTGTGCGTGCGTGCGTGTGTGTATGCGTGTGTGTGTGTTTGTGTGAGTGTGTAGTTTGCGTTATAGCACAGTAGTACATTGTGTAACCTGGGAGTTTCAGGGTTCTCTGTTATTCCCTGAACTGAGGAAGCGCTTTGGCACAGGGTCGGCCTCGCTGACTATTTTGAACAGGGAACACGTGGCACTGTTTCTGATGAGAGAGAGAGAGAGAGAGAGTGTGTGTGAGAGAGAGAGAGAGAGGGAGAGGGAGAGAGGGGCAGTCGGAACACACACCCTCCTCCTTCGGTCCCTCCAGCCACGCATACACTGGCAGAGCCGCCGTCTGCAGTGGGTAGGACAGTGCGCAGCTGCCCGGGACTTCTCAACTACTCCATCAAAGTGTGCCATCGGACAGTGAGCGGGGAGATCCGAGCGTCCCGAGACGACGAGACCGGCTGAGACGGCGTTTCTTTGGCTTTTGGCATTTTCTCACAGTGAAGCCCGAGCAGAGAGATGATGGGGACCAAACTCCGGGTTGCTCTTTGTGCGCTGCTGCCGCTGCTGCTTCTCACTGACTTGGGATCCGCCGAACAGGGTTGGTAGCAATTTGTTCTTGGTGTGTTTCATCTCTTGGCTTCGGACTGATTCACACTCTCCGGTTTGGGTCGGAGTGATAGATCATTGATTCGCGATTGAAACCGGTGCGTACTGCTGTACCGACAACGGTCGCACGCGCGCACGCACGCACGCGTGCGCGCGACTTTAGAGGAAATCCCGCTGAGTTACATTCATTTCCTGGAGACTTATTCTAACCTGAACTATAACCACTGCTCGCCTAACCCGAGCCTAACCCTAAAACACGTCCTCACTGAAAAAAAGTAATGATTTGTGTAATGGGGGAGTTTTTGTCCCCCTTGTCCCGATAAAGTGACCTTGTAGGCGGATTTGGGTCCCTGCATTCTGAACAATACCGTTTATGAACAGAGTTTTAAATGGGCAGAGTTGAGCTGGTTTTACAATAAGAAGTTGACATCCGAGCCTGTTTTCTTTCAAACCTTGACACCACAGTTAGACTCTCCGCCACCTCCCCCGGCACAACTATGCTCCAGTTTCGTCCCTGCTTCGTTTTATTCAGCTTCTGTTTCTTGTCTTAACAGCCTCATATTTAATCTTGCTCATCACTTCCTCGCACCTACACCCTCCTCCATCTTTCCCCTTTCTGCATGTATTACATTAGCACACCTTGCACACATCCTGTATGTCAGTCTCCCCCACCTTCCGCTTTCTCTCCACCTTCTCCTCTTACCGACCTACCCCCCCCCTCTCTCCCGCTCTCTCTCGCTGTCAGCACCTCTCACATAAAAATTAAAATGAGACTATTGACATTTGAAAAGATTTTATTGGACAGAACTGTCCCATCAGCTCCTACAGCTGAAATTCAAATGAACAGAAAAAACAGCAGGGCTCCATTGGAGGACATTTATTGGCTGTAAATGAGCAGGGAAGTACATTGTGATAAATGACACATCTAACTATGTGCAGCAGCACACTGTCATTTCTCTGGCTTCATGCTAATAGGCTTGCCTCTATAGAGCAGTTTATAGACTTTATTAGCAGATTTTAAAGCAATGCAACTACAGCCGTGGTCGCAGGTTCAGCTTTTACTGTGACCAGACTGTGACCAGACTTTATACAATTATACTGCATTTGCTTATTCAAATATTTATCAATTCTCTTGTTTGTCTTTGTTCAGTTCGTCATGACTTTAACAAAGGGTGATTATGGCACTTTATTTACATTCTCCCTAAACATTCACATCTTCCATTTCTGTCCTGATAATGAAATTTAAAAACATTTCTCTTTCACCAATCTTACATGTTTTAAGGACAAAACCCTTTTTGATCCACTCTAAACCTAACCAGCCTTTTTTCCCTCAACAATCAATACCATTTTTTGCACTCTGTGAATCTCTGACTTTTTTAACCTTCACTTTCAGAGTAATCAGTAAGGCTTATCGTACACAAAATCTGAAAATAAAATGTAACATCTAAATAGAAATGTACCAGTTTTAATAAGCACAACCATCAAAAGGAATGAATAAACTGGCCTATGGAAAAATAAACACAATAATAATTTCAATTAAAATTTAATTATTTATAGTCTTGTGAAAAAATAATGACAGTGTAGAGCCTTTAACTAAAGGTCAGAGAAACTCCAGATCTCTCAGAGTTATTTCAGGTACATAAGTATAAGTACTGAAACAGGATGGTTTAATGGTCTCCTAGAAGAGGAGAGGTTTCATTTATTATGTGATATTTGTGGGATTTACCTCACAAATTTCCATCTTTCATCTTTGATTGACCTGATTTAAGAGCTATGCGTTTTAGTAAAATGTCCCACATTTCCAATTAATTTTTCTGGTTGGATATTTGGGAGATCTGCTTGGAACAGTGGGCAGAGTTCTTCATTTGCAATGTAATATCACATCTTATTGTATGTTGGAAGTTTTTTCTGACAAATATTTCATCACTACAATGGTAATTTTAGTGTCTTATAAATCCATGCAGGCAGGGAAGCTGTATGTGTATTATAGTTACTTTAGGCTTTCACATGTAGTGTAATATGACCTGGTACGCCTGGAAAAGGAGGTGAGGGGCTGAGAGTGGGACATGTGCTTGAGAGGTCACACACACCGGTTGCCAATAAACATCTGAAATAAGTGCAGATGAAACGGCCAAGGGCAGCATGCACAGAGATGTCTCAGTCCACAGCTGTTCGCAGTTCCACTTAAAAGGAAAATTAGTTCAGAGTGATCTGCGCTATTGAGTCCAGAAATCACCACAATCACATGCTGTGAAACCAGCATTAGGGTTTGTTTTTTTTTACAGTGGCAGTCACACAGAAGGTATTACTGATAGGCACTTCCAGCTCCGGTTGTTGAAGCAGCAGACATCTGCTCGCAGAGAAACGGTTGGTTGTTCCTCTCACTGGCAGGGTCAATGAGTGAGTGAGAGCTATTTCCCCAGGTAAATGCCACATTGGCCTGAAAAAATCTGAGTGAGACCCCTGCAATATCTAGAGAGAGGACCGTGCTACAGTGGAAACAGTGGTTCTCTTTATAAATCTACTCTGTGCACACACACACATATATACAAAAACAGACATACTACTCCAGCATTTGACCTAGGCAGCTCAAATAGAGCTAAATCGAGAGAACAAGGCCAGTATTATACAGCCCAGCACCTCTGTCTATTTATGTGTGTTTCTGTTTTTGTATCATTTAGACGTCAAACAGGTCTCCCCACTGTCTCTCACTGTGTGTGCTGATGAGCTGCATGAGTTATTATGGAGGTAATGAAAGGCATCATGGTAGTGTCTACTGAACGGTAATGACATTACATTACATGAGTGCACTGGTCCTCATCAAAGGGAAGTGGATAGAAACAGAGATGAAGTCTGGTACAGTACTATTAAAGACATCGAGACAAAGAGGAAAGAGATAGAGTGAGAGAGATGGAAGGTCTTCATTAAAAAATTATAACATCAAAGAACAAAAATTACTTAATGTCTCATGTGGATTGTAGTTGATGTCATGCAAAGTAAAAGTTTGAGTCAGGCCTTATCCCTGTTATTATGTACTCTAAAATTATGTTTTACAGTAAAGTGACTCTGTTGTGCTTCACTGCAAATTTCAGTATCCGTTTAGCTCAGTGGTTCCCAATCTGGATATCAGGACACTGGAGACACTAGATAAATCTGAGTGGTCACAACACGATTAAGAAGATAGATGAAAGCAGCATATACCTGTTGCACAAATTGTTTGTTTTTTCATCCTTTTTTTTTAAGATGGGGAAACACCTAAGACCTTTTCAATAACAACACTGAGGGAACATCACTCTGCTCACAGTTCAAGGGGACATGAGTAGCTTCACTTTGCTTTGCTCTAAAGGGTCGTGAGTCAAACGCAGTTGGGAACTGCTCCATTTAGCTGCCAATACAAAAAAAAAAAAAAATCTGGGCTTGCAAAGTGAATATGACATGTTATCTAATTCCCATAACACTTGAGTGAGACACTAAACTCTCGTTTGCTCCAGTGAAGCTTCTCTGAGATTGATACAAGACTGCTGTACACAGAGCATGTAACTCTGGTAAATGCAGCACGGATGCACAAAAACGCACAAAAAGTTCCATAGTTGGATAACTTTCCTTGGTTAAAATATACGTGTTTACATTTTTCACTTTTGATAATTGTTGTTTGGATAAACAGTGGCCCGTGCTGACTGATATATTCTACATTAATTCAAACCATTTTGCAGTGTACACATTGTCTTGTTCCCCCATGTTTGCTTGGAATAATAAGCAAATAAGTTTTTAATGACTCTGAAGATAAATCACCAGGAATTGGTCATTAACCAATGTTGGCACTGTCTCTTTTTATTAGATGTTGCTGAGGTGGATACCAAGGCCCCAGCTCCAGACTCTGTTCCTGCCTCTTGCCCGGAATCCACCACTCATCCTGCTCTGGCTCTAAATGGATCTGACACAAACCCAAGTTCCAATAGCACCAGCAGTTTGAGAAGCAACACAACTACAGATAGGAACGCCACCTCTCAGATACCCATATCACAGAGAGATAATGGTAACTATTCAACTCAAACATGCAAAAAAAACCCCAAAAAACAATATACAAACACGATATGATATCATGATTACTATTTTTGTCTTTTCGAGGAATGTTAGGAAAGACGTTTTGTCACATTTCAGAAGAGTTTAGTAGGAAGTCCAGCAGCAGGTGGCTCAGAGTTTAGGAGCTATATTTGACAAAGTCCTTATCTCTGCTCTCCATGTGCAGAAGTGGGCCATACAGAGCGTGACAGGGTCAAAGTGCTGACAATCATGCCACAAATACTACACAGGGACAGAAACCAAGAGCCTGGTCTTAAACAAAAAACCCCAAAAAACTAGAGCACAAAGAGGGAAAGAATTTCAGAGGTTAGATAAAAGAGTGAAATAACGAGGGAAGATGGGACTAAGTTCATTAAATGAGGTGCAAACTGTTGGGAGAGCAATGGTAAAACATACTTGAAGAAAACTTAGCTCTGGAGCGACGGTGTTGAGAAGTGATTTAATGCTGTGTGACTTTTCATGTGGAGGTGAAAACGGTAGAAGTGAAATGCCCCCCCCCCCAAGATATACACACTCTCTCTCTTTTGCTCTCTCCCTCTCTCTCCATCTTTCACATACAAATCTGTGCTGGTTCACACATGAGACTCATAAACATATTCCCAGGCTAGCACACATTTTTACACAGTTAATTTATTTTGTGGAGAAAGACTATTTGCATTTATATGGTTGAAACAGTTGGTATATCTGTGGTATCATGCCATTCAGAGGGCTGTGGTGTGGTTCGTCCAAGTTTTGATATTCAGCTTCTAGTCTTCTGCCTCCAGCCAATACAATGGAGGTGAATGGATTTTTATTTGAGGCACTCATAGCATTAGAAAACTGACACACTAACAAGATTGTGCAGCCAGGATAGTGGTATGTTGATGCTGTACTTAGGCCCAGTGTTGCTTTGAGCTAAATGTCAGTGAAGACTCTTAGTCATCCAGGTCACTGTTATCCAAGAAGAGCTGAGGTCAACCAGTCTGGTTTAGATACCCCAAGAAGTTTCACATCTCATCCAAGAGAAGCCCCTCAAAAGGACTCTTCCAGTTCCAGTGAAAACACAAGCCTGAATGAGTTTTAAGAGGTTTTTTTTTTTCAATGCTGTGCGTTAAATGAAACTACGTTCATCTCTGGTGTTATTAAGGTGGAGGCAGAAAACTAGAGATGTGTATATCAGTACCTGAACAAATGAACCTAAACCATCTGCATGGCAAGATTAGATTAGAAAAATGTAATAAAATATGTCTATTAGTAATTTGGGTGAGCGTGCCCTTTAATTCCTCACATTCTTCTGTGAGAAACAAACTTCATATATACAAAAAACACATCAGTGTACAGTAGGCCAGTGTCAGCGTGCTGATTGCATACATATCAACATGGCAGAAAAATCTTTGCCCTGTAGAATTATTTCAGTATTTTGATGATAACATCCTCTCTCTCTTTCTGTAGATACCAGCGTGGTTTCTCCTTCAGTGTCTGTCGTTCCTGAAAACAGTGCGAATGTAACTGAAAGGTCGACATCGCAGCCTCAAATTCTTCCTTCTGAGAGCAATGCCAACATCACTCACATCCTCTCTACCACCAACGCCACCAACGCCACCAACGCCACCAAGGCCACCAAGGCCACCACCGCCACCACCACCACAGGCCCCCTACACACAGCTCACGGTGTCCATGTAGACACAGTGACCACCAACACATCCAATGTTCCCGCATCGCTCCCTACGGACCCCATCTCATCCTCAAAGCACTCCACAACACACTCATTCACTTTTGCCCCGACACCTGAGCCACCAAAGCCTGACATTACCGCGGCTACCAATACCAGCACCCGGACCAGCTCGACAGCATCCCCCACCATCTCCTCTCAAAAGCCTCCCAAGTCTGAGTCGGAAACGCTTACAACTCCACAAACTTCACACTCAGAGGGACCCCAGGACCAACCCAAGGCTACCGTTACCACGCCGAGCAACCCCTCTGTCCAGGCCAAAGCGCACGCTGACAGCCCCCCACAGCTCAAGGTGGGGGGTGATAGTAAGTGCATAACATCTTCTGTGTTGGTATAGAAGTTTGTTCTGGGCTATTCACTGGCTGGTTATTGACAGAGTCAGAAGTGAATTGGTTTAACAACAAAAGAGACACTGTGCTTTGTTTTCCAGCACAAGCCCGTCCTCGCTTTCTACACACACGCGCACACACGTGCACACACGTGCACGCATGCACCCACCCACCCACCCACCCCCGTCGTCGTCTACAAGCACTGTCACCACCAAGCTCTCCACAATTATGGCTCTGTTTGGGAGCGGGATGGAGGCAGTCATGGGACTCAGGCCTTCAGAAGGCTCTGTTTTCCTTCTTTTTCTGTCTCTCTCCCTCTTTTGTCTGCTAAATGATTTCTTTTTCAACTTTCTGTATCTGTTCTCAGTATGTTCATTGTAAAGATAACTTTTTCTTTAATCCATGATTCAAAGTCTCCTTCCAGGCTTATATTGTCATCATTGGAAGGAAAAAGGAAGGAAAAAACTGATTAACTTTTCTCAGTTGACCAGCCTGCTGGAATACAGTTAAAATATAAAATCTCTCCACTTCTCTCACTCTGTGTGGTTTTATTAGGCCACGCTTGGCATCTCGCCTCTTTCCATTAGCCAGAGGAACAGGGAGCATTCACTGCTCTGTGGTTGTTGTTACTTTCGGCTGGAGGATATAAAAAATTGCTAAGTTTACAAAACAGTATTACTTAGCAACATAGCTGTACAGATATACACTGCCAAAAACTCAGATGGAGACTCCTCCTGCACAGATATACAAACACAGAGTCCTCAACATAAGAAAAGTGGGGAGGGATAATGTTCTTAGAGATTAAGCAGCACTTTACAACATACTATATTGTATTCATATTCAATAGAAACTTCTTTATTCCAAATCATGCCCTATAAATAAATTTACTAGTTCGACAGTGAGCTCAAGTGCTGCACAGGCATGGTTAACATCACGATCCTGTGTTTGACATTTCTGTCCTGAACTGCATGATGAACACTCAACATGCCGCTGTAGCATCTATATTTGGCTCCAGTCGTAGCGTGCAACGGCCATTTAAGAACCTGTAATCCTGCCATTTTCAATACGTGAGGTTGAACTACGTCCCATCTTTATGTTCCAGCGACGACAATCCACGAGTCTCCTACGTTAGACCCTCTCCTGGCTGGCCTGGTGTCAGCCTTCATCATCACCGCTGTCATCATCACTCTGCTCCTATTCCTCAAACTGCGCCGAAGAGACAACCGTCCAGAGTTCCGCAGGCTGCAGGATTTACCTATGGTGAGCACTACTTTGACATCCAGGCAGCAGCTTCAGTAGTGAAAATATGCAGCCCATCAGATATATGCAAAGCACAGATGGGACATACACTGTGACAGCCTCATTAGTTTTTATACTGCATAACTGAAGATCTACTGCAACAGACCAAATCCGCACCACTTTATAATAAGGCATCGTTTGTAAAGGGTTTGTGAGTTGTAAATAATGCTTTATTGAGGATCATTATTCATAAACGAATAGATCAGTCATATCTGTCGAATAAGTTATCACTTATATCTACTAGCCATTAATGAGTCATTAATAAGAGCAGCTTTTGGGTTGCAAGGTTGGTGTTTATCCTCCTCTGGCAGGGCCCTTGTCTCTCTGGTCAACTTTATCAGAAAGACAACTTCAGGGGACCATTTTACTTTTGACCCTCCAGAAAAACAGCTGCAGACCATTCAGGAAAAACTTAGTGAAACTAATCAATTATTAGCACTTGCAACTTAAGGGCTTATTAAAAAGTTACTCTTCATAAACAATCTGACTGAAGAAATAGTGTGCCATTTTTGGAAAAGGTCTTCGTCACTTTCTCTCCGAGAGTTAGATGAGAAGATTGATAGTACTCTCATGATAAATATGAAGCTACAGCCAGCAGCTGGTTAGCTTAGCTTAGCACAAATACTAGAAATGGGGGAAGCAGTTAGCCAGTTATTCTAAGACTTTTTTTATTTTGTTACGTTTTTGATTTTGAACTGATTAAAAAAACATTGTTAGCTTTAGAGTTGTTGTTTGGCTAGCTTATGGTAAGCTAACTGGCTGTAGCCTTGTATTTACCATACAGACATGAGAGTGGCATCTACCTACTTATTTGACTCTCAGCAAGAAAGCCAATAAGTTATTTCCTAAAATGTAAAACTATTCTTTCAATGACTTGACAAATTAGTAACTCACTAGCTGTGGAGATTTTTCTAATATATTCTTAATAATGGTTTCTAAAAGATCAATAAATATTTGTAATCAGTTATTAACCATTAATAAGGCTAATTGTTACAACTTATAAACTTTCACAATAGGTGATTTCTAGAACGTGGTGCCACAAAATCTATTGAATTATCTAAAATATGAGCACATGTGAGTACGTAGATTGGGTAAACATATGTGTAATAGTGGTTCAGTTATGATATATTTTTCTCTTTGCAGGATGATATGATGGAGGACACGCCCTTGTCTATGTACAGCTACTAATGGAGGCATGACTGAAAATTTTGGCATCTAAATACTCTCCTTCAATCCAGATTAATTTGCAGCAATCGCCTTAATATGCACCAAACAGAAAGAATCCTGGGTAGGTGTGAGCAAATTTCTGGCTTGCTCTCATTTATCCAGATCACTGACTTGTATGAAAGGACATGATTGAAGCTGCAATGGACAATGAAGACACCACCCACAATGGGATCCCTTTAGAAAAGTCTATTTTGATGCCGGTAATTACTAATAAGGCCAATGCCTATGTTCTATACTGCATGCTTGATATTTTCCAGCCCATCTTTTGGTGTTGTACAATAGATTTTGATTTCCCTTGAGATGAAAAGTGTAGGTGTGAAGCACAAGGATATATCATCAGTTGTATCCATATGTGTGATGGTTTACACTTGGATACGGCGTCAACCTGTCCTGCCAGAGTCTTACGGAGGGGCACTGGTATAGTTTCCCCTCAGTATGGGTCAGGGATAAGGTTAATTAATGTTGTAAAGTCTGGCAGACTAAAGGTCTTACAGTATGACTGAGAGTCCAGAGAAGAGAAATTAGCAAGAACAAAAAACATGTTGCCTGATTAGAGAGTTGATGAGGTTGCACTTTACTTTTTCAGGGGTTGAAAAAAGTGGATAAATATTTTTGTGTATGAGAAAAAATTAAGTGTTGTGTGTGTATGTACAGTGAGTGCAGGCATAGCACTCTGTGTTTTTGGGTGTGAGTGCATGTGTGTGTATGTTAAGGGTGCATGTATGGGTTTTTTTGCAGGCATGGCAGGGGATATTTAAGAGTTTTTTTCTGTGGTAAAGGTCCTGTGGCCTTTACATCTGAGTTTAATATGTACAGTGTTTTTTTTTGTTTGTTTTGTTTTGTGTTGTTTTGTTTCTTTCCTGGAGTCTTCAGTCCAGGAGAGAGTGCCTTACACAGTATAGGAACAGCTGTATATTGCAACCAACTAATTTCCAGATTTACCTGTCATTCCCACTATTTTGTGTGATTCCCAATTAGATGCACACTCAGGGCCAGGGAGCTGCTCTGACTTGCCTGTGTTTGAGGACCAGCCTTGAGTGTGTTCAACACGAAGCACTCGTTCGAGCACAATGAGAGTTGCAGACTGAAATTGGCACAGTGGCCTTTACACACAATGTTAGCTTTGTCCTGTGCATTGTAAATACTACTGATGACTGCATCATGCAAAGAGAACCTTATGAACCTTATGAACCATTCATCTTAGTTGCTCTTTTAGTGTTCACCAGACTTAAAAATATTAAAAATGTTAGATGGATTGACCTGACTGCGCCTTGTTCCCAGTAGATAACTTCAGAAATATTCTATGGATTTTAATGTGTATAAGCCTCGCTGTATTTTTTCGCTTTGCAAATTTGCAGAAAAATGTGAGTGGATGTGAGACGAGTACAGGACAACACAATGATCCCCATCAATGTAAAAACATTCACAGCTTCTGTTTATTTAAAATAGAGCATATGAACTGATACATCTAAATGTCTACTGATTTTAATCAAGCTTATGAATTGGAGCAAAAAGTTATTCTGCTTTATGCTTTTAATTTTTGTGCTATGAAAAACTACAGATGGGTGACAAATTAGAGGAAATCCCAACATCAAAGTGCCTTGGTAAGGTGTTGAGCCCCCAGAATAGCTTCAATGCTCCGTGGCACAGATTTCTACCTGTCTACATTCCCTCGTTTGGTATTTTGATGATGGAGGTGGAGAGCACCATCTAACACATAGGTCCAATATCTCCCACAGGTGTTGAGTAGGGCTGAGGCCATAGCATATGATTCACACCACTTTCATACTTTCAAACCATTCAGTGACACCCCCCCCCCATTCCATCTGTCACCCGTCTGTACATCCAGTGTTAAATTAGACACTTCAGATAAACTTGCCTGTAAAGTCCTATATTTGTCCATTTCTTTAGGTGTCAAAATATCCTGAATGCATAATGAGGCTTTGCTACCAGATGAGGATTTATTGGTGTTGTATGATTAAAGGTATTTTGAAACCATACTCTGCATTTCCTCTTATTCCCACCTCAGCTCTGTTAGTAACGGAGTTTGTTGTAAACAGCTCTTTGACCTCTGCACCAACAAGAGCGCAGTCAGAACACAACACTGCTATAGAGGCAACCACAGGAAGGCAAGCTCCTCTCTTTCAACTTTAACACAGACTTTTATTGTTGGAGACAAAACACAAAACATTTCTTTTACAGACCTTCAATGATCGAATCAGTGCACTGCTATACTGCAGTACTATTGCAGAATAGTTGGCAAATGCAATAAAACTGCAGTAGAAAGCAGCAGTCTGATTCATAAGCCATTATGTTGCCGCCACAACAATAAATAGAGGAGCCTTTTCTTCACTAAATGTCTCTTCAACCACAATTTTAACAGCTATATAAGGAAAATGTAGTTGTCAAGTTTTGTTAAAAATACTGTTTTGTACTGCTCTGTGTCCTTTACTGTTTTCTAGAAGGTCTTTCATTGCTCACTATTGACCAGTGAAACAATCTGCCCAGTTAGATGAGCTGAATAGATTCTGTGGTCACTTCTGCCAACCAAGCCTCTGCATGCACACCCTGCTTAACACCTAACCTGCCCATCAGCTCCCCCACGGCTCTGCACTGTGGTCTGAGATCCTCAATGGGGGGTGTCTGGATACTGAAATATTTAACAGCTTGACGCCAAGCCTGGAACAGTATGACTCATGTCAGACAAGGCAGCATAAAGGGAATCTTGACTATCCTAACTGAGTAGTGTACATATAAAGAGTTTGCAGTGGGGTGAAAGGAGAGGTGGGGGGGGGGGTGTTGGTGGAGTTGGCGCCTCGATGATGTTAATGGTATTTGATTCCTTTTTGCCCTCAGTTCAGCTGCATTACCAGGAATCAGAACCCCGTTCCTCATCAGATTCTTTCTGGATATAAGAGTGCATCATGTCAGGAAGAAAAACTCATTAAATATCTATAGCATTTCAAATTGTGAGTGATCACGAGAACCTGAAAGCTAGACACTAGTGTGAATCATTATACTTATATTTAGACTGTATGCTATGTGATCAAAGTTTGTCAAAGTGCAATGTCATTAAGTTAAAGCTACATTTGTTTAACAATTTGTTTAATTAAAAAAATACCAACTTAATACAATATAAAGATACTGTAGGCCCCTATTTTGCAAATAAAAAACAATGTGATGAGTGGTGTCCTTGTACCCAACTGTAGTTATGGGCAAAGATAAAAGTCCTAACCACATCAAACCTTTACCTAACCCCAACAATCTGTAGTCATAACAAACCTAAGCTTAACTATTTCTAATCTCGTCTTGCCTAAATCCAAACCTTGTGGTTAAGATGGCCAATCACAGTGCTTCTGTCCTTTACTCTGGTAAGACCAATAATTCATTATCAGTGGTGCACAGCATGGCTGCAGAGGGTGCACGCCTCTTTGTTGAGACAAAACCCTGCAGTCCATCATGATGGGTTTATGTTTACTGAATGAGAAACTCTCACAATAGATCTTGGTTCTTTTAACATCTGTCTCCTCAGTGTGTTCCCAGCATCCTATCAAGCTGTGCATGTGGACACAGTTACTGCAAATTATTTCAAGAGAGTTTGCGGCTATAGCAGCTCTCAGCAGTTTGTACAGCCCTTACAGTCCTCAGCCTCATGACAAAGTAAACAGTGCTTTGATGAATTCTGTAGTAGACAAAGAAACATGAAATAAATTAGCATTTTCTAAATCTTTTGGTGGTTTGCTTCAGTGCACAGTGGTAGCAAGAGGTTTGGTATCACATGGGACTAGACTGTTTCAACAGTAATTATAAGAGTGAGCCATAGTTTAAAAAAAAAACCCCAAAAAGAACCAACTAAAACAAAACATAATAAAACTAGTTTGACTTTATGTGATCTTTCCTGAGTCCCTAACACTTCTGTCATTCTCACAAACAAGTGTTTATAAAGAGCATTTGAGAACTTCCCACACCAAAAGGAAATTATCCCACTGGTATCAAAAATTTATCACACATATGCAAGCAGGTCTGTTAAGGGACAGTGATAATACTGAGCAGGATGACACAATTCCTTTTTATATGTATTTGCCACTGTTGCCATGCCAATTCTGCAGCTATTGAGTTTCTTTGTTTGCGTTCCCCTTCCTTTGGGACAACAAAGGAAATAAGCCATATGCCTGGTTGTGTTTTCCTGACTATTTCTATTTTTAAAGTTTTTGGTTCTGCAACAGGGCCAAAACTCAGAAAATTACTAATTAAATCAAAGTGTTAACACATCGCAGGTAGTGTACTAGAAGAGTCAAAAAAATGTCTTTGTCTTCCGAAATAAAACTTCACCTTGAAACAGTTCAGAGGTCGTTAAGACTTAGGTCGGATCCTAAATCTGGGTTCACATCGTCATCAAGGAGATCATCACCATCATCATCATCTTCATCATCATCACCTTCCTCCAGATCAGATCCTGGACCAGCAAAGTCGCTCCGTCGGGACTGAACACTCAGACGTACACGCGGCTTCTGATGAGGACCTGACGGGGGGAAAGAGCAGGGGAGGAGCGCTTAACTTGTGCATATGAGTGACTGAGTGCCTCTTTGCTGTATAACCATGTGGGATCAGGTTGGAAGACATTAAAATCTTTTCCCATAACAACTGTGTACCAGTGTGTGTTTCTGTGTGTGTTTCTGTGTGTGTGTGTGTGTGTGTGTGTGTGTGTGTGTGTGTGTGTGTGTGTGTGTGTGTGTGTGTGTGTGTGTGTGCATGCATATGTGTGCATGTCAAATTAGCCTGGCTTCATGGGCCAAAATTACTCTGGGAAACATTTAGAGCGGAGATTGTAATCTGTTCCGGGAACGTCAACCTTCTCTTACAGGAAGTCTCAGGGGTGAGCAGTGCATGTGCTCACACCCCACACACAAACACAGACACAGCGCAAAATTTCACATGAAACCACAAGCTTTGCACAGACTTCAGTGGAGAGGAAATAAAAGCTTTACTGGTTTATCTGCAGATGGAGGAACCCGGCAGGACTACAAAAATGTTTGCAAAGGTGCTCTGCATCTCTGCAGTTTTCTTTTTTTTCTTTTCTTTTTACACTTCCTCTCTGCCTTTAAAAGGTGCCATATTAAAGTTTTTTCTATCACTACATAGCCAAGATTAGCATTAACAGCCATTTATTTACCAGTCTAGGAGAAATGTTGCAAGGTGTTTCGTTTACTCACCAACTGCTGTCTCCAGCGATTGAAGCAATGCCAGTGTTGTTTTGTTTCAAGTTTTTCTTCAATTTCCCTCACTTCTTTTCTTCTACTGAAGTCAGCATGATAATCAGCTAGCCCCATCTTATCTCAAAATACTACTTAGTATGTCAAGAGGTGATAGTGAGTCACTGTAGCATCCAGTCTGCCCTCAGTCCAACATGAAAGGATGAAGAAGCAGCGCTGCTCAGAGGACATATTCTAACCTCTTGTCTTGTAAATGCAACAATGGCTGAAGCTTTTGGTAAATAAACAGCAGTTGATTCTAATGTTGGCTACGTAGTATTAGCAAAAGCTTATATATAGCAACTTTAATTATGTCACACACGAGATATATTTAAAAGAATATTTCAACATTTTAGGAAACACATTTATTTTCTTTATTGTTGAGAATTAGGCAAGAGGACCATATGTCTATAAGGTAAATATGGGTTAGCTAGAGGGTTAGCTTAACACAAGTACTGGAAAACAACTAGCCTGGATCTGTTCAAAATTAAATCTGCATAAAGCCACCTCTGAAGCTCAATAGTCCACACATTCGATCTCTTTCCTTTAATCTGTACAAAAAGTGTTTTATGGGGACTATGTGGAGGACAACCTCTTGGCTCGGAGCAGTGACTTCCTGTTATCCTGACGTCACAGTTACAGTTACATGGGAACAAGCAGAGATTCCAGAAAAGACATTACACTGGGATCATTCTTCTCATCTAAATCTCAGCAAGGAAAGGAATAAGTATTTCCCTAAAATGGCAAACTATTGATTTAACTAACTGTAGGTTGAAATGCTGAACACAGGCTCGTCACAGTGAGTCAAGTTTACTGGGATGAATTAGAGCGACAGTTGAGCTAGATGTGTGGGGGAGGGACAGGAGGGGGAACTACACGTCCCATCTTGTTAACAGCGTCATCAGCGAGTACTCAACTGCTACCCTAAATAAAGTTTTCGTTTTGTTGGACTATGTGATCCAATTGTCAAAACATGATTCCATTGCTGTGCATGTAGGTGGACAGAAAGCTAGTGAAAGTGATATAACAGAAGCATGTGGTTCTGATGACTCAGCATACTGTACTTCAGTACCTGATGTTGCACAAGACAACCATGCTTTGGCACCTTTTTCATTCATCCTTACCAGGGTCTTTGTCATCCAACCATGACAAATCATCTGAGCTGACCTCGGCCAGGCTCGGGGTCGGGCTAAAGTCTTCTGAGTCGGAGTCTGGCTCCTCAACTCTGATTCCTCTACTATGGCTGTGAGGGAGTGCAAGGGGTGAAGCCCCTGAATCAAACAGAAAAACACGGCTAATTATTTTTATTGTGTTTATGTGTTTATGTGTGTGTGTGTGTTTTTCTGTGGTCACAGTGTGGGAGAGAGACTTGCCTGATGTGTGTGCTGACAGTAAAGGTGTTGGTTCACGTTCTCGAAGAATAAGACTCCTGACTTCGTCTTTCAGTTCTGACACAACTGTTCTGTTGTGATTAAATGCAGCATATTTAATCCACAGAAAGAGCCATAACCACAGACACGCACAAATACATGCACAAACACACACCTGATCTGGCGGACCTCTTGCTGTGTTTGTGAATACTGAGAGACAGTCTTTGCCAGATCTGTGCTGTGAGTTCTATAGCTGTCTGTTAGCTCCTCTAGTGTCTGAATAAAACAACACAAAAGAAAGGTTAAGGATCTGAGAGACTACAAACCACACATCATACGAGCAAACACAACCTTGTTAGATACAATGCGTGTGTACCTTGCAGCTGCGTTCATACTGTCTCCTGGTCTCTCTGGCCTCCGCCTGTTGGAGGAACACATCCTCCTCCTGTCTCCCTGTCAAGAGGAAATGACAGAGCCGACGTTGTGAGCAAGACTGTGCTTGCCTTTGCCTTGCAGGTGAGCACAGATCTTAGGACATGTGCCGTCCCGCAAAATCAATACAAGGGCATGATGTATGTGGCGTTTGTGTGTGTGACTCACTTAGCCGTGTTTTCAGTTGGTCCACTTCTCTCCGCAGGTGTTCCAGCTCCTCTCTGCGAAGCTTTGAGCTGAAACTGAGAAACGAAAGAGAAGGGGTGTCACCTCTCATATATATCTTCCCAAGAAATGAAATTTTCACCCAGATTCATTTGTAGCAGCAAAGTCTTTTTAAATTGAACATGATGTGTAAATATTGTCATGTCAATCATGAGCTCGACCTATCACCAGTTTCGTCCGCAGCTGCGCCCCACAGCCACACCCCTAATGCACCTCTCTTCCAGGTTGCCTAGCGATGTGGCTCTGTTGATGTGTCCCCGCAGACTGCTCAGCTCACGTCCCACCTCTCTCCTCCACTGCTCCATCCTTCTCTCTGCTCCTGGACTTTGTCCCCTCCTCGATTCGTCCCTCTCGCGTTCATTCTCTCTCAATGCCTCATGCAGCCCATGGACTTCCTCTGGAAAATAAGAGTGTTCTATGAGTAAGGGATTTTTTTTTCTCCTGTGGCAGCCTTGTGGGCAAATCCAAATAATTTATTAATATGTTTAATTATGAATGAATCCTCTGCTGATGAGTGTATTTAGTTTTTTCACACAGGAGAGGCTTGGGTATTGAGTAGAGAAGGTACAGATGAGAGAGCAGTGGAGCAGGATTTTTACATAAATATAGAGTTAGGTACATAAGTATTTGGACAGTGACACAATTCATGATTTTGCCTCTGTATACAACCACAAAATTAACTTTTTGTTAAAAGTGATAAATGACAGCAACAGAGGAGGATGGACAACGAAAGGAAGGGCATCAGCTGTCAAACATGGTGGAGACAGTGTTATGGCCTGAACATGAATGGCTGCCAATGGAACTGAAACACCACAAGCTCCTAACCCAAGCTCGTGACACACAGGCTTGGGTTAGGAGCTTGTGGTAAAGCGGCAGTAGTTAAAAAATGTTTACAATGCATTGCTTGTCATGCAAACAGTAAAATATTAAATTCAAGAGTGAAAGTAACAGGAAGGCAGCAAATTGAGGCATGAAATGAGGTGATATAGTCTCTTTTTTAAAATTTGAATTTGGGAACATAAATAAAAATAAAAATATAAAAATTAAAATTTGGGAAATAAAAACACCAATAAAGAAAAAAAAGTGGTTCAAAGAGGTACAGTATTCATGACAGGTGTATATGTGGACATGAATGACTTGCCAGGTCAGAGATTGAGCCCAAAATAAAATGACTGTAAATGATTTTGCTGAAACTGGATTTGACTACCAAATTTGATTTTTTTATGAGACTTAATTGCTACATTGAATAACATAATAGATTTTGGAAGCTACAAAAATCACGTGGTAATGATTTACCGCACAATTAATGATAAATCTTGCACATCAAAAAACCTTACACTCCTTGGGATCTGTTATTTTGTCATATGTGACCTGACAACTTAGCTTGGGTGTGATTAAAACAGCACTGAACAGGATGACAAACATCTTACTTCTACTGGATGAGAACAGGAGTCAAGTGTTGATGTGCCTATGTGACGAAACATGACCCAGTATAAACATAAGGTAAGTTGTCACAGTGCAGTGGTTACCTTGCAGCGTCTGGATGTGACATTGTTGTGATTGTCTCTCCCTTTCCATGTCATGCAGTTTCTGGGTGAGAGACTCAATCGCCTTGTGAAGACATTACAGGCAGACATTTGGAATTCTGTCACTGCTAACAACACTGTTATACATTACATAAATGCAACAAACATTTGATCTTGCACAGTTGGCTTAATCAAGCAAATAACTGCACACCTGGCTCTGTATCTGGAGTTGTGACTGGATAGCAGCTAGGTCTGCCCACTGTACACCAGAACTGAGAGATGGGGAAGGCTGTCGGAGAAGGGGGGCTCGAGGGGGAAGAGCGGGAGGGTCCAAATCTGAATCATGAATCCGCTCCCTCACCGGAAACAAATCTGGAGAGGAGGAGGAATGTGCGGTAGGCTGTTCACAAAAGGATTACATCAAATCAAATAAGTTCAAACTACTGTTCCCTCCTATTGTGATCTGAGCTAAACTGTGAAGTCCGAAAGACAAGTTATACACTCACACAAATTGGTAATTTCCCCTATTAGTCATATTCATCAATCTGAAACGGTTTACCGACCTTCTCCTCCTTTGGAGAATTTCCCTGGTGAGGTCAGTCTCTCCTGTAGACATAAACGTTTTTCAGATTCAAAGTGTTTTCCCAAACTGTCTATATCAGTACACCACTTTAACTGAGTAACTGAGTTACCCTGTAAAATGTGTAGAGGAGCATTACTGCCATCTACAGACTGCTACAATAATAACTACTTACAACCGACCACAGACCGCAGTGACTGAAGACGCTTCTGTGTTTTATATGCATTTCACTGATGATAAACAAAAATGCTCCCATGTACAGTAGGACCAGATGCTCGTTAAAAGGATTATTCTCTGTTACTTCCTGCAAGATCAATAAATTAGGAGAGGTTTATTGAATTTACTCACCCTCATCTTCGCAACGCTGCCATCTGCCACTGACAGGATAGAGCTGAGCTGACTGTCCCAGTTCATGGCTGATTTCATCTAGAGACAAACGGATCGAGTAAAGCTGTCAAAGGCATCATTCGTTAGCATTAGTCGATTAGTTCTTGATTCAAGGTTCGAAAAAGGTCATGCAAGACAGTGCTGCTTGGCCCGTCGGTGACTTCACACCAGAGAGCAGTAACTTTACACTTGTTTTGTGGCCGGTCGGTGAGGTAACAACCTAACTGAGATCTGTGACACTTTGTGGGAGATGAAATTACAGCGGGCCTGCGTATTTTGCGCGTTTGTATCAGCTACGGGCTGCTGCAAGGAAAAATGGAGCAGTGTGTAGGATGTCTGTTAATATAAGAGCTCTGCTCAATCAGTCTCCAGTCCCGTAAGGGAATCTCTCTCTGTCCCCAGTCTCCAGGAGCAGGTACAGATTTAAACTGGAAGTGCTGCAGGGTTGGACCCCTCCACTCCCACCTCACCTCACCTCACCTCACCCCGAGTACATGCTTCCCGACAAAGACAAACGCAGACTGAACAAGTCAAGGTAACATATAACGGAGGCAAAGCAAACGCCAGGTAGCCACTGTTAGCGTAAACTAAGCTAATTTCAATTAGCAGCAGTTTTACGACGACTTTTCTCCTAGCGTTCAAACGTCAGTGTCCCGGTATGCAGGGGAAAAAAAAATCCAGCGCCTCTAAGACACCGAATTGTGCGTGTTTTCCTAATAATATATAACATGTCGCTGAAAAATAAGTACAGTGTTTGATGACAACGTCCAGATATCTGCGCTAGCTGGCTAATCGAGCTACTCACTGAAAACCTTGCGATTCCACTTTTAAATCCAGGAGCCCATAACTGCGGCGTGATTACGTATGACGCAGCCGCCAGGGTCCTCTGGGTATTGTAGTAGGCGGTTACTCTACTCTTTGCATTTTAGCTACGAAATCACAGAGGCGCTAACGTAGAATTTATCCGAAACGCACTACATTGTATTTTATACTGCAGCTACCTGCTTTTAATAAAAAATAATTAAAACAATTTTTTTTAAAAGAACAACATTACCCATAACCCCATGCTCTGCGTTGACATACAACAATGGCGGCTCCCATTCACAGTGTGGGAAGTATAACAGGACTGTTAGAGGACCGCTTATCAAAGCTGGGATTTGAAGTCTACCCGCTAAAGGTAACGTGGCTCTTATTTTTCTCCAGTGTGTAGCTTTAACATCAACATCAACATCGACATCAACATCAACATCGTGTCAAAATTACTGTACCGTAAACAAACCTGTTTTACAGAGAAAGCGATGAGGTGAAAAAGCGAGAGAAAAAAATATGATCACGAAAGTAAACTTATGAAAGGAATATATGATCTCTCCGTATGTTCACTCGTCTTGTCCTCCCGTCAGGTCGGGTGGTACAACTCGGTGCTGCCCCCCACCCTGCGCCTGCCTTACCCGGACGACAGCCTGGCCGTGGTGGTGCTCAGCACTCCTGCCATGTTCGAGCAGGCCTTCCTGCCCTTCATGGGAGAAACGGGCCCCCAGGGACTGTCTGACCCCATAGACCAGTGTGTCAAACACTCGGTCAGCTCCGCTGTCTCGCAGGTGAAGGATGTGGAGGGACACAGGAAGAAATCTGACCATATCCTGATACCACAAGTTGTGTGGAATTCGATTCGAAAGCTTGTGTAAAATAATCCGATGGAAATTTCTGGTTAATGTTCAGTGGACGCCTGAAAAGTCAACCTACTATACAGCATTGCAAATATCTTGCAACCAAGTTTTGCCTGTACAGTAGTTCTACAACATTGTGAGCAGTGGTTTAGTTGATGGTTAATACAGAAATAAATATGATGGCCAAATCTCTAGTGTTTGACAAAGTTAATATTTTCTGATGGTGTGTATCATTGTCTTGCTCAAACCTAGTTAGAGGTAGGATCACAGCTGTAACTATTTTGATGACCAGGCTGTGACATTTGTTTTCCCTCCTCCTCGCTGCCTCGCAGTGTTTTCCAGGCCAGAAGGTCGATGTGAGGTACGATTACGAGCTGCTGCCCAGCAGGAAGCCAAAATTTTTGGCACAGACTGCAGCTCATGTGTCTGGAGCAGCTTTCTACTACCAACAGTCTGATGTCACAGACCAACCCTGGGCTGAAAAAGTAATGCTTTTTTTGTTGGACTCTCATTAGCTCCTGCCAAAATAAATACTTTGTGAAGCAGTATTTTCTGTCTTGTCTCCACATTATGAGTTTTGTGCATCTCCCTCCCTGTATACCCACAGAAAATGTTTGGAGTTTGTGTGCATCCGAGTTTCGGGGGCTGGTTTGCCATCAGAGCTCTGTTGGTGTTCGGAGATGTGACGGTGGGCTCTGAGATGGTGCAGCCCCATCCTCCTGACTGTGTGCCCACCAGAGAGGGCAGGATACAGCTGCTGGAGGCTTTCAACTATCGCTGGCAGGTACAATACGTCAGCACTCTCAGTTGTAATACATGTTGCACCCACAATAAATTGACACCAGGGATGTAAACTGTTTGAGATAAGAATAACGAGTGAAATTTATGTTGTTATACAGTGCATTTGTGTTTTCTACGCAGAAAAAAAGATGTATATTAAATGAAAAGAAAAAATATGGGTGTGAAATATTCTGATTAATTTTATTTAAAGAATTTATCATTTTTGCGTGTTTAAAATTTTTTTATACAAATTGAGACCATTTTCTAAGCATTTCAGTTGTTCAAGTTATGATTCACAAACCCTTTTGCTTGCCCACATGTTTTTTTTAATGGTTTTACAAAATGTAGTTAAATACTTAATATAATCAGTCGGAGAAAATCGGAGAGCTTGTGTGTTTACTGGCAATTTAACAATAATGTGTCAGCCCTTTATTGAAAATATTGTACGTATTCATTATCATTCAGGTAGTTGTTGAAGACTGCAGTAGTTTTTCGTTGTTTATGAAAGTTGAATTTCCATTTCAGTGACAGTTTCTTCAAAGATTATTTTTACTTTGAATTTACTTATTTAACAATTCTAACCATCTTAAGACAAGTCAGTGTGTCACAAACATTTCTTTCTAATTTGCATCAGCAGGACTGTAGCTACCGAAATATTATCTGTCCAGTCCAGACCTACTCTCAGAAACAGAGGGACTATTTCTCCACCCTTCCTGCTCAGCGGTTCATTCTGCTCAGGTCTTGGGGCATCCTGCCGAGTGAAGACCTTCAACCTGAAACACACTCAAACACAAGGACCCAAGTGAATGGGCATGGCTGAAAAAGAGAAGAGCAGCTGCAGTGTGCAAGTGTTGCCCATGGCTTGCCAGACTTTTAATTAAATTTTGATTGATCCCTGATCAGCTGGCTATAACTTGAAGCCTAAGCTAAAGGCTGAAGTATATTTGTAAGGTCTTGATGAAAGCTATTTTTTGGTATGTGGGATACTTTTCCAGGACTTGTATATAAATGCTCACTACAGCGAGGCTGCTATGTGATGAGTTTCATCACATGTTCACACTACTTTAAAATAATGTTTTATTTGCTTTAGTAAGCTACTTTCATTGTGTCACTGCCTGTACTTATACGTATAGTATGAAATCAGTGGTCGGGACTGTTACAGGCCTTGTTCCCATCTTTTGAAAAGACAGTTACAGTTGAATACAATATCTATGTGAGTAAAATGCTTTTTAAAAGATACCAAAGATTTTTGTTATACATTCACAGATCTAGTACTGCTCCTGTCATTGAGGGATGGGGGGATTTTAAGAAAATGTTGAACAGATCTTATTGAAAGTACTGATACCCTGTCCTGCTCAAGAAGCCCTCTATATAAGCCCTGCCATATAAGTCTAAATATAAAAACTGAGCATAGTAACAAAACGTGTGAATCAATGACCACCTTTAAAGAACAACCCACCATGTACAAAACACTTCAGGTTTTTACTTACCCCTTCTGGAATCTAGCTATGCAGCTACTTTAGAAGTAGTAGTAGTAGTAGTAGTAGTAGTAGTAGTAGTAGTAGTAGTAGTAGTTATATTTGCATGTTTATATGGTATTCAGTGAATGAAAATTACTTTTGTTGTCCATCCATCCATCTAGTCATCTCCAGAATTTATTGGTTCCATTGTTCTGTCCTTGTCTCCAGTTTACCTGACACTCTTCTTGATGCATTATAGATGTGAGCTGCTGCCACCAACCAGCCTGGTGACAGACTGACAACTTTCAGCTGTAATTAACCCCCTCTGTCACTGGGTTATCATTTTTCCCAGGATGCACGAAGTTAATTGTGTTTATCAGGTTTTTTTTTTTTTCTTCCTTCAAAAAAAAGTTTTAACGCCTAAAAGCTGCCCAGGTGAAGCAGTTCTGTGAGGGGCTAAGTGTGTTCTTTTTCTGTCTAAAAGTCACAGAAACAAAGGAGGTAACATTTGAGCAGTTCTGCAGTAGAAATTCATTGCAGGTCATGTCTCTAGTTACACCTCTAGATGTCGCTGTACTCTTGATAATGCAGGCTGCAGCTTCATGCTGCTGTCAGAAGCATCTGCAAATGTTCAGCACTTGACAAAGTCAATTGCAGACTCTGCAGATAATCTGCCTCATATTTAAGGGATACAGATACTCACTCTAACTGTTAAGTGAATCTTACATAACTATATGGTCACACATTATAATCAAGTTGCTTTTCTCTCATTCCTTTCATTATTTACACTTTCTTTCTTTGTGCTCAAAAGAGGAGAACCTGTGTTGCTGAATTGCCTTTGCTTCATTTCCCATTTTCTGTTCATTGCAACACCCCATCTCACTCCCCCCTCCCTCCCTCTTAGTGCACCCCTCTCCTCACCCTTTCTCCCTCCTGTGTTATTCTGTCTATCTGTGTACTGAATCAGCATTTCAGAGCAGTATGCCGCAGGCCTGCAGAGAGGCAAACCGGGGAGTTAATTATGCTCCCACAGATATTCGATCTCTCCCCTATCCCCCTCTTGCTCCATTCGGCCTCTCTCTCCCTCTTGCCCCCAATTTATTTTTTTTGATGTATACGTTGCATTCTGATGTCTTGAACTCTGTAGTTCAACTTTCGGTCCCACCGTAACCTTCTAAGGATGCCCGAATATCCATAATAATCAGATCCAAATGACCGTTATTCTCAGTTCTTAATTTTCTTTCAGTACTTTCATATTACATTACAATTCTGATGTGTTTTTAGCCAAGTTAAGTCCAAGAAACAGAGTTATATAACTAAAAGATGAATTTTTTGATTTGAGGCATTTTTTTTTGCAAACCACATTTTCTAGGACCTGTTTAGTAAAGGAAAAGTAAGACGTAAGCAGGCACAGAAAATTTTGGCAGAATATTGCCCCTCTTGCTGTTTTTGTCCTCTGCTGTTTCTCTTTGCATCCCTTTCTCACTGCTTTGATTCTTCCTCTGTTGGTTTTGAACCCAGACATTCATAATTTTCTGTGGAGAAATCTGACAGAATGAGAAGCCAACCCTCTAGTAGTTTTCAGGGACTGCACATCTCTGACTCTGTTGTTTTGGATGAGTAGCCTGTAAGCTTTGTCCTCAGAGGGGAGTACTATGCCTCACCATCTGCAGCTGGGAATAGGCTGATGTCCAATAGTTGAACATATGCATGTCAGAAATGAAGCAATAAGATACAGAGAGTCAGTTGAGGTTGAGGAGTCCCTCTTTCCCCTCTATACAGTATGCAGTGGTCGGTTCTGGCAGGCTACAGGACACTGCCAAGCTCTCATGGTTCCTGTTTTTTTTTTTTTAGCAGGACTGCAGGGGCAGATTTGTACTTTGAATTTTGTGGGACACAGGAGGTTTTGCATCATTTGCACCATCAGATAAACTAAACTGTTTTTGCTACATGAGCTGCAATGATACACACAAAATGGTTGTAAGACATGAACAAGGAAGATTAGAGTTATATTCGGACTATAAGATTCAAACCATATTTTCTAGTTTTAATGCTGCAATGAACAGTTTAGGAACTAAATCAATAGCAAAGGCTCTTAAGTCCAATAAAAGCTAGTGCAGTGTTTCTGGTCCTAAAAATAAATGAGTTTAGAATCTGATTCTTATGAGAAGCAGTGTAAAGAGTCTACTGGGGCTCATCTTTTTAAGATCTAAAAAAAGGGAAAAAAGAAAAAAAAACCCACTGGACAGTAATGACATGTTTGTGCACATCAAGAATTATCTGGTGCTGAAATAGTTTTAGGCAGAGATGAAAAAGACAAAGAAAGGGAGAAAAAAAGATGAGTGGTGTTTCATGAGTTGTGGATCAGTGAAGCAGTGTTACCCGCCCACGGACATCAGTTAACATCAAGAGAGGGGAAAGGCCAACAGCGTACCAGCAACAGAGAAGGAACTGAGCTCTGAGTGTGTGTGTGTGTGTGGGGGGGGGCAACATCCCGAGAATTGTTAAATTTATAACAAAATATGTCCATTACTGCAGATTATTTGGAAATGAGGCAAAAAGGGGAATTTGAGATATTGAACTCCCAAATCTGACGCATAGATGGAGATTTTTTAAAACTAGGAAAGAGCTTAATAATGACTGTTTTGTTTTTTTGGTTCCCATTACTCAAATATTCTTATGTTTTCTAACAGAGTCCCTATCTCTCTCTAAACCATGCTGCCCTAGTGTGTGCATGAGTTTCCAGAGGTTTTAAATTTTTAAAACGCCTTTTTATCAGTTTCATGGATTAGCATAATTAACTACTCCTATGCCTCAGAATTTCCCCTGCAGCTAATTGGTTGTCAGCTCTGGTCGCAGGGGCCAATGAGCATAGAGAGAGAGAGAGAGAGAGAGAGAGAGAGAGAGAGAGAGAGAGAGAGAGACTCACCAGGCGATTAAACTGGAAATCCCCCTTTCTAAAGACATGGAGACACTTAACACATTCATTAAATGAATAGAACAACATCAGATCTGGTTGAGAAATGACAAAATCCGATGCATCACATCCATAATATGGGCATAAACATGAATATGCCAGCATGAACAGCTGATTTAGTCTGTCAGATAGAAAGACCTGAGTTCAGCCACGGACCACCAATGAGTCTGCATGCAAACAGAGGACTCTCATCCCCATGATTAGCAAAAGTAGCTGCAAGCAACTTCCCAGCTATTGGGAAGCCCACATTTGTATGTAATTTTATTCACTTTTATACTTATAATGTTACAGGAGTTTGCATCTGGATGTTACAACAGCATTATTTCTGTTTCCCTCAGGGAGAACAGCCGCATAACATCTACCTGGCCCCTCATCTTCTCTCCTATAAACCCCCCCGTCAAAGACCAGCGTGGCAGTCAGACAGGAAAGAAGGATTAGCCCAAGCTAAGGTTCCCGTTATATAATCCACTGTTTTAGATTAGCCTTGTTCCCTGGAGAACGTGATATATTTAACCCTTTAACCCCCTCGTAGCTCCTAACAGTTTATGTCTGAGGGGTGCAATGATGACACAGGAGACAGAGGAAGGTAATCCTTTATTGTCGTAGACAACAAAGTTGTTTTTTTCTGGAGTATGCACTACATCTTGTGGTTCAGTTCTGGCTTGTGGGACTTCAGTTTGTGCCGTCAAAGATTGACTTAAAGTGAGCCTATGTAACTTTGGCTAAACAGTGGGAACAGAGGCCACAAGTGAGCAATTCCGGGATAAATGTATTTAAAAATCGGTGTAATGGTATCACAGATAGTAACAAACAGACCCACTAATGTTAGCAATATATCTAAAATTAGCTAAGATTAGCCACCATAAGCTGTTGGTCATACCAGACCGAGCAACACTGTTGTGCTTCCCTGAGAGTATTGAAATGAGAGATGGCAATGAGAGGAATTGTTTTCTTATGAATTCAACATTTCATTTGCAAGGGCAAGAATATGTTGTTTCTTCCGTATTCTAAATAAGTTCTAAATAAATTGACTCCAACGATGTCAAATGACTCACCATCATTTACCATTTACCATGTGAGCTGCAGTATCGTTAGATCTCACTCTCACACATATACATTTATTTTTACTTAGATCTGCGAGAGTGTGAATGCACAGGACCAGGAGACTGTGGAAATCTTTGTTAGTTCAAATGGTGACTTTATAAATGGGCAAAGTTATACATATAAGAAAGGCATCCACTGACTGTAGACATGTGGAGGAAACTGCCCCAGAACCACCAGAGTTAATGATTGTTTGTTTATAGTGTGGAAAATACTAAAGATCACTAAAAATGTCTACAGAGGGAGGAGGGGCTTCTAACTCTGTTCCCCTTCTTACTGAATGCTTGCAATCAGCTCCTAGCTGCCATCCTTCCAATGGCTGCTGTGCTGCTGCGGATCAGGCTCACATGGTACCGCTGTATGAGCTAATTTATAGCTGTGCATTAAGTATTACATCACACCTGTCAATGAACTCTAAATCTGCCTTTTATATGAGGTTAGGCGCTTACTGAGGCCTGGCCCACAAGAAACAGTGCGGAACAACATTTACATCATTTGTCCCTGTTTTTCTCTTATTCTATTATTTCTCTTCTTCTGCTTTCTCTTCATACACCCGCTGATGGTGAAACAGCAGAGAAAGCTGGAGATAAAGTTTGGTCACTTAATGATGTTTATCTGCTTCATGCCCTCCCGCAGCCTCTCACCTCCCTCCCTTGCTGTTTGCCTCTGTCCCTTTCCCTTGTCCTCTTCACATGTCCCTCCAGCCCCCCCAGAGAGACTGGTTTGTTGTGTTGTGTTGGCGGGCTGTTGAGGAAAATTACGCTTGCTCTCTCTCTCTCTCTCACTCTTACCATTACCTGTGACTAGTCTCTATGGGGTCAGCGTCTCTCTGTGTGAGTATGGGGCTATGTGGTGGATAAATAGCTGGGTTTGGATGAGCAGGATGGACATTTTTCTTGTTTGAAAATTAAGTTAGTAGACTTAGTAAACTTTTCCCTCTCACATTACTCAGGGTAAAGTGAAATATGAAAAACAGACTGTTTTTATTGAATTTTAGATGTGACAAGCAGTGGGTTGAAACAGTTCAGTTTGGTCTCCACAGCTGGACGTAAACCAAAGAAGATCTTGGGAATCAGGGTCAAGAATTACTTACAGGCTTTAAGCATTATCTTGCATTGTTTTTGTAAATGTGTGTGTGTGTGTGTGTGTGTGTGTGAGTGTGTCTACCATCCACCCACACCAACGTGCATCCTGTGTTTTGCATCCTGATCAGCGCATTACTGCAGTGTGCTGCAGGCTCAGAAAGCACTAAATACACTATATAGGCACTCTGTATATGTGTCTCTGTGCATGTTGATGCATTTCTTATGTAAATGACTTCCTTCTTGATGTATGGCTGTTATCCCATTTTATTAAGTGAATATTTCATGCACAAGTACAGAATAGAATGTGGTATAAATCCACTTATATAAAGTATGTGCTGTTCCTGTTCACTGGTTGACCTCAGAGTTGGAATTGGGCTGGTGTGGCGACTGGGAACAAGTGATTTAATCTGATTGGTAGTTTAGTGTCAGTGAGCATCACAAAGTAAAATATCCCTTGTAATGGAGATGGCCAAAAGTCAAAGTCTGATCCAAGCCAAACACTAAAATATTTACAGAGGGATGTTGAAATCCATCCAAAAAAGAAAGAAGAAGCAGCAGGATTTGCTTTCAAACCCTCAGTACTTGGCGCACCTGTTGTCCACCATTCAGCATAGAACAACTGAATTCATTAGGCTCAGATTGACCTGCTATGATGAGCAATTTAGTTTCCAACACAGTTAGGCACCTGCGGGAGAGAGGAAATTAGCATTTTAAATAGGGACAATTATAGGCCAGGCCACTGTGTGTGTGTGTGTGTGTGTGTGTGTGTGTGTGTGTGTGTGTGTGTGTGTGTGTGTGTCTTTGTGTGTCTTTGTGTGCAGCTACACACGCAGTCATCTCCCTTCCACTCACTTACTTACTTGACTAACACATCACCATAGTTTAAGCCATCTGAAATATTGACACAACATAATGCTCTCCTCCCACGCCTCAATGCACTTTTTTATAAATAGAGTGCTGGTGAAGAACGCAGCTGGAGAGCACTTCTGAGGGCTCTTGAATCTGACACAACACAAAAAAAATCCCTCTGCCCTACTCCTACATTTAGCTGGCAGGCCTTACAAAATAGTTACCAGTGTGAGCGTCTAAAGTGCAGAGGGCTTTGATATGATAGTTACAGCATATCAGCAAAAAAGACACACAGACTGAGGCTAGTAAATTTGATTTAGGCATTTTGGAATCAAACTATATCAGGGTTTGCACGAGTGGTTCAGTTGATCATTTAGTAGCTACAAAGTTGTTTGATTTCCACAATTTTTGCCTTTTGCTCTGTATATGGGATATTTAATCAGCAATTTTCAGTCAGCATCATGACTCTAGGGATGGAAATGTCGGTCTGCTGTGTCCCCCATTATGGTCCAGACTAAAATATCTCAAAATCTATTAGGTGATTTCCCATGAAATTTTGTACAAATTTCCGAGTCTTAATGACTCTGGTGATCCCCCAATTTTTTTCTAGTGCCAACATGAGGTTTGCACTTGTGGTTTTGAGTAAAATGTCTCAGCAACGATTGCATATTTTACCACGAAATCTTGTTCAGACAATCAAGTCCCACTCAAAAAGAATTATATCATAATAAGTCTGATGATGCCTTTACTTTATCATGATGTCAAAATTTCATTTTGTCTGATTATTTATCATATACCGGAAAAACTGATGACAGGACAGCCTGAGTTGTATGTTGCATTTATTGCTAATTAACAAATATTAGCATACTAACACGCTAAACTAAGACATTAAACATGGGAAGTAATACACCTCCCAAACATTAGCCTATTAGCACTGTCATTGCGAGCCTTAGATTGCTGACATTTGCCTTTAGGTAAAGCCATTGCTGTGCTTAATGCCGCGTTCACATCACATTATAAAACTTAAGAGGGAGGACATTTTGTTCACATCAACCTCCATCTTGAAATTTTAGTTGGGAGGTATCAGGAGCTTCAACCAAATCTCCCACTTGTTGAATAGAACCATGTTGACAAACTGATGTCTTCAAATGCACCACTGCTTGCAGTTAAAATAAAGTAGAATAAAAATAAAATAAAATACAATAATAAACATTTAAATACAATATTAACACTGATACAATCCATTCAGCTAATTTAAAAGGATCTATACACTGTTTTTTGTATCTGGTTTCCTTTGATAAGGAACTGCTACAATACTTAACACTAGAAACGTGGGTAATTTAAGCTGTTTATCTGATCTGATTACAAGGATGGCAATGGGATTAACACCTTCAGAATAATGTGTGAACACCGTTCTCCTTAATGCATGAATGTAGCATGAGCACAGCCTCACAAAGTTGCTAGCACTGATAATCTTGTTTAAAAGTTCAGACAAGCTCAGATTATCTCATATAATTTTGAATATATTTGTAAAAAATAAACTTTTTACGGGTGATACTCTCAACGAATGGAGACGCACATGACACAAAACGGCACAAGAGCACACAAAACCCCACAAAACGACAAGACTAAGACTATAATACAAAAACAAAGCAAATGATGAGACAAGAGACCACAGGATGAGACACAATACATATCTTTATTGGCATTTTTTGTGTTGAAAGAGAGCGTACAAGCGTGTAGAGTGTGTGTGTGTCTGGGAGTGTTGAAGGGTAGGTGGGTGTGTGGATGATATTTGACAGCTGCTCCACTTGCATAGCAGTTCACTCCAGCATGGAAATAGTCTCCCCTGTGATGTCACTCGCTTGTGCTAAACCCATTAGCACTTTTGCCTACAGTCATCAGTTATCTCTCTATTATCATTCGGTGTGAACGAAAAGAGCTAATCTTCTTTTTGTAAAAGGCCAACAAGCCAACGTTTTGGAGTGACTCCAGATTAATCACTGCATTTACTTTTTTCTAAAAGATTTTGCATATTCTTCCATCAACAAGTGATAATGTATGCTTTTAACGGTTTCAAGGAAAGCGTACGTAATAACTAAAGCGTCAGCTTAATCACAGCATCGAGTAAAAATAGCTTCTTAGAGTGACATGAAGTTCTTTAAGAGCACTTGATGTCAAATGTCAAGTTCTGACAATTGATTTCTTGTTGGAGAGTCCATAAAGTTCTTGCTCAAACAAGGCTGAGAGGGGTTTTCATTAACACGCATTTACACACATTTAAACACACACAGACAAGTGTCTTGGTGAAAACAGGGAGGCCCATGTGGAGGAGTGGGGACAGAGAATTGTATCTCTTCTTCTCTGCGTTTCTTCCAATCTTTTATCCTGCTCTCTCATGTATTGATACAAAAATGGACATTTTTGGCTGCTGCCTCCAGCATTTAATATCTGACCCTGCTTTTTACGAGATCTTTCTCATTTTCTCTTTCTAGCATCTCTCGTTTATAGCTTCATGAGGGAAAGTTCTTGAAAACCTGAATATGCAACTGATGTATGTCATGTGTTGTTGCTACTTTTACTGATTTTTCCCCATAATATAAGCTTGATAGCGCAATAGTAGTTCTCTGTTGATTTTTAAGTCATAGAAAAGGGTTTACATCATCCTGCTTGGGTGGAGGTGTGTGTGCATCTCTTCAGGGATGCTGTTAAAGATAGGCAAGTAAAAAGTCTAATCTGCTCTTGGTGATCTCTTGGGATGCAATGAAAATTACCATCAGACTCATCACTACACCACAGATTTGGACAGAGGGGGAAAATGGGCTTGAGATACAGGACACTGTGAGTTATTGACTTTAGACTTGTGTTCTCCTGCAAAATTGATGGTGAAAGAACATGCTTTGAATAAAAGGGGTTGCACATATTATTCAAATGTGACAGAAGTGCAGGATCTTGTATTCCCATCATCGTGTTGTTGATTTCAAAAAAGTCCACTGTTCCTTCTCAACTGCGGGCTGAGCATCTTTGGTTGTATGCATTTCATCCGAGTGGGTTTTCTACTTGGCTATATTCAGCGTCCCCTGGGAGGAGTCAGACTACACCTCTACCTGGAATAGGGTCAACAGGCCATCCATCACACAAACACAGATACTATAAACAGCGTCGCAAAGCACTGAGCCAGCAGTTTCTGAGAAAAAGGCATGTGAGAATCTATCCTTTATTTGTGTTTTGACAAAAATGTGAGGTAGCGTAAATCTTTTACATTTCCCTGAGGCTGAATAGGGGATGCCCGCTGGATGTGCCTTTTCATGAGACCTTCTGCTATAAAGTAAATCCTTCTCCATCCCGTCTAGATCCTCTTACAGGCTAACTGTTTCCCCGTTTCCAGTTTTTATGCTAAGCTAGGCTAAGTGGCTGCCGACTCTGGCAACATACTTTCCATATAAATATAGAGAGAATATAGAGCAGGGGCTCCACACTCAATTCCCAAATCCTCAACTCACAAACTAGATACACTAATGGAGGCAGCTGTTGAAAAAAATGATACTAGGATGCGTCAGATGGCAGGTTTCTTAAATTGTGCCAAATTAGATGACCCATGTTGGATGTACCTTTTCATGCAGAGGCCCTCATTTCTCCTCCACCCCATGGCCGTCCCCTTAAAGATCCAACCCTGCTTTGTAGCCGTATCCATATTCTGGACGTCTCCCGGATCCATCCATACAAATGCACACACAACTCAGAACTTCACACACGCTTCCGCCTTACTTTCTCCTACCATTACACACACAGGCTGCCACAAAAGTAGCCAGTGAATAATATGCATTGTATTCATGGAGAGACCCATTGAGTGATGACTTCTCCGAGTGTGTTTGTGTACGTCTCTGAAGTGTCTCTGTGACTGTCAAAACAGTCAAAATAGTTTATTACGTTGATCTCAATTCCGAATGGAGCTCAATTACTTGTCACAGCTCATGTTTTAATTTGACACCTCAGTAGAACACCAGAATGACAATTATGATACTTGGCTAAGAGAAAGAGTGAAAGCAGAGAGAGGAGAGAGAGGAGGAGGAGAGAAGAGGAGAAGAGAGAGAGGATAAAGACATGATGAGACCTCATTACGGCTACAGCGAAGCAAGTGTGTGTGTGTGTGTGTGTGTGTGTGTGTGCACGCTCATGTAACACAGTGAGCGTGATCCAGTGTGTTTTTGTACGTGTGTGTGTGTGTCAGTCAGAGCAGATCTAGGAAGCCCCTGGGAGGGTTAAGTAGGGAAACAGAAGAGATTGAGGTAGGAAATTCTCATCAAATACGTCCAAATCAGGAAAGGTGTCGACAAGAGCCACCCTGCAAGGGGACAGAGGGGAACAGAGGCATCAGAAGGGAGTTTGAATGTGTGTGTGTGTGTGTGCCTGTGTGTGTGCGTGTGTGTGTGTGTGTGTGTGTTGGGGGGCTAAGTTGAAAGAAAGAAGGGTCATTTGTCTGATATAAAGGTGGCAGGTATGACGTTGGAGAGGAAGGTAGAATACAAAAGTAAGGGTAATGGGAGTTACTTTAACAATACTAAAATTAGAGGCTGAACAGGGGAGGGAAGGGTGTAGTTTTGTAGATATGCCCGAGGATGTGGGGGCTCCATCTCAGGGGCAAGGTCGTGTTGAGAGGGGTGACATGGTGATGATGGGGCGGGGGGATCCTTTGAGGCAGTCCTGTGGTAATGAGCTGTAGTCTCAGAGGAAGACGAGTTCTATTACAGGCACACTGAGCTGCTATTCTGAGGTTTAATCTGAGGCACAGAGGCTGGTTCACCTTCTCATGCCGCTCAGCACAGATACATGCTCTTCCTTTGACAACCTGCTGAACGTAAAGGGAAGTGAACGTTAAGATCTTTCAGATCTGGAAAAATATGCCCATTGTGTGTCCAGTATGGCTCTCGAACAGAGGACTGCATTCCCTGTAACACATTCTTTTCTGGAGTGTGATGTGGTTTCTCCATTTCCTCTCACCCTTCTCTCCCTGTCCCACTGTGTTTGACCAAAACCAATGTGGGAAACCTATTTTAAAAGTCTTCTAAATAACCTCAGAGGTGCCATGCCAGCTCTGCCGTCCTCACCCTCGTTCCTCTACATGTTCAATGTTTCATTCCAGGAGGGAGACTTTTTAAAAAAAGAAAAAGATAAAGTTATAATTTTCCAATCAGGGCCCAATATGAAAAAACGAATTGTAAGCAGAGAGTGATTTTCTCTGGAAATATGTTCAAGAGTTTGATCATTCGTTTAGCCGTTGGAACTGCGGAGTAATATTTAGTTGCTGATAGTGCTGCTACTGCTGCTGCCTGAAATGGATGGGAGAACTGCATGAAAGGAATTTCTATAACAAACTGAGACCGACAATCACACTCGCAGTCAATTTTCTGCCTGAAAAGGAAGGTGTGAGCTTGGTGGCTGCGGTAGAAAGTACAAAATAAAGTCATGATGGGGCACTGAGAGTGCACATAGGATTCACTCAACAGGACAGACTCCCTGCATCAGTTTAGATTATGACTCTATTCCAATTGTTGTTACAAATGGTAAAAGGAGAGTAGAAAATGTTAGTGAGCTGAGATGGGTCCTTGTCCTTGTTTTTCTGCATCAGTGTGTGAATGTGACCTGGTGACACACTGAGCTGTCAGGATCGATTGAGGCTCCTCGGAGCTGGCAGCGGTGACCAGGCCTGGCACTCTGGCTTCGGTATGCCATGTCTGGTCTACCATTCCTCCTCAGGAAGCCCATAACCACAGTGACACACCAAGTGAAGCTGCAGCACACACTGCACACACACATTGTCTAACTTACATTTGCACACAAAATTTTTATACCATTAGCCGGGGGCTGCCAGGCTGAACCCTCTCACCTACAAAAAAAGTGCAGGACATGGATACACTTTCCTCCCGTGTGTCGCCCTCTCTACCTTCCCTCGGTTGTGTTTTTTTTTGTCTCTCCCTACATTAAGTGCCAAATGAAGACGGCTCCACTGCAGTATCTGACCCATCCTGGCAGAGGTGTGGTTGGATAATAAAGCTGCTTCTCCTGCCAAAAAAGATGAGAAGGGATAAAGGACGGAGGTGCAAAGAAGAGCAGAAGACAACGCATGTAAGGAGAGAGTGAGGAAAAAAAGGAAAGAACAGGAGACAAAGAAACACTGGAACTACGGAGGAGGCTGGAAAAAAGGAAATTGTTGAGGTTGAAAGATAAAGACACGAAAAAAGGAAGATGAATAGTTCAGGGTCTACAAGGTTTGAGTAAGGTTGCAGGTTCAGCGTTATGCATCTCTTTTCTCTTTCTCTGCCACCCATCCATCCATCCCAACTCGAGTGCCAGGGTGCTGGTGCAGAGGCTAAATCAATCACCTCTCCGCCCTTCTTCCCTCCATCGCCCCATCCACACATTGTGCTGACATAGTAGGTGTATTTTTTTTCATCGCTGTAGGACACAGAAGAGACTCGAGGAAAACACACTTTAAAAAAAAGAACGAAACCGCAGTCATTGGTTAAACATCAGTCTATCGTTTTAATAATAGTAAAAGGTAAAATGTTACTTAATATAAGTTACTGCAGTTTTTAAATAGCCAGAACCGCTAGTCACACAGATGCAAGTTCTGTGTAGATTCATACAATAAAAGTTTTAGTGTGTTCAGTGTGTGCGTGTGTGTGTAGAAGTGTGTAGAAGTGTGTAGAAGTGTGTAGAAGTGTGATAAGCCAAAGATGAAACTGTAAGTAAGACAACCAAGTGATCATTAACAGGCTGTGTGTGTGTGTGTGTGTGTGTGTGTGTGAGTGTGTGTGTGTGTATGTGTGTAGGCCCTAAGTATAGGTCTAAATGTGTGCTCCAGCTCCATGTTGTTCCTTTATTTCGTCTGTGTGAGTGCACATGGAGTGTTTCTTATGTCTAGAAAGTTTGTCATGTTCATATAATTATGAAACATCTGTCTCTAACTTCCTTATGACCTCTGATCTGTCAGATCTGTGTGTGTCACTCTGCTAGTCTTAATCTGGGCATGTTGGAAAAGGTGCCTGTCTGTCGCTCTTCATACCTGTCGTGCCCATTTAAACATTTTAAACCATGATGTTAAGCATGAACAAGAACTACAACATGTTCTGGCTCGTTTGCAGAGTTTTTTCGTTGATAAATATAAAGTTATATAAATACTGTCTTGACTCCAAGTTTTAATCATGCTATGATGACTTTTCTAGGATGGATAATGATTATTTTCTGCTTTTTAGGACAGCTACCTACTGACTGGCCTGTTTCAAATTTCACAGTCAACTGAGTATCTGCTTTTTCTCGGAAAGGTCATGCTTTGAAAAGCACTTTGTTAAAGCTTAATACTTTCCCTTTTGTAAGATGGTCAGGACTTAGAGAAAATAACAGTAACTTTATTTGTAAAAGCTTTAGGGGGCTGCTTGGCTTGATGAATGTGTTTTTTTTGCTGGAGTCATACTTTCTGAATCTTCTGAATGTTTTACTGCGATGGCAGCAAAATTAGCATGACCCATTAGCCAGAACAAACACAATTATGCCAACGAAGCACAGCTTGAAAAAACACCAGAATTTCGTCTTGGATATGACGATTGTCCGTTCTGCTGTGGCCTTGCCAACTAATGTTGGTGTTGTCCTTTATGGTAAAATCATCATCTCTCTTCTCAGGCTCCTCTTAACGCAAATCAAGGGCGAGCAAGCAGAGGGAATCCTGCTGACAGCCACACTCTCCTCTGCTCCCACACAATGTCATCTACAGAAAGGCTGTTATGCTAGAAAGTGTGTATCTGTGGGTGTATGTGTGTAAGCTCTCAAAGTGGGGTCACGCTGAAAGTGATGCACAAACAGTTGTTGAGTTTTGACTTGTCACCTCTCCTGCTTCTGTTTGAATATCCAGCTCCTAAGACAAATGAGACCAGAGTGGGAACTTTTCTACAACTTTGTCCACTGCAGCCCTGCTGTCAATGGGGATGTTTAAGGGAGAATCTATAGTATTATGTTCAAAGGAAAGGACGCAAAAAGAAGAAAATGCTCATCTTTACCCCTTGAAGGCTGTTTTGTGCTCTGTGTGTGTGTGTGCGTGTGTGTGCATATGTGTGTGCAATGATGGGATGTATTATTGACTTATTGCATTAGATGGTCTCTGTGCTTCATGCTCACGCTCTAACATTGCCCTCAGAGAAATAACAGGATCAGACCGAGCACACAAACTCAAGCACACACCCACACACACACTCACAAACATGCAATGGTTGTGTGAACACAAAATGTTTTGTCTCCAGTATTTCTGTTGTGCTTCTGGGGTTTTGTGTTCTCAGTACTGTCTACATTTGCCATTTCTGTCTGTCTGTCTACAAGCCAAATCAGTCACTTTTTCTGTCGATGGGTTCATCTGTCTGTCGTTCTTTGCTGTCTGTCTTTGCAAGCCTTCCCATCTTGCTCACAGGAAGCTTTCGGTAACTATAAGATCCAGCAGGCAGAGTTTCAAGGGCCATGTGAAGGATTAGAGCCTGCTCTTTGCCAGTGGTGTGAGTGGAACGACTGAGCAATTGGCAGCATAACAAATGAAGGGAGGAGGGGGTGGGAAGAAAGAGAAAGTGGAAGGGTGGTGCACTGTGAGCCAAGCAGGTGGGGGGTGGGGTTGCAAGGACAGATAAAGAAGAGGAAGAAAAGTTGTCAAGCGAGAGAAGGGAGAGAAAACCATCACGTGTACATTCATTGAAGTCATCTGTGAGTCTCTTGCTCTAAGCCCCTGACCTGTGTCCCAAATGTCCATCGTTGTGTGTATGTGTGTGTTTTGTGGTGTGTGCATGTGTGGGGTCAAATATTTGAGTAATATAAAGCCAAACATGACAGAAAGACCTTGTCCGATATATACAGGGAATTGATTCATGTGAGTGGACGTGGTCAGACAAATATTATTGTGGTTTTGAGAGTGTTTTCTTTTTGCACTGTGTGTCTGTGTGTGTTTGAGAATCTCTGAGATTACTTTTACAGTCCTCACAGAGTGGCGGTTAACCATGTAACGGAGCTGCAGTCTACTGCAGCAAAATGCACACACACGCACAGGCATGCACACACACACACACACACACACACACACACACACACACACACACACACACGCACACACACACGCACGCACACACACACACACACACACACACACACACACACACACACACACACACCCTTTCAAATACACACAATAGAGGCAGACGGAGTATCTATATCAACGGACGCTTAAACTTTTAATCCTTAAGATTTTATCCCTGGTTAATTTGGTGATGTCCGTGGTTATAGTAGTAACATCAGTAATACAGCGAGAGCTCCTTGAATAGCTACTCTGTCCGACATACAACAGAAGTGCAGCCCAATATGTTCATGTTGTTTTGATAAAGAAGTCAGTCAGTGATAATTGCAACCTTCACAATAAAAGCAACCAGTTAGAGTCTTTTAATGTGAACCAGCAGCAGGAAGTGTTACGTTTGTATTAACAGGAACTGAAAATACAGCTCTGATATGGACTTTTGCTGTATGGGGCTATATTACACATATGTCGTGATTACAACAAATCCCTTGAATCCACAGTTGAATGCAGCAAAAGAATGGTAGACTGTGCCACTAACAATAAAAGCTACTATATTGAGAGTAATTACAGAATGTATAAAATCAAATTGGTATTAATCTGGAAAAACTTTTAAAAGTATCACAAACAGGGTTTGATTTCATGAAAATCTTAAGGATTAGAGCTTTAAGATGATGAATTAATAGTGGCATAGATCCCATTAAAATCCTGAATGAATGCATTTCATCCAGGACTTACTATTACCACTTACGTATGAGTGTTTAGTGACAATTAAAAGAGTTCCGGTATTTGTTGTATAAAAATTCTTACAATATTTGGTTGAGTAGTTTTTATTCAGGTAAGAATTCCTGTTCTATTACAGCTCAAGAATTCAAGTCATTTTTTTCTGTATTCACAAGTAAAGTCTTAGAAAACTACTTTTCATCCATTTGTCATCCTTATGTTCTTTATTTCTTATGATTCATGATGTACAAAACTAAAGACAACTCTAAAAGAAATGACAAAGAAAAGACATGGTATCCTGTATATCAGCAGGGATTTTGGAATCTGTATCAATATCACAAACATACAAACACACACGCGCATACACATAAAGCGGGGACTGTTCAGTCTCTACGGTTCTGTTGCCTTTGAGGACATCTGCAATCTACAGCTCCAACAGCGAGCCAACACAGCACCTCTGATCTCTGATCAGCAGGCCAATGATTTCTCCTCTGCGTCAAAATGTATGAATGGACCAGACATGCACATGCACACTCACACACTCACACACACACACACACACACGCACACACGCACACACACACACACAAACACAAGCGTTAAAAGATGACAAGAGGAGGGGAGAAATTACAAAGCCGTCCATCCCTCATACACATCACATCCTTTGCACATCCAGAATAACTGCCTGTGCAATGATTTTCCAAGTAACAACATTTCAATTTTTTTGAACTCCCCTACTACTAAATGTTACACTTTCCTCCAGTGGGCACAAACAACAGCTGTGGTGTCTCATCTAACATCAAGGTTCACACCACAGCTTTCGCAAAAGTCTATCAACTGTCCAACATGTCACCGATGTAAATGGCAGAGTAAATATCTCTGTGAAACTTCCACCCCCCTCACAGCTGAACACACCCTCTGACAGGTCCCATGTGTGTGTGCACAAACACACATGCACTCAAACAAAACACAACCCCTCTTGGTCTTAGATCAGTGATATTTTTACTTTGTCCTGTGATGAGTTAACATCCTCGTCCTTCATCCTTTCTGGCACACTGACTGACTCCCCTGTCCTCTGACCTACTGCTGGTTAAGGACTGACATTTTCTGTCTGCTAATCAGCTCTATATTTGTCAGCGGCGTAAAACTGTCATTCGGCCGAGCGAAGTGGCGGCTCTTTCCAAACAGGAAGCTTTGTGTTTAGGCATATGTTGTGGTATGTAGCTGTGAGGTCATGCTCTTGTAGGTCAAATGCCTTTTTAATGAACGTGATGTAACATAAGAAGGGTTGACACCAGCAATCTACACGTCCTCTAAATCCCCTAAGCTTCCCTTTGAACAAATGATCTGATAATGACAACCTAAAGATTTAACAGACAATTTATTGGTCCAGGTGTGTGTGTGTGTTTTTGAGTGTGTGTGCGCCGGTATTGTGAGAAAGTTGATGACAGTGTCAGATTGAGGTTGAAGGGGAGGATAAGAGGGTGTAGCGATGCATGGTAAGAGAGACCAAAACAGGAGTGTTAATGTTCTCAGGCCTGCGGCTCTGACTTTTGCTGTGCCCTTGAGTTTTATTATGCATGTGGGTGAGTCTATGTGTGTGTGTGTGTGTGTGTGTGTGTGTCTGTGAGAGATAGGTGGAGCAGCTTCTTGTGTGGTTGAGTGAGGGAGGATGTGTATCTCTGTGAAGATTTGCATCAGCAGGCTCCGGTTTGACAAGTTTTGATAACACATTACCCTCCTATAGCATAGTAAAAAAGCCGTACCCTTCTGCATCCACATAAAGATATACTGTCATACCACTGATCATAAACCAAGTTGGAGATATAAACATGCACACTTGTATGCACAAACACACACACTGACACGCACACACACACACACGTTCTGCCAAACCCTCTGGAGAGCTATCATTTAGCAATGCCCATTCATCTGAGGCATTTGGAGCCACTCAGCTAAGAAAATGGATAAAAGCCCAACTATCAATCAGTCTCTCAATAAAGCTGCTAAATACATCAGTCAGGGCGGATTCCTGCTTCTGATGGAGACCCCGCTCTTTTCTCCAGCCCACCTCTATCCAGAGTTTGTCGTTTATCATCTCTCATCAGCCCATCCATCCTGTGACGGATGGGACGGAAGCGGATCAGGATGGAGGAGGAAGGGTTTGG
Source organism: Istiophorus platypterus (assembly GCA_016859345.1). NCBI lineage: Eukaryota > Metazoa > Chordata > Actinopteri > Istiophoriformes > Istiophoridae > Istiophorus > Istiophorus platypterus. The sequence continues at coordinate 8,749,093 of CM029123.1, read as the reverse complement.
ATCAGTCCGGGCTCATGAATCACTCGTTCATGCTGTTCACAGAGATGCTCTGTGATTGCTCTGCCCCACTTAAACACACACGCACACTCACGCATACATGAACATACAGACCACTACTACTCCTGAGGCCTGCTCCCACACTGACAGCTGGGCTATAGACTGCGGTCTGTATATGCTCAACTTTAACATGAGGTCAGCCAATTGAGGCTTCCAGTCAAATGGTGTAGAGTCATCACAAGCTATACGGCTGACTTAATCACCCTGACGCCGTCTTCATGTGCAGCCACCATGAACCTGCCCCACTTCTACAACTACAGAAGGTTGGCGACCATGTAGACTGGAGCGAACAACTAATGCAGAGCGGCTCGCAGCGCTGGAAAGCATATACCCGCAGAAAAATGTAGATAAATAACACACACACTACACAAAAGATATGATACAGTCACATAGTGTCACTATAGGTAGACTTCATCTGCCCATCTTTCAAAGGGGATAACCTCTAAAAAAAAAACCCGCCAAAAAATACAAGTTTCCAGTCTATTTCACCTCTGACCACATCAAACAAAAATAATTGTGTTTTAATCCTCCTGTTTGCATGTGTGTTTTAAACCTGCACATAAGAAACCTAATTTGACATGAAAACAAGAAAATAAACAGTCTTTAAGTTTGGCTTAGATGGAAGAGTTGGTGTATCAATAAAAACTAAATGTGAAAAAGTGCGATGGAAACAGACTCGGCTGATAACTCATGATGCACTGAACCTCAACTCCTAATATTTGCATAACAGTTTTGAATGGAGATGTGCTATCATTTGTATCTTCTTTTGCTGATTTTCTAGTCGGTTAAAATTTGTGCTACATTTAGATGGAAAAACTTGACTACTGATGGTTGTCGCAGGGCGTGGTCAGAAGAGGTGTCTGTTGCACCTGTAACCACACCCAACAGTGATGTCACGGTGTGCTGACGCACCCCAGAGCACTATTCTGCATCATTGTAGGATGGTAGAACCCACTAGGTGTCAGAAAAAAGCAAGATTTTAAAGGGGTTGTCAAGTAGTTCTTTAAAAGGTATCCCGTGGAGTTTTCTTGTAAACGTTTATGTTTACATTCAGGATTTATCACATAATGAAACTGTTTTATCCTGGAGGCCTACGAAACTGTTTACAAAGCTGATATTTGAAACTACTTTGAAACTAACAAGATGCTACACTGATTCTTGATGAGTTACCTGCTCAAAAAGGGGACCTACTCACCGAAACACTGCTCCGTTGCGCCACTAGTGTTCCAAAACTCCACAGGGTGCCTTTAAACTTCAGAAGTAACATGCTAAACCCATGAGCAGCTCACTTGGACCACCAACACCCCAAACTGAAATGTTATATTTATTCATTTTCTGTGAATTGTAGGTCATTCCTAGTTATACATTCACATTATTTTGTTATTGTCCTTTTATTTTATGACCCAAGATGTATGTTTTTGCCTTTTCTGGACAGATTCTGTGTATAAGAGACAACAGTGACTGTTCACTATTTCAAGTGAGTTGCCTTAAGGCATTCAGGAAAAACACAATTTAATACTGATATTTACTTGGTTTCCCTTTTTATTGTAGCAGAGCTAAGGCATCACTCTCTTTGTGACCCCCAGTACCTTCTTATGGATTTTGTCATGGATGCACTCTATGTATGTGTGTGTGCGCGTATTTGAATATTTTGCTCACTAACGCGTCTTGCTATAATCATCATTTACAGGGTGTTACTCAAGAGCACTTCACATAGTATGCATGTACATCCGCCTACTCAGAGAATCCAGCTCCATAGAGTATCTGTGCTGTGCTGAAATGGGCAGTGAGTGTGTGTGTGTGTGTGTGTGTGTGTGTGTGTGTGTGTGTGTGTGTATATGGGGGTTATTGCTCTCAATAATCTCAGAGGTCATTCTGTACTCTTGAAGTGAAGGCATAGTCATCTGTATTGCTGTCTCTGTCTGTCACTCTTCCTCTCTCAAAGACACACACACACACACACACACACACACGCACACACACACACACACACACACACACACACACACGCACACACACACACGCAGACACACACTTTCTGACAAATACGTTGAAGAGCATATTGCAATATCTAACCCTGTTATAAAGAGAGACAGTCAGATCTTGGTTCTTTGCAGAGCCTTTGGTCTCAGAGTCCTCTCATCACTTCTGGTTCCTCCGCTCTGTCTTTTCTCTCCTGCTCTCATGTTGCTTCACATCAGTCTGTCACACCTGCATGCCAGGTTTGCTCAGATCCCCGTTACCCTGGTTCCCTCCCCCTCCCCCTGCTCCCCCTCCTCCACTCATGCCTCCCCTCTCGTCCTCATCATCGCTGTCCAGCTCCTCGCTCTTCCGCTTGCTGTAGCGCTCGTAGAGCACCATGAGCACGCCCATCACCCAGGCCGACACCGTGCCGGCAGAGAAGATGACGAAGCCAATGGCGATGAAGAAGAGGTAGTCCCAGTAGCCCAGGCCTTGGTGGCAGTCTGCCCGCAGCTGCATGCCAACCTCCGCCATCCGCTGGCCCGCCAGCTCTGGTGGACTGTGGCAAACAGTCTGGCCCTCGTCTAGAGATGAAGTAGAGAGGGAGAGAAGATAAGTAAGGACATAGGAGGCTAATGAGGAAAGATGTAGTATAAAAAGTGAGCAGTGGCAGTGCATAATCAGTACATATGGTTTTAGATGAAGTGCAGAATATCAGGAGGGAGGGACGGTGGGAAAAAAAATTAATTACTCGAGAGAAATAGGTGAGCAAAAGGAACGAAAGCCCTCTGCCCCCCCCCCCCCCACACACACACACACACAGACAAAATTCATTAACAATGCAGTGATAACCTTTGTGATAAATGACCCTGAGAGACACTATAGACTTCCTCTGAGTAATGTAGGTCTTTGGTCTCTAGGACATGGCAACATTATTATGCTACGCACACACACACACAAGCTCACACACGTGCAAAGAAAGGTGACTAGACTTGACTGCAAGCCTCCGACATGGCGACTCTCCCGCCCCCTCATGTACGTCATTATACACTAACAAATCACTTGCAGAGATAAGGAGAGGAGTTTTTTCCTCGACAAAACATCGACTGTTCATAATGAGGAATATGATAATCAGCCGGGTCGACCACACAGAGCGGCAGAAATACAAGCAAAACAAGTGCTTTGAATACAGTAAAGAGTTTATTTATAGCAATCCTTTGCAAAAGAGGGGTCAAAGGTCAGACTTGCTCAAAAACAATCTAGCAGTGCTTGACATGCCCTGCTCCATGCTTCATTCTGCTGCAGTGACTTTGCAGTAATAGCATATTCAAAACCCTGCTGTATATCAAGTCCTATGAATGCAGAGTGTAAAAGAGAGTATGGGGTGGGGTGGGGCTTTAGTGGGGCTTTGAACGTATCTAATGTTGTGATCAGAGACAAAAGGGGAGCAGGGTACAGTATGTGCTTTTTATCAGTTCATCTGACTTCATCTCTCGTTGCCAGCATTGCTAATTCCCATGCTCCTCCTCTGCCACTTTCCCTGCATGCTTAATTGCACTCTCCAAAAAAAAAAAAAAAAGAGTTTCTTTTTTCAAGCTGGAAACAATAATACAGATGAGAGGACCAAGAGAGACAGACAGGCAGAACTGAGATAGCACTTCTCAAGATGGAAGTAAGAGAGCATAGAAAAGAGACAGAGAGGGAGAAGAGGCAAGGGAGAACCATTTTGACATATTTGTATGCACACTCTAAAAGGAGAGCACAGATGAAGTGAGTCTGACCTCAGAAGATGAGATAGGAGGCAAAGGAGAGAAGTGCATCTGGCTGCAGTCCTGTCCTCTGATGGATTATCGCTGTTAACAACGTTAATTAAACAGCACTCTTCTGCCAATAAAGCCAAAGGTCTGAACATGGAAATGAGTGATGGGGGAGGATGGTGAGAATAGTCTGATATGATCTATACTTTTCAGATGACTTGCCAAGGCCTCACAAGAGCAGCAGCAGCATCACTGGTTTAAGTGAAGAGCTAGAAAAGGTCCGTTGTGAAAGGATGACTCATGAAAGTGAAAGTGTTGGACTAAGAGCTCTTTTTGGAATCATTACATACAGTACACATAACTAAATTAACCTAATCCTTTTTCACAAATCCTTAAGTACATTATTCTCCTAATACCTGGCTTAATCCCAAAATAAGCACAAAACAGATTAGTCCAAGGAACAGATTACTTTTGACTGTGTGTCTGGAAGGGTTAAAAATACTCATTCAGCCTGCTGGTTGTTTTGAAAAAAAAGGTTTTACAAGCCTGCAGAGGAAAATGTTCACAACATATCTGCAGGGGTCTGATAAGTCCATGATCAATACAGACTTATCGATCAGCTCACCGGGGGGTTTTGTCTTAGACATGAAGAGACAGCTTGTGGTGATGCCGTTGTCATGTCTGCTGGGTCTGTCGAAGCTACAGGTTTAGGCTGCTGTAACATGATGTGTTTACAAATGTCCTGAAAAGTTATAGCAGGTCATGATTCCATCCGGTATCTACAGAACTGCAGCGAGTGGAACAGATGGCTGTTTGCATCTGTTTTGTCTGTGTTTATCTGACAGATTTCCCTGTCCAGGTAGAAAAAGCAGACGAGGCCAGGGCGCATTAAATCAGCAGGCAGCATTATGTAACTCATAATGGTGATTAGTGATGTGCTAAAATCACTGTACAGTTATTCAGTAGCAACAGATGAATCAATTAAGCAAACACACTCAGCAGACACTTTGTCAGTGCCCCAGTTTTAACTGTCCCCCCGTACGTGGAGGCTTCCCCAAACTGTCACTTTATATTCGCTCTCTCCTTGTCTTCGCTTGCTTTCTCTCTTTCAGCACATTTCTTCAAGTAAAAAGAAGAGGAAAACATTATCTTATCTTAGTCTGTCTCATTCTTTTATAAAACTGTGTCAAATGTCTCCCCCAAATGTCTCAATTCAAACACAGGAGCACTATTATGGAAAAATGTGGTGCTAATGCAGCATGGTCAGCGAATGGCACAGAGGGCACATTCACATCCAATTACAAAATTTTACACTGGTATCATTATACAGCAGTCAAATGTCGAACTTGGACTCTTGGGTGTTACAAAATGTTGGAAATGTAAAAATACAGCAGGTACCTTCCTCTGTTTAATGTAGAAATGCCCTTTTGTTTCTTCTTCTTTGAAACCAGTTATCAAAAAGTATTGGAGAGTGGTTGCAGAATTTACCATCAACTGGTAAATCCAAAACCCTAGAGATCTGGTTTGCATTATAAGACTGTATTGCCACTTCAAAGATTCTTCTTAATCTTTGGAAGACTAAGAAAACACCTTATTTTGCCGAAGGGTTAAAATTAATGACGGGAACTGCCTATCTCCTGTGAAGTACAGATTAATACTTTGAATTATTTAAAGAAGGAGATGACAAATATGTATCACCCCATCTTTACTGTATTAATGTTGTATTTTTTTCTACTTTGTTATATTGATGGATTTGTCTTATTCGTAAGCTAATTTCATATGGTCACATTTGTTCTGATACTTCCCTTTGTCAATGATTAACTGTACGGTGTTGGAAAACAAAACAAAAAACAAAACCTTGAATGACTATATGACTATAAACTTCCTTACACCTCTCTTCTTCACTCTGTCTTTCCCTCCTTGTGAGACCCATCAGTTCACATGGCCTGCCCTCTGTCTGCTCTGTCTCAAGCTCGCCTCCAGCCAGGTTTGAGCATTTTTCTTTTGTATGTGTGTTTGTGTTGCTGTCTATTACTTCTTACAATATAATGTTTATGGCTGGATTCTGGAGCAGTGAGGTGCAATCAGTGATTGTACAAACACACACAACAGCAAACAGGTCCCTCGGGGTATCTGGGTCTCGACAGTCGTTCCTCCGTCGATGTTTCCTGCCCTCTGCAACATCTCAGACTTTATACACAGTTCTTGGATGTGTGTTACTGCTGCCTGGTGTCCACTCAAAGAATCTCTTAAACAACATTCAACCACAATTTGGCAGGTGTAGTTGCAGGTATAAAAAGTGTGTCAAGCCCGGGGTAAAATGACAAACCTGGTCCCTCGCCCAAAGGTTATTACTCCTCTTGTCATTTTTTTGTGGAGAAAACTGCTCTGAGCAAAAGAGCAATTTTGGGTCTTCATCTACAGTTAGAGATGTTGGTAAATGATGCTCTGGGTTTGTATTAAGGCCAGCCAGGCCATGTTTCTTTGATCAGTATCAACTATATTAAGCCTGATTCTTTTCTCGACCATCAGCTCTCACATTGCGGCTATGTTACTGACATTTTGGAGGGGTCCCACCTGGCTAAAGTGTAACTGCACTGTGAAACAAAAAACTGCATTTAAAAACTATTTGAGCTTTTACTTGAAAATAAAGGAACCAATTAAAAGGAATCTGTGATGCAGACTGTATCCCCCTAAAGCTAGACTATGTCAATTGTCACAGCTGCTGTGTGTAACCATAACTGTAGAATCAGTGAATTGACTAAGAAACATGTGTCATACAGCAATGTTTACCTAGGATTTGTCCGTGTTAGCTAACAGTAGCCTCCATTAGCTGCTGGTCATACCAGACCAAGCAAGACAGAGGCAGTTTAACTCCCCAGTGAACTGGGGTGAGTAAAAGTGCATTTTGCTTCTTTTGAATTCATTAATTATTTATATGAGCAAGGTTTTGTAATGCTTTAAAGCAGAGCTGTACAGATATGAAACAAACTGCACTGAATTAGGTCTGATTTAGGCTTGGGCTGTACCAAATTTTGATTAAGTTTCAGCTCTGCAGCTGAATTTTCAGTCTCTCTTCACTCTCTTTTTCTTTTTCACTCTTTGTTTTCTCACTCATCCCATCACTCAGCTCGAAAACCACTCAGACATTTTCTGGCAGAATGCCTTTGACATTCTCTGTGTTTGCCCCTGCTTTTCACCAGCCACATTTCTTTCGCAGAATCTCGTTTTTAATAATGTGGTCCATGGCAGTTTTATTGAAGGCAGGTTAGATGATAATACTCTTGCATGCCAATATTACAGGGCCAGTATTTAAGGAATTCAAACTTCCTGCAGTTAATCTCCCCATCGAAACTAAAGGTAATGGGGTTTTTTTTTGTTTGTTTTTTTCCAGTCCAGTCATGACTTTGTCTGAGCAAACAGGGTGGGAAAACCATCCTCAGTAAACTGTGTTTTTGTGTGGCTGCTTATGAGGCACTTCAAAGAAGAAATTTGAAATTTGAAAATTGATCAATAAAATGTTTTTTGGAAAGCTCTAAATTTTTGATTGGGAGTTCTCTCAAGTTGTCTAGCCGACTTGAGCATCTTAAATTAACGTTCACTGGAATTTATCACACTAAGATTTAAAAAAACTCATCAATTTTATGTGCAGCACTCATAATATTATTCTGTAGAAGGAGAGAAGTAAGCCAGGAACTAAACCACAGGACATTTTTCAGGCGACAATGTGTGTATACATTTTGGCGTATGTGAGTGAGACAGGAAGGGAGACAGAAAGATAGAGACGTGTGTGTCCTCTTTGTTCCTGCAGAGTAGTTTGAATGTGCAATCTGTTTCCAAGCAGTTTGAGGACAGTTGCTGCACCCTGAAGGATTCATACTTTTTTTGCATGCTTGCTGCACTGCAGTTTCCATATATCTCCATCTTAAATATGCACTAGCTGGGAAAACTTGCAGCATAAGATGGGTACAGGATGGCTCCCACTCCGCAATCTTATGATGAGTTAGTATGGTCTGAACTGGGGAATATAAATCTTTGTTAACCAGTGGAACATCCTTCTGGCCTGCACTTAGACACTGTTATAGTGTAGTTGGGCAAGTCACTATCATCTAGTTCATATTTTCTCTTTAAACAGCTGGACAGGGAGGAGAGCATTGTGGTTGTCTGTTTGTCCCCACTGTGCTAAGACCTGTCATGTTTCTGCACAGCATGATGTCACCGTGTTATGGTAATATAACCAGGGTTTCGGTCAGTGATGACCAAGCATGCAGTAAAGCCCTCCAGCTCTGTAACACACCAGGAGTCAGAAGGAAACAAACTGCAGCAATCAGAGGAATATACCCATGTAAAACCTTACTTATTTATAGATATAGGCAAATATAAAGGCACAAATACTAAAGCTATAAACCCACACTGCACAAGGCACTCATACCTTACACACAAAACCAGAGCTTTCCAGGAACTGTGATTGGGAGCTTCGGTGTTTTTCTATTGTATTCAAAGGCGAATACACAAGAGAGCAATCCAGTGAGCATGAATGATAGTGTTTATGTGTGTGTACAAAACTGTGAGATTTATCTCTGTGCATGAGTGTGTGTGTGAGTGGCTGCCAGTGCAACTGGGTGATACAGTCTCTGTGACAAATTGTCAGCTGGATGGTTTCCAGGCTCAGCACTGACACAGTGACAGAGAGCAAGGGCCGTCACCTCCCAGGATGAAGGGCTGGTGAAGAGGCTAGATGCCTCTGAAAAACACTGCTGACTCTTTTCAGAACTTCTCCCTGTTTTCCTCCAACTCGTTCCCTCCTCTCTGCTGCTCGGCACATTAAAAGACCAATGAGCAGAGGAAAAACAGCAGCAGTCCGTTCAGGTTTTTCGGACTGCACCGTGATATAAACACAAGGTGAGAGGCTTGTGGTCTATAGGGTAAGAAAAAAAGCAGGTGTAATCTATGCTTTTGACACACAAACATGTATGTGCAGTACAAAGCATGTTTGCATTATATACATACAGACAATCAGAAATGTGACGTATAAACCTGCAGGGCAGAGCCTGGCCTGTGAACTGGGAACAGAGCTATTTACAAGCAGATTAATTATGCCATGCATATGGTTATCAGTATGGTTGTGGACTCATATAGAGGGGGAGGTTGAAGCTGTAGACACAAGCATCCCCTCAAGCCCCCCAATCACAGAGAACTAACCAAAGCCTACACTTTATTTTTTTGACTATGAAACATATGTACATACAAATGTATGAATGCAGCCATGCAAGGAGATCACAATTCAATCAGACAGCCTCGGCTGACATCTCGTCAACCGTCTGCCCTTCTGAGATTCCCTCCACGAGTTTCTCAGTCTCTACCAGCTCCTGCGTAGGAGCTCTGTAGCTGACCTTGGCTTCTGACCTCCCAGTGGAAGCAGGTTTCTGGAGAGAGGACCTGAGGTATTATTTATGAATTGTCCAGAGGATCAACAGGGCTTTGATGTCCTCGTGCCTGTTGTCAGGAGAGTCCAGTTGGTTTGGTGATTTTGGAGATGAAAGTATGAATAAAACATGACTCGCTTTTCTTTAAGGTGATTCAGTTATTTTCAGTTTTGATATGAGACTTTGACTGGTTATTCTCCGATGTCCAACTGAACTTCTCTTGTTGATAAAAATCTCTGATATTGCTTTGCCAGTCTAATCTGTTCAGTTGCATTGTGTAGATTTTGACAAATGTGCTTTTACTCATTTTAACTGTATTTTTTTCTACAATTATGATGAGAGCATAGTTAAAATTTACCATAAGGGTTTAAGCTTTGTCTCCCTCTTTGATTGGCTGTTGTACCCTCTGGCTTTAATATAAAGATTTGTTTTTCGTATAGTGAACTTGATACCTGACAACGGTGCCTGTCCAAAACATGGTAGCTCACATAAACTCTTTGCCGACAGTATGTGGGAATTCTACCTTTTGTTTAACATGATTTTGCTTTCCTATATGCAGCTGTGTACAGGTGTGAAATAGACAACACACAAGTTTGACTTACAGAGAATGAAACAACTAACTGAATCTTTTCTACCGAATTGTAAAGATGTGGAGACATCTTTTAAACTCCAAACTGTCCACGACCGTGCTTACGGGGCACCTGTAAGATGTGAGACTCTTAGGCCCCTCCTCTCACAGTGAAACTCAAATAGCTCACCGTTTAACCAGCTAAATGCATCATACTAGGGTTAGCAAAGACTAAGAATAGCTGACCTTTTCTCCATCACATCCACTAGGGCTGAATAACACACGCCTTCACACTCCTTTCCTCTCAAATAAGGCATTAGTCAGATTACCACCATCCTCCTTTCCATCCTTTCTGCATATGATCACTTCTTCCTCCAGTGAGAGGATGAGTGAAGAGAGAGTAAAGGTCAGATAACAAGAGCTCTCTCTCTCTCCATATCCCTCTATCGCTCTGTCTTATCAGTGTTGCTCTCTTTATCACCTCCCACTTTTCATTCCCACTCTGGCACATTAGCATTTATCCTCCTTTCCCGTCACCCCTTCAGCCTTCATCAGTTCATTTCCCTCTCCTACATCCTTCCATATCCTCTAGTTTTGCTCTGTCATCTTCACACTCTCCATTCTCTTTTCCAGTTTTACTGTCCTGTCTTTTACATTGCTTGGTGACGCATGCACAGACACACACACCTGGGCTGCCTCCCCTCTGCGCCTCAGGTGATCACATCACTAACACACCCACACAACCATCAAATCAGTCTGGCTTTCAAGCTCTCGCCGCGAAATGCACAGAGACATAAAAATATATAGACTACACTAGGCAAGTAGACCAGTTGAATTCGATACGCTTCTCCACACCAGATGGGTCTGAGGAATTGTTCCAACTGATAAATAATGTATTGTCTACCTGTATTAAATTGAATCGATGCCTCCTTGTCATAATGAATGTTTTAATGGATTTGACTGACAGATCTGGGGCACAGAAGATTGGAAACTCTTCTATAGTCGGTCTGTTTTTTCCGATCCCTCTCTGTATCCAAAGTCCATCTTAACATTTGCTAAATTTCTCAGCCCTTTCTGTGTTATCTCATCTCTGTCCCTCTATTCTTTTGTCATGCTATTTCAGTCGGTCTCTCTCCTCTCATCTCATATCTCAAGTAATCTAAGTTTCCCTTTCACTAAACACAAATCCTAATCCAAATGTGTGAAAACCTGACTTCTGTCTTTTATTCTTCCCTTCTTTGATCTCATGGTCTCTGTTTATCTTTCTCTTTTTATTAATATTTAACACTGCCCTATGTGTGGCCCCTCTGCATTGGCTCTTTGCCTAAACTCTGTGAGCTGTCCAGGGCACCGACGAGCGGCCAGAAATACTTTTCCCCAAACACTGGAGCCATAACACCACCAACTCTGCCAGCCCAGGACAAGCCTCTTACTACGTTTTGTGTATTTAGCTGAGCTGCTTGTCAAAATCGACCTACATCAAGAACAGCTGATTGTTCAACAAGCCGAAATTCAATTACAACAAGGAAATGTAGGTATATATATCCCATGTTCTGAGAACTGATAGAGATTATTCAAGTGCTCAGAACAGGAAAGTTGGAGCATTAAGAGAGATATGGAGGGAAAAAAAATAATATAGACACCTTATGTTCTTTACTCCGATACAATGTCATCAAAATTTCAAATAAACAAGCTTGGGTCATATGAAGCTTGATGCAAACTGGCAGCAGTTTTCTACACAGAGCTCTGACATTTAGTGTCTTAGATGGGTGAGTATTCAAAACAACATAACACAATTAACAGAACTCCCATGAAACCAGATCAGCTGTGTCCAAATGAACGGCAGTGAAGCAGCAGTTGAAGTAAAAGACAGCTAGTATTCAGTAGAAAAGTGTATTCAAATGAAATATCACATGAAACAACATTGCTGTGACACCTTTCAAAGTACATGTAGTTCTTTAATATACTGTCATATGGAAATGGATGATTTCTGTGGCTTTCAGTTTCAGTTAATTAGTAGTTAATTGGTCAACTGGTTAATTTTTAATGTTTCATCATACTTTTCTGCATATCATCATATCTTAACAACTGTTATACAATGAGATTCATTACTCATTCATTCACTGACCTTTTGAACTTCAACTTTCTTTCCTTGTAATATAATTTTCTCACTAAAATACACGTGTTATCAACTGTAGGTCTCAACAAGGGTCACTCCACATATAAACATACAATTAAAACACCAAGAGGCCCCTAAGTTTCAGACAGAATACTTGACTTTTCTGTGTTCTTCTCTTTTCTTTGTTGCATTTGCTAAAAAAAACCAAAACACTTTTGCGCTATCTTTCTATCATTTTGATTTCTCTCCTTATTCCCTCTCTTTCTTATGGACAGACAAGGCTCAACTGCACCTGCCAACCTTGCTGATTTCCTGAAGCCACACTTTGACTCTAGTGGCTGCCAGAGTCAAGTCATGTCAACCTTTGCCAGTGACACATGCCTGACACAAAAACAAACCGAGTGACTTACTTAAACAGAGGGAAGCAAAAGAAAATGCAAGTGTTTGACCTAAAAACTGCTACTGAAACAGAAAATCAATAAAGACTATTTAAAAGGAGATTTCTACCATAATCGATGTTGTAATTTAAACTCACACCATCAGCAGCAATATCAAAGATCTTCAGATATTGCACACTCACAGACACACACACACACACACACACACACACACACACACAAAAACTCACTTGTATGCACCTGATTCATAATCACACTGAGAGGTAGCGACAGCTGGAATCTCTTTACATTAGACTCACAGCCCTGCAGTCAGATTGGAGGGCATTCATTACCACAGAAACGCACTACATGCTCTAACAAACACACACACAAACACACACACACACACACACACACACACACACACACACACACACACACACACACACACACTTGACCCCATTCACTCTGTTCAACTGGTCACTGTGCTTGTTTATGACTGTCATATCAATACATGATTTGTCAGCTGGAGAGTGTGTCTTGCTGTAATGTGTGTTCCTGGGGGACAGTCAAAACTCCTCTGGTCACATTTATAGCTTTTAAAGTGTAGTGTGATGACAAATTTAGCTGTAATTTCATAGTTATTACCTGGAATTTAAACCAGCATAGCACTGTGCATGTTGAATACACAATGAATTTTCTGTGAGTGTTTTGTGTAGTGCCACTTAGGGTTCAAAAGCGCTTTTCTCAGAGTATTTGTCTGATTATCATTATTATTATTATTATTATTATTATTGAAATGTATTTGTGTGAGGAGTGGCCGGTTGGTAGGGAAAAAAGAAGAGCACATTAAGTATGTGTGAGTGTGTATAAGGGCCTGTGTGCTCAGGTGTGTGCCAGTTTTTGAGTGTACTTCAGTGTGATGTGAAAGTGAAGGTGACTAACAAGTTTGGGGAGCTTCTGTCTTTGAGTGACCTTCCTCTCAAGCTCCTTGTCCCCTATTTTCAATCCTGTTTCCCACAGGCCGTGGCCTTAGGGTCTCTCCTAACCTCCAGATCACACACTGACTCACACACTTAAGTGGAGTGAGTCACTTTCACACACATAAACAGACACTCACTCACTCACTCACACACACACACACACACACACACACACACACACACACACACTCATTCAATCACACGCACACACGTACACGTTGTCCTTAATGGGAGCATAGGATTCCAGCTTTGTTGAGCACCATCATTAACCATCTGGACTGAAGGGCCAAAGCATAAGGTGGTGGGTGTGCCAGCACAGCCCGGTGCAGGTTGTGTGTGTGTGTGTGTGTGTGTGTGTGTGTGTGTGTGTGTGTGTGTGTGTGTGTGCAGGCAAAAGGGGCTAGCCTCAAAAAAACAAACAAACAAAACCGGATACAATAGGACACAATCATCCTCTCAGCATTATCTCTGCCTTCAGGATCCAGACAGACAACGCAGTAAAATCAACTGGATATCAACTGACAGACATACAGACAGCTATAATAGGCAAGTCCACATTGTTACAAGACCTAACCCAGTTAACCCGCTTAGAACTTAAGCTTAATTAACATTTACGAACAAAGATCATCTCAGCTTGTCCTCCCTGAGAAGGTCACAGGGCTCATTCTTTGTGATTTCGTTGGTCCGTCTAATTCGATCCCCCCGCTATTTACAGAATGGACAAGTGGAGGCTGTTGCTTTCCAAGTAATACAAGTCTGCTGATTTATTGGGGTAAACTTCAGACATTATTGAGACGTGAAGGGCAATTTGAGGGGACTGTGTTGCAGACAGGAGCAGGGGAACGAAATCTCCAGATTGCTCTGACTCTGAGGTCAAACCATTAGCTCTGGAGTCTTAGTGTGTGTGTGTGTGTGTGTGCCTACACATCCACAAAATAAAAGAAAATGTGAAAATATAAAAGAATAGCGCAAGACGTGGCCCAACATCAGGGACTGAAGTGACCAAGTGCCCACTATCGAATTATCTAAATGAGCTGATGTGACAATAACAAATGATTAGACCTTGGAGAGTCTTTGGCGCTTAGAAAGAAAAAGCACAGTAACTGTTTGTTTACTTGACAGGAAACTGGCCAGCAAGAGAATCCCATTTCGAAACCAAACGTACACGCGACCACCTGTAAGAGGTCTACCTGCCGCCACATGACCAGGAACAGTGTGGGTTTCACAGGACACATTTTGGCAAAGGATGCAGACGGGATATGTTACTTTTATTATGATCATGAGCTGCCAGATCAAGTCTTAAAATGTCTAATCTAAACAGTAAATAATCCCTCTGATCGTTAGGATCACCCTCAATCTTTCAGTGTAAGTGTTGGGTTTGAAAACCATGTGTTGAACATCTTTGAGGCCCCATCCATTCTCACCTTGGAATTTGAAGCCCTCTATCTGTACCCACAGGCAGAGGTCCTCCGTGTCGCAGTCGCACCTCCAGGGATTGCCGCTGAGCCCCAGGGACCGCAGAGCAGGCAGGGCGATCAGGCTGCTGATGTTGAGGGCCGTCAGGTTGTTCCGGCTCACGTCCAGCACCTGCAGAGCCATGTTCTCCGAGAAGGCGTCCGAGTGGATCTCCCCCAGACTCGGGTTATCCGTCAGCCGGAGCATCACCAGAGACGCCAGGGGCCCGAAAGTTCGGTCCTCGATCTGCAGCAGGATGTTAAAAGACAGGTCCAGGTAGGCGAGTTTGCGCAAGTTCCCGAAGGTGGACTCGGAGATCTCGGTCAGAGAGTTGTTGCTGCAGTCCAGATAGACCAGATCGGACAGGTAGTTGAGCTGCAGCGCCGGCAGGTCCCCGATGCGGTTGTTGGAGATGATGAGCTGCCGGGTGGCCAGGGGCAGGTCATTGGGGAACTGTGTGAGTTCCTGCCCGGCGCACTGGACCACCAGCTGGTCGTCGCACACGCATCTGTCGGGGCAGCCGGCGGTGAGAGCCGGTGAGGGGGCCACCCCCATCACGAAGATGAAGAGGAAGAGGAGCCGGAGGGATTGGGCGCTGGGCTCGGGCAAGAGACGCATGACGAGGCCGCCCAGAGCGTCATGAACTCGGGCTGAGCTGGACCAGGACTCCCCGGCGCTCTCCGGGCATCCTGCATGGGTCTGAGGGGCTGGGAGAGAGGCGAGATGGCTTCTCTGCGTGTCTGGCTGCCGCTGCCTGAGAGCCGGGCTGCTGTTTATATCCAGCCTCTCTGTCTCTCTCAGAAAGACTATCGGTCAGTCACTCACACGCACTCTGGCGCGCCACGCACGTCGCCACGAGACATCGCTTCAGAAGGTGACCGGGGGACGCTTATCGCTCTGCGGGTGAGAATCGCGCGGCTTAGCGGACCCTGTCCCACCAGAGAAGACCACGGAACCGCTGGACCTTGTGGATCATCTCCCCGGTGACTCATCTTTGCGAACTAGTTGTCGCCGGCAGAGCGCGTTGTTTATTTAGTTTCCAAACAAATGCCATGACTTGCGCAAAAAAAATAATAAATAAATTAAAAAAAAAAATCCCGAATCCCGGACTCGGACGCGGACTCGGCGGAGACGCAGCCCGCTCGCCTGCGTCCTCGGCCGTGTTTGCCTGAGCGTGTGCGGGTCCGATGTGCCGCCACTGCGCGGCAGACAAGCCGTCCTCCCCCCGTCGTCTCTCTCTCGGGAGCGACGTGGAGAGCGCGTCCTTCCCTCCACCGCGCTCCGACAGCTCTGTGTGACTGTGGCTCTCCGCCGCGCTGTAGCCACGCTCCCTCGCTCCCTCCCTCCCCTCCCCTCCCCTCTGCCCCTCCATCCGCACTCACTCTGCAGCTCCGCACGCACAGGGGTACCGTCTGTTCTGTGGGTCGGTAGACTGGGGTGTCATTTTTAAGGGTGGTGACGTGACCAGGTGTTGCCCTCTCCCTAAAACCAGAGGTCCAGCAGTGCAGAGAAAGTCAGAGAAATGCCCCCCCCCCACCCCCACCCCCACCCCTGTGTGTGCATAAAAAAAGTCAGTCATAATCTTGCCTGAAAGCAGCAGCCTCTTAGCCATGCACAGATTTGATGGGGCCTTATCTCGTGTGGTCCAGTGGCTAATTCTGTCCCCCAGCTGCTTGTTGACAACATAATGCATTCAAATTGGATTGTGTGCCACTCGGTTATTAATTTTCTGGCATACACCAATTTTAATTTGGGCAGGCAGTGAAGTCACACATTCAGCTGTCCACATCTATGTGCGTCACTTTTCTGGTCTGAACACTGGGCCCGGAAGGAGGCAGACAGGATGTTGCCTGTCACCACTTGTGTCTGCAGCAGCCCAACGTCCCATCACTGTGTCATTCAGTAAAACAAAAGCAGTTGGAGGTAGACTATTAAATGAAAATGAGAGATGAAATTAGGAAATATAATATCAGAATGCAGGGTGGTGGGATAATTGCCATCCTAACTCTATTTGCCATGCCATTATGATTCTGGGAGTGTCAGAAATTTGAATAAATCAGTGCACACAATCAGTAGATATAATTTAAGTCATTAGGCTAGCAAAGAGCTGAAAGAAAAAAAAAACAACAACTCGTGAGCATCATTAGTGATCATGCCTTACCAGCTAAGCTTTTTTTAAAAATCTTTTTTCATAAAAGATGCATTTCAAGCTTGTTTCCATCAGAGGTCACACAGAGGTCATTTGTCTTCGAGCAGCACTATCATTAAAATTCATGAACAACATGGATGCTGTTTAATTCTGATTTAAAGGAAAGGGTTCACGTATTTGGAAATATGTTTTTTTTCTTCCGAGAGTTAGATGAGAAGACAGTTAGCTTAGCTTAGCATAAAGACTGGAGACAGGGGGGAAACAGCTAACCTGGTTCTGTTCAGAGGTAACAAATCCTGCCTAGCTGCAGCTATAATGCTCACAAGGGAACATGTTATATCTTGTTCATTTATTAGATACAAATAAACAAGTATTCAAAAAAAATCTATTGCCAATTACGTTCAGTTTTTTGGCTGCTGCCTCCAGCTCCATATTTGGTGCACAGATATGAGAGGGGTATTATCCGAACTTCTCATCGGACTTCCATCAAGACAGCTGAAAATGTCAAACTAGTCCCTTAAAGTAGTGGTTTTCAACCTAGGGGTCTAGACCCTGCAGATCAAACTGAAGAGTTGTTGGATAATATCGGGACAGGAAATAGTAAAAACTAAAAATTCTCTCACACTAAATGGGTTTTTTCCTCTGCTCTATTAAATAATTGTTGAAATGAAATAATTGAAGAAGGGAAAATAAGTCTTTAACCGAAATTCTCATTACTCACTAAAAAGCCAACTGTGTTGAGGGGACACAAGTAGACACAACTTCATGGTGAGGGTTCATATGGATGACAAGCTGTAAAAGAATACAGGTCTGAGCCTTAAATCCTTTCATTTCAGAATTGCTGTGGTCAGGCACGGATATCTATCTTCAGCCTGATGTATCATTATTAAAGAAAAGCTCAAGTGAGGACAGAGCAGCCTGGGGGAAAATGAGCCTATTTGATCAGTGTCAGATTCTGTCTCCTCCCTCAGTCATGGCTTTGCTGTCTAAATGGCCCTGCTGGATCGTGTTCGCGGATAACGGCCTCGGTAAAGCCTGGCGATCAGAATTGTTAATGCAACTTTTCTCCCTGACTGCACCAAACGGTGTCAGCTTCCAGAGATGCTTGTGTTTATCCATGTGCACGTACAGTATATGTGTGTGACTTTACACAGTCGTGTGTATCGTGGATACACGATATTTGGAGGTCTTATGCTGTATGGCCATATGTGTGCAGTACATGGGCATGCGATACGCTTGTCTGCATGGATATTCCCTGCCGTTATGACAGGCTGCTTGTGAGTGTGTTGAGTGTGTTAGGCAGGCTGAGCAGGGAAACATCTTTATTTTTTAATAAGGGTTTGTACAGTGTCATCTGTCAACTGCCAGACCTTGGGTCTGATTCCCAACCTTAAAGGGGGGTCAACTATGCCAACAGTGGTGTCACTCATCTTTGCTTCGCACCCATTAGATCACATTTTTTAGTTTTTCTTTGGAGGCATCCTTTGACAAAATAATACAAGTGAAAGTTTTTGACAGCACGGAATTATATTCAATGTAGGCTAACCTCTGACCCTTCACTCCTCAACATTTTGTTGCTATAACTACTATTTGGCTTTGTCTCCACATGGCTAAGTGTGGTTGTAACTCTTTTTTTTACATTGTATTTACTGCCAGTAATGTGTCTGTACTGCTATAAAAAGACTGAATTAAACTTGGTTGTGTTGATTTCTAACAAAATACCATGAAAATACCAAAACTAACTAAGTGTCAGTCCCCCTCTTGATACTGACAGGTTTTCTACTCTGTCTGTGGCTCTTAACCTTGAGCTAAATCATTCCTAGTGGAGATGGAAATCTTTATAAAATATTCATCAATATGCATTTTCATTTTTGAAGAAAGCTAAATGATTCCCTTAAACAGCTGGGTACTGTTGATTGTAACAAACGATACTCGAAAAGGGTTTTCTAGGGACTGTTTTCTTCTGA
The DNA here is from genome assembly GCA_016859345.1 of Istiophorus platypterus. Lineage (NCBI taxonomy): Eukaryota > Metazoa > Chordata > Actinopteri > Istiophoriformes > Istiophoridae > Istiophorus > Istiophorus platypterus. The sequence goes on along the minus strand of CM029123.1, from coordinate 8,730,273 downwards.
GGATGAATACACATTTGTTGCTGTAGTGAGTATTTACTCTAATAGGATGGTTTATGTGGGATTGATTAAAAATAAACAACATAGTTCATGTTTATTGTAATAAAGGAGCATGTCACTATTAGCATGTGTCAGAGATTCCACATCTTCACTTTGATGCGATGTTCAATGTTCTGAAGTATCTAAAGAGCAAATTAATCCACTGCACCCTGATTCTCTGCACTTTCGTGGATTTAATGTGCTCACATAACGGGAGCCACCCAGGTCTTGCCCCTTCATACACACTCAAGGACACATATACACATCAAATACATGAAAAGAAATATGGTGGTGTCAAACAACTGTTGTTTTCCTCTATGGTTTCATAAGTTAATTTGCTCTTTACATGAGTTGAAAACAGCCTATGACCCATGAACGAGATTTATGTGTGCAAGTATTAAGTATATCTGTATGATAACAGGTCTGACACAAAGGTCAAGTAAACTGTACATGCCCTGTGCAGATCACTGTGCCGTCTTGCTCATGACAAACAGCTACAGTAACAGGATGCCACTCACTCTCTCTGACTCATGTCTGGCTTCGTGCCCCGTGAACCTTGGGCTCCGATGACGTTGAGGTTGGTCTGTTGCCTACCGCTCCTCTGATGTGAGGAAAGAGAGAGGAAGGCAATGGAGGAGCTGGAGAGGGAAGAAAGGGAATCTATTGATAACAACGATGGCGAGGAGAGCTCATGTCTGTGGGCATGTGGGGATGAAGATAGCCAGCAAAGGTCAGGACATTGCTAACATAAGTTCTGACTGCATTAGAGGGCAAGGGGAGTAGTGAAGCAACAGGACAGAGTCCACATTCCTCCAATCAACCCTCTGATACAAGGCTGACCCCTGCAGGATTGGAGGGGAAATGCTGTTTGCCATGACAAGGATGTTTGTTGACAGATGGAGATGTGAATCTGTCCAGTTTAAGCCAGAAAATGTTTGTTTCGGAAATACACTAGACAAAACAGCTCCTCTCTCCTTTGTCCTTTTTGATCTATCTTTAATGGCAAACTTGGCCAGTGTGTGTCCCAGAGTCTGTGTTCCAGCTGTGGTGTGGGTCCAGTCTGAGCATCCTGAGTCCAGGGACAAACTGTCTACATCAGCCACAGGCCAACACTGTCAGATTCGGTCTCTAGTGAGTTCTAACATCAGTTTTCCATCTCAAGGTGTATACACAAGAGACGAAGGAGACATGACTGCCAAACATCACATCTAAACCACCTATTTTCCTCCAAATCCACAAGGTGACACATTTCACTCCACTGCAACAGAACCTACAGTCCAAAGCAAATCTGAAAGCTCTCTTTTCCTCTCAAATGACGTCTTGTCAGGCCTAACATTTAGACTCAACACACCTCTAAAATAACCTGTTGTGTCCTTCTCTCTCTCGGTCTGTTTTATCCATTATAGTTCCGGTCAGTGGTCTAATTTTCATGAGGGAAATGTTGGTGATTAATGTGCATCTACACAGTTATGTTTATAGTGTCCCTTCTTGCTGCCCACCCTCCTGACCTGACACCCTGCAGCACACACAGCCACCTACACTCTTCACTTCTGATTTATTTACATCTCAATTACAAATGAAAATGATTCACTGCCCAGAGTCATTTGTGCCCGCGTTAATTAGGAGGCGAAAACAAAGCCAGTCAGCAATAAAGTGGATGATAAAAATGTGCTTGCTGTGGCAGAGGCAAAGTAATCTCATCAATACGAATATATTCGGATGCGCCTGAGCACTAAAATAACTTTGTAGTATTTCACGTGGGCATGGGCATATACATTTAAATATATATGTATATATATGTATATATATATATATATATATATATATATATATATATATATATATATATATATATATATATATATATATATATATATATATATATATATATGTATATATATACACACACACACACACACACACACACCTTGCTCATGTGCCATCAGGCCCAGTGTCTGACTGTGTAATTGCATAACCTATAAAGACCCGCTCAATAATGCATGGTCAGACTAGACATGGGCCTGACGGAAAACCTTACCTCAACAACCCGCTTTGTCCTGAGACGGGACTGGACACGCTGGAGACAGGACAGCAGGCTGGAGGACAGTGTGTGTGTGTGTGTGTGTGTGTAGAGGACAGGAGGAGGGATGTAAAAATACACTTTCACAATTTTAAAACTTTCCCTTTGAGTCCTGCCGAGTGGAACATCGACTGGTATCAGCCACCTCACATCGTCCCTTTTATCACAACAGCGACCCGGAGCCGAGCGCCGCCAGCGTCCCGGGCCCGGTGTTATCAGGCAGCGGTGACGCCGTGTCTCACCTTGCCTGAACCTTTGCTGTGTCACGCTCGATTTGAACGTCAGGTCAGGAGCGGCCAAGTCCCTCCTCTCCAGGAACAACCCCGCTCGGGACTTCCTGCAAATTTTTGCCACAACTCTGCTCGACAGTCTCCCTTCTTCTGCACACTAAACGCTAAAAGATCGGCCCAGGATGACGACGCTCCTCCGCAGACTGGCCGGGCCGAGGAGCCCATCGTGGCGGTGCCTGGGCGCAGCTGTCCGGGGGACGCACGGCTTGACCCCCCGCCGGATTCGGGGGGAAGGAGCGCGAGTGGTGGCCGGCGTAAGTCGGCCTTCGGGCGGCCGCAGCCAGCACACGGAGGCGGCACATCCCGTGGAGGTGGATTTGAAGCGTTTAGAAGGAGGAGACGATGGTAGGGACGCACTTTCTTGTCATCCAACGTTGGTCAAATTCACGCTTACAAAGTCGCCGTTCACCTAACACAGGCACCGTTTCGCCATCCATGCTACACTACAGTGGGAATGGGAAATGTCTGTACTTGATCACTTGTTGAGGAAGAACAGGCTATATTCCCACAGGAGATGGCATTTCTGGAATATTATTAAAATGGGGTTCTGTATGGAGGGATCTTGTTAGAGTCTCCGGGGAAATCTTGTTTCATCAGGATATAATAAAGATCAGTCACTGCAGAAGAATCTGCTTAATAACCTGTGATTTTACTAACTTTCTTACAGCCCCTGTGCACATCAATATCACAGTAGCGAGCATGAGGCGCAGAGATCAATAACTGATGAAAAACTCTAAAAATGAACTGCTAATTGGTGCTCTCTCTTTCTCAGGAATAGTGGAAGTGCTGATGTGCAGGCACAAGGCAAGAAACGCTCTGGGCCATGTGTTTGTGTCACAGGTGGGCAGACTTCTTCACACTCACACTCACACTCACACACACACACACACACACACACACACACACACACACACACACACACACACACACACACCGGACACTGACTGAGCCACTTTTTCCTGTGGGTGCAGATGAGGGAGCTGGTGTCCACTCTGTCCAGTGACTCATCAGTGCGTGTGGTTGTCTTCAGGAGTTTAGTACCGAATGTTTTCTGTGCAGGTATGCACCTCTGAAACATCCTGAACCTGCTCGGTGTCTACATTTGCGATCAAAGTCTGTCTATGTCACGTGCAGTGGTGTATGTTTTGTTACATATACAGGCGCAGACCTGAAAGAGAGAGCTTTGATGAACAACACTGAGTCCGATCTGTTTGTTCATGGCCTGCGTTCCCTCATGACTCAGATAGGTAAGAAAGAGAAAAGATGGATGGTTGGATGAAAAGTCCCACCTTTGTATTACCCTGAATGTGTATAGGCGCTTGCCCATCTTTGTTGTAATGCCTTTGTAGCATCGTTGCCCGTGCCAACCATCGCAGCCATGGATGGCGTCGCCCTGGGAGGCGGACTGGAGCTCGCCCTGGCCTGTGACCTCCGCACTGCTGGTGAGCAAACTGGTGAACCTTCACCTTTCAACCCAGTCTGCATCAGGGCTCAATACATTTTCCTCTCTCCTTCCTACAGTCAGGTGACACTAATGGGGTTGGAGAGGGGATGTCAAGCTCACTTGACAGCTGTCACACATCCAGTCATATTAGATCAGTGGTTGACACTACACAGGACGGCCCACTAGGGGTCATTTCTCTAGACTGGCAGCTCTGTCGCTCCTATCATTGGAAATTAGGGCAGCTCTTATACTGGGTGTGGGGACACAGGATTGATTAATGAGTTTGAACGATAAGAATAATAACAGGAAGTTTTCTGCTACACAAAATCAAATGGATTGGATTTAAATCTGCTTTTTTTTGTTGTGAAATTTAAATTAAGAGTTGTACATCTTCAGGACTATAAAATTTTTTTCAATGAAACAATCTGGCATGAAAGACATGCGTGACCTGTGAGAAGGGGTCAAAAGTATTTGGTTATAAAGGGTCAGAACAGAAGCTTCTATCTCAGCCCATTTGACTGGTTGTAGAGCTATTTGTTAATCTTTTATTTGTTCTTGGTTACAGCATCTAATCTGTTGGTTTTTGTTTTGTGAGTTCGACAATGCCAGACAGGACCTTGTCATTTTCATTTTGAAAAAAATATACTTTTTTGTAGTATGTCCTTTCTTTTATCTGAAAATATTAGTTGTTTATAAGAATATAATAGTATATCCATAAATAAACATTGACAGAAATGTGCACACTCAGAGAGTATATTGTTTTTAAAGCTGCAACAATTTGTCATTAATCGATTAGTCATTGAGCAGAAAGTTAATGTGAAAAAATAATCGGCAGATAGATTAATAAAGAAAAATCATCCTTACTGAAAACTCAATTGTTACTATTGAGTAAGAAATCATCTTAATCCACGCTGAATTTTGAGAAAATATGTATAACCAGTGGCTATTGTCATTTGATTGAATGGTGTAGCTGTCAAAGGTCAATATGGGCTGAGAAGGAGTTAAGTTTTTCACCTATTTCACAACAATTAGATTATATTTTATTTCAAGAAAATTACACAGCAGTCAGGCTAAAACAAGTCGGTTGTTCCTGAGAAGTTTACAATTCTGATATGTGTCTTTTCCATCCACCATTATCGATCTGGAGATGAGCTCAGGGAATAATGATAACAGTTGACACATCTGCCCAGCTGTTCATGCAGCTGAATCTACATGATTGGTTATATTAGGCGTGGCAGTTAGGTGATTGGCTGAGGGCTGGTGAGCTAGGTGAGCAGGTGTTTGTGTCTATTGCTCTGACAGGGGCATCAGTCAGACTTTATGCCCTCCCTAGCTTATTGGCACTCAGCTGCTCAGACCTTCAACTGTCCCCTGTATGTGTCTGTTTCAGTACATTCGGCACAGATGGGTCTGATTGAGACGACACGGGGGCTGCTCCCGGGGGCGGGTAAGTCGAACAGAGGTCATAAAAATGGCCTTGCACTGTACTGTGTGTCTTAGAGGAGAGATAAAGCAGCCATGAGAAGTTGACCTTGAAGTTGTATGTCCTGCAGGGGGCAGTCAGCGGCTGCCGCGGATGGTTGGCGTCACTCTTGCCAAAGAGCTAATCTTCACAGGTGGTATTACACAAACGCTGACATGTCGCCATAGGCACAGGATGCTTATCGTTTGATGAGGGTTTGTTGTATCATTCTCTCTCTCTCTCTCTCTGTCTTATCAGGTAAGCGTGTGGGAGGGAAGATAGCGCTGGAGATGGGGCTCATAAACAGAGCGGTGGAACAGAACCAGGCAGGAGATGCTGCCTACAGAGAGGCACTTAGCCTGGCCAGAGAGATACTGCCCCAGGTTAGGATACAAATACTTTTTCAGTCTGACGCAGCTCAGATACCCATGCATCTCTCCTCCTCCTCCGGGCTGCAACCAGCTTTCTTACCTCTTCTTCCCCACAACAATCCATCTCCTCTGCTTCTCGCCTGCCTCTTTCCACTCTGCCCTCCTCTCCTCCTGGTGTTTTCTTCCCACCTTCCCCTCTCTCTCCCTCCTCTCCTCTCCTCCCTCAAGGCTTCTGTCGTTCCATATTTCTTTCACTCCAGTTCAGATGCCTGCAGTTGGGCAGGGCCGCAGTGGCAGTCAAGTGGAGAAATGAACCGCAAATAGACACACACACACACACACACACACACACACACACACACACACACACACACACACACACACACACACACACACACACACACACACACACACACACACACACTTTGGTTTGAGTTGAATGATTGACAGGAGTTTGCATTGAATGAAAATGAAATAGTATGTAGGCGATAAGCTGTGTGAGCCCTTAAATAAGGAGTTGGGAAATTGGATGAACTTGGGGCCAGTTTTGCCAACATTTCTCACTGGAAGGTTTGTGTTTCGATAGGTTTTCTCTTCTTAGTTTCTCTTTTATTTAGATCCGAATTTAGGTTGAATTAGGAAACGTTTGTAGTTTTGGGATTACATCCAACAGCACATGTCGTTTGGCCTCTCATAACTGAGGCCTAACAGCAGCTGGGATCAGGACTCATTTTCCAGAACATAACCCTCATGTGCAAATCTTTTATGTTCTAGTATATGTACATAATCGTTAGGTTATCCACAGATTCTAAACAGTTGGATGATGTTACCTTAGAAAAAATACCATCAGCTCACCATTTCTGTACGACTGCAACTTATTTTGTTTGTGGGACACAAAGCTGTGTAATCAAAACAGCTTGTTTGAATGAAGGAGTTTATATTTATCTGTTATCTAAAGTGGATGTTTGTTTCCGAAGTGTTTGTTGTTTTGTTCACTCCTCTGCAAATTTTTTTTTACTTTTATGGCGCCAGAATATTAGTATAAACAGGTTATCATATCAAACCTATTACCCTTAACTATCTTGTGTTTCATTTCTGTTGCTCAGGCTCCTATTGCTTTGCGGATGGCGAAAGAAGCAATGAACAGAGGGATGGAGGTACACAATGACTCGTGAATCATGTTTTCTCATTATTTTGCATCAGTGACCATTGTGACTGAAATCAGTCTCTTCCAGGTTGACATCACTACAGGAATGGCCATAGAGAGGATGTGCTACGCTCGGGTAAGTGTTTCCAAAAATCCGGACAAAGTTAAACTTTTTTTTTCAGCCTAAATTCTAAAACAAGACTTGGCTCATGCAAATGCATTGGCTCCCATAAAAAATTCAGTTGCTCAGTCTAAACCCTCTAGAGGCCGTCTGCGGTCACATCATCATCTGCCTGCTGTTGCCCTGCCTTAACCCATGACCCTGTCCTTTCAGGTCATCCCCACGCGGGACAGACAGGAGGGTATGGCTGCCTTCATAGAGAAGAGACCTCCACGGTACACTGGGGAATAGATTCTTCAGAGTTATTGAATTTTTCTCACACAGACCCACAGAGATGCAAGCTTCTCTCCCTGCCCTCATGTCTGATAGACAATTAACACCCATTGATTGTATGTGTGCATCCGAGGCAGTGTCGGTGCATTAGTTAAGGTCAGCTTGAATAATGATGTTCAGGATTAGACTGAAAAAGATGATTTTAGATTTTCTTATAAATCACAATCGTAGTATGACAAAGATTTTGCTATCAGCTTTTTATACTTTGTTTAGTCACATATTTCATACTCTATTCGCAACAGGAACATTATCTTTGCAAATGACTGAATAAAAAAGGCAAAACAAGTGTCATCTCCAGTTTATGGGAATGTACATTCTTTATTTCTCTAAACTTAAAAACGTGACTCAGCAGCAACATGGTGCAGTCATAGCAGACATACAATATCTTTACTTTTTGCATTTTCCATCTGAATTAAATTCCTGCTTCAAAGTCAAACTGGCTTTCATTCAGGGAGTTGTTCAGGGGCTCAACTAAACAATCCAACATATCAGAATAAGCAAGAGAAAAGAAAAAAGATCTGTGTCATCTGCTGCTCTTTGCCCATGTTGTATCTGATGAGATCATGTGGGGACAAATGGAGAATTTGTAAGCTCATACAACAACTAATTTACCAAAAACAAGACCATAATTCACTGAGCAGATATGGGGATTTGTGTTTTTTTTTTTAACAGCTATTTTCAAGTACCTTTTGTAGCCCAATATATTTATTTCCATCAACAGAACTGTCAAATGTCTTCATGATTATATCAGGGGTTTGACAGCAGGTTGTAAAAGTATCAATATATTTGATTGCATAGAGAATGGTGACAGGTACCTTAATTAGAGCTGAAAAAGGAGAATATGGGCATCAGGGTCAGCTGTTGAAGGAAATGGTGACTTCTCTAGACAACATTGTACCTGGTAAAATGGCATCCTGGTGGATACTAATGTCACATTAGTGGTTTCAAAAGAGAGAGATACCCTTGAGTAGGTCCAATAACACCTCCTACCCACTCCTGGGTAAATAGCCCCCCCTTTTTCTGTTCTACAAGTATTTCTTTATGAGATTAGCTGAAAAAGACAAACAATGGAACATACAATAGAAAAATCTCCATGCAACCAATTCAATTCAAACCTCAGAATGACTATTTCTCTTGTATTTTCCATTATTTACAATTTACATATACTCTCTAAGATACTGATACTTTTACACATGTCAATACACACATGCACACAGTGAAGTGCTCTCTCTGTCTTTAAGAGACTTGGAAAGTGTTGGGAAGCACAGCACACATACCAACATATACACAAGGTCTCAAAGAGAAAACAGCTGTAACTTAATTTACAGTTGTACACCAATTATGACTATACTGACCATATCATTATTGCCATTTGTGTCCAGAATGGACATATGCACTTAATAAGACATAACTGCCTGTAGTACTCTATATTTTCAACTAATCACATGAATCCTACACTGGGTTTTCTGATTTACAGCACTCCTTGCTTTGCCTCTATTCGACTGACCTAGGGCTGCCAAATGTTTAGAAAAGAAATAGCACTGGAGCTTCTTAAATATAACTTCTCTACAATTTTAGTTTTATATCTAATATCTGGTACATTTAAACCCACTGAACAGACCCTCAGCAAGTGTCCTGTCACATCAAATCAAAGGCATTAGCTGATAGAAGACTAAATGAAAAGTAGAGCAACAGTAGTATTGCAGACCCAGAGGCGTTGGGTTTCAGTGAACAGACCACTGCTATCCACAAACAAGAAGGCATTCCTAAAATGAACAGTACAAGCATTCAAACTCCAGCATGCTTGAGCTCACAGCAGCGTCATGCGTATATTTAACGAGCTAATCAACCAAGTCAAATTACCAGGGCCCTCAATAACCTACAGGGGCAGGTGAGTGGCAACTCCTAGGTGAACTTCTGAGGGTTCAATCCCTGACTGAGATTTGTATGTGTGCACTGACATGTTTTTGGTATGAAAATCATCATGATGCCAAAGTCACACTAACAAGAGCGAGCATAAACACAAACCTCATGTTGAGATTTGAGCACTTTATCATAATTTAATCTTTTTTTTTTTTACTCACAACATTAGCACACAGAAATATTCTTGTTTTGAAACAAACACAAAGAAAATAAATAAGGTTAGGGTGTGTGCAAAGAATTGCGTAGTCTCTGTCCTTTAATGTAGACTTTCTAGGGATTCTCGATAAAGTGTGTTTGTGCGTGAGATATGCATACCACAGACACGCACGCACACATACAAAATCCCCCTAGTGGTGGTGTGACCCATTTTAATGTCTTCCTCTTGGTCAGGGACCCTTATTTTCTGAAAGAGAAAAACGTAAACGAATGAAGGGTCTCCGTCCAGTGTGAGACTGAGATGCACATGACCTGTAGTGTGTTTCTTTACCTCGGTGAGGTTATTGTGGTGGTGGGCGGCGACTTGTGTGTGTGTGAGCAGGCTGGCCGGTGCGGGCTCTGTGGCGCTGCAGGCTCTCCAAAATGCTCTCAGCCAGCAGTTTGACATCTCGGTGGGTCTGTGGGTGTGTATGAACATGCTCCAGCTGCTGCAGGCCACCCTCCTCCAACAGCATACTGCAGTAGCGAGCGGCTGCAGGCACAGGGATTAAAACCATTTCAAAACTGTAAGCTTTGGGCAGGTGAGTCAGTGACTGGCTTAATATAACAAAATGTAATACTTGTTTTTGTATGTGCACATATCTGTGTCTCACCGTTCTTGCTGCAGACGTGTTGCATGGCCCATGCTGCCCAAAGCTGGACACCGGGGGTGTGAAAGCATTCCAGTAGAGGGAAGAAGGGGTTAAATGACCTACAGAATGAGAGAATCTGATATGTCACATGTGTATGCTAAGGTTTAGACATTTTGACTGTACATAGGATTTATGTAACTTCAGCTCACACAATTTCAAGAAATAATTTTTCATGGTTCCCCCATAAATTGGATGTTTAGAAGTCATCTGTCAGAGATACCTCAAAATAGTCATTCTATCACTTGAGCTATAAAGTCTGACATGTCAAATGAAGTTTCTGCCAGCAAGAAAAAGTGTGGAGCTAATTTCAATTCTATACTGTATGAAATGTATTGTACTACAGGTAATACATCCTTCCATTAACTTTCATCACAGGTTATGAATGTTTAAATTGTCATTTTTATCTGCTGAATCGGGTTCAAGTGATAAAATTCTGGGTAAGGTACGGGCCTTCTGGCCTTTACATAATTGTGTTCATTCTTTTTATTATTATAGAAAAGCTGCGGCTCACCTGTAGGCCACCATCTCACACTCTGGTGGGGGCCACTTCATAATGACAGCGTGCTAGAGACATACAAATGTATAAAACTCAAAACATCTTTTTGAAATGACCATGTACAGTATTTATGTGCAAGAGTTATGAGTATTTTATTCTCATTCCCACCAACTGCTCCAGCAGTGAGGATCGAAGATCGGGGCTGAGCGTCCAGGCCCCCTCTCCCCGAGACGTCAGATGTGCAAGAATGCCTGCGGCAAAGTAGCTGACCTCCACCTCTGGGCTGTGGAGCAATGTGCTGATGTGGTCCAGGAACCCCTGCACCATTAGTTCTCCGTGCAGCTCCCCGACCTCTGCGATGTTATTCTACACAACATAAAGGTGAGAGGGAAATAGTAATTTCTTAAACAGGATAAATTTATTCAACATTCATTTTTTCTAAAGGGTCATAACAGGACAGTAAACTCACCAGCAGACCGAGAACCTTCTGCTGAATAGAGGACTCACTGGGGAAGGACTGCAGAGAGCGTGGTGGGGGTGGGGGGAACAACAGTGAGTCACCCACTCCAAAGGCATATGTACTTATACAGAGCAACACATGGTTAAGTGTGATGATTACACAGTATGGTCATCTGCTCACTGTTTTTTCTTAGCATGTATATGTTGACAGTTCTGTGTACCTCTAGAACTTTAATAAACAGGTCCAGACCCTGGTTCTCAATAAAATGGCGGCAGGTTGTAGGTGATTCATCAGTGAGGTTCCAGAGTGCGCTCAGTGTAAATTTGAGGGTGGCATCCACTACGCCCTGAGTAGCCTTCTGACGCACAATGTGGAGCAGTTGCTTTGGGGGTGGAGAGAGAATAGTTGCAATGAAAATTTGCTTTTTTTGGTCAATTATTATCGGCAGAAGAAAATACAGCTGAGATGTGACTCTTACCTTCACTATGAACAGTTCTGCTCCCAGTTGAGCAGTTTGTTCTGTGGATAACTGGAAAAAGCAAACATTAAAAATGTAAGCCCTACAGATGTGCAAAGAATGCATGATTACCAGCATATGTGACAGTAATATAACACAGCATATACTAAACCTTAGCAGCCAGTATGGAAATGATAGCCACAGCCATCCTCTGCATGTTCTGGTCTTCATGGTTGCAGAGCCACTGCATTACTAGTTTGGCAGCTTCAAACCTTCAAAATAGATAGCCAGTACAAATCACGTCTACTGTAAACACACTATTCCTTTCATAGAAAAGCTTTTACATTATGACCAGTAAATAATTTTATGTTTTGTTTTCCTACTTTTCTTCCACTAATGCAAGTAGACTTTTTCAATCTTTTGTATATTTAGTCCTTTTTTTAATGACTTTGTTACCATTTGAAGGCTACACTATATCTACATGTTGAAATGATAACAATACTACTGTACTGAGTGTATTTCACACCTGTTGAATGGAACCTCCTGCAAAATACGGTCGCTGCACAGGGACAGCAGGCAGTTCTTCTGCAGCTACAGACACAGGAACCAAAGTGGGCATCAGTGCAGAAACTGAACAAGAGTTCTGTCTGTTCTACAGGATCAGTAAAATGTGTATGCAGAAATATTCTCTCATGTCTGAATGGCACAAAACGTTCTCCAAAGCGTCACAATGTAAACGTTAGCTTCATGTGTGCTGTTCCCCTTGTGCACCCTTTTTATGCAGTCGCTTCAACTATATTTTTTATATATATATAATATATATAAATATATATATGTGTATATATGTATATATGTATATATGTATATGTATGAAAATAACAACAACAACAATATTAACTTTAAACAATAACTAATCCAAAATGCATTCCTGCATTTGGTGTGGGTGAAGGCAACACGAAATTTAAAGTTGAGTAATAAATGCTCCGGTATTGCACTACATTTTAAACGGGCTATTCTGAAGACCTTGTCTCCAAAACAAAAAGGGAAGCTGGTATTTTGGTTGTGGGAAGTTCCCCAACACATTGGAATTGTTAGATTGTCACAGTTCATATACACTGCAAACTTTTATTTCCTCCCTCTGAGGTTTCCACACTTACAGTGTGTCTCACTATGAGCTATAGGCCCCTGTCACTAGCCTTGTGGACCTGCTAGACCAAGACACGGTCTCCAACCCCATCTCACCCTCCAGCTTGAATTACTACTACTGTCTTATTTGTGACTCATTGCAGCTGCCAGTATAGTTTGAATTATCTTCATGTACACAAATAGGTTCAGAATGCAAAAGTAGAATATATACACAGGTGACTTAAAAACATGTCAGGAAAAAAAGCCTGCATTGACTAAAAAACTGATCTGTAATGTAAACACAATCTTAATACTTTCAATGCTGAAAGATTTTATTTATTTGGTGATCTGTGCTGCTCTGGGGTATTATAGCTTTAACTTTATCATTATTATCATTTTATGATAAGTTTCATTATCATTTCTTCACTGTATATTTTATTCTCTATCTTATTTGTTACATTGTGAAGCACATTGCAGGTTTAATATTAACAGCTCACTGAAGGAAGAAGGAGGAACCTCAGCTGATACTGTTTTCTACAGTTATTCATGCTTTGAAAAAACGAAAAAAAACTTCTTAGGCTTGTCTGTTACTGATGTGAACCAGTTACAGAAAACTTATTTTTATTGTCATATCATGGGAATAATTCTTCAAGGGGCAATCAAATTTCCTAAAAGTTCTCTCTGCTAGTAAACTTTACTAGGTAAAAGAGGCTTGCTTAATGAAGTCATTGTTGATTTTACAAATTGTTTTTGTCTATTGTGACTGATACAGCCTGAATGATGTATGCCACCAAGGAAGTCGTGCAGTCATGAAACTACCTGTTGGTGGTTGGGGAAAGTCCTCATTGCCTCCAGTAAGAGCTGAGTGACTGTACTCAACAGTCGGACTGGCATCCCCGCTGCCAGGTCCTGCTTCGTCAGATTGAAGACACAGGCACTTGCTGCCAGCTGGACATTCAGAGTGGCAGGGTGATTCTTCATACCCAAAACTACCAGCTAGAAACAAAAAATAGAAATATTGAAAAAAAAAAAAAAGGAAGTAATATCATGTTAAGTGAATTTATGCAGATTTGGAGTGGGAGTGTAGGGCTTTGACACAAAACGGAAGATGAAATTTGATGGACACTCCACTGCTAATCAGATAAATATATGGTTCAGATCTGATATCATTTACATTGCTTGAACATATAAAAGCTTTATTAGTCTATGGTGTTTTCATAGAGATGAATGAAAAAAAATAAAAACTGTCTTAATGGAATGAGAAAAAATACTTAATTTCCATGTATAATTATGTTCGTTTACCTTTAGGATGTCAGGCCGTGGTTTCTCCATGACATGGGTCAGGCTGAACAAATGAAACAGGGCCTCTCTCACAAAACCTTCCCTCTCACTGTAGCGACGCAGTGCCTCACAGATCTGGGTCTCGTTGGCTTCACCTGTTACCTGTCCACACACAAAAGATAGTTTAGCAAACCATAATTTCTACTCAGTGATCAGAGTTAGTGTACATATGTATACTACCTTTAGATTTCCTTCTCCAGAGAGGAAGTCAGAAAAACCAGCATCTGTGGCCAGAAGTCCCACAAAGGTCATCCCTGGCCTCTCTTTAACAAATGCTTTAACAGCTGCATCTGTTACCTGCAACATTCACACATGTAAAAAATGACAACTTGACTCAATAGTCTGTATGCTTTCTTTGCCATCTACCTGAAGTACTCATAGACAATTACAAACTCACAAACATACCTGTTTCCTCCCTGACACATCTAGGGAAACAAGAGCGGGCAGGATCCCTGGCTGTCCAAGTAGCTGACGAGCCACATCAGAGGTAAACTGCTTGTCATCACTGATGTCCAGGTGCTAGAGTTTCACAAACATCACAACAGCCCAAACACACATAAACAAGCACGGCTTGTGAAAACACATAAATAGCTTTCTTTACAAAGCATAATATTCAAATTGAAACAAATTTAATAGTAGACACACAGTGCCACACTCAGCTCCACCTTTCAACTGACCTGCAATACATCCAACTGGCGTATGACTCCCAACAGCTGAGCAGTGCTCATCTCTAGCCTCTTTAGCTGGTGAAGTGTCAGTGAGCGGAGCCGCTCTTTCAGGCCCAGCAGCGGACTGAGGTTGGTAACTGAGGTGTTGGAGAGATCAAGGCTCTCCAGTCGAGGCAGGGAACACACATCGACTAGCCCAGAGTCATAGAAGTCTACATTGGCAAGAGAGAGTGAGCGGAGGCCCTGGAGGGAGCTGAAGCGATACCGGATTGGTTCCTCCAGAGAGGACATGGTGAGACCTGTTAAGCCAAGTCGCTGGAGGGACTCCTGTGGAAAGAAAAACAAACTATTATTTTAACACTGAGCAAGGAAAGGAGAGTTAACTAACACAACTTAACACACTCTTACTTTACCTGACAGTATTTATTGGTGGCCAGTCCCTGTAGAATATCATGAATGGTGAGGTCTGCATTGACTCTGGCAGCATCCAGCTCCAACAGTCTGTGAGGACAGAGAGCTTTCTGGAAGGCCTCTGCAGAGATACGTGCTGTACGGATGCAGGCTCGTCTCAGCCGCAGGTATTCACAGTTCCGAAATACACCCACCGTGCTGTCATTTAACAGACCTGTAGCATAATAAACTTGTGTTAAAATTCAGTTATGGGTCCATGCAGGACTGAACAGGCCTGAGTTCTGCACAAGAGTGCCTCCGTTTACCTAGGAAAAGGTTTCGGCTTAGGTGACAACATACCATCAGATTATGGGGTGGTTCAGGTTAGTAGTCGGCAGTACAACAAGTGAATATTTAAAAAAAACAAAATTGATTATGGATCTTCCCTGGCGTGGTTGTTTAGGCTCAGACCAACTCTTGTCTCAGCAGTGTCTTTTGCTGGTTTAGGTTTACCTTCCGTGGCCATCTTGGCCAGCAGCTGGTCTGCTAACTCCTGGGGGAAGAGCACAGCCTCTCTGAAGCACAGGGATCCGTCCGGACGCTTCACGCAGAAACACTCCAGGTTCTGGCTCACGTAGGTCAGGCACAGGTCTGTCAGAGCCGCTGGAGATGCCTCGTCCTGGAGACAAAACAGAGGATGTTTGCCAATATACGTGCATTTAGTTAAGAGAATTTGCGTATATGCATTTTTTTTCCAAGTAATAATACGAGGATGTCACAAAGATCACCTGAGGGCAAAACCTAAACTTACCGTGTGTAGGATACTACAGGCCATGGTCATGGCTTAAAAAAGGGGGGGGGAATCACTCTAGTTTTAGCTTATGCAACCGAGACTGGTGTCTTTTCACCACGAAATACTACAGCTGGACTAGCTAACCGTCGAGCGCTTCTGTTTTTAGCCGCCTCGGTTTGTAGTGTTCACCCGTCTGGGAGCCTGGCGTTATGCTAATCTGTCACAGACCAGCGCTAGCGGCGAGCCAGCTAGCTAGCTAGCTCACTGGTTGTCGCCTCTGTTTGGGAAAATCGCTCTCCGTGCAAATACGTCGACAGCAGCCTGCTGTGGCGGAATACATGTTTAAAATATATCGACAAATCGTGCTGCAACCGAAGCCCTGACTCGAGGGAACCGGACGGGGAGATATAGTTTTTCACGGCGGGCAGTCGGGTCTATTTTTGACTAGACGGACCGTAAACAAAGGTCAAAGCACTGGAAGTACATTAGCGAGGGGGGCCGGACTACGGAAGCCCGTTAAGGAGGGTTACGAAACCCAGGAACACACACGAGCACGCTCCTCTTCGGTTTTAAAGGGAAACCTATTATACGAGTAATAATAGCGAGCTTTTGTTACAACCTCACGATTAACGGCGGCAGTTTCTATCGAGACTCTCTCTATTGTTTTATGGAAACGCTTGTGTAACATCGCTCTTTTTTTTTTTTACTCGTTCACCAAGGTCACAAGCGGCGGCCGATGTGTTGTGGGCTAAGTCATTCAACACATGCGATAGTTTCAAAAGTTAGACGCGGAGGAGAAAGCTGAAATATGTCCGGGTTCGTCAACTTTGCGGACGAGAATGAAGTGAAGCAGTTTTTGGACAATCTGGGGGTGGAGTACAGCTTCCAGTGCTACAAGGAGAAGGATCCTGAAGGTAACGTGCCTGCGCTGTTCATGGATCGGCGGTGCTGAAACTCAGCTGGATGAAGAAACTGCATGTTCGATCTGTGCTAGTTACGTTTGCCTCATGGATAATGTGCGATAATGTGATAATGTTTTTCTTTTTCTTAGGGTGCCAGAGACTCGCAGACTACTTGGACGGGGTGAAGAAGAACTACGAATCCGCAGCACAGGTGCTCAAACATAACTGTGAGACAAATGGACATGCAGAGAGCTGCTATAAACTGGGGGCTTACCATGTAACAGGAAAAGGTATGTTAGCTGTTCATCTTAGCTCCTTGCTTTTTTACCCTCTCTGGTGTTTGGGACAAAATTCTAAAAAAAACTCTAAAGATTAATTCCATAAAGTCAATACAGGTGGAAACAACATATAACATTAATGTAACACTCGAGAGAGGAATATAAAGTACTGATACTTTGCATGTATGTATGGGATTAATACTATAACATCAAGTATTCAAGCAAGTTACTTTTTAATCCACTACTCTATGGCTGTACTGGAGTCACTGGTTAAAGCGCAAGATATAGTTTTACATGTAAAATGTACACATTTGCTCTGTAATATTAATAATTATAATAATTATGTACCAACCCCCCCCCCCAAAAAAATCTTACATGTGAACACATCAATAGCTGAATTTAATCCTATAAATTGGTTCTCTTAATTTTGACACTTAGTTTTTTTGTATTTTTATTTTCATTAAATCCTAACAGCAGCACATCTAGAGAAGGGAGGGATTGAATACTTTTTACATGATCTCTCTGCATAACATGCATAAAGATCTCTGTATAACGACCTCTGTCAATCTCCTAAATCTTTCCACCAGGTGGAGTGACCGAGTGTCTGAAAACAGCCTACTCCTGCTTCATGCGCTCCTGCAACGCTGGAGGAAAGAAGTCTGTAGACGCCTGTCATAACGTTGGTCTGTTGGCCCATGATGGACGAGCTATGGAAGATGGACCTGACCTTACTGCAGCCCGGCAGTACTATGAGAAGGCCTGCGCCGGAGGCTTTGCTCCCTCGTGCTTTAACCTCAGTGCTTTGTTCATTGAGGGCAATTCCAAGGGGCTGGCACCAGATATGACCCTAGCTTTGAAGTATGCTAACAGGGCATGTGAGTTGGGACATGTTTGGGGCTGCGCCAATGCAAGTCGCATGTACAAACTTGGGGATGGTACGGAGAAGGATGAGAAGAAAGCAGAGGAGCTGAAGAATCGGGCAAGGGAGCTGCATGGCATAGAGAAGGAAAGGCAGCTCAAATTTGGGGTGTGATTGTGACACTTTATTGTGTTATCATTGTTTTGGTTTGCCTACACATGTAATGTTCCGTCAGGGTGTTTGTGTTAACAAGTTTACAGTACGTATATGCACAAAAAAACCTGGTCTAGGGGTTTAAAGGTTGAGGTTAATCTGAATGAAGGTGTGTGTGGCTCATTTACACTCTGTAAACAGTTAAATTCAGGGACCAGTGTTAACTTGACTGTTTGAGTACATTGTAGTCAAATGTGTACAAGAAATATATGAAATTAAATTAATAGGGATTTAATTACAGTTTTCGGTTTTTATTTGTGCTTTTGTGTATGATTATGGTATAGAAATGTTTAGACACAAGCTCAAAGTGTATAGGGCATTTTGAAATCTCATCAGATCTTCATGTGCATCTGCCTTCATACAGCATTTTGTGTGATATCCTTTGTGTGTGTTATTAGTATAGGGCATACCTCTATTCAAAAAACAAAATTTCAAAACGTTTTCTTCCATTAAAACACCAGAAAAATTGACACACTTGAAGAAGAAAAGGTGAACATCGTGTTTCCCATTCGATTAGTGAGCGACGGTGGGATTTTTGTCCCGAGAAACCACCTGCTCTTAACGCCGGCCAGCGCCGGGGTTAGCACCCGGGCGCCCGGGCCACAAGAGGGGGTCAGAATCAAAGGCACGAACCGTGCGCCCGCTTCGGAACGGCACGGGTCGCTTTGGCCCCGGGGGTCGCTTTAACGGGCGGGGAGAGTACGAGTCCCGTCGGTCCAGGGCCGAACCCCCGCGGACACCTCCACACGGTGCCGCCGCGGACGCGGAGCGTCTGTGTGCAAACAAACTAAAGCGAGCCGGGCGGCCCGGGACGGTGGGCGGACTGGTCCGCTCACTCTCTGGAAGCTCCGCCCGTCCGCCGTGCGCCTCCTCAAGCCCTCATTCAAAACAGAGGACAGCTGTTGCGAGGCGCATCGTCCTGTCCCGAGCGTTAGCCCCCGAAAAAGAAGAGCTGTTAGCCGCCTGCTGGCTTCAGATGTGCCCGCTGGAATATCAGGAGAGAGAGACAAAAAGGCAACGGCGGTGA
Source organism: Istiophorus platypterus (assembly GCA_016859345.1). Classification (NCBI taxonomy): domain Eukaryota; kingdom Metazoa; phylum Chordata; class Actinopteri; order Istiophoriformes; family Istiophoridae; genus Istiophorus; species Istiophorus platypterus. Next base: position 8,711,209 of record CM029123.1, on the reverse strand, counting down.
GTGACTGGACGATGCGAGGCAAAGTTTGTTTTCCTTCGTTCGACATGATTTTTAGAAAATCCCTCCCCGGCCGTCGGGCGTAGCTAGCTAACGTGACATTAATCCCCCCCCCCCGCGAACCGTTTGGGTGTGTTTGTTTTTAAACGCAGGATGCTCCCATATCAAGTAAATCGGCATCCGTCAAGAGGCGGGGACGAGGAGACGTGAGAGGGGCGATAAAGCGCAGGGAGCGATCAGGGGTTTCGGGTTGTTTATACCGCAGACGTCGGCGTCTGGCCACGGCGGCTTGTTTCTGGCAGTTATTGTGTTTTTCCGCCTCCACCCACGTGAAGGTTAGTTCGCCCCCCGCCGCACGACGAGGAGCGGCACCGAGGGCTCGGATATAATGCTAGCGATAAATCATGCGCTCCCTCGCGAAGCTAACGATTCAAGCTAGCGAGAGGCACACATGCTAATATGGAAACCTTTGAGGAGAGAGTGAGGAGAGTCGGAGTTGGCGTTTTGTGTCTCCCCCCTCCTCCTCCTCCTCCTCCTCCCTCCGTGCAGGTCTCACTTAGTTTGATTTAGTCGCCTCTCAGTTCACTCCTGTTTAGGGAGACGAGGGACTTCTGCGACCCATTTTTTCGCAGTTAGCCCAGCAGAGCAGAATTTAGCAGCCGTAACCGCTGCGGGCGCTCTGCCGTGGATAGCTCGTTGGCGGTGAACCCCCCGCACAGTTCCCCCTCCGGGGAGTGCTTTGGGTGTGGCGTGGGTTCACCCACGAACAATGCCGTGTACGGTCAAAGCCCGTCTTATCTCAGCAATAACGTTTCTTGGGTGCGGAATAAGCATCCCAGGGAGAGATGCTAGGGTGTGTTGGGGTCTGGTGATCAGCAGTTCTCGACCCTTATGGTCCGAAATTATTTAAATGAGGGGGAAACTTTGAGAGCATGAGCAAGACGAGGATCCTCCCAAGTTCAGCTGGTAGGTGTTTCTTAATTAAGACGTTCACGTTTCACTAACAGCGCTAAGCAAGCAGATACCTGTCTACTCCCACGGATTTAATCAAATTAGTGGATCGATAAAATCTGTTTAGACGAGCGATACCCTTCATTGAGGCATATATCTCTTGTAACTCTACGCCAGATACATGCCATAGTCCACAAAGAAGATACAGACATGACATTCATCAATCCTTGGCATTTATCTGTTCTATCACAGCTTAAATTAGGCTATGTTGACCTTTTCCTAACGAATGAATCTGTGAAAGTCTGATAACAGTGACCACGGTTAAAGTTGATTAGTGAATATCTGCAGACATGCACTGGTAAGTTGTCTGTAGATAACAGAACTGGCCCACTCGCACATGAGTGAGTGGGCTAATTCTCTTAGCTGTCAAGCAGAATTAATTTTAAGCTGTATTCACGCCCTCTTCACTATTAGCCCATGTTTTTTCTTAAACAAAGCCTCCCTCTGCTCAGACCTCCAATCTAACACACTCTTTGTCAGTGTCCTGTGTGACGTTGCCGTTGCTCGCCGTTCTCACCATATTTTAAAGGGCTCCAAGGAATGTTCCATATTGATATTTAGTGTGGCTGTGTGGAGCTGCTGTTCTCAACACTTAACATATGACCCGGAGGTCACTGGTTCACACTCATGACTATCATGCCTTTACAGTGCAGTGGTGCTGTGCTATGCAGAGGAGGCTGAAACAATTGCATTTGGCTTCAGCAGTCATGGCAGTCCTCTTTGATAGTTAAATGGATCCAGATTGTATTTATTCATTAGATAGTGTTCACAGTTGCAGTTGTACCAGTTCTGACCATTGTTTGATTGAGTGGTTAGATAATGCTACAGTTGGAGTTTAGCCCAAAATAGGAGATGAATCCGAATTCTTTCCAAATGCCGGAGGGACTCAGTCCTCCATATGTCAGAGAAGGAATCTATTTGGAATTCCTTCTGGTTTTTACTTCATCTGATTCAGGCAGAACCAATGTGAATGTTGCAAGTTGTTATAAACTATCAGCGAAAGTTTAGTCTGCAGCACAGTGGTCAGTGGGTGTAAAAGGTGCATCTAAGACATTTACCCAAGTAGTCTTAGTACTAGGGCTTAGGTTTTAATCCAATAAAATATGGTTGATTAAGTAGTCTATCCAGCATGCAGATTTGCACTGTGGATCTTAAGCAAGACAAGTCCCATCTGTACATCTATTTACAAATGCTGCATTGAATTCTCGTTGTATTTCTGGGTTTATCCTGTTCTTCGTTTCTCTGCCTGATTTTAAACAAAAACATCATGTTGCATAACAGTTCCCAGCAGAAACAGCGTAAGTGCCTTGAGGTTTTGCTGAAACTTTGTTGGTTGGTATGGGTTTTTTTTTTTTTTCAATCACACCACTCTGTATATAAAACATAATCATTGACAACGAAATGCTTTGCGTGTCAAGGATGTAGGACAACAGTTCTTAATTGAAACATCTGATCATGTCGTCTTTAGAGGGGAAAAACGTGTTTAGATGATATTTGTTCATGTAATTCCTGTTTTTCCATCAATGAATGATTACATCTGTTTGGATAAGGTTCCTATGAGAGTCTTTTGAGCACCAGCTACTTTTTAGAAACCGTTCCTTGGTAACTTTACATACCACCTCCACCTTCCGGGGCCAGGCTAATCCCAGAGATGCCTCATGTACGTAGGCCCATCTGTTCAGTCCTGTGTTGTAGCTGCTCTGTCCAAGGCTTGCAAATGTGATTAGTTAGAGATTACATCTGTGTATGTGAAATGAAACTCCCCTCTCAGAATCAGAGCTGTGTGTTTATGAGAGAAAGGAATAAAACACTGTAGCACTCTTGCGTCATCAGGTTCAGCCCCTGGTGTTTTTCAGGTAATGTTTCTCTGCTCTGCATTACATCATGATCACTACACATTTTGATAAATGTTCCTAGAAGCAGTCATCTTGTACCCTCCTTCTGGGTCTTATACATATTCTAGAGGCGTTTTGGGTCTGCATCAGGCTTTTTTTCTGTGTGGCCTCCAATCAGTGCTGTTGCTCAGTTGCCAGGGTAACTTTATGCGTGTGCCTGGCACATCCGTGCAGCACAGATGGAACTGCGAAGTCACATGTCGTCACACTCTTCCTCTGATGCCTTCCGAGCCTCGGCTCTGTTGCTACAAGAAGAAATACAAAGTTAGTTTTTCTGCTCAAGATTTGCTGAATGTGAGAAGGAAATAAAAGACAAGGATGATACAAGCCTTAATGTTAACTTCACAAATCTCAGTGGCAAGCACTACTTCACTGTGGATAGTGAGCAATGTGCCTTTTTTGTTAGAACAACATTTTAGGACGTAGTGCAATGCTGCCTCCTCTCATTCTAATAGGTTTATTTGCCATTTGGTTCCTGTTGTGTTGTAATCACAGCTCTTGTGTAGGGGAAGTAGATGCCACCAAGAGCAGTCAGATACAAACAGTGTTGAAATGGAAACTGTACACAGAGGGTCACTCGTGACTGATGGCTGAATCTGTCTCTCACACAGAGACACAAACCCGACTAAACACACACCACAATAGGCTGAGTGGCGGCAGGAGGCCTGGAGCTTTGAAGACCTTTAGTCTGAATTTAACCAGTGATGGGAGTGGCTCAAATATGAATTGCTACACAGCAAGCGGACTTCTGCACAACTTTGTCTCCCTGACCCCTCTCTCCTTTATAGTTTCCAAATTTCTCTTTTGCATTACTTTGCTTCCCATTTCTTTGTTGTGAGTGGGAGAGGATACTTTTTTAGTCCTGTCATGTCTGCCTAAGTTTTATTCTATCTAATTATTAGTCGCTATCCCTCACGATGTGTTGACATATAGGACATACACCAACCCCCAAGCTCCAACTTCCTGCTTCCTTCTTTAATCTTCTTGTCTTCTTGGGTCTTTTGTAAACATGTTTGGCTATCATTTGAGATCACAGGTGCCTTTAGGGTACCTGACTTTCAGTACCACTACTAAAATTATATTTCTCTCAAAATCCTTACTTAAAGTATAGCTGCTGTTTCACAAAAAAACCCTCTTTCATTTGAATGAGTCAAATTTCTCCAATCCATCAGTATGATTTTGTCTTTAACATACACAATCTACACATGAACTTTTACTCCATATTGTATTTTATTTAAGAATATTTTGATAAAAATCAGGAAAATTTTAAAAAGCGAATAAGTAAAACAAAACACTATTGAGCCAACTTCCTGGGCCAAGTTTTTGATACTTGGTGTGAGGAACACAGATAACCAATTTCTGCATTACTCAAACAGTATTCAAGATTGATATTAAACTTTAATTGTAAACAGGTCATGGTTGTATGGAGCTCCAGTGAGCCATAACTGATCTCAAGTGGCAGATCTTTTCTGACCTTATCAGTCATAATTGCTCATTCAATGCAACTGCCATCCACACAGCAGAATAACTTTAGCTGCTGTTTAAAAGAAGTTGATGTTGGTCCTTATTGTATATTTAAATATCACAAAATTTCTGGAGATAGGCAGTAAAGGTCTAACCAGACTATTGGCATTACAAAGTAATGGCACAGTGTTATTGTGTGAGCCATTCTTGTATCGATGGTACTACTCTTACTGTACATTGATGTTTTAATTCAGCATTAGGTTTACCAGTCAAAATTTTAGGAGCTCCTGTGTGTGTGTGTGTGTGTGTGTGTGTGTGTGAGAGAGAGAGAGTTGGTATGTAGTTTCAGCTAGTGTAGAAATAGCTGTCTAGTTTTTGCTGATGTGGCTCTCTTCATCTGCAAAATATTGCCACTTTATTCTCCTTCACCAGTAGGAAACTTATCAGGTAGAACCAGATGAAAAGAAAAAGGAATTACAAATGTAGAGTGCCTGTCTGCCAAATGACAGTAAAACCTGTTCGATAAATCAGGTCTACTACATTGGCCTCTATTGTTTGAGAGAGGATTTCAATATTTCAGGTATATGCAAACTTAGTTCTTCTCCTCATGAAGGTTTGTCCCTGAAATCCACCATTCACTCCCTCTGACTCTAAACAGATCCTATCTAAGTGGAAACATGGCTGTGTACCGAGCAGGTTGCTTGCCTGATCGTTAGGCTGGCTCAAGACAAAGTGGAAATGTCTCAGTAAACTGGCTTTACTCTAACTCCTGCTTGTCCACTGCCCTGGATTGTTGTCTCGTGTGCTGTTTCTTCTACTTGCATTTGCATCCATGTCTCTGCATTTGTGTTTTTTAGTCTCTTTAAGCTTATGTATTTCAAGGTCATCATCTGCTCAGCTCACCCAGCTGATTGGTGTTAGCTGGGGTGTGGCAGGTTGTAGGTGTTTGGAGTCATATGGTCAGTGGGTGAAGATGAGTTCGGGGACATGTTTGTAGTAAAAGAGCGCAGCCTTTAAGTCATGCAGAATGCCAGCTATGAAGGTCTTGTTCCACTTGACACTTTCAAGCTGGCTCTTTGCCTCCTGTGTCATGTGGCATTTTCCCTGCATATTCTGAATATTCTGACCAGAGGAAGTTTCATATTAGGACCAAATGTAGAGTACAAAATTAGGCATTAATGGTCTGCTCATATGGCCAGATAGGCAATTTGTAGGAGATTTTATAATTTGTCATTTAGCTTATACCTTAATAACATGAACATTAAAATCATTCATCTGGATGTAAGTGTTGTGTGGAGTATGTGAAGATGGGCATTAGATAGGGAATTTAGACCCTGGTTTTCACTAATTGATAAAATTGTGCTGGGCAAAATATTAGGTTTTATGCAGCGCTGTTGGATTAGATTGTATTGGTTTTATCTGGGTGTAACACATAGGTAACTAGCAACCAGGTATGTTTCCAATCATAATCTCCAGATTGCAGCATTCAGCAGGATTTTATATATTCCTGAGCCATAAGTTGTATGATGGCCTCTCATACTACACTGGACCAATCTGTGTGCTCAGGTGTTTGGAATAAAATGGGCGTTGAGACTATTTTACTGTTTTTGTTCTACAGATACAGAATGAGAATCAGGCCATAATCCCCCTCACTGGCCCAGCTGAATGTAAACAGACCGATGCCGCACCCTTCCACTTCCCTTGCATATTGTCCTGATCCACCAGTCTGTATCAGTCTCTGTAGTCTCATAACACAGCCTCATATATCTGTCTAAACCACTGAGTGTTTTGGCTTGGGAACTAACCTGAGAGCTGAGCCTTGGTTATATCATGGAAATTCATGAACCTGGTCCTGAACGCTGCCAAAAGACAATAGATCACATACAAATGTGATTCCACCTCTCTTTCTCTTTTGCTCCTCTTTTTTCATTCCTCCCCATATTTTTTTTAGGGCCTACTCTCTCTTCCACTGCAGTGTCAGGTAGACAGTGGGCCTTTTGGCCGTAAGAATACTATGAATCTAAGGCTTTATCCTCACCACCTGCTCCGCTGTTTGCCTTCCTTTTTACTGTGCTGCCCCTTTTTAATGGAAGAAGGGTGATGATTCACTTATTAAGCCGATGTGGGGTTTTTTGTGTCATCTCAAAGAGTCCATTTAGATTTGGGTATGACTGAGACAACCTGTTTCCTGTCGCTTCTGACAGGTTTCCAACAAGTCAGGTCTTGACATGTAGACAGAGACTTGCACTCACATGCCTGCAGTCCCACATTTTATGTCACCAACTGTCAAAGTAGGTATCCATTCATTTCATTCATTTCAATGTAAATGTCATCTGACCTCACATAGGAGTACAGTAATAATAAAAAAAACCCCATGAATTCAAATCTTTGCTTATTCAAGACAAGGAGTTATAGAAGTAGTACAGACTGTACATAACACAATTCAGGTGTAATAATAGGTATATTTATATCCAAGTTCTGCACAAATCTTTAAAGTAAATTTCTAAGCAGTTTGCAAGGAAAATAAAATGGTGTGTATTTCCCTTTAAATCATTACTATTTGAAGAGGGTGTAACTAAGTACCTTTTAACTTTAGGGCATTTTGTCACATCTTCCCTCATAATGTTGCATTCATTAAACTTTAATGAATGAATTTGTTTCCTCCCAGCCCACGTAAGTTTGAGGTTTTTTTTTTTTTTTCAATTTAATGTCAGTGACCATAAAGGATATTTTCAATATTTATGATCATTCTTATGGTGTATCTGTTTAGATTTTGTATGGGCAAATTCAGCATGTCTGTTCTGTAAAATAAAAGTGTAAGAAAACTCAGGGACGTGACTGTTATTACTGCATCAACAAAGTGTGTAAAAGATGGGCAACTGTCAGAATGACAAGGCTTGATGGGTAGGTCAATATTTGATTCTGCTTTGTATGTAAAAGGATAACCTCAATGTTCATCTGGCTTCCTTTTGTCTCATAGTTAGAATCTGTTAAAGCTGGAGGGTAGGAAAGATTGGGAAGAGAGAAGGGGGGGTGACATTGCCGCTGGAAACAATGTCTTCCCTATTTTTAGTCAATAGATGAATGTTTAGTAGCACATGCATCCTGTCTGTACTCGTCCACTGAGAGGAGAACAGAGGCTCAAACCAGTAGTGTCTGTGTAAATCGGGCATATATTGTAATTTGTGTCTCTGTGTGCACAGATCAGCATAGCCCCCTGGCCATGCTGCTCCGTGGGAGAGGAGGATCAGAAAAGGGGTGTGAGGGGCTCATTCAGGGAGAGAGGGGAAGTTGGAGAGGGGGAGGGGAGAAGCGCAGGCCTTGAAGAGATACAGCTGTTTCTCCAGTCTCAGCTGTTGCTCCTCTTCCATTTGATGCAGGCTCAGTTTCCCTCCCTCTCCCTCGAATGGACACACTAACTTGAAGAAGCACACAGTGTAACATTGTTCTGCCTTGTGGGAGAATGATGAAAGAATCAATCTTTCATAGCTGCTATCAGATGGGAATAGTAAGTACTCGCCATATTAGTAAGAGAGGCGGCCATGGCCAGATTAGGCAAGATCTGTCTCTGTTCTCATCACATTTTTTTGCTGTTTCTTCTGTGCTCTTTTTTATCTGTGCCTCTCTCATAGCTTTTTCTGCCTCCAATTTTTCTGGTCCAATTTCATTTTCTTAAAGGATTAAAAAAAGTTTTTTTTTTCTTCCCCTTGACTTCGAAGGTGTCATGTTTTATTCTCCCATGTGACCTCTAACCTAGTGAACTCTTAGAGCAAACAACTGTGAGTGTGTGTATGTGTGTGTGTGTGTGTGTGTGTGTGTGTGTGTGTGTGTGTGTGTTTGTAAGTGCGTAGCTCACGTCCCTCCTTGATTAGCTTTGGGTGTCACTATTCCCGTAACTTTGGTTCTCATTCTTTCTCTTATACTGAACACTCTTATACAGTGTTGGAAACACTTTGATCACACACTTGTTCTTCCTTTTGTCCCTTTGCTAGCCAGTTGTCCCTCTGATTTCCCTCTTGGTTGTACTCATTTTGTGTTTTAAATTGTAATTGGCCATTTTACCAGGCCCTGGAGACAGGGCGATGCCATGTTAGGGAAAGTGAAGCATGCACCTTTGTGTTATGTGTGTGTGGGTTTCTGTGAGAGAGGTTAAGAGAGCATGTGTTAATGGGAAATTGGCCTGTTATCTGAGTCTTGTGCAGTTGAGCAGGTTGAGTTTTGGAGCAAAACTAATCTTATAACTACAAAGTCAAAAGTTAAACTTAACGCAGCAGCACAGGGCTATATTCAAATCTGAAACTATCTCCCTCTAGCTAAAAACTTAGCAAGAGGGAGAGACCACTAGACCACATATAAACACACACGGTATATAAGAATAACAATAGCTAGCTTACAGCTTGTTTACTAGTAAAGAGTCTGTGTTTCAGAGTTGGCTGTTGCATTGCTCTTTAGGGTCAGGTATCCAAGCAGAGTAGGCCAATCTAAAAGAGGATAAAAAAAGTTTTTGGAGAAGTATGAGGTTATCGTTGCAGAGACAGGAGGTTCTCTGTAGATTTTTATGTTGTACATTGGTGAAGGGATGATTTTGAGAGGTTTTACTTTCAAGAAAACGAGAAGCAAAAGTGCAGTATAATTAGGCAACTCATTCTACCTCACAAAACTACCTCTTAAATTATTGTATGTTTGTCCAAGTGTGACTCCAAAATTATCCTTTTAAGGGGCCCCAGTGTGTTCAATAATATATATTTTTTTTAAATTGAATATTGAACCCTTTGGCAAAATGTCTGGGGTCAAAAAACAGGGCTTGTTTAGAGTTGAGGGTTAGTTGATTAGTTTTTACTAAAACGAGTTTCTTGTACCTTTTTTGTATATGAAGTTTGTCATTTCTAGAAAAAAGGTAATGTCGTACCTGGACTGGTGGGTGGTTGTTTTGTTTTTTTTTTCTTTGTGGTTGTGTGTGTGTTTATGTGTGTTTATGTGTGTTTGTGTGCGTGTATGCGTGTTTATGTGTGTTTATGTGTGTTTATGTGTGTTTATGTGTGTTTATGTGTGTTTATGTGTGTTTATGTGTGTTTATGTGTGTTTATGTGTGTTTATGTGTGTTTATGTGTGTTTATGTGTGTTTATGTGTGTTTATGTGTGTTTATGTGTGTTTATGTGTGTTTATGTGTGTTTATGTGTGTTTATGTGTGTTTATGTGTGTTTATGTGTGTTTATGTGTGTTTATGTGTGTTTATGTGTGTTTATGTGTGTTTATGTGTGTTTATGTGTGTTTATGTGTGTTTATGTGTGTTTATGTGTGTTTATGTGTGTTTATGTGTGTTTATGTGTGTTTATGTGTGTTTATGTGTGTTTATGTGTGTTTATGTGTGTTTATGTGTGTTTATGTGTGTTTATGTGTGTTTATGTGTGTTTATGTGTGTTTATGTGTGTTTATGTGTGTTTATGTGTGTTTATGTGTGTTTATGTGTGTTTATGTGTGTTTATGTGTGTTTATGTGTGTTTATGTGTGTTTATGTGTGTTTATGTGTGTTTATGTGTGTTTATGTGTGTTTATGTGTGTTTATGTGTGTTTATGTGTGTTTATGTGTGTTTATGTGTGTTTATGTGTGTTTATGTGTGTTTATGTGTGTTTATGTGTGTTTATGTGTGTTTATGTGTGTTTATGTGTGTTTATGTGTGTTTATGTGTGTTTATGTGTGTTTATGTGTGTTTATGTGTGTTTATGTGTGTTTATGTGTGTTTATGTGTGTTTATGTGTGTTTATGTGTGTTTATGTGTGTTTATGTGTGTTTATGTGTGTTTATGTGTGTTTATGTGTGTTTATGTGTGTTTATGTGTGTTTATGTGTGTTTATGTGTGTTTATGTGTGTTTATGTGTGTTTATGTGTGTTTATGTGTGTTTATGTGTGTTTATGTGTGTTTATGTGTGTTTATGTGTGTTTATGTGTGTTTATGTGTGTTTATGTGTGTTTATGTGTGTTTATGTGTGTTTATGTGTGTTTATGTGTGTTTATGTGTGTTTATGTGTGTTTATGTGTGTTTATGTGTGTTTATGTGTGTTTATGTGTGTTTATGTGTGTTTATGTGTGTTTATGTGTGTTTATGTGTGTTTATGTGTGTTTATGTGTGTTTATGTGTGTTTATGTGTGTTTATGTGTGTTTATGTGTGTTTATGTGTGTTTATGTGTGTTTATGTGTGTTTATGTGTGTTTATGTGTGTTTATGTGTGTTTATGTTTGTTTATGTGTGTTTATGTGTGTTTATGTGTGTTTATGTGTGTTTATGTGTGTTTATGTGTGTTTATGTGTGTTTATGTGTGTTTATGTGTGTTTATGTGTGTTTATGTGTGTTTATGTGTGTTTATGTGTGTTTATGTGTGTTTATGTGTGTTTATGTGTGTTTATGTGTGTTTATGTGTGTTTATGTGTGTTTATGTGTGTTTATGTGTGTTTATGTGTGTTTATGTGTGTTTATGTGTGTTTATGTGTGTTTATGTGTGTTTATGTGTGTTTATGTGTGTTTATGTGTGTTTATGTTTGTTTATGTGTGTTTATGTGTGTTTATGTGTGTTTATGTGTGTTTATGTGTGTTTATGTGTGTTTATGTGTGTTTATGTGTGTTTATGTGTGTTTATGTGTGTTTATGTGTGTTTATGTGTGTTTATGTGTGTTTATGTGTGTTTATGTGTGTTTATGTGTGTTTATGTGTGTTTATGTGTGTTTATGTGTGTTTATGTGTGTTTATGTGTGTTTATGTGTGTTTATGTGTGTTTATGTGTGTTTATGTGTGTTTATGTGTGTTTATGTGTGTTTATGTGTGTTTATGTGTGTTTATGTGTGTTTATGTGTGTTTATGTGTGTTTATGTGTGTTACCAACTTCCCCCCTCTGTCAAAACCCTACCAAGGTTGTATATGTCTTTTATTTTGGTAAATCTATTCAAAGGCTTTTACTTTAAGCAGCTACAGGAGGTTTTGCCCTTGCATTTGCAAAATGGTTCCTCACTTATTCTCTGTGGTTTCAACACCTCACAAACTCTCTCGCAGTTTTGTGTTTAACTAAACCGTCTAAATTGTCAGAAAAAACAACATTCTGTATCAGTCTGCATGTGTCTTTCGAAAAGAGACAGGAAAAACCTTGTACTAATCTGCTGTAACCATAACTTTAGATAATGTATTCACAGTGCTGACTCAAAGCAGTTTGGACAGAAAACTGACTTTGTGACTTGCAAGAGGTGCACAGTTAATCGTGCATTTGCATACATGTATATTCTAACTTTAAACACATTCAGACACACTCAGAATATCTTTGCTTATCTGTAACATTAGGATTATTTTCCCCCTATATCTGGCATGCAGTGTTCAGCCTGAGTGGGTGTTTGCTCAGCCTCCATGAGGAGGTCTTACTGCTCGGAGTTTGCCAATCCTCAGAGACTCATAGAGGAAGACATAGAGATCATATCAGTTTCCTCTAAACACTACTACTCTGACTGACTTCTCTGTTGCCCTGTATTGTTAGCCTGCCCTTTCCTTGTTAATAGTCCGTGCAGGGAATGACCACAGACATCAGCGCTGCTGCCAGCTCTGCACTTCCTCTGCTTCCTCTCCCCCCTTCCTTTCCCTTTTTTCCCCTCAGTCATCTGTCACTGTGCTCAGGTCACTCAGGCTTCAGCAGCAGAGTTGAACTTGGGTTGAGCTGCCTGCCTGCTCCCATTTGGACCACAAATCAGGCTGAAGCTGGCGCACACAGACACAGACATACACACAAACTGTAGGCCAGGGCTCTGCACACATGTGACAGCCTGCTGCTCTGCAGCCCTGCCACATGCCCCTACTCACAAGCTTGGCAATGTAGCCTCTCTTGGGTTCATTTGATGGATAACCAGATACTGTTATCAAGACCACTTGGGCATGTGTCTTGGTTCTTGGAGAAGTTTATTATAATTATTATTATTTTGTATTTATTCATTTCAAAGGCTGCTTCTAGCTGGGGCTGGGCTACAGGACAGTGATGACTGTAGGTCTAGGTCTGTGAGAGTTGTACATACTAAGTGTGTCTGTGTCACTTGGGGACATGTCAGGAGAAAAGACAGAAGCAGGACAGGCCTGAACAGCCTGTCTGTAAAGCCTGAGCTCTAATTATCAACCCAAAGAGCTGTAGGGAGGGAGAGGGAGAGAGAGGGAGAGGGAGAGAGAGAGGGAGAGAGAGAGAGAGAGAGAGGGACAGGGAGAGAGAGGGAGAGGGAGGGAGAGGGAGGGAGAGAGAGGGAGAGAGAGGGAGAGAGAGAGAGAGGCAAGTGTATCTAAAAAAAGCATAATCACACCCACAGTGCAAGCTGCTGCTACGATGCTGATTTAGAACTGGTGGAATTTCACAAACAGGCTAGGGAGACATAACCAGACTAGGTTCAGGTGTGTATAAGTGTGTGCTTTCATTATGTATCTACTTAACATGCATCATGTCATCTGTATGTTGTTATTAGCTCAGCAGAATATAGGTCAGCTGACCTGTCCTTTACCACAGTGTTCATCCAGCTGACAAACCTGGTGACTACTATTATAGTCTGTGTCAATTATATCTTTTGCCTTGGAAATGGAAAGTAGATCTGTCTTTATATATCATGACTAATTACTAAAATGCAAACATTGTTTACAAACAAGCTATTGGCAGCCTCAACATTTTTTTCAATTGTCAGTACTTAGATATAATGTGGTAGTTTTTACTGCTGAGGAAATCATTTACATAGAAAACCGACATGGTTAAAGAAGAAAAGGCAACTCAATGAAGGCATTAAATTTATTTTTATCACATTCTTTCAGACCTAGTGACCTAGTTTTTTTTTTAAGTTAAAAGAAATACAATAAATCATAAACTGTAGACTGCCATTTTATGTTTACACCATTTGTTTTTGAGTGCATATTTTCAGGTACTCTTGGAAGCTGAGCCAATCAAGCTCATTCATTACACTCACTAACCCCACCCCCTTCACACTACATTTTGAGATGATATTTTATTTGCCTTTACTTTTGGACACCATTCTCAAGCCTTGCCTTCAATGGCAGTCTTTCTCATTCTAATTTCGTTTATACGTAAAATCCTGTCCCAACTTCAAAGGAACTCTACTGTATTTCGTTATTTCAACAAATAATTACTTGCATATATGCTCCTCATGAATTTAAATGTATTTTCATTTGGAAGTAGATTTTACACAGGATGTACAGTGGATAATACCAGTATATGTTGAAAAATAAAACCATTCTTGCCACTTCTGGTTAAAAGCACAGACCCTTTTTTAATTCTTATTTAAGCACTGAGGATGATCAGAGAGGATTAAAAAGGAGTTGGCACCAGTTTTAATTTTAATTAATTGGTTTGGGTGTCATTTTAGGTACTAAGGGTGTCAGCTATGTGCGAGCTATATGTCAAAATGATAAACTGGTCAATGCATCAAGCCAATATGTTGCTACTCTGATCTTGCGAAATACTGCAATATTTTAAAAAGCTCAAATATATTTTAAGCTGCAAAGTTCGATGACTCTCTTCACACCTTTTTGGGCTACATCTTTTACTTTTTAAGACCTACTAAGCCATCAGATGCTCTGTTTTCCCACTAGATAATTCTTATGTCCAGCCAAAGACAGGACTACATATTCTGGAAACTGTTAGTTCAATATGTTAGAGGGTAGAAGACGGTTGGTTCAGTGACAGGCCGCAGAAAATCTGTGGAGTGGCACTGGGTTCATTACTTATTGATTTTTCTAAAATTGTTTTTACTGTGAAATGATGTGTGCCATTAAATTCTTTTCATCTTCTTTTGCACGATCTTGCTATGGTAAATCAGACACACGTAGGCTTCTTCTCTGGAAGGATGAGTATATTCTGGACATTGCGGTATCTCCTCACTGCCTGTTGTCTCTGTTTTCTGTGTTAATAGAGCTGCATTCCCTAAGCAACAGGGACCCCGACGTGTAGTGTAAGCAGTGTTGGCAAACAATGGGATGCCTCAAAGTTATGAATCTGTTCTGTGTGAGAGGATTTAAACTAAGAAACTCCATTACAGGAAGGACAGTTGGATAGCCTCAGGTAAAGACTGGTGTTCAAAATTTGAGCATATGGAGTACATGGCTCTTTGCACAGATGTAAGTGGTTATGCATGTAGAGATGTGTTGCCTACCCTCTTACCTTCCTACCCTCGTAGGCGTTTTCTCTTTTCCACTCCTACTGGTCTAAACTGTCATGGAGCAGCCTTTGTCCACTCAGTGACCTTCAGAAGGATATTAACATCAGCGGCATGTTAAGTGATGCTGTGAAGGGGCTGTTAGTCATGTTCCCTCAACAGCAACACACCAAAACACACACATACATCCACCATTGTCCCTCCACAAGCTGTGCCACCAATCTCTGCTTGAACAGCCAACCTGCTGAGTGAAAGCAGTGTATATTGAACTGCTGTGACCTGCAGCCACATGCTGTGTTACTGTGTGTATGTGCAGGTTATTAGAGAGCCTCTCTTAGCTCCTGATCAATACTGTCCTCTTGACTAGAGCCCAGGGAAAATGAGAACCTAAATCTAGCTTTCGCTGGCATAGTGTTACTGAAACACTGACAAGGACTCCACCTCTGGGGTGATTAACAGGCTTCATAAAAGATATAACTAAAGTTATAACTAAGACTCTTATTTTTGTTCCTGTAAAACAAGAGCAGAGGGTAAAGAGGGTTAGCACATTTCATATATTTTAAAACTTAATCCTGCCTTAAAATTTTGTAAATATAAGATCTGTAGGGGATTATGTCCCATCTTGTTCAAAGGTTTAGCTCAGTGCACTGTCTGCCTATAATCTGACAATGAGTCCTACTACAGTACTTTCATAGTGGAAAGATAATCTACCTAAAAGATAACAACTCTGAATTTGTAGGCCTATGTCAACTAATAGTGTGAAAGCTCATAGTGTGTGTACGGTGTGTACAAAAGAGATGAATAAGAGGGCACAACTTAATGGGCTGTCACATCCCTTGCTGCTTAGCTCAACACACTGACCCACTTTGGCTCCCTGACTTTGGTGCATCTGCGGCATGCTTTTCAAATGCATCCAGCCCTACTGCTGCAAGGCAACACAGAAACGTGTGCCTGTACTTTGCAAGCATTATACAGGCAGCGACAAAGAGCAGCTAGTGTAATTTTTATCATAAAGCACAGTGGAGCAAAAGAAGAAATCTACTTACTTGTTTTTCAAAAGATTGTTCAATGAAAATGCCAGGGCTCTCTTCTCTGATCATAATTATAAGCTCTATGAGTCATGCTGTTGGCAGGAGGGGGACATTTATGGTGCTCTCACACACTTTTGGAGCAGATTGAGAAGTGATGCTCGCAGAGCCATGAGGTGTCAAAGACAGGCCTTTTAGAGCTGCAGGCCGGGGCCGGCAGAGTTGTCAAAGCTGTGGAAATCACACAGCGCTCTGTTAATGCTTAATGCTACAGGTATCCTGCATCTGAGGCACAGTTCTGTAAACACACCTTTACTTGGCCCCTCCATCATACACACACATACTCGACACACTGATACTAATGTTTGTGTGTCTCATGGGAGCTTGTGCCTCTTTTTGAACAGAGATGGAATAGGGAGTAAATACGTATCTTAAAAAGTATAGTGTTAAGACAAGGACAAACAGCAAATATTCAATTTTATTTAGCTGGTAACATTAAATGTTTGGTATTTTGCTTGAATATTCACTTAAACAATGCATTGATTGTCAAAATAGTTTCTGCTTAATTTTGTGCCGATTTTAGGTTTTTTTTGTCTAATTGTAGCAGCTCTTAATATTTCTGCTCCCTCCACTGCCAAACAAAATGTCATATATGCAGCGGTGAACTTTGATTTGTTTATGTGTCAAAAATATCCTTATTGTCAATTACTACAAACAGGCTTGAAGTGTTGAAGAGAGGAGGACAGGAGATGAGCAGTTTAAGGAGGACAGAGGACAGAGGACATGCCAAGTGGAGGTGGTGGAGAACTCTTTTCAGGACCACTGGAGACGGGAATGTAAAGGGTCAAAGCAGGATGTGGAATGTGTTTGCACATGCACATATATGCCGGCACATGCATGACGACACACAGAAACACTTGCTAGTATGCATTGTGCCCTTTAATGATGGGGCCTGTTAGGCTGCCAGCGCCTTTGTGTTTGAACTGCAGCATGTGAATGTCAAAAAGCAGGAAACATGAAGAGAGGGAGGGAGAAGCAGCCAATTCAGAGAGACCTAATTCAACAGCACCTGCTCTGCTGTGTAATGAGTCACATGTAGCTTAACCATGACACATCCTCTGTGACAAGATCCAACATGACTCTTTCTACTTTCTGTCACTCTTCCTCTGTTATTCTCTACGTTCTCCTGTAATCCTTGTTATGTGCTCCCGAAGCATTATCCTATTAAAGCTGAAACATTGGTAACCCGTCCTAACATTCCCAGCATTCCCAGGTACACACATACATTGTCACTACTCACATGATATTCCTTTAGCTAAATACTCCCACTGACTTGAACCTCTGGAAGCGAAGCATGATGACTAAACCATGAGGAATTACATCACCAAATGCAACACTTTTTGGGTCAGTTCACTGTCAGAGGTAGATGGATTTGGCCAAAGGCAGAGAATGTGGACTCTGACTAGCTAGGATTGGATAGGGAGGATGTTTTTGAAGTAGTGTAGCTGGAAGCATGGGTGTCGTAAGGAGCTGTGAAGTAAGATGTAAACTGGTCCGCGATGGTCGGGATAATGACTGACAAGGAAGCTCAGACACAGGGCAAACTGACTTGACGGCAGACAAGCAGAAACAGGCTGTTGTCAGCAGGTGTTTACACTGCTCAGTGTGCACTCAGTTCAGCAATCTGCTATGTGACAATGACACAGACTATAGTTGTGAGCATAGTCTCGGTTAAGTTTGTGTATAAAGAGATGTCATTTCTGAGTTGCTCATCACCATTGTTGTGAAACTGAAGTAAAGCTCTGAGACAGTGTTTTCTTGATCATATGGGATCTTTGAAAGAATGCACAGGCTTATGTCAGCAAAGGTTTAAAGTTAACTTTGGTTAGTGGAAATCTTAATCTGCTGTTTGTTCTGCTGGTGAGCTTTGTACCCCTATGAATTGTGATAACAACCTGGAGGAGATGAGAAGATCTTAGCCCCTACCTCATGGCTAAAAGCCATCTACAGTCTGCCAGCATGCAACATTTGTCCATAGCCTATCGGACTTCCACATAGTCCAACACACAGGCCTTATCTCATAGAGGAGAGAGACACCTACTGGCCAGCATTAGTCATGTAATGTCATATTTGAAGTGTGGAGACTGAGTAAGATAAGATTTACACTTGTCCCAAGAGGTTGACTGCAAACAGTCTGAAGCTGTCCCTGTCTGTTTTCCTGTTGCCCCTTTTCTGGCTGGCAACACAAGTAAAGTTTGTTCAAAAATGAGACAGTATGGCATTAAACCCGAAGTTTGAGAGCACAGGTTTCAGGTTTAGTAAAGGTATAATACAGATGTTTAATTAGGGATTCATCTTCTTCAAGATACCAGCTCTGATACATTGACTTGAGCTATATGCCAGGATTGAATATTCAACCAGTATCAGTACTTTTTTTTTTTTTTTTTTACAAAATTTAAGTCTCTACATCTTACTGCATAGAATGCTGTGGAGTAATTTTCAAGTGTGCTAATAGCTGATCTGCTTATGATGGTTGGCATCAGACTGATACAGATTGTTACATCCCCAAACAAAATGGAATTATATTATGATTGCTACATTTTTGGATTCAGGTCAGCAATAAGACCATGTAATTCGACAATATTGAGTCTTTGAATATTATATATAGTTTCATCGCGCTAATGTATAACTATCCCAGAAAGATGTTTTATTGGGAATTTATTTGATGTTTATCTTGTTTCTGTCAACACCCCACATTTTGCTGAGCCAATGGATCAGAAGATGCAGAAGTGTCCATGAGCATTTGTTGCAGTGGCTGATGGTGTTTTTTTTTTTCAAGCATATACACAAATCACATCAGCTACTGAACTTTTTTGGATGTGTTTGTTACTGGTGGCTGTGTGGGTTTTCCTAATGTTCAGAAGAATCATGCTGCTTTCCTCTTTTTCTCTCCCTCTTCTTCTTTTCACTTTCACACAGACAACAGGAGCCAGCCTCACAGAAAGACAGGACTTGATAGACAAAGACAGCAATACAGAACAAAGGGCTAACCTCACTTCCAGCACTATGCCCATCTGACACACAAAACTGGTAAGTACGGCCTTGTCTTTGCAAGGACAGCTTGTTTATGGAGATGTGGTGACAGCACTCTGTCTGTGTGCCTGCAGGGCTTTGAGCTAACTGTTTTTAAATCACATTAGCATACAATTACAGTTGGACACATCAAAGTTGTAGGAGTGGACATGAGTATACATTACTTATTGTGTCAAACATAGGAGTGTAGAGGGACTCAAACAATTGATCTTAAAAAAAAAAAAAAATTCTCTTGGTACCTTTGGTACAGTTTATTTGTAGATGACGTGTTGAGATGTTTATTTTTGATTGAGGAGATCATGGTTTATCTGGGACATTTGAATGTTAGAATGCTATAACAAATATGAATTTATAACATTTGCTATAACCTTTAGAGACCCCAGTAACTATAAGCAGAACTTCCAAGTGATATTTCATATAGTTGTCAAGGGGCGCTTCAGACTAAAGGACAAGACATATATACGAAGTAAGATAATTAGAGATGCATGACCTTATAAACAACATGCAGACTTTGACTTGTAAACACAGACTGGCTATTGCTTCCTGTGCAGTTATACACTGCTGTCAAAGAGTGTGAGGGAAGTTGACATGATGTAGTGTTGTTTGTTCTTGGCTGAGCAGAATGCAACTGTAAAAGGCAGCTAATGGTTCTTAAAGCACAAGCCATTTCAGCTTGAGCCTTGAACCAGCCAAAAAGACACACGCACGCACGCACGCACGCACGCACACACACACACACACAGCTTGCATTTTCAAGTACACAAGGGAGGCTTTGCTGGCCTTCAGTATTGTAAGCACCTCTTCATTTTTCATTAGTGTCTCTCAGTGTGCTTTTGGCAAAGAATAGTCTCTGAGGTGTTTTCAGTCCTAGGCAGAGAAGGATATTGTGGAATGTTAAAATACCATCCCAATTAAAAATCATTCACGGTAGAAATTTTAGCCTGTCTGTACAAGAACTACACACTTTGCCTCCAGTCTAACATTCACAATATATATAACATTATTAATCATGCAGAGGAGCAAGGATCATTTACAGTCATTTACAGAAGACATTGTAAATGCAGCTTGTGCAGCATTCAATAACTAATGTTCATTCTGAAAATATTTATTGATTATTTGATTCACCAAAGAATGGTGCCAATTTTGGAAATTGATTTGATCATTAGATCATTTATCAAGAAAAGAAACGCACATTGTTCTGATACAGCTTTAAATACCTTTTTGTGCTTTGACATTTAGTAAGAGAAAGTAGGCAATCATAAGATTGCACTTTGGGCTGTGGTAGTTCATGTTGTGTATTTCCCATTTACTTTCATAGATTTATGGGATGACTGAAAAACACTGCTGGTTAAAAGTTTTAGAACACCACTGTTTTCCCTGTTGTTTTTTTAAATTCAGTTAATGAGTATCTCAGTTTAAAAATAAGGCATCATAGAACCATCATATAAAAGTAATTTTATTAATGTACCTCATTTGTGAATTTCTTTTTACAATGGAAATTAAACTGCTTGGAATACTGTGCCCAGCACTGTTGCAAAAGTTCCTACAAGAAAGGTTGGGGCACCTCTTCAATTACTTTCATTGCTGCAGGAAAGCTGTAAATTAAGTGATTTCTTCATCTCTGAAACAGGCTTTTTTTCTATGAAATTTACAAGATTTTTCTTGTAAAAAATATAAATATAATTTTAAATATAATTAATTAATTTATTTATTTATTTTTAAACAGCATTAGTGTATATTAGTATGGCATGAGTCCTTGGATGCTTGGCATTAACTCATGAAAAACTTGGTACACAGGTCATGAGAAAAACAAAACATGTAATAAACTGTATTTTCTGATAACTCACAATTCCAATAGCCAGCATGTGTTCTTATAAAAATCCTGTTAGCTATTTAAATCCAGTGGAGAGTTTCAGGATGTGCATGTTCTACTTTGCTAGCGACTTGACAAAAAAACCTCCTTGTGTTGAGTAGTTTAGTCTGGTCTGGACCGTCATCTAGTGTTGGTTGTAAGCTGTTTAGTGTTGTGGCTCTAATAGACAGCTGGCTTCTCCAAACCCCTTTCACGAAGATCTCTTCTTAATACTCAGCCTAAGCTCCTTCTGTCCTGTCCTTTCTCAAGTGTAGTAAATAACAGGCTGTGAAAGTGTGCGTCCATATGGCAATCATGGGCCTGCTGGGACAACACAATACTGGGACAAATACTTTCACCACCATCTCAAGATCAACTGTAACTAATTTTCTGATGGTTAATTTACCTCTGTAGTCAAGTCAGGAGCCTATACAGATAAAGTGAAGCTGGGATACCTAAATCATCTTATGTCAACCAGTAGGTGGTGCTGCTGCTACAAGCTGAGTGCTATATATGCAGGTAATTATGGTGATGGTGGTGCAAAATTTACCCACTGTCCATACGTTTTGTGTGTCTCTCCCTCCTCTCTTCAGAGGGCCGGGCGGACTTTTCTGCAGCTGAGGATGATGAATGGTCTCCTGCACTAAAGCTAGATGGTGTGGGAATGATGGACCTCCAAAATGGCCAATCAAGCATCACCACCAATGCTGCAACAGTCTCTGAGGTGAGGCCATACCTGCTCGCTAGACAAAAGCACAACAAACATTTTAGAAGTACTTTTTGTGCATTCTTCTAGGGTATATTTTTTAACACAAAGCTTTAGTGTATGATTATTAGCAAACAGGATACACTTTAGTTTATCATGGCCAAAATATTATGTCAGCGCATTTTTCAGTGATTCTTCTGCTCTGCTATTACATCACATTAGCTATTTAATCATGTCAGACCTGTCATAGCTCACCTCTCTACATCAGAACTTTGCTCTTAACACTGAGGTCCACACAGTCCAACACACATCATTCTTCTTACCCTAATATCTTATCTCGAATGTTACCTTATAATGCAACTATCTGCTTCTATGTATTTGTCCACCTCCAGAGGAGTAGCAGCTCAGACTCTCTCAGTGATAAGGGTTCTTCAGAGCTGAAGAAGAGTTTTGATGCTGTAGTATTTGATGTGCTGAAAGTCACTCCTGAAGAATATGCAGTAAGTGAAGTTTACATGGTGGGGTTTTTTTTTGTTTGTTTGTTTGTTTTTTTTTTGTGCGATTTATCTGCCCTTGTCTTGTTAACCAACATGTACATGTAGTGTTTTAAAAGTCAAATGTTGGGTAAGTACAAATATGGTGTGCTGACTTGAGACAGGATGAGATGGGGTGATAGCATAGGAAATGGGGTCAGATTTTGAATCAGTAATAATTGATGATGTTTGGCAGAGCTAAGGGAGCACTGATAGATTTCCCCTGTCTGCCTCTGCATAAAGTTTCTATGGCAACTATGAACAAACAGGAATTGCATTGCTGGTGAATCAGGCTGACGTTGTGAGGAATAATGTTGCTAAGGTTTTCCCATCACAAATAAAAAAGAAAATTCCCCCTAATGTCCGTAAGCAGATTTTAATGCTAGAATCAAAACTTCCAAGTGATATTTCATATAGTTGTCAAGGGGCGCTTCAGACTAAAGGACAAGACATATATACGAAGTAAGATAATTAGAGATGCATGACCTTATAAACAACATGCAGACTTTGACTTGTAAACACAGACTGGCTATTGCTTCCTGTGCAGTTATACACTGCTGTCAAAGAGTGTGAGGGAAGTTGACATGATGTAGTGTTGTTTGTTCTTGGCTGAGCAGAATGCAACTGTAAAAGGCAGCTAATGGTTCTTAAAGCACAAGCCATTTCAGCTTGAGCCTTGAACCAGCCAAAAAGACGCACGCACGCACACAAACACACACACACACAGCTTTTGGCTCTTGTCATACCATGTTCAATCACAAGAGGGCACTCTTTATCTTCTTTGTCATATTTCCATGTCACATCTTGCCAAGTATATCAAGAGGGCCTTTTAAATGTGCTGTCAGTAAAAATCCTGGCAATAATGGGTTATGCACTGTCACACCCACTTGCTTGAGATGACTCAGCCTTTCTAGAAAAAAGATCATATAATTGTTCTACTGTTATTTTATTGACTTTTGATAGGACAATTTATGACTTGTCCAGTACACAGTAAAGTAGGTCCTAAATGGCATTGTTGGATTTGCTTAACTGTAGACTTTGTCATTGTTGAAAATAAATGAATATAAGTCTAAAAACTGTTGTGCTTCATCTCCTCCAGGGCCAGATTACACTCATGGATGCTCCTGTGTTCAAAGCCATCCAGCCAGAGGTGAGCTGCTGCCAAACCTGTAGCATGAAGACAGGGGTTTACAGCTTTATTTGGATGTCATTTTTATATCTACTGTGAAAAATGTGGGACCTTTTGTTACCTATGCCTTACAAACACATGACATGTCAAAAATCAAACCCACTAATCTCAAATTATAAAAAAAATATGAATCAATAAGCAAAATTAATCAGAAAGGAAAAATTATATAATTGCATATATCTGTATTTATGATTTCACTCCATCCATCTGCTGTTTTTTCCTCTCTGTCCCTCTCTCTCCATTTCTCTCTTACACAGTTACCATGCAATTGGCATATCAGCAGCAGCTGTGATCAGAGCACCCACACAGAGCCACTTATCACATTTATTCAGCCTCACCCAGTCTTACACACCTTGTCTCTTGCCTCAGTGAGAGCAGGTGCAATCTTGTGCTTTTTCTCATTGGGATTGTCAGGCCCTTCCCAACTGCAGGCAGGGATAACCTGTGGTTAAGATTGGCCACTGTGGCCTTCTAAAAGCAGGGCATAGACCACAGCCCGACATAGCGTGGTACGGTTTGATTCCTGCTGATGCACATGTGTATCCCTTGTCTCATCTCAGCTGACAGCGTACACATGTTCTTCTGGCATGATATCATTTCCAGACCCACTGTTCAATTTAATTTAAATAACACTCTCATAGTGTAGCTTGACCTTTTTGAGCCTTGTAAATAGTTTTTTTGTGTCTGTGTAATGGAAAAAGCTACGGATTAAAGTCCCTTAAAAGCTTTTGTTAGGGGTTGTCTTTGGAGTAATGCGGTTTCTTCACTTAGAGGGGAGGCATTGATGTCTTCTGGACTCCAGCCCCATTGTCTTAACTCCACTGGGCCAAGATCACACAGAGGCTACTGAAGGTTTTCATAAATTCAAACATGTTCCTGTGTTCAGTCTGGTTTGAATGATCGACTGACTGACTGGGATTTACAAGTCTAATGAAAATGTGTCTTTGTATTTAGGTTCAATGCAGCAATTTGGAAAATAATGGCTCAGGATTAAGATTTAAGGGTCAGGTGTTTGGGGATGTGGTTTCACTTGTTTCAGAGTCAGACGTGGAGGGACTAGAAGTAGGAATGAAGAATGATACAGGGGAAAGTGAACAAGTGGGGGCATTTGGAAAGGACTTTTGTGCTAACAGTGACCTGATTGATGGGGAGGACTGACAAGGAGATGAAGGCTTCAGTCTGGAGGGAGAGAGGGAGCAGAGTGTACAGTATGTAGGAGGGCCCAGCAGCATGCTGGCAGGGACAGGGTGCACTAGCGTGGCTTTTTTCCTTCCTTCCTCACTGTGCTTTTGTCTCAAAACACTGGCTGGGGGGGGGGGTATATAAACACACAGCTATGACTGAATTGAACTGAACTGAACGAGAGTTTCCACTGCTGTCAGTCTCGTAGACACAGGATGGGAAAAGCAGGTGTGTGTGTGTGTGTGTTTGTGTGTGTGTGTGTGTGTGTGTGTTGGGGCACGGCTGCTGTCTCACTCTGTTCACTTCCTGAGGAAAAATTAAATAACGGTGAAAAACTAGGGTTGTGCAATAGCTTTTACTGAGATACAGTCCATTTTTAAACACCTGTTAAATGATGTGTTACACTGAAATCTACACACATATAAAAACAAAAGTAGAGCCCATTGATACATGGTGAACGGTTATGGACATAAAGTCATAGAGTCTGTTAGTGTCAAGGATGCGATGTCTTGTAATTCTCATTTGTTGAAATAATTGTGAGGGAGTCAACTTTCGATTTGATATGTTATCTTCAGTAGAATCACTTGCATTACTAAAGTCTGACATAACCAGAATTTCTTCAGGGGGTTTCAACTTGACATATTTTGTCTTTTTTTATAATAACAAACATTAGGCGGATAATTTTTTCCACCAGATTGCTTCCAAGTGTTCTCGGTCTGTTGTTTTACTGATTAAAATGTTTTTACTGCACACTTACAGCATAGTTACTGCAGGTAAGCTAAACTTGCCCTTGGACTTATGAATACATAGTGCCAATGTAATCCCCTGCATGACTTAAATGTTCTACTCTGATTCCAAGGCTGTGGTAATTTCCTTAATAACTGTTCTGACTACTTGGAATAGTCGAAATGACCATAAACTAACTATGACTTGGCTTGTGATGTCTGTGTGTAAGGTTTTATTTTTCCTCTCGCCATTAACACATCATAACTGTCTTAATATAATATGAATGTGTGTGAATGAGTGTGGGGAGAAGAGACCACCGTAGAAAGAGACTTTAAGTCCACACTGTTGTGGATACTTGTGTTTGCAGCATTTTACATGTGTATATGACACACAGAGAGACATTCTGGCTCTATCGGGGAAAACTGCCCCTGACAAGATTTCAGTAGAACAGAAGATCTCATTAACTCAAATTTTCCATTGCTGACATGGAGCAGATGTATACAGGAGAACCTGAAAGGTCCAGCCAAGCCTTCTGGACGAGGAAGAAAAGATAACTGTCTGTCACAATAGCAATGAAAGATTACATGAGAACCGTGGATGGAGACGCCAAAAGCAGTGATAGGAGATGATGTTACATCTGGCAAAAACCCTCTGGGCAGGAGGCATGGTTCAATCCCACTTTCCTCTTTTCTTCCAAAATGTGGCTATATATAAAAAGTGGGAAAGGTTATGGATAATAGCTGGAGAGATCACTATTTCTAAATTAGTCTTTAATATTGGAAAGATCTTAAGAGCAGCAGGAGTAAATGATCAGAGCTGGACGCTTGCCACTCTGACACAACAGACTCCAGAGACAAACACAGAATTTCAACACATCTGCTTTTGATGGTACATAAACGACACCTCATAAGGCACGCCCGTGCATGAGGATTGTTGTGATTTACTTCCTTTATGTAATGGACAATGGACAGCACTCACAGTATTCATTATTCTTGTCTTTGAGTACAAATACAAGGCAACGAATTCAACAAATCATCGTTAAAGTCTTGTTTTCTGTCTGGAGTACAGGTCTAACTGACGGGAACAGCAGAAGTTACTTTAAATGCTAAAATCTATAGTACAGAGCAGACAGATGTTTATTCTACAACACACAACAGAATCACTGATGTGTTCCTTGGCTATTGGTTTGCAAAGTGAAATGCCATTGAAATGACAAGATAGATCTTAGATCGTCATCTAAATTCATGACACAGTGATTCTGAGTGGTTTATAGCAGGGACTGGTTTTGTTTGTCAAGAGGGACCTGGTTTGGATAGCTCACTATAGTATGGAGGATTAGCTGACATGAGAAATGTATACAGTAAAATGGTTTGTAGCTGAAAAGGGGTAAGTGTGGCGAGACTTTTTCTCCCTTTGTCTTTTTTTCCCCGCTCCCAATAGGTTATTTATAATTTCATAATCAGAGATGTGGCAGATCTGCAGCTGGATGTTTATGAAATAGAGTCTGAAAGAAAAGAAATATTTAGCGATATAAAGGGACTTGAAGGGGGAGAGGGTTTCCTTTGTTTTCAACACATAGTCATGACAACAGTCAAGTAAGTAATTTAGTGGCTTTGGCTGACAAGGTTTTCTTCAGGTCTCAGGGAATAACTGTTGGATTGTATTTTGCGTACTGCTGAGAAGTATGTCAGTTTCTCACTTGTCTGATCACCCAGAGAAGAAATCCTCTGAACAGATTAAAAGTCTCATCTGAGTCATGGAGTAGATATTGACTCCTAGTTGGAGGCCAGTAATGTTTCATATTTTCAAGCCCATTTGTCATACAGTCACAACTGTATCTGATATTGCATAGAGCTCTCTGTAGGGATCACTGTTTTTCTGTTGTAGTGATTAGAAAATAATTGCTACACACCAAACACAGGAGGGAATCCCCACTACAATACAGTCTGTCAGCATGATGGTCCATACACGTTTATCATGGTGAAAAGCGTAAAACATAATGTTTTGGTATTGGAGAAAGGAAAAACACAATGACAAGTTTTTCCTAATGAAATATGAAATGGTCCACAGTTAGAGATTCAGTTAAAAATGGAAAATAAAGGTACCAAAGGATTACTCTAAGAAGTAGTGAAAGACTGCACTGAAACAAAATATGTTTAATACAGCGACATACAATTGGACACCCCTGGTCAAATTTTCTGTGACTGTGGATAGTGAAATGAGTAGAAAACGAAATGATTTCCAAAAGGCACAAAGTTATAGACGAAACATTCTTTTCAACATTTTTGGCAAGATTAGTGGATTGTTTTTTTTGTTCTCCAAGTTTGGAGTGAAAAACAGAAAAGAGCACCATACAAAAGCTTGGGCATCCAAATTTTATCAAGATCTCAGACCTTAATTTGTTTTTTAGGGCTATGGCTTGTTCACAGTCATCGTTAGGACAGGCCAGGTGATGCAATTTTTAAAGCTTTATAAGTAATCTGACTCCTCAAAACTTGTCTCAACAATCAGCAGCCAGCTCCTCTATAACCCGCCCATCCCTCTGAAAAATAAACTAATTATCTTTCCTAAAATACTGATGAAATGTTTTATCTTTAACTTCATGCCTTTTGGTGATAACCTTCTCTTTTACTCGCCTAACTATTCACCGAAACAGAAGTTTTGGCCAGGTAGACAGTAATTATTTTGATAATACTATTTTTAGCAAATACTCTATGAAATCTTAATATAAAAACATGCTTAGTCTTGTTTCACTAGCAATGACAGATGTCCTGTACTGCCATAAGAATCTCATAGAGTACATGTACTAAAAGAGCTCCTGGAAAAGTAATCCTTTCCATGGTGTTCACTGCAAGGTAATGCAGACCACTGCTGGCTGCTCGTAGGTGTCTGCCAGGTCTATAGTTTAGAAATGTCTGACTGAGACAAAAATCCATCTTATGACCCATCTTTTTTCATTTTTCCTTTCCTTCCCATGTCTTTTGTTTTCCATTTTGTTTTTGTTTCTCTTGTGTACTCTTTTTTTTTTTTCTGTTTTATCAGAACAGAGGGAATATCTGTAGACAAGCACCGTAACCTGGAAATCAGTTTAGGGTTCCTCGGTCTTACTACAAGCTGAAGAAGAGCAACAGACACAACTGTGCAGATTTCCCATCGCACCCCTTCCTGTCATCCTCTGCAAAGCTACCTCCACTCAATCAGCTTCTCTCATCTTCCCTCTTTTTCCACCCTGTCCTCATCTTCATCACTACTTCTTGTGTTGGGCTGTGGCCTTTCTTTAGTATCCCCTGGGACCCCCAACACTTGAGTTTCCACTTTACAATGTACAGAAAAACAAAAGAAATTGCTGCGGTAACCCACATTAGGTCATTGCAATTTGAGACTTAACTGCAGTTGGTTGTCTCATTCAGTCTATACCTCTGTTGGTATAATACATCTTACAAATGTATTTGTGAAGCAGATTACAATCTACACTTTGGATCAAACAAACACATTGCTAAGAGTTAATGAGATATAGAAATGGCCAAGTTTTAGTTTAGAGATGCTTTTTTTATATGTCATGTTAAGCTAGGAATGGGATTTCTGTGAATATCTATGGTTGGATCCATAAGAAGACTTTTTTACCCCATCAGTTAATTATTTGTTGACAATTGCAGCTTGTAATGAGAGAATCCTCTTAAAAACCCTCATGTTAACAATACATACCCAACAGTGTATATACAGCCAACCTCTAGCAGTCCCATGGGACTGTGCTTTAATGAAAAAGAGCTGCTCAGCCAGACCAGCATGTGGAAATGACGGGCCGTTGGTGGTTTGGCAGAGTCGGCCCTTTTTAAAATTTATTTATTTATTTTTATTGCGCTCTTTTACTGCAGCATTTAAACCCCTCTCCTTACCAGAGCTGCCTCATCAAAGCCTGTCTCCAAATACTCAACTTTTTTTTTTTTTTTTTTTATAAACTGCTTTTATTTAAAATGTTCCCTGCTGTTCATAATGCCTGAATGTTAAATGAGACTATAAAGGCACAAGAAAAAATAAAGAAAATAAAATTCAAATATTTTTTGGAGGGGCTGTAGATCAATTCCCTTTTTAAATACAAATGAGGCAACTGGTTATTACCCAAGGACAATTAAATGACTTAAACTTCCAGTTTAGCTAGAGGGACAGAGGGATTAGAATGAATGATGGTTAGATTAGAGGACAGGAATGGGTGGTCCATTTTGGAGGGTCAGTGACAGTTGTTGAAATGTTGTGGTCTTGTTCAGTAAGGGAGGCATAGGAGAATCTACGTGTCTCTTCATGGGTGTACTGGCCACCTGGGTGGTCGGGTGGTGGTCCGAGCTGGGAAACACACAAACACAGTAACTATGGAACGTCTCTGTTTGAGAATCCTCACCAAAGTTGTGTGGAAGTTGGAGAAAAGAATGATTGATTGACACAATGGCAGGAAGAAGAGAAGGGCTTATTTGAAAAGGACGGATTTTAAATAAACGATGAGTTCTCCTTGGTCAGACGGACTCAAGTCTCCTACATACCGGTTGAGCTAAGTCCTGTTACAAGCTCAACACGCTCAGACTCTGAGGAGTCTCCACACAGGCTTGTAAAGCCTGTGGGAAGATGCTGTTAGGTCTTCGACAGTGTTTTATTTCATGGTCTTAACACTATCCCTTGATCTTCCCTCCACTGCCCCGCTTTTTTCTCTCCTCGTATCCTCATCCTGACTCAGGCAATATAGGCCCCAGGGAATCACATCGCCCACGCAGGAACGTCTGCTTTTAACATCTGTATTTGATATGTTGCCTTCACCCCGCCGGCTGTCTCTAATGACACTGAGACTCACCCTTGAATGAGCATGAATTCTCTCTGCAAATAGACGTCCTGATGCAGTTCAGAGTTGTGAGCAGGAATTTGGAGGAGATCTTGCACAAAATTTTTCCCTCTGTTACGTCAGTGTCCCTGGCCTTTCACAGCCTGCAGGGGCTAAATGAGGGTCTGGGTTACCCTTGCAGTGTCTGTGTGGTCTTTACCGCATCACTGAGGATAGTGGCTCAGGTCAAGCCTGGTACTGACAGACTATTTCTGTTGTTGGATTTATCGGTGTTCAAGTTCCAGAATCAACACCCTTCCTTTAATAAAGTGTACTGAAAATAGTCTCAGTGCTCCCGCTTCCAGAGCCGCTGCTAATTTGTAGGATTAACATCAGAATTGAGTGCATTGATTGCATTAAGTGCAGAAATTAGAATTTTATTGGCTTTTTGACAGAAAATCAACAAATTACAAATTCAGTAAATCAAACATTCACTAATTACAACTTGTCAAATATGAAGATTTGCTGCTTTTCTCCCCTTTGGGTCATTGTAAATTGAATAGCTTTTTGACAGTTGGCAGAACAAATAAATATTTGTATTCTGGTAACTTTATGCATTGAACATTTATAATAAACAGTTATAATGTTTGACAAATTGTGGATTAAAAGTACTGCACTGTGGATTAATGTGGACTTTTATTGTTCAGGTTTTAACCAAAATGGATTGTGTTCGTCTTTAATTTTACCCTGAAATTTGCATGAATGCATCTCTTAAATCATAAAAAATTTTCAAAGCCCAGTTTTTGAAATCACCTGCCATTTCCACCCTCTGCAGCTGTCTGAAATATATATCATATCCCCCCTGTACTCATGGGATGCATGTATGTCTTTGTACACAATAGAGCTTACTCATCGTAAAAAAGAGTTTGACTTTTCTATATTACATGTAGGTGTGGGTGTTTCAGTGCCAGGCCTTCTCCAGGCATTGTCCAGGCATTGTCCTGGCATTGTCCAGGCATTGTCCAGGCATGCTCACTGATATGACTTATTGGCAGGAATAAATGGTGAATATCGATGGTGATCAAGTGATACAGAGCTCAGTGGGACATACTTCAGCAATTAATCAGGTGCTCAATGAATGATGGATGGATGGATGGATGGATGGATGGATGGATGGATGGATGGATTGATTGATTGATTCAATCATATTACTTTGTTCTAAAGAAAAATTTGCAGATATAGAATTGAATTTAAAGTTATTTTGTTTGTATTAGTTCAGAGCTTCATCCTGAGGCAGAACGTGGTCCTGCATTGCTTTATCTTTTTTTTTTTTTTGCAGTCATTCATTGATATGTCTGAGCCTTTGACTGGATCCTGTCTAAAGCCTCTCTACTCTCTGTCTTCCTGCTCATCTACCTTTTTCTTCTGTCATACCCTTCTCTCTGTCTCGCCTCCACTTCCCATTGAGTGACCTCTGATGAGACTGTTAAGGGCATTCAGTAAATGCTGATGTATACAAAAAGGTTCCTTGGGTCTTTGCTTGATGTTAATTTCCCTGACTGTTTGTGTGTTTTCAGGAGCTGTCAAGCTGTGGCTGGAACAAGAAGGAGAAACATAGCTCTGCTCCAAACGTCGTGGCCTTCACTCGCAGGTTTAACCAGGTGAGACAGAGACACAGTTTGCATTTAGGTACTTCTTCATGTCTCACCTAAAGGACAGTGGGGAGAGAGAAAACAGTTGCTCTTGCGGTGTTAAAGATTTATGAGACTTGGCCATCAATGAATAGAGAGATTACAGCTCCTCTTTCCATCATGTCCTCTTCTTTTGTCCTCCAAGTAACATATCATCACCCTAGCTCTCCTAGAGATGGTTCTTTAAATCCCTGCTTGTCATTGCAGCTACTAATAACCTCCATATCTCCTCTCTGCTAGTAACATACATCACAAATAGTCCCCAAGTAAAACAGGTCTGAAGAAAAGCAAGTTATTTTGTCCTTAGCTGGTATTTGGTTCTGGCCTTTGTGAAGTTAATAATGTGCTTTTGCACGGTGGTGTAGCATCTGTTGGAAGATCTCCAAATGTATGCAGGAGAGTGTTTGGCATACTCCCTAAGTGCCCTGTAAAGTCATCAGCAGGAAGTTGTGGGTAATGATGTAAGGGTTAGCTGTGCCCTTGAATCCCCTTCCAGTGCTTTTGACAGGCTCCTTTAAGACCCACTTTACTGCCCTCCAGTATAAATATGACATGATTTATCAAGAATGTGTTGCTGTGGAAACTTCTTCACGTATAGCAGATCCCAAACGGTGATTCAAGATGTTAGCTGCACACATTTCAAATGCTGGGAGCCAAGGAAAATGAGCTTTTTGGATAATGGGACTTGGACTGGGAGAGCAGAGTGTCCCACAAAGCTCCTTAGCAAGAGCTGAGGCCATATACCTCTTCCTTCAACGGCTGTTTCGCTGGCACCATGTTTAAGGATCGAGTTGAACAGAAAAAACTGGCCAGTCTTTTCAGCAGGCAGAGAGAATCATTCAAAAAATAATGTGTACTGATCATATAATGCATGCGATCAAAACTGTAAGAAAAAGCAAATGTTTTTTATCCAGAAATCGTAAGAGGAATAATAAAGAAATTTGTGGCAATGATAACCAAATTTAAAAAAAACAAAAAACCAAAACACTATATTCTCACCACAAGGGAAGAACTAAACAAGAAAAAAAGAAGAAAAATGCATGATGATGTCAAATCTTGGACATTAAAAAAAAATCATCCCACTATATGTTGCCTATTTATAGCACCATGTGCAAGAAATAATATTTACGTTCTAGACAACATATTACAAACATATGGCTACTCTGTAAGTTATGCAACCAGATAACAAATAAAGGACTGATATATCTAATTCTTCAATCAGCATCAGATTAATGTCTACAGTGAAAGTTTAAATGCAAAGAAAATCACCATAACACCAAAAGCTTATTCCATTGATGGTGCAGTGATCGTTCTAGGCAAGTGTGTAAGATATATAAATTCACTTTCTACCATTAAACAGCTATTGGCGAATCCGGAATCAGTCCCACCGTCACCTCAAATCTGTCGTCCAGCTGTTAAGCTGTTATCCCCGTCTTTGGCCAGAACTTCAGCTCAATCCCCATCACTTCCTCCCCTCAGGCCATTAAATGGTTCGATCCACATCCATCAGCTTGTGACTGGATCTGTCTGCTTCCGATTATTTCTGATTGTTGAAGCGCTGAGGACTCGAAGCTCCATCCTACAGGCCTTGATATGCTTATAAACATAGCCCCAAAGACATGATCATTGCTTCAGGGCATAATATAACATCTTTATAGACAGGACTCTGTCTGTATACCTCCTGTATCCCCACACCCTCCCTCAGTCCCACATACACATTTCTGTATGCACCTATGTGGAGCACTGCCACCATGATCTCATTGTTGTGGAGTTTTAGAGGCAAAGGCAAATGAGGACACATTCTCTACAATGAACCCCCAAGGTATAGTGAATTTTTGTGTCCGCACTGACCTCAGATATGAAGTTAAAATTTAGGAAACTAAATTTTAAGCTGCAGCATGTTTTTGCTCCCAGATTGGAATCACATTTTACAGTCAATGGAAAATCCAGGCAACTCTACACTGGAGGTGGACGGTAGATTTGAATGTTTTTTATCTTCGCATTGCTGTCTCCAAGAGAGAGATGCAAATCAAAGAGGAAGCCAGTGGAAGACAGGATTTACCATTTATGTATCTTCTGTCCGTTTTTGTCACTCCTTCCTCTTCTCTAAGACCTCTCCAAGTGAAATGCAAAAAAATAAACATATATGGCTGTGTTTTCTGGAGGTACACTACCTGCATAGATTGATCTTAGTTTGATGTGGTATCATGTGGTTATACGAGAAAGAGAGAGACAGTGAGGCTGGATGAATATATGTCTTCACTCCTCAGCTCCTCAACTCTTTCCTGAAACAAAAACACGCTTTTGGGCTGTTTCCAGGAAAAAGTAGGAAAACCCTGCCGTAGGTTAGAATTGGTGCACACACACACCTAATTTATAGACCCACATGAAGCACACCTAGTGGTATATGGCTATAATGGAGGAATGTTGACCACAGTGAAAAAAAAT
Source organism: Istiophorus platypterus (assembly GCA_016859345.1). Lineage (NCBI taxonomy): Eukaryota > Metazoa > Chordata > Actinopteri > Istiophoriformes > Istiophoridae > Istiophorus > Istiophorus platypterus. The sequence goes on along the minus strand of CM029123.1, from coordinate 8,677,409 downwards.
CAGTTAATCAAGCACATGCTTAAGTCTAATAGCAGAGAATAATGGGGGGAGAGCAATGTGAGAGAATAATTCAGAAGCTGAATGAGGTAAAAGAATGTTTGTGTTAGAAAAGAAAAAAAGGAGATGGTCAGTGTGCCTGTCTTATCAGAACACAATGTGCAGACAGCTGTGGGCTTTGAAAGCCCCCGGAGCCCAGTGGCGTTGATGCTAACTTCCCTTCCCATTACCCCCTCTCTCCCCTCACTCTTCTCCTTTTCCTCTTTCCATTCCTTCTGTCCTCAGAGCTTAAACCTTGATTGATTCTCTGACTTGTTCGTGTGTGTACGTGTAATCAGAACTTGGCTTACAGCCACTCACCCTAGAGAGTCAGATTTCCGACATCACTCTCAGTCTGGCCAAGTACTCTGAACACACATGTCTATGACCCACACTGTTCCCCTCTTTTCGTGGTTAATATAGTAAGAGTTATGGTGTGTATCTTTTTGTGTTATTAGGTAGATTTAGTAGGACTTTCCTGTGAAGGTCTTGAGTTTTCTCAATAACTAATATCTGATCGACTCTGATAGAATTTTCCCATTAGCAGTCTGCTCTGCCTTATACTGTTTTCAGCCTAGGGTTATCATGTATGTCTCCAGGCCTTGGTTTTGGTCTCAAAAGTCTTATTTACCATTTACCAAGGCAGAACTCTACGTACTTGCAATCCTCATTGTGCTTTGAAGAATATAAAAAAAAAAAAGAGCAAGAGAGATAAAGTTTTCTATCATCAGTTCTGCTGTATCCTGGGTCTGTTTTAGACGAATTTGTGCCTGTCGCTGTAATATATTTGTGTGTGCATTATCTAGACGAGTTTTTGGGTGGTAAGAGAGATCCTTCATGCACAGACGTTGAAGATCAGAGCGGAGGTGCTGAGTCTTTACATTCGCACTGCCAAGGTATATACGCACAGCATGACATTGTTACTCTACCCTTATGAATGTTAGTGGTGTAAACTCAACTTAATGTATGCTCTCTTTACTTTAACATCTCATAGAAACTGTGTGATATGAACAACCTCCATGCAGTCATGGCTGTGGTGTCAGGGTTACAAAGTGCTCCCATCTTCAGGCTTACCAAAACATGGGCGGTGAGTATATTTACCTTACTTTAAAAGCAAGTCTGGTTTATTTATTAGTAGGTTGCTGTCAGTAAAGGGGTATGTCAAACAGATCTGTACCAAAATAATGGACACATTAACAGGCTAATAAAAACTAACACATAAATGACAAAACAAGATGAGTACCTGGAAAAATACAGAAAATGGACTGTTTAGGACATTCAGAAAACCTAAAATTCACTCAGTGTCATGAGATATATTGAGAATTTAATAAACCAATTCCATCACCGGACCATATTAAAAGAGATGGCAGTGTCTATAGTGCTACACATCCTTCCCTTGGTGAAAGACCTTGCACTTTCATGTAGATTTTATGGAGAACCTGGCATAGCAGGGACATTTTAGCACATAATTCAACAATAAACCTTTTTTATACATGAAATTTTGTATCCATTTTAAGAATGTTTGAGGGACGACCAGTCTGTGTCAATGTTCTCACTGAAGATGTCGATCTTGCATAATGACATAATGGTGCACTGATGTAATGATGGAAGTTTCTTATACTCGAGACCACAAAGCCACAAGAGATTTACTTTTGGCTGGTGAGTTAATGCCGTAGCTGGACAGGACAAAGCACACCTGCCTCTGAAAAAAGACGCACACTCCATCTCTGCAGCTATCATTAGTACGTTCTCATTTTCGTAAGCCTATAAATTGTTATGACAGCAGATCGGCTTGACTGTGTTCTGATACTTCCCTACTGTGGCTATGGTCCATAGTTTAACAACTCTCACAACTCACAAATGGACAATGGATAAGTTTTAGAGAAGCCGTTCCATTAAGACAAATAACTTGATATAGGAGTTTCAGAAGCTCGCCCTGTTGTGGCACAGGTATAACTTGTGTTTTCCTACAGACTTGCAATGGTGGTACTCTGTAACCTAACAGCATTTTATTTTGACATTGAGAACTGCAGATGACTGTGGAATATTCCTAAAAGCAACAGATAAAAAGTGTTTAACAGTTAAAAGCTAGGGATTACCTATGGCTACATGCCATTTGGAAATTGGTGTTTTTTTGTCACCACACATCCAATTAACAGGATGTTAATGTCAAGAATGTTAAGCCAGTGCTTACAGAGATCACTGTTAGCCACTTCTGTCTGTCTTCTGTCTTCTTTGCTTCATTTTTCATTCTCAGAATTTTTTGCTGTGTTTATACTGATACTTTTGATATGGCACATTATTGTGTGTGTCTCTTTGCTCCCACTTTTCCATCCCTCTATACCTCACAGTTATTGAGTCGGAAGGACAAGGCAATGTTTGATCGACTCGACTTCCTGATGTCCAAAGAAGACAACTATAAACGTCTGAGAGACTACATAAGCAGCCAGAGCATGGTCTCTTGTATACCATACCTAGGTAACAGACACAGACACATGCACTCACAGTACCACTTTAATGTCAACTTCTTATCTTTATAGTCCATTCACGGGCTAAAGGTTAATCTAATGACTAGTGTCTGGGTTTAGGGAACAGCTGCCTTTGCACATGAGTCTGGTATAATACAGGAAATGAGATGCATTTTTTTTTTTCCTCTTCACTCACATCATTATCTCAAAGATTATTCAGTGCCAGAGTCATCATTCCGTCACGTTTATCGTCTTTTATGCCTCTGCTGTTTTCATTCTGCTCTTATTCTCCGAATAAAGGAGAACATTGAACATATTTTTGCTGCTCTGTTGTGAAACATTTCAAACTTGCTTTCAGCTGGAACAAACACATGAATCAGTGAGGGAAAACTAAAAAAATAAAAGTGTCTCTTTCCTTTCCTTAAATATTTATATCCCCTGTTTCTTTGGCTCCATTGTATGACATCATACAGGAATCCCTTACGAGTTGTCATGGAAAAATGCTCATGCCCACGTGTGCAGTTTTATTGCTGTACTGTTTGTTCTTGTTTTGACTTGATGACGACTGGATGACTTTGATGTTCTTTACTGCCACAATTTTTTTCTCTTACCATCAGGCTTGTATCATAGCTACTGCTGTGTAATTCAAACTTAGATGCTCAAGTATACACAAACAAACACAGACACGGGCACAAACACAGAGACACTGGGAGTCTGTTTGTAGTTAAAGAAACTTTTAACCATCCATTTTCTCACCGTGTTTTTTGGAAGTCTGGAAATAATAACCAACCATGAGACAAATTCAAAGCTAATGCACTGAATTGGCTCTCATATGCCAGCATAACCGTATGCCCTCATTGTGTGTGTATGTTAATAAGAAGGACTTTCCGTTTGCATTGAAATCACCGCTCTCTTGTTCTCGGACATTCCCCTCAAAGTCCACCAGGTTCCTCTGAGAGAAAGTGGGAATGAATGAGTTAGAGGCTTAAAGTCCCAGTGCTGGTTCTAGAGCATCACTTCCAACATAAGTGTGTGTGTGTGTGTGTGTGTGTGTGTGTGTGTGTGTGTGTGTGTGTGTGTGTGTTGATGGGTAAACTCAAGTTGGGGGTTCTCGTGTTGTGTTTGAGCATCTGTTTACCTCTCTGGTCACTAAACAAAGTACCTGTTGAATCTTAGAGTCCCAACCCACAGCAGAGGGTTCAAATTATTGTTTTTTTATGTACTAAATACCCCACAGGCAAGTTAATTTCTACACTGTGTGATGGTCTGTATGTGCCACTCTTGTGACCATCTATTATGTTTCTGTCTTTGCTCAATTTGCATCTTTGTAGGTATGATGCTTATCTCTGATGAGAATGAGGTGAAAGAAAGAACCCCGTGTTTGCCAAATAGTCAGGCCTTGGTTTTTGCACAGTGATACATTTGTGCTAAGCAGTGTGTGTGTGTGTGTGTGTGTGTGTGTGTGTGCGCGTGCGTGCGTGCGCGCGTGCGTCCATGTTGTGTTTTTGTGTGCAATTTTTGTGAACTCTGACCTGCTTTTCAGCTCGACAGACACAGTCCCCTCCTGTCTGTGCTCACCACAGGGGCGGCCTATTAATGCTAAGAGGAACTTTGTCCTATTCTCTAGCCAATCATGCAAGGACAAAGAGCCCACAGACCTGTATGGTTCCACTATGGAAAAATGTACACACTTCAAATGTTTTCCCAACTCATTATCCTTTCACCTGGTCTAGGCCATCAATGTAGCACAAGCAGAACAACAGCAGTAGCTGCAGTCCTCCATCTGTGTGTACACGGAATTGGCTCGGGTGCACATTTTCTGTTAGTTTCTCATGGAAGATTTTCATAAAGTTGTACTCAGTTGTACAGATGGGAATTGCAGTAGTTGTGTAACAACGGAAAAAGAGAGCTAGAGAGAGAAGTTCAAATCCAATGTACTTTCTCGCCTTCACATAGCAGGCCAATCACTGTGTGAATTGGGTGTGAATGCTGGTTCACTGGAAAAACAACAAGAAAATGATAGGACACAGCCCTCCAATCTGATGCTGAAAAAGTGTGGGGGACGGGCTTTTCTAAACTATTCGACCATCTGACAAGCCAATTAGAGTATACCGGCCCCTTAAAGATTTTAAAGAACCTTAATTGCCTCCATGAGCTGTGTGTCACAGTGGGCTAAACCACAATAACTAACCTTCTTATTTTTAGAACACTAGCATCCAAAGTACCCTCTCAACTCTGTCTCTCTACATCCCCCTTCCACTCATGGTTTGAAAACCCCTGTGTTAGACAGATGAGGGAAAACACAGCTGAAACTTGTCCCGTGTAGTCAGGGGATTTACCATTGCGCTTTTCTGAATAGTGTGGTAGTTTTAATATTAATGTCAGTCCCAGCTTAATTCAGTATAGTTATTAATGGGATCCTGTATTAGCCATTTACCCTTTGGTCTCTTTCAGTGGAGGAAGTCTACAAAGGGCTATAGGTCTACAGAGAAACTGGAAAAAGTGTGCTTGACCCTTCTTCACCTCCAGCATATTAGTGCTGTAGTTTTTTGGGTAGCTATTGGCCACAAGCGAAACAGTGTTGAGTAACCCAGGGGAAAGCACAGTAAGATGTCATATGATCAAGATAAGTAAAGCCTGCCAACTGACACAGGTTTTTTACATTTATTTCTCTGCTAGTTCCCATGATACTATAAGCAGTCCTGCGTGGCGGGGGGCTCATAGAACCATGCAAGGCCTGGTCTGGCCTGGTCTGTCTGACAGAACCCCCCCCCTTCACTTTTGCTGGCTCATTGTATGTATAAGTAAATGAGCTAAGATGCATTGACTGTACATCTACATAACGTCTCCTCCCTGAATGTGTTTGCGTCAGACACCTCCTATTTGTTCTGACTTACAGCTCTTCAGATGGAAACATCTGGAGGAGAGCCACAATTTCAACGTATACATATGTATTTTAGGAAAAGGACAGCTCAACAGTTTTATGTGGAAGGAATGTTCCTCTTTCTCTTCCCCAGCTATCTGTCTCTTGCCATTTATTACTCTTACTGTCTCTCTGTTTTTTCATTTTAGTCTAAATTCTTTTATAGCAGCATCATTTAACATTCTTCCTGTTATCTATTTCTGTCCTTACCTTGAAATGGTCCAATCTGCCTCTGTGAAGCTGTCTTTTCCCCTCACATATTTCCTTCCTTTGCTTTTGCCTTCTTCCCTTCAGAACAAAAATGAAGTGATTTTAAATGTAGTCTCTCACTTTGGTAGCGGTTAATTTTAAATCTTCCCACTTTCTTTAATTATCAAGTCCCCCTGACCTTCTTCAGTGCCTCAACAGCTTGGAATGCACCTAAATAAGATCAAAGGAAGTTGAAGTGCTTAATTTCAGTTGATTGTATCATCCTTTATATACAGATAGAGGCTTAGCTGATATTTTACATACTGTAATATTTAAAGTTTTAGATTTATTTATTTCGGAAAGGAAAAGGTCCCCCTTTTGATATTCATTAAGATGAAGCTGAGTGATGACTGAAAGACTTTACTGTTTACAAAGGAATTTAATTTGTCTGAAAACTGGCAGTGCATGTCACATATTCTCCATCCTCAAGTCAACTAGAAAGTCACCTAGGATTTGTTGTGTCGTGTGTGTGTCTGTGTGGGTTTGCACACAGGCATGTGTCTGTTCAGCTGTTATTAATGTATTTTTACAAGGAATAAAAAAAATATTAAGAGTTGTATTGTTACAGGGCTAAATATAAAGTGGCCATGGCTATACTTACTATAAATACACTGATAAATAACAAAGACTGGCAGAGTGACAACATTGTGAACATTAGGCCTGAGTAGAATCATACCTCTTAAATTAAGTTTCACAAATAAAGCCCAAGATATTTACATACCAAAGCCAGATCAGCCATATGCACATTGAACAAGCAAAATTTTGCACAAGTTCATTTTTTGTTAGAGGTCAGAAGAAACCCCACAAGTCCAGACAAATCCCAGAAGCGAGTAGACAGTAGGTTCATAAAGGCCTATCTTCTTACCATTTGTTTGTCAGGTATTCCAACTGGCAACAAAACTTAAATTGCATTATTATTCATGCTACTAAGGTTAAAGATTTCAGAACATTCAGTTGCCCTTGTTATGGGCAACACTAACTTCAATAAGTCACCATTAGCTGCTCAGAAAAATCTCATGTCTTTAGTACATGACTATTCCCTTTATTACATACTGAGTTTCAACAACAGTGAGTAAATAGGACACTTGAGAGTAATACTGAATGTTCCCAGGAAGTTTGAAGAATCATTACTGTCCAGACAGAAAGGTGGAGTAGAGCAGTTACTTATAGCCAATGGCATCACTCTTCATCTCCATGTTAAAGTCAGCTTTGAAGCTAGCTGCTGCACAGATTGTTGGAGTCAATATCGTCTGGCTATAAACACATGCCACCGTCTCTTCCTCTGCTGTCTTAAAACGGCACAGTGGAACAATCGTTGGTGTTCCTGGTCCTGCTGTTACAGTATTTGTGTGTGGCTAGATAAAGATAAGAAGGGAGACTGAGGTGCATTTGAAGGGAACCAAAGTCCGAAGTTTCAATCTATCGGTCGGATCATTAGGCGTACTGATTTGAGGGAGTAGAAACCTCCTCCATAGTCTGCCCAGAAGATCCCATCCTGAAATTTGCTGCGATAAACTCCTCCGCTGTACCATACGCCATTCAAGTTGGTCTGCCCACACGCATTGTACCACCAGCCACCCTTATGGTAATGGGCGCAGTTGCCTAGTGGAGAGGGACACAACACCAGAAAACAAGATGAGCATGATAGACAGAAAGAGAAAGGAGCTTACCCTTTGTTTTGTCATTACACTGAAACTTGTAAGAAATAAAAAAAACAAACCAACATAGTATATGTAGCATCCACCCTACCAGAAAATGCATCCTTGTCGCGATCAAGTGTGGTGAACTGTTTGCCATTGTGACTGGTGAAGGAGTCCCCAGCATTTCCCTGGTAAGTACCAAGCCTCAGCCTATAACCCTCACTCTCTGACTCCAAGTGGAAGCTACTGTACTCAGCGTACACCTTCTTCCCTGTCCAGTCCTCCAGCTCTATCATCAGCTTATAGTCGCCCTGTTTCCCCAGGTTGTAGATATTGTCCAGTCCAAGCCAGTGTTCGCCGTCTATGTTGCCAAAGCCTCTCTGTGGGGGGAAAAGCACCGCAGCATGCTATGTGTTACCATTTTCAGATGTGGTCTGTTCGAAAATCTCATTGCAATGCTATGCAGACCAACAAAGTGTAGTATTTGAGTTGATCAACACAGTTGATTAACTAACTGTTGAAAGAATTTATCTCTTCTTATTCTGTGGTTCTTGAAATCATGTCCAAAAAACACAAACAGTGGAATGGGAATTAATAAGTTTTCTTTGCTGAGTGTTTAAAGGAGTCTAGCTTGTGCAATCAGGTAAAATGAAATCAAATCTGTTCCTGTTGAGACAATAATGTGTTCAGGTTGTAATCTGTGGGTTTTCATGTAAGAGAAATTGGATGAATAGCAGGGGCCGTGGAGATTTAGCTGCAGTTGGATGGAGAGTTGAATACAGCAAATGCAGAGCTGCAGAGACACATTTTGTCACTGATCCAACCAGTATGCAAATATTTATTTTTAAATCTAATTTTATGACTTATTGGAAAGCTACTGCCTCTCCCTTTTTTTTCCTTTTTTTTGGCTGGATCGCAACAGCCAGAAAAAACGGGCCAGCCCTATAAACCATATGTCTTGACACTGACTGACTGAGTGAGTGATGAACTTACACCTTTGGTCGGACATTCAAGTGTTGGCGTTTCCCTATTGGCCATTGCTCCATCAAAATGAATTGGCGCAAATTGTTTCTATTACATCATCAGGGGGCTTTTATAGGCTATGTTGCAAACTTAGCACCTTTGTCTCTAGATTTACTGACTTTTCTCACCTCTTTAGTGTCTTGATTTCAAAAACGCACCTAGCAAGAAATCTAATGACTCATTGGACAATCCCTCTGCAGGCACACCTCTCTCACAGCAGATGATATAGATGTGAATGTGTGCCGACCTTTTTCTCTTTTAGTGATCATTTCAAATATAGCCAAAATCGAAGCACAGCCATTGTCTTTATCTTGTGTGTTTGGTGATTTTGTCAGATTACATAAAATCCGGATTTTAGCAGTGGACAGCAGCAGCATGGAAATAGCCTGAAAGTGATTTCTGATTAATATGTTCCATTGGCTGACAACAGAAACAGAAAAACGTGTAAACAAAAACAGCTTTATTGGGAATTCAGTTGTATTAATACTCTGTGTATGTGAGCACAGAATATTAGAGAGGCAAATAGATAAAGGCCTGAAGCTGGCTGAACCTAGGCAGAATACAAATACAATCATCATATCATGAATATGTTAATTAGTGTATTACATCATCTAAGGGGCACTTAGCAACTTTTCTGTTAGACTTTAGCTAATTTTCCTTGAAAACAGTTGTTACCAACGGTTCAACAATGGTTTGACTACATCCACAATTTCCCTAGTTGACCATATACAGTCCAGCCATATAATAGGGTTTGACCTAGTCTTGTTAACAGAGAAATAAGACCAGTCATTTTTGTTAGATTGTGTCATTATTTTTGTTCTTGGTGTTGTGAAAACTGTTTATATGTCTCCTCTGCTTGCTCTATTAGATCTTGCATCACATCTCAAACTAGGGCTAGAGGCTAGATCGCTTGGGGGAGAGGCACAGCTATAAAATACAGTTCTCTCTGAAGCTCAAAGATATTTTCAAATTATCGTTAAAGAATCAGATTCAAATTCTGGGCAAGGTTACCTTATGAAACCCTGCTTTTAAACCTCTTAAACCTAGTGTTCCTTTTTTTGTAAACCTACCTTGTAGTTCTCCCAGTTTCGAAAGAAATTAACAGATCCATCTCTCCTTCTTTGTAACACGGTCCATCCTCCATTGTCAAGGCCATGTTCACACCAGGCTTGGATCAAGCGGTCGCTGCCATCTGTCTTAAGCAAGTACATCCCACTGGTGGTGTGGCCTGCCTGTCGCACCTGGTAACAGTCCTTAAAGGGACCTGGGGTTGGAAAGATGGTTGTGAAAAAGAAAAAAAGGGGGGGAAGACAAAAACAGAGGTTGAATAGAGATGTGCTAGTGGCTCTGATTTTAAAAAAATTGCCATCTAAAGAGATCCATGTCAAAGCATCACTGTGGGCCACATGTATTATTTGTTATAATATTGTAATTTGCATATTAATATTTTAAGTAATATCCAAAGTACTTTCGTTTTAATACTTGATAATGCTTATCCATTCGTCTGACCAAAATACTTGTATGTTAGCGCTTGAAGCGATAAAATGTTGAAAACGTTTTTTTGAAAAAATCATTAACAAATTACCAAATAACTTAAAGGCATAACAGATTCAATATCCATATCTTTTGTAATCAATTCTTGATTCCTACTAAAACCACCCATTGCCTGATTTACAGACAGTTTAGGCCTCCTTAGCAAATAAAACATACTGAGTGCCTTGAAGTGAACAAGATGTCTTCTTTTTTTATTGCATATGCAAAAGTCATCATCATCACTCTGGGGGCTGTAGAGGCAGACAAGAGTAAAAGGGGAGAGACGGCTGGGAGGAATCGTCTGATAGACCCCATGATTCAACTGGATGTATTATTGTGGCCACGTTCTCTGGAAAATATCTTCTTTAGCTCCAAACATCCTGAAGTCTGAAATTTCTAAAAAAATGTATATGCTCACTTAAATGCTGAATGAATATTCACCTAGCTTGTCCTCCTATGAAGCCATGTGATAGCACTGCACCCAAAGCTGAAGCAGCTGAACCTAACCCCAGCATATTTTCTCTTTTTTCCCCTGTGTGAGTATGTATTAAACTGGTATGAACACAGGTATTGTGTGAGGGCCCCCAGGGACTAAAGGCCTATGGAAGATGGTTTTCTCAGCTGAGTGTAGGAGCACATAGGGGGCCCAGTGTAATGCACTGAAAAGGATACATAAAACTCCCTAGAATAGATTGTATTTTTCTAGTAATGATATGCCTCTATCAGACCTGTCAGTAAAGGGGTCCTCAAACATATTCACCTTTTCTCTCCTTTTCTGTCACTTTCTTGTCAGTTTCTTAAAACAGTGCTTTAAGAGGCTGAGCTTAAAAATAAATCATGCCATCAAGCCATAGTGGTTTGAAAAAATGGGCTCAACTAGACAATACTGTGGCCATACACTGTCCTATATACAGTAGAAATGAACCTACATGGAAGAGGGCCCCCTAGTACTCTTTGGTGACATAGCTTTGGGTTTGACATTTTACCTGTTTTCCTTTCTGATTTAGATACACATCCTCTGTTGAAAAGGATACATTAACCCATGGGTACTTAACAATGGCAATCGAATGGAAAATGAAAAAGGAAATTAGCGAAACAAAGTACCTATCCTTATTAAAGGAATGGGTTAAATATGTTTTATGGAAAAACATATAAAACAAAATTAAATGGCAAAGGAAGATGTTAGTTATCCCAGGAAAAAAAATCATCCCTGGTTTTCTGTTGTTTAACAACAATAAACTGTGGGTGTTCATATTGAAAGCTTTGTTTTAGTCATAGAAAAAAAAAGATTTGGCAGCAGTTTAACACGGAACACTTCATGCCTAGCATGGATGAGGCCTGTGGAATTGGAGGATTATTGCAATGCATTTCTCAGTTCTAATGAGCTATTATTAACTAATACAAACCTGAAATTACACTTAAACAAGGACTTGGCAAGGTAGGTGGAAAATTATTTTCCACAGCTAGCCACAATAATGTTCAATCCTTTTTGTCATCAAGAAGTGTCCATGCCATTTTACCTCCCCAACCATGTCCCCAACATGGAGCCTTTTTTTAAATATGTCCCTTTTTCTTCTTTGCATACTGAGTTTGAACTAAGCATAACAGTTATCTTTGGACACTTTGGATATAATAATATCCAATAATAATCAGATATTATCTGATTTAATCAGGTAACAGAAAATATTCCTTTCCTCAACATTCTTCTGTGAATAACACTGTGTTACTTTACTATGTGACTCCCAAGTATTCAAAAAGACCTTCTTTTATACCCCTTTTTTTCTGTGGGATATTGTGAATGATTTCATTCATTTCACCATCTGGTTGTTTAACCCCTGTTAACATTACCCACAATAGCAAAATCACCAGCCAAAATACAGCGGCCCTGACAAATTTTTAGGAGTCATCTCCAAGTAGTGTTCTAACATTACAAATTGGTTTTATTTTGGAAACGATCTCTCTCAGATGTCAGACTTTGTCAGTCACTGTGAGAAAAGTAAAGAGGAGCCTGAGGTGAGCCTTTCATCTGACTTAATGGTTTTATATAGGGATCTGAAACTTAAAGAACTTGTCCATCAGAACTGTGTCTTGTTTCAGTCTACCATGCCCCGTTATTTCTTGCATAGAATAGATAGAATATATATAGGTCTGACTCGAGCCTTGCAAAATATATATATATAAATATATATATATATATATATATATATATATATATATATTCCCATTCAACTGAAGTGTTTTATTGCTATTCAAAGAATCCTAATGCACATCCTAATTTATTGCATATGCTTATTGCATTGCAGCCAAAGCAGACGGCCAAATAGGATTCATAGGAATGTATGATCTCATTGTCTCTAGCATGCCAAGGATGAGCCAACTGTGCCTAAGCAATACCAACTTCCACGAGAAATCATGTTTTGAACTGTACCACATAGGTAATTGGGAACTTAAAAGTTGTGTGTACAGTTAATGAGGACAATTACTTTTTTTAGTAGACAATTACATCAAAGATTGTTTGTTTTAGATCAGCCTCCTTCTCTTACAAACTCATTGGATCCTTGATTATTTTACAGTTTTCGGGCACTTATTCCTCCATCATAACCTGACACTTTAAAATTGGTACACACCATCTGAGGTAAGTGTTCCCTGTGGGGGTGGAGGGTCGATCCCAAAGGGGCTTGCAGTTGGGGAATCCATGTGTGATCCACGGGGAAAGGCCTGGTTGTTATTGTCCCTCTGTATCTCATTGGTGTGACGATTATTAACCGGTATATTCTGTGGTACCACCTGTACCAATGGAGGAACCACGGGCACGTCACTGCGTCCCAGTGTCCTCAGACACTGTTCTTCCAATGCAGAGATTAGAATGGACTGGTTGTTGACAACCCCGGCCATTGTGGCGAATCGGGCCTCCAGCTCCTTGTACCTGGAAGCCACTCGCATCATCTCAGAGGTCACATTGAGGACACGGTTCTCCAGCTGGGCCAGCTCCAGAGAGTTGTCTCTTTTCCTAATGATCTCATGCAACAGCTGCATATAGAGTTGGGTCACTCTGGAATTCATGTTCCTGCTCTCTTTCCGCAGCAACTTCATCTCATTCACCAGGTTACCATCCACATCCACCACCAGCTGCAGTGTCTCAATCTCGCGTCGCTGTTTGCTGAGTACCTCCCGCACATCTGCAATATCTATACGGGTCACTCTGTCCTTATCTGGTTCGGGGCCTGTTGTGCTGGCACAGATTGGACCTGTTGACAGATATGTTATTTAAGGGATTACCAAGAATGGGTCAGGGGAAAAAGGAGAAAACAGATAAGAATGGACCAATTATATGCATGATAAATCAATACAACTGTAGTTTATATAAGGTTTATTGCTAAAATAAGTTATCATATAAACCTGTGATTCTCTGCTCAGGAACGAGAAAGGTGTAGGAACACTTCTTGGCATCAGGATCCTGGGGAGCTCTTTTACTTCTGTGGAGAGAGGGTTCTTTGGTCCTCCGGGCTTCCCTGGAACTCCTGCAGTAACTTTGCTCCCAGAGGGAGAGGCAGAGCATGGCGCACAGGCTCCACATCAGCCCCTGCATTGCTGCTGGCTGGTTAGATGGATAGATGGACAGCTACTGGCGCTCCCTCCAAGTTCCTCCAGGTCTTCCTGAGAGAATAAAAGACCTTAGGAGTTGGAAACAGCCACGTCTTTGTCTACATAGGTTAACAAAGGGATTATAAACAGCAACAGTGTTGATTGAGAGCAGTGGAAATTACGGCCATATGATTTTAATGAAAAGGTATTTTACACTTTTGCAAAAATCCACAGGCAATCAGTAATTGTTTAGAGAAGTGTTCCCTCGGTTACAGTAGCAGAGATGTCAGATCATTGTTCCACATAATGTTTGTGTGGAAAGACTGAAAGAGAGAACACATTTTCTGACCAGAAGCACAAGGTCTGCTTTTCATCTCAGTTAGTTCCCCTGCTCACTGACACCCCTTTTTTCTATGGCTGTGGTTTCCCCCCTTTAAGTGGTCTGATACGTGGCGGCTGGCTGTGCTTTATTTTTGTTGCATTCTCTTATGCATACTTTTATCTTCGATGGTCTAAGAATGAGATTTTTATTTTCCTTAACAAAGTCCAAACCTCTTATTTTGTATAGTATGCTATTTAATGGCCTTTCTTGAGGAAATCTTCCAGAAACCCTGTTTAGGAATCCTGAAACCTTTCTGAATGTCACCCACAGAAACCTAGTTCAAGTGGTATTTAGGCATTACTATAGTTCCTGTCCCCGCACCTCTCACTGCTCCTGAGTTGGGCCTTACTGATTGCTCCGTATGTGATTTGCAGCACTAAATGGCTGATGGGTCAAACAAAAGCTGAACAATTGACCCACTGTTCACGCTTTCAAACAGCAGTGTTTTCACAAGTATCAATATTGAAAGAAGCATGTGAATATTTAGTAAGGGTGACTTTAAGTAACCATTATGTAGCCAACTTCCAGACTAGATTATATACCAAAAACATATGCCGCTCTTCAGTACTTTAGATATGACAGTATTGTCTCAGAATTGTTTTTAATCTCCCTTTATACCTCTTCATCTTCTTTCCAACATCAATTCTGTTAGTATGCAAAATAACATATTAAACTGCCATTGCTTAATCGTTGATATGCCTAATCTTTGAACTATTATGGATGCCATGAAAATGCAACTGAAATTGCTTAAGATACCTGCAGCTTTTGATTTATTTCCTGAGTTTAGGTTCTGGGGCTCCTTAATTCTAAGGATTTGGTCAAAATGGCCTAAGGGAGGTTTCAGGACCTCCATCCTGCTCAGAGATCTGACCTAATACAGTACACATACTTACACACTGTGAGACAGGCTGGAAGTGCTCACTGCTGTGCATTCACTGTTCCAGATGGATCCAAATATCCAACAGGAATATTTAGTAGGAGGTATTATTTGTGTTTTACTTGAAATATTTTACAGACACACAGATAGTCACTGCAGGGGTGTGACACAATGTCAAGAAAACTGTGCATGCAGGGTTGTCTTCAGCCTTGTTTCAATTTGAGGGGAGACTCTTGGTACTCCCTCACACCTTTCCTTTCCCTGGTGATTCTAGTTCTGTTTTTCATCAGTGCACAAGCACAAGAAAACTCACAAAGATGTACACACTGCTCCATTTAACACCTCTGCTTGGGCCTGCACAAGGCCAGGATTGTGTAGTCCTCCTAATCCACTCCATCACTCTCCACGGTCATTTTTTTTCCAAGTGCCACATCATTAAGTCCAACCTCCACCCTGAAACTCAGGCACTGTGTGTCACCCGCATGACACCATCATAGTTCCTCAGGAATTCTGGCAATTCTGTCACTTGGACCAATGTGGAAAAGGGACAAGATTACAGCTAGTACTGCAGATGTGTTGTGTATATGCACACTCTTGCTGGTATGCATACACTAGTGTACCTATTTGTCTGATTGAATACTGTGTGTGCATGACTACCCAGAGACTTTTTTCATTTTCATGGTCATGTGTTTTTTCCAGCAGTCGGTATGTCTCACAGTGTAACCAGGTACTGTATCCTTGCTGACCTCAGTGAGAGCTGCTAATGATTTTAACAGCAGTATCAGTTCTCGAGTGTGTCTATTCCAAACTATGACTGTGACTGGCTTTGTACTATTGCTGTGAGCTTTACAGAAATGTCCATACTCAACATTTTCTACAGTTTAGGGGATATGACCAGGCCAGGCAACATTACAGCTCATCTATCAGCTCTCACCTCCTTCAGTTCCCATCTTTTCTCTCTCTTCCTCTCTTTCCTTCTTGCCCTCTCTTTCCTTTCTTGTGGAGTCTTATTTCCTCTTGGGTGGTGGTTCTGGTTACGAGAGGCCTAGTCGCTTTCATGGAAACACAACATATCAAAGACATTCCAGCGAATGTGGAGAGGTCACCAGTGTGTTGTGAAGGTACAAGGTTTACAGTGTTTCCTCAGAACAAGCCGAGCGGCTCATTTTTTTCTATCCCAACAAACCGAAACTAAACACTGCTGAAGGGTTTAGGGACTTGGAGGGCTATTGAGAGGAAAAGATGAAGGGCTCACCTGTGGGAGTAAAACTTCATGCATGCAAATGTGCCTTCAAATACTATAGTTGCAGTTAGTATGCTGATGTTTTTGTTCTCTAGATAGGAAATTTGGAGTTTGTTTTTCAAGCAGAGTCATATTTGTAACATCTACATTACGGTGGAGCAGTTTTTGTGGGGTTTTTTTCTTTCTTTTTTTTTTAAATCACATTTATACCGATCTATGTAGCTGCCCTACTTGACGGACCATATTGAATCATCAGAAATGGAATGGCCATTATACCAGTAATAGCTCACATCTGGTGCTTTTCAGATTCAACAAAAAAAGCAATAAATAATACACCAAATAAAAGTCCAGAATGCCTGACTAGACACAACTTGGATGTCTCTCGACATGCTGGACTTAAATCTGTCAGACGAGCCTTTATACTGAGTATGGTTTTAGCTTATAATGGAAGCACTGTGGAGTTCTTGTATGTGTGTATGCATGTATAGATGAATGCATGGATGCATAGATGGATGTGGGTAGTTTTTAGTGCATCAAAGCACATAAAGTAGTGCAAAGTATTTCCAAGCACTGGACAAAGACAGAAGTTTGCCTTTGGCTGCATGTCTGGTGTAGTGAGGCTCAGTATCAATGGAAAATGTTCCATGTTTCAAACTGAGCACTGCCTAGCTGGAAATGCATTGCGATGTGCCTCAGATAAATGTTAGATACATAGAAGAGCACTGTTGTTGGTCAATAGATACTACAGTGACAGGTCAAGGGAAGGAGATGAGGAGCGACAGGCTGTAAGGCTGAGATAGATAATAGAGGATGGAGCGAAAAGGAGCCAACAGGGGTAGGAAGGTGGGTCATGGCCCTTTTTTCCTTCCTGGCAAGGCCTTAACTTTAGACGGAGCATTTGATACATAAAAAATCTCCCACTTTTTTATGTGTCTGTTTCTTCCAATTTTATTACTTTCCTCTGCGTATACCCCCCTTCCTTTTTTTCTTAGATACTTTTCTTGCTCTTTGCTTCCCGTATTTTGTGTCCGTTCTTCTCTTTTCAGTTACAGCTAAATAATGTGGGCAGAGACATGAAAGTCATGGACTGTAGGAAATACAGCAAATAAAAGATATCAAAGTAATTTTCTCCTTGATATCAATAAAATTTATTGAATTCTATGTTGGCACAGCCCTACTTACCATCAGTTCTTGTATTTCGTAAGATCAATATGAAACCATTGAAACTATTCAGAATAAGGGATTTGAAGTGGGCCTCTAACTCCGTAAGTTCTATATTTTGACATCAGCGTGAGCTTCATAAGCCTTCCTAATTGCAATGCTGGGTCGTCAGCCCACTAATGATTATTAATAGTCAGGAGAGGTATGACAGTGACTTTTTGAGTATCCTCACTCCCCTCTATCTCTCTCTCTCTGTCTGAGCTATGGTTTAATTTATTTTCAATCCTGTTATTTGAAAAATCTAAGGATAGACTGTATTTATGTGTGGCCTACTTCCTTTTCCCTTTTACCACACACTCTGTCATCCAACTTGGAATGATTTCCATTTGAACAAGACTAAATCATTTCACTGTTTAAGGTTATTAAAGTAACTCTGTCATCTTCTAAAGAAAAACTTTCAAATGTGTCATAAGTGTCTACAGCGCTGACGGGACTATATTTTGTTTATGGTTTTTAAATTATTCTGTTTGTTGTGTGATTATAATTAAAGGTTCTTCTCTTCGATATAAACAGCCCTGTTTTTTATTGATTGCAGCTTTTTGAGTTGACAAGGACAGATGATTTTCAGAGGTCAGGCTTCAAATTTATTTAAAAATAATTAAAGATCTTTATGCTATGATGATGGATATCTGGACTGCCTCATGTGCACACAAATGCACTCATGATTATTTTTCGTCATTACATGAAGAAAAATAATCATTTGCACACAATTCCTATACACAGACACTCACAAAATGCAAAGTGGTGCCAACTATGCCCCTTTTTGTGAAGCCCAGAGCTGAATAACTATTTCAGATTGAGCCTGTTATATCATCATACCACTGTGTGTGTGTGTGTGTCTTTATCTCTCTCTCTCTCTCTCACTCCATATATTTATATATATATATATATATATATATATATATAGACAGCGGCGTTGCTTACTTTAGTCCTAGACGGGAGACCTTTTTTTTGGCATTTTTGGGTTAAATAGCATAATTAAAATTTGTTGTTACCTCAGAAAGACATTCATATGTCACAAGTGTATCTTCAGCTTATACTGTATATATTGGTACACAAGACTAGGTCTAAACCTAGTACATGGCTTGGCCGCTCTATATCTGTTTGCTTCTCTCCTACTATCTGTGCTCTCATATAAAGTGATTTAATGCAGCAGAATTCTCAATAACTCTGTTCTCATTTACATGTTTTTCTGTTTCTGTTGTTAGACAACAGAAAAACTCTGAAATAGTGTGGCCCAATAATACTACAAGTTAACCGGAGTCACTTCCAAACCTTTCCAAGCTGCTGATCTCCACTGCTAAAATCAAGATTTTATAACATCTAATATTGTCGTTGGACAAAATCACCATAGATATGTCTAAGACAAAAGCTCTGGTGTGATTTCAGCAATATTTACTTGTAAAATGATCACTCAGAGAGTTAGCTCATTCACATCTATGTCAGATACCAGCCGCCATGTGGTCAATTGAATGAGATGCAAACTAAGGATTTCCTGTAGAGGGAAAGCCTGACCTTGTGCTGCAGGAAAATACTGGTGACTCTCTCCTATGGAATGTAGCCAAAGTTTGTCTGAAAAGTTGCCTGATTTGTATCTAGGAGTATCATGAAGAAAAAGCCACTAAAGCGGTGTGAAAAGTTGGTAAATTTAGCGACTAAGCACTACATTGACAACAAGGCCTGTAAAGACCCCCCTGATGACGCAATAGAAACTGTTTGTGTTAATTAGTTTTGAAAGAGCACCAGACAATGGTGTAACTTCATCAGTCAGTCACGGACATTCTCATTATAGGGTCCAGCCAAAAATCTCTTGTGATCTCAGCCAAGAAATTGTGTAATAAACTGCTAAATTAACAAGTATTTTAAACTACTTTCATGGAAAGTTGCCTTGCTGCAGGCAGTTACAATTAAAGGGGACTCCAAATCTACTCTTAAGAGTCACTATCTTACAGTACTAATCATACTTATATGATCATGTGTATGTATGGTTTCTTGAGTATGATACCGTAATGCATGAGCAAAATTAACTCACATTTCTGTGCAAGGCAAATGTCAAAATACTGTGGAATCCTTATAATCTGTAGTTTAAGGCATATTACTGGCTGCTGCACCTCCTATTCATCTTAATTCATCTTTAACAAACAAGGTTTAATTACATGGAGCAAAGATGAGTAATAGATGTGCGGACCATGTCAGCTTTTCAGTTACAATAAGCATTAATAACTACATTATATTCACATTATTATTATAGGCATAAAAGTATTTTTCTGACAGGTAAACTTGATAGTTTGTATGTTTCATGAGACATTGTACGCACACTAGATGCATGGGAGTGGGGAGAATCTATGATTCAAATTGAATCTGTGATTCAAATCAGATTCAAATCCATCAAATCAGTTTGGAAGAATGCAGTCAAATGCTTGTGCATGTATCAGGTAAGAACCGTGAACTAAAGCCAATGAAAATGTAAAACTTAGTTTGAGGCTGTCAGAGCTGTCAAAAGTATCATTGGTCTGTTTGTTTGAGATCTCTTGGTCAGTGCGTCTCCTGCAGTGATTCGCCAATTCTGATGTGACAGTCTGCAGCCTGATTGATTGCAGTTCAGCAAGCAGAGGAGAAAGACTTGGACAAAATGTATTTATATTTTCATAGCCAATGTATTTCCCAGCCTCAAAATCCCCTGCTTCCACTCCCCCCATCTGGTCCTCAGACTTTCCCACAACAAGTCCAAAATGTCCTGAAACACACAACACACAACACACCAACACTGGTCAGAAGGGAGGGAAAAGTAACAACAAAACGGGATCAGCGAAGGACAGGGGAGGGTTTGGATTTGGAGAGGAGCAACAATAAACAGCACTGCTTTACATTAAAAAATGGACCCTAGCCAGCTCTACTGTTAGTACACTGCTAGAGACCAACTTCCTCCTAATGTTTTATCCATACATGATGCCACCAGACGCCGAGCTTGGTGAAATGAGTACTCATACACCCTGTCCCTGAAACACACAATTTGACTCATGCATGCGTGTAAGATGTGTGATTATGGAGAATAGGGGGCAGAGAATGCAGCGTAAATTGGAAAGTAGTAAAAGTGCAAACATTATGTAACAAATAATGACAACAAAAACAACTGCATACACTACTGATTCGATCATTTCCAACAACATGGAAAAAGTCTTTAAAAACTGTTAAAAATATTAAAAGGGAATCAAGTTAGGTACAAAGAGCCAGAGTGGGATTTTCTCTCAACTTATAAGTTGATGGAGTAAAGGAGACTGGAGCCTCCCGCTATAATTTTAAAAATGAAGGATGAATTGGAAGAAAAAGTTGTTTTGTTAGATTAAGGTGTTCAGTATAAGAGGATGTTAGCCTGTAGCTAGAATACAGCCGACTCAATAATAACTCCAGAAGTGGTTCCCACCTCCTGCTTTCTAGCAACGGAGTTGTCTACTTTCATGATACTATATCACTGAGGAGGGATCCCCTCCAAAAAACCCCTGAGGCCCCACGAGCCCCCATCTGTTTTCCTTCTTATGTAGTGAAACTCTAAACATGTGGGCTGATGTTGGGGTCAGAGGTCTATATGTGGGGATTAGGGTGCAACCCCACCCTTCCTCTACCTCAATCCCCCCCCCCTCACCCGTCTGCTCAAAAACCCCTGCAATCAATCGGCCTTTGTGGGAAGCGGGTTCCCCCCCTCTTCCTCTTTCGGCACAACACATACACACAACACACACAAACATTCTGTTCTTATGCTTGGGGTATCGGGGGACGGGGGCAAGGTTCATATAAGGCTGCCCCTCTCTATCCATCACACTTAGTCAAGATAAGGACTCTCAACTCTCCATCACCCTCCTCCATCACACCATGACAGTCATCCCCTTACCTCCCCCATCACAGAAAATAAACACACAGCCTTTCCCTCACCACAAAAACACATGCATAATGATATGTGCACACACAGGCATGATATTAATTTTCGCATTAAAAAAATCCTACAGTTAACATCACCTTAAACTAGTGTCTACCGCAATAATTTAGTACCTAGGTTGACAGCAGTTAAGTCCCTTTTTTAGTATATCAAACTAGTAAAGTGGCACTTTGGCTTTTGATGAACACATGCCGCTGCTAAGGTTTCTAACATAAGAGAAGAGCTGGAGGAGGGTCAGGGGAGAGAGGAGAGCCAGGAGTGATTATTAAAAAGTTACGGCATTTATAAGAATGTTTATTTGGCTGGATAGTGTAAATTTTCAGAGTTAGGAAATTACTCAGTTATGAGTAATTTCCTAACTCATATGCAGTCTTTCTTGGGTTTTATTTCTCCTCTGGGTCACACCTCACCTTAAGGTCATAACTCTGACTGAACATGCTTTCTATTAGTTGAATAAACATATAAATTCACACATGTACACCCACACACACAGAGCGTTACACACCCTTTATCCGCTAGCTCTACTTCGTTAAATGCCTCTACTTGACTGTTTATCCCAACCTCCTGGCTGACCTCTTCCTCCCTAGGGTGACCTGTCCATTCAGCTGTGTCCAAGCTCTCATTAGGGAGATTCTAAGCTTCATGGTGCAGCTAGAGGCTTTTCTTTCAAATTTTATTCCATACTTGACTCTTTAATTTTCCCCATATTTGCCTTTTTTTCAGCTCTGTGCTCTATCCAGAAGTGCTCCAGCTAGGCCTTTGACTCATAAAGACGGGTTGCGTTTTAAGCGCTAAAAGGTGTCTAGCTTGTTCTGCTGCGGTTCGATTTAACCAAATGTGGTCAGCACAGTGCATGAACAGTATTTTCGGACAAGCCCGTGGCTGTATCCAGAGTGTGTATTTGTGTTATCTGTGTCTGCTTCTATATGTGGCTCTGTTTTCCTGATAAGATCAGCCAAGCTGTCCACTACACATCCGTGTCTGTGAAGGGTCCACAGACAGCCTCAGGTTAAACAGTGAGATACGACTGGCCGCATGCCCATTGCCTAAAAACACAGTTGGCTGATGCAGACTTAGTAAGCTATCAATCCCCTGCTGGGTTTCAATGTAGTCTGTGAAAGGATGGCTGGGGAGGGGAAGCGGTTAACCGCCTTTGACAGCCCCACCATGTACTACCTGAACGGTATTTATTGGCTTGTCCAGGGAGTTTTAAAAACTTTAAATGGCAAAGACATCAAACTTCTGTTGTAATTTACAGTCCGGGGTGAGGGTTAAGAGAGTAGTTAGTTTATGTATGGATTGGTAGTAATGACCCATTTAAAGCCTTCTCCCAGGTCTGTCCCCTATGCTCCCAAGTTTCAGGTGAATCTGAGGGCTAAGCATTGCTGCTCAGCACAGAATGTTCTGGATATATCTCAGACAGCTGCGCCTGCCTCCTTTTTTATCTTTTCAGCTGTCTCTCTTCTTTCCAGTCTGAGTTATTGTAGGTATTGATATTTTGATTTATTACTCTATGGGAAAAATGAGCAAACTCATGAAATGTTTTCTTTGTCTTTTGCCATACCCTCATTTTGTCTTTTTCTTCAAGATCAGGCTTTTTGAAGTGTGTGTGTGTGTGTGTGTGTGTGTGTGTGTGTGTGTGTGTGTGTGTGTGTGTGTGTGTTTGCGCGAGCGTCTCTCTCGTGGTCGTTTACAGCATTCACAGATGTGGCTTTGTAGTGAGCAGAACATTTTCCGCAGATCCCACCAACAGACCAGGACATAAGTGAAAACATTTGAAGATAATTGTGAGTCACTGATATGGAAGTGCACCAGACTGAGGCTATTAGTGTTCAAAGCTTGTGCTATCATGGCAAGGTTGTGACTGAAGTCTTTTATGTCCATGGGGTCTCAGTCACAACCTGAAGAATTAGACTTGCATCATGGCAGAAACAGTCTGTCCGCTTTCAACCAACCACTACACCAACGGTGTAGTTTTTGTGTGTCTTAACATATGATCTCACAACTGTAATTTACAACAAGAGGAAGAAGAATGAGTTGAGAGACATATCACCGCTGTATGTGTATAATAATAATGATCTAACACTGATTCCAGCAGGATAACTTTGTTGCATCCCAGCACCCCTGTTCAGAGCTAGGCTCACGGGGTGCTGTATTAGGAAACCAAAGGCCAAGAAAAAATAAACAAGCCTGGCTCCAGAGCTCAAATCTCTCCATCTGATCAGATCGGCCTCCCTCAAGTGTTTAGCTGGAATGCTCTACGTTTCTTTCTCCTCAGTTTTTCCCTCTTTAGCTTTCTGTTTATCTTCAGGTCAGGCGTAATGTAAATTATAGGGCTGAGAGTTTAAAAGTTGAGAGGAACACATTGAAACAAAAAAGACTAAATTATTTTTCGTAATTTGATGAGTTTTTTTATTTGATTTTTTTTTTTTTTTTTAATCAAAAAATAAATTTTGCTCTCTTAAAAATGTCTTCTAGCACAACCTGTGTCAGTTACAGCACAATACCCTGGGAAAGCCAAAACTACCAAACACCATACTTTATAGATTCACTCCTGTTTTATGCCTAAACTAATGGCATCCTACACACCCTTTGCACAATTACTTGGATTACTTGGTCTGATATACTGCAAGTCACATGTGTTGAATGTATATACACAATACAGCTCTCAGCATGCTGTATGAAGTATATCCCACTACTCAGACTCTAGAGGAAAGCCAAAGAAGCGTTGCTAAATGTTTCTGTCTGCAGCTGGAGCCTCCAGTCACGAAACGTCCTAACCTCTTCAACCTCTCAGCCAGAGCTTTCACAGCTGCCCAGACTCATTGACTCATACACTCATACATATACACATACACATATGTCCTGCTGACACATTCCAGAATCAAACTTGGAAACAGAATGAACTCAGACAACATTTACCTTTTTGTCACCTTTTTGGGGGTGTATTTCCTGCAGTTATAGTTTCACCTGTGTATTGTATTTTGTCTTCACCGAGCTGCAGTGCTCAGGAGTCATCTCTCTGTCTCTGTCTCTGTCTCCCTCTTTGTCCAAGTCTTCTCAGGTGCTTCCCTCCACTCACGCCTTCTGTCCTGCAGCTGAAAATCACAATAGAGGCTTTTTTTGTCAAGGCCCCTCCTCCCAAGGATGTCCTCCTCTCCGTGGACTCAGTTGTCCCGGTGCTTGGGCTGGGGCATGGTTCAAAACCTGGCCACTTCAACAGACTGAGCTCTGAAGGCTGATGCTTTGAGTTTTTCACAAAGGATGGGGGAGACTAGAAGAGGGGAGGGGAAGGAGGAAGAGAGGGGAGGAGAAGGGAGATGAGGGTGTGGGAGTTGGAGATTGCCCTTTTTTTTTCTTTGGCCAATTTTTTTCATCCACTTTTTTTTTTTTGGAATGGCCAAACCTACCTCTGATGTCACTGATGGAAAAAAATACAGAAAAGGAGAATAACAGAGCTGCCTTATTAAGTTTCCTATCCTCAACAATGGCTCTTGTTCTTCTATGAGGAAGAAGTGGACTGAGTGAAAGGAAAAAGATTTCTTTGAATTCACATGTGGTTTTGCTGTGTTTGGAGCACAGGCTTGAGCTGCTTTTGTCCTTTCTACCTCAATTAAGACCCCATATTCCCCCTTTTTTTGAGTTGATTGTAATGCTACTGAGGTTTTTTGAGCAGCTTCCTGTTGAGTTTGAGCTGGGTATATGGGAGCAGGAGACAGAGGGAGGCACATAAGCTGATTTGTGCTGTTATTGGAGCAAAAATCCTAGCTCCAGGTGTCGTCTGAGCTCGTCTGGCCTTTGCTTGCTCCTTATCACCGCTGTCATTTACTTTGCTGTGTTTTGTTTTTATGAGCTGAAATATATGAAATATTCCTTGTAGATAAATCGCCGAGAGGAGCAGAAAGAGGAGGATGGTTTCTCCATGTTTTGTGACCACATTTCGTGCTCTTACTCTTATATTTCTAACTTAATCCTTTTCATGCAAGTTTTGCCACATGGTAACACTATGGCACTCTACTCTAACTACAGGTTCTCTGAGCATTCATCTGTCTGTGGGCTTTCCAGGCAGTATGGATTTGTGCATGACTAACTGCTGTTATCCCTTACATGCTCTCAGAAGGGCAGCTATAGCGGTTAAGCCTTCAGGATCCCTCTCTTCCTCCTCTCCCCCCCATCTCTCACTTCCCCCCTCACAGCTGAGTCTTCAAACATTTTTAAACTGCTTGTCCTGCTCTCTCTTTCCCTCCTTCTCTGATTCTAATCAGATGGTGTTGTGTTTGTGTGTGCGTGGTGGATGTGTGTGTTTGATATCCTGAAGATGAGGTTTGACCCTTTTATTTATTAGATCTGGTCCTGCAGTTCTGTTGTTGTTGCTTATTTGTACATCACTGTTTAGACTTTGCATGCACAGCGATGCAAATGCTTGTGTATGTACACAGGTGTGGGTTTCATATAGTCTACTGTGTGATAACTTTTCTTACATCTGCACCCAATCTTGGCGTATGACAGAAACATTAAGCAAGAGAAAAGAGGAGAGAAGACAGGAATGGAAGGGAAGACGCAACATCAGTTGACTTCTGAAGCTTCTTAATCTCTCTTTTCAGAGTGGTGGGAAGTTACTCCTGGCTTTGTCTCTCAATGTTAATATTTATGTAATGAGAGACTAAGAATCTCAGCCCTGCTCCAAATCTGCCAGAGAGAGGGAATGGGGGGGTAGTTAGCTAGTTGGAGAGGTTGAAGAGAAGATCAGTCATCAGCTTAAAGCATGCCTTTAGATCTGTTGGGAGCCGATCAGAGCAAAAAAAAGTCTTTTGGAAACTTGAGCAAAGTATATGCAAATAAGAGGGTTTTGCGGGCTTTTATTCCAGTCTATTTAGTCCTGTGTAATATCAAACCAGTACTTTGCAGTTACCAGTTGGCCTTCACAACAAGAAACATATAGCTGCATGGCACTTGCATCATGCATCCTAGGAAATCTGGCCCTATTAAGATGTCCAGCCTTGTTTCTGTCGACGTGTGCTTTCTAATGGGTTGAGCTCTCTGTGTTGGGGCAGGAAAATCCTTGTGTTTCCCACTTGTTTAAAATAACACCTCTGATAGATGGACGCTGTCCTCATTTGGCTTATAGTGAGACCCTTGGCTTGAAGGAGTCGACAGAAGATGATGATGTATTTCTCCTGGTTTGATGTAACATGGTGCATACTTTTTCCATCTGCTGCTGTGTTTCAGGGATGTACCTGTCTGATCTGACCTACATAGACTCAGCCTACCCCTCCACAGGCAGCATACTGGAGAACGAACAGAGATCAAACCTGATGAACAACATTCTCAGAATCATATCGGACCTGCAGAGATCCTGTACCTACGGTGAGATTCAATACACTCGGCCTCTGATTGATGGAAAGGCTAGAAGACTGAATAAGACTAGTCTAAACTGCAATTCCTCACTTTACCCTGAGATTTAACCATGTCCGTCATGTGGAAGAAAAGATTACACAAAACAGAGGATGGAGTCTGTGTAAAGGTTAGAAGAAAACAGTGTCTTAGCCTTGCTACTTCATTTTCTGTTGCCATGGAGAATCTGTAAAAGAATCTGTGCTATTCTGAACAAGTTAAAAAAATAAAATACACTCAGAGTACTTCAGATAGTTTTACCTTCATTGAGCATCAGAGAAAAGAATTTATGTTTCTTATTTGTGGAGAAAAGAAAAACTCTTCATGTCTACTTCTTGACGTGTTTTTGATTAGTTTCAGTGTAGTACAAGTTTGAAGAAAAGGCTTTGTAATAATTTTTAAGATTTCACATTATTAGTATTCTTTTTCCTCATTCCAGACACATTTTATAGCCTAGATATGTTTGAGGGTTTTTAGTAACATAGGATCATGTGAATACACACACTGTATGTCAGTATTTATTCTGATGTGGGTCATTAGTACTACCTTCCTTCTTTCAGATATACCAGTGTTGCCTCATGTACAGAAGTATCTCAACTCAGTCAGGTATATCGAGGAGCTGCAGAAGTTTGTGGAGGATGACAATTACAAGTGAGAGCCAAAACAATTTTGCCTAATAATTTTTGATTTGGTCCCAGGAGCAGTTTCCTGCCAGGAAGGTCATAAATAAGTTTTCTCTGCTGTTCTGATTTTACCGCTTATTGCGGGTAATCATCTGTGTTTGCTAAAATATTTCATCCACACAATTACTGGATGAAGTCAAGCTGATGGATTCATCAGTATTCTTTATTTTAGGTTGTCACAGAAGATTGAGCCAGGCACCAGCACACCACGAGCAAACGCCTCCAAAGAGGATCTTGTTGGTGAGTTTCAGCATTGATCTCTAGTGGGTGTGACATAACCTGTGTATCATCTTTTTACCCCTCTGTTCCTGGATTGTAACACCCCCTCACACATACACACACACTCCTTCCAACAGGCCAGGAAGCATCAGCATCTCCTCTCTGCAGCCGTAAATGTACGGTAGCAAGTGAAGGACCCAAAGTCCCAGCCACGCCACCCTCCCCCAGGAATCTTCTGCCCTATGGACACAGGAAGTGCCACAGCCTGGGCTACAAGTCTGTACTACAGAACGCAAAAAGTTTACACACCTCATGTTCTAAACTAAAAATAGTGACACCCCTCTCTTTATCTCTCTCAGTTTTATCCATAAGATGAATACAGTAGAGTTTAAAAGCGCCACGTTCCCCAATGCTGGTTCTCGACATCTGCTGGATGACAGTGTGATGGAGAGTCACAGTCCCACAAGGGGACAAGCAGAGAGCTCAACTTTGTCCAGTGGTATTTCACTTGGTAAGACTTAAGCATTTACACCTATTAACATGTTTCACAGCATGTTTCTTCAAGGAGACGTTTTTTGTGCTGATTTTTCTCTGTATACAGGGAGCAGTGAGGGCTCAGAGCTCAGTGAAGAGGTGTCTTGGCCAGCTTTTGAGAGGTAAGGTTAATATATCCGTGTCACTAGTGCTTTTACATCACATGCAAAATCAGAAGATACCCCCAACCTTGATATGATCGTCAAACTTCCAAAGGTCTGCTTCAGGGTATAGCTGTGCAGAATTAATTGCCGTTATATCTCATAAACACACGCCATCCACAGCCTTTCTTTTAATCTCGTAGTCAAGGCCATCATGCACCATCCCTCCACCGCTGCTGTAAGATGCTTCTTTTTTGGGAGTCTGAAATGTATGAAGTACTTCACATTTAAATCCCCTAACCAATAGGACCACTTTGCCAACAAGGGTGTGGAGCCTAGTCCTGAACTTAAAAAATGTCAGCTCAAGAATCTACTGCCTGAAAATAAACTTGATCTTCTTTCCAAAACAACACTTTTTAAAACTCTCTCTCCTCTAACCAAATGACTGCTCGTCATCCAGCCCTAACCCATACAATTTGAAGGGAAAAAGAATAACAAGGCAAAAAACACCCACAGAGCCTTAACAGTATCCCGTGCCCCTATCCCATCTTATCCTATTCTGAACAGGACTCGGTTCTATCATTCTCTGGGCCCAGTGACCCGAGTGGCCCGCATCCCCTACAGAGGAGTCCTGAGGCCCAGCAGGTACACACATCCCGACCGGAACCAACTCGACCTGAATCAAACCCTCTCTTATCCTCACTTCATGCCCCTCAGTCCCCTGCAAGGGGCCAATCTGTGTTGGTGCTTAGTGTGTGTGAGGTGCTGGGTTAATCCTGTGGTGGGAAATAAGTGTGTGTGTGTGTGTGTGTGTGTGTGTGTGTGTGTGTGTGTGTGTGTGTGTGTGTGCGTGTGTGTGTGTGTTGACGAAATCACAAGCCAAGGGAAGGGCAAAGGTTCTGTCTGAGGTTATGATTCCTCATCTTTTGCTGCGCATCATCAGTCTACAATCTACCTTTTGCTGTCTTGAATCTCTTGCATGTCTGCCATACACACAGCCACACACTCACACAAACACACACACCTAGAGCTTAAAGTCAACCTGGACTTCTTCTTGTGGTAAGCTTCCAAGGTATTTCATAGCTTGGGATTAAAAATCAGTTTCCACAGCCACGCTGAGCTCCATGTGTTACTGGAAACAAACTCTTACATCCTCATTTATAAAGTAGAGAGGAACAGACTCCTCAAGGTTATTAGAGCCAATTCTCATGGACATTGCATATTAGGCGTCCCTTGTGGTTAGGTATGGTCTCTCTCTCTGATTCTCTCTCTTTCCACCAGGCTTCACTAGGCTCCTGCACTGGGCTTCCTGCTCCAATCCTCCAGACAGACACAATCTGCACACCACCTTGCCTGCCTCTGCTCTTCTTTCAGCAGATAGCAATGTTAAGATTTATATCTGTGAACTCAACTCTGGCAAAACAAGACAAATAGATGTAGTTATAAAGAAAAAGTTTCTTATTCATGAAGCAGAGGTTGAGGTAGCTTTTGCAGATTGTGCCTGCCTTTACTTCTTGTTCATCTCTTATTTAATCTGGTATGTGTACGTGCATGAGAGCATGCATGTTTTCTCGTGGGCTTGTTTGTGTATATAGCTAGTGATATTTGTTTTTGTCCTGTTGTAGCTCTGCGGAATCGGAGGAGCTTGCTGTTCACTTATATCCCGGAGCAGTCACAGTACAGGGGGTGTTGAGACGAAAGACTGTGCTCAAGGAGGGCAAGAAACCAACAGTGAGAACCAACACGCATTCACATGCACGTGTAGTGTATAACTGTACACATGTGGATGTGTCCATATGCTGTTCATACACCTATACCTGCATGTACCATACAGGAGCAGACGGGCAATAAATGCTGCCTGCAGAGCACAGATAGAACCTCAGAGACTCCATAACCTCCAGACCATCTTTGTTTCTGTCTGTTCTTTTTCCCTATAGTCCTCTCAGACTGCACTTGCATTTCTTTCCACTGCTTTTGTTTTCTTTGTCCCACATAAGTCATTCATATATTTGCACTGAGATTATCTTATTCTGGTTTGGCTGGAAACAAATCTGGAGCCCTTTATTCAGCTAAAATAGCTTAAAATTGTCACCAGTGGATGATTCACGAGCTTCTTTGATGATATAAGTTCTAAAAATTTTCCCCAGTCTGGCAAAAGCAGTCCGGTGAAATCTCTCCAGACCAGATATTCATTAATTAGCAGGTTCCCTTAAATGCCTTTTTCTTTCACATTCTTTTCATCCATCTTGTTACCCTCTTTATTTTGCTTGTTTCAGTCTTAAAAGCTTTGAGTGTTTATGGAAAATGATTCTAATTTTGCACATGGCCATTCAGCCAAGCACAAAAAAGATTTTTAGTCCCTGATGCCAGTCTTCTTTTCTGTAATTCACCTCACTTTGGTTGCCTTTCTAATCTTGTCTCTTTAACTGTTATGGCTGAGAGTTTGTAAGTCACAAAGAGACCTAACAATCAACTCTTTTAAAGATATGATCTGAGTGCCATTCTGTAGTTTTTCATTGATTTAATCAGGCTAAAGTGGAGATGATTTCACCTTTGTGTCTCAAGGTGGCATCTTGGACCAAATACTGGGTTGCTCTGTGTGGAACCCAGCTCTACTACTACCCTGCCAAGTCCCTGAAGGCCACTGAGAGAAAACATGTAAGTCAGATACACTGGTCTGTCACCATCATCTGTTCAGCAGTCTTAGGATGCATTCATTCTATGCATTTTTGCAGCAGATGATGGAAATTACAGAGGTTTTAACACATGCGAGTTTATTTAGGCAGGTGAGGACAGATAGCACATAACTGCACAAAGACGTCTGAAAGTCTCATTACTCTCCCATGTGAACAGCAGTTGTTGATTGAAGTAAGTACTGAGTAACAGTACTCAGTTTTATAAGGAGAAAACACATGATAGCCATTACTTACTCATTCTTAAGAAACTTTAATCATAGAATCAACTAGGGGAAAAACATGTAAATATTCTTTTTCATGTGTTTGTATTTGGTGTGCACTGAAGAAAAAGGAAATAACAGCAGAAATCGAGCAAGAAAAGTTGCACATATTTGGGTCATTGGAGATTCAAAAGTATCTTGGGCTGAATGTGTGTTTTTGTGCAAGAGTGATTGGAGTGTGTCAGGTTTACAGGAGCATTCACTGAAACGTACAGGAGCTGAGAAGAGAGTATAAAACCAGTAAATAACTGGATGTGAGATGCAGTGTGTGTGTTTGCGTATGTATGTGTGTGGTTGCGTGCTCGCGCGTGTGTGTGTGTGTGTCTTTGCATGTGTGGGTGTGGGTGTGTGTGTGTGTGTGTGTGTGTTTGCTTGTTTGGTGTGTGTATGTGTGTGTGTGTGTGTGGATATGTGTATGTGGAGCGGACTGGACTGGGTTCGCTATAGTGGGCGGATACACAGATGGTAGCACTCATTGAATAATGAGACCAATGACATCACTGTAGTCCTGTGTGTCACTCATAGGCTAATGAGAACCTTGTGGACTACACATGCAGGCTCACAGGCAAAATCCAGAGGTTACGTACACACATACTTGTGCTTCTATCTTTGTCAGGACATTTATTGACATAATGCATTCCCTAGCTCCTAACCTAAACCTAGTTCTAACCCTAAATCCAAGTTTTAACCCCCTAAAACAGGCCCTTTGAATTTGTCTCAGAAAGTGAGGACCAGCCAGAATGTCTTCACTTTCCCAAAATGTCATCACTCCCAAGGTCTAAAAATCCAACTGTTCATCACAAAGATAGATGTATACACACAGACACACACACACACACACACACACACACACACACACACACACATATACATACACATACAAGGTCTGTGTGAATATTTTGATGTAAAAAAAAATTCTGTTTTCACTTGTCCTCCTTTCAGTTCAAGTCAACAGCGAGTAAGAGCGTGTGTGTGGTTGGTCTAATGGCCATGATGGCTGATGATCCTGAGCATCCTGATGTCTTCTTGCTGACTGACTCAGAGCATGGTGAGAATAACAAGATCACTCAAACACACATAAAATGAGAACAGATAGAAATGACTACCTCAATTAAGAAATCGTGCCACTGAAAATGCATGCA
This sequence comes from Istiophorus platypterus, assembly GCA_016859345.1. Classification (NCBI taxonomy): domain Eukaryota; kingdom Metazoa; phylum Chordata; class Actinopteri; order Istiophoriformes; family Istiophoridae; genus Istiophorus; species Istiophorus platypterus. The sequence continues at coordinate 8,645,266 of CM029123.1, read as the reverse complement.
GTAAAAAGGTGAACCGGGTCAGTGGAGTTTGCTTTGGGTAGCACCATCAGCCCACCACAATACACCCAGACACACAATATTAGTTTCTTTCCATCTCACTCACAGTAATTCTAACTCTTGACTTAAGTATGCCACTGCATGCTATTCATATTTGGTATTTTTCATGTTCGTATGCACGCACGCACGCACACACACACAGTCCATCTGACTTTCTCCTGAACTTTTCCACTGTGACTTTGTTTTTTTTTGTTTTATTTATTGGATGGGCCAAAGTCAAGTGAGGCTTCAGCCATCTTTCCGAGTTTTTTTAAGAACGCAGGTGGAAAGGAGAGACTTGGCAATTCACGCTGTTTGTCTCCGTTGCCTAGGTAACACCTACAAGTACCAAGCAGGGAACAGAATGAATGCTTTGCTCTGGTTCAAACATCTGAGTGCTGCTTGTCAGAGTAATAGGCAACAGGTATGGAGTCCCACAAACAACACACAGGAACACACTGCTGAAAATTAGCTATGTTTTACAAATCTCACTCTGTTCCCAGGTGCCAGCCAATCTGATGTCGTTTGAGTAACTGGTGCTGGGGAGTGCGAATAAGCAAAAGAGAGAGGGATGAGGAAACAGACGAGGAGGATGAGGAGGAGTATTGACTCAGTAGTGGGAGCTTTCACTGCCATGAGCCCTGCCTGCTGATTCTCTGATTCTAGCCCCGGCCTCACTGCAGCCTCACCTGCCACCACTGCCTTAACCAGAGTACCGTGTGTGTGTGTGTGTGTGTGTGTGTGTGTGTGTGTGTGTGTGTGTGTGTGTGTGTGTGTGTGTGTGTGTGTGTGTGTGTGTGTGTGCGCGTGTGTGTGTGCGTGCGCCCTTGCACATGAAAGCAATGTGAGTTTTCGTTTTATGGATGAAAGTGACTGTTGTGGATGTATCGACTACTGAACAAGGACCTGGACCACTGCTCTTGTCTCCCATTTGCTCTCAATGTCTCTTGTTTTTACTGTGAGTGTTCAGCACTTCAGTGGAGCCATTCGACTTCTCCTCTCCTCTCTCACAGACAGACTGTCCTTGGATAAACAGAAATAATCCTCTCCTTTTGTTTTCTTAAGGGGTAGAGCTATTGTTATCCATGTCCCTGCCGTGTTTGAATGCAAGATTCTTGCCTTTTATTCGGCTGGACACAAAATCACAACATGCACACTCACGTCGGACTAACCCGTTGGACTTCAGACGGTTTGGAATAACACTTTTTTACTCACTTGGTTCACACACACACGTTGCTCTCCTCATTCACTTGAGTTGGCTTGGAGTCACAGGATTACTTACATGAACCTCACACTCACACACACAAGCACAGGCCTATTTGATCGCATTGTCGTAAACATAAGGGCTCTGATTCGCAGTCAATTCCAGCAGAAACAATTCCCACCGAATTTTTCTAGTTTTTATTACAGTACTTAGCCCCCCCCCTTTTTTTTTTGGTCTTATACTTGCTGTATTACTGCAATGGGTGAGAAGGGGTTGGAGGAGGAGTGAAAATGTTTGCTTAAATCACAGGAATCTTCTCTGTGTTTCAAATAGGTACGATAATCCCAGAATCTAAGCTAAGATGTGTTCACGGTCGGGTAGACAAGTTACTCCTTTTACAAGCCTGCATTTCTTTGTCCTCCAGTGTCATCTGCTCTCTGTTACCACCGACATCAGCTCAGAGAGGAGACTCCTGGTTCACCAGACTCACACATACTAAGCACTAAAGACTGTAAACTGTGAAAGAGTCCAAGAGAGAGTGGCAAGATACTCTTGATACATGATTCTATCTACTCTTCTTCTTTTTGCTTAATATGGTTAGATCCTCTGGTCTGGAGCAGACATTCAAAGCTACCTGGAGCCATACAGAATCTATTTTAAATCTTATTTGTTGATAATGTTTTGTGTTGTTAGTTTCTTTTCCTTTTTTGGGAGGGATGGTGCAGTTCACAGTATTACCATGTAGTAGGCTATTGCACGTCAATGTTTTTTTTTGTCACATATGAATGTTACATTTCTGTTTGTGTGTTTTTCTCCCTTTTTCGGGCAATTATTTTGAATATTCTATGCTCTTGTGAATTTAAATTTTTATTTTTATTTCTTTTTTTTTGCCCTGTATTCTATTGACTAGGACAGCTCATTTTTAGGCCCTAACCATGTTGCATCTGATTCAGAAATAGCATTAGCCACCTAGGTTATAATTAGTGCCAAGTGATGTTACTGTCACTGTCTTTCTTCAGGTTGATGAACCGTTGGGAGGGGCAGAGTTACCTTGGAATCAGGTGTAGGTACTGGCAGTGGAAAAACCCTGGGATTTACAGTTTCCACTGTGTATCACAGATGTTTGAGGGTGCCACAAATAGACGGTTTGTTTCTGAGCAAACATGATTAAGATGAAGGTGAAGACAATGAGAAGGTTGCTTTTTGCCTAGTAAACCTCAACAAGTTCCAATCTCCTTTTTAAAACAGCTGTTTACATTGCATGTTTACACAATCTTTTGCCCAACATCAGTCTCCCCACTGCTCCACATGTTCTGTATCCATCCTAGGAAAAAATATTGCATTGAAACCGATGTCCTCCTATCAATAAGGTATATTAAGCTCAGAGTTTCGGGCTGAACATATCTTTACTCAGCTCTGGATCCTCTTTAATGTGTCTAATCTGATGCATTAAAAGTGTCCTCAACATAATCTACCAGTCATTAATTCAGCCTTTTAGATCAGACAGACATTACAAACTGCGACAATGTCGGTTTAGTCCCGGTTTAGTCCATCAGAAGACGTTCAGTCCTTTATGTATTAACTAAAGCAATTGAAGTGGATGAACCTGTGGAAGAATGAATGAGGAAGCCAAAGACAGGCATGTGGTGGTTACTCTAAGTATGTGTGTGCATTTCTGTGCCTGTACATACTTCTCTATTTTTTTAAAAACATTGTAATTCAAGCCCAATAGGCAAATCCCTCGAGGATGCCGTCACTGCTGAGCAGTGGGAGTAACCAGCTACCTAATCATCTGTGGGACTGACTCTGCCAGCTCATGCTACAACTCCACACTGGCTTTTGTTGTACGGGAAGTGTGGAGACAGGGAGACTCTTGAGCAGATAGGAAGTGGAAACTGTACTCATCTGTTTCCACTGTGGCTGAGCTGCAGAATGGAGCTGCAGAATGGAGCACAGAGCGTTTGAAGTGACAAATCCCAGCGCCGAAGTACTTTGGAAGCTGATCGTTACCGGTGTTATAATACCAGTGCTGGGCCAGGGACAAGAGGGCTGTGGAAGAAATATGTGTAATGGGTAAGACAGTTTTAGGATGGGGATTGAGAGACTGTTTATCTAGAGATGCTGGTTGGTCTCTCTCTTTACTGTCACATTTAGACAACCATAACCTGCTGTCATTTGCAAAATATTGACAAGTTGTTGCGGTTAAGCAAGAATTGATGCAGTCTCAGAAACACTGAAAAAAGGACCGAGGTGGCTGACATGTAAACCAACCCAATGTAGACAGACAACATCCCCCTCACATTTCCTTCCTTTCTGTTTTGCTTTATCTGATGTTATCTGAGAACAGTATAAGAAAAAGAAATGATAAGACACTTGTGGATTTCTCAAGAATTTCCCAGATCATGTCAAACGCTTCTGTGAGGTTTTCCTCACTGTGACCTGAGTTTACGTGGATTCCTTTTTTAAATTTATTTCTGTACAGCGTATGGTCAGAAAATGGAAACACGTTTCACTTTTGTTTGGTGGTTTTAGTTTTCTCATTTCTTGGTTTTCAAGGCCAATCACTACTGACATAACATTTCACAATCGTCTATTTGGGATGCGAGTGGAAAATTCAAATTTCAGCCACTCATTTAAGATAATGTTTGGTTATTATGAAGAAACTCGATGCCATGATTGAAAATTCTTGCTATGGTCAGAGTTCATGTTGTTTCCATTGAGTTGACCATACTGTCTACAAATGCACAATTTGACCCTGTATTAACTATTTTGAGTGAATCTGCTTTCTGAATTCATTCTTTTTAACAGTCATGAGAATTGTTTAAAAGTTGAGATGAAGGGTTTCAACCAGAGGAAGCGTCTGAGTGTGGTTATGTCATGTGTTAATTCTTTGGTGGAGAAATGGAACCGATGTGAATCTGTGCCTCCTGTGTACTGGCCAGGCATCATTCACTGTTTACCAAGGACATCAACAACAATCTTCATTCGACCCATCGTAGGTTACAAGGTTGATGTGTAAATTATCTTTGACCTTTGCCCTTTACCTGCTCTGTCTGTCTCGGTCTACCCGTGTCATGACTGTGGCAAGCGCTGTGACCTCACTGCTGAGTGATGTGCTGCCTGGTGTGAAGACTGAGAACCAATAAACACTCTGCCCTTTTTTACTCCACACATTGGTTTTATGCTCAGCATTCTGGTGAAGTGTTTGTGTGTGTGTGTGTGTGTGTGTGTGTTTATCTTTAGGGATATGGTGGGGCTGTGTTTTGGATCATGGTTGTATTATATGATTCAAAACTATTTGATAATCACTTCCAGCTTATTCAGGCTGCAATGTGGATTGTTGCAGAGCAGAAGTGTCAACTGTGAGAGCACTGAAAGAATACTCTTTTGGAGTCAACGCCCTGTGCGAGTTTCTTTCCAGGTTAATGTCATTATTAGTATGGCTTCTTTGTGACAATATTCCCAAAATATTATCCAAGAATCAAAACGTTTCAAATCCGCCATCCAAATCCCAAGGGACAAATTACATTTACTTTAATGGTGTTGGCTCATTTTTTTTTTTCCTTAGTCAGCAGTTTTTTTTTTTTCTTAATAAACCATTACCTCACTAGGCTGCAATTACAATCACATCCATCTCAGTGCAGATGTTGGCTTTTTTTACTACCAACAAAATGGAACAGCTGTGGGTTCATTGCAGTGACGGAACAGTCAGAAAACAACTCTCGTTAGGCAATTTCAAAAATGTTACCTTCCTTCCCCCTATTTTGCATATATAAGCAATATCCAAACCTCTTAACAGATGTCGATAAAGCAGTTTTGATCAGATATAAGTGTTTGTTGATGTATTTGTCTACAACCAGAACGCCTCCCGTGGGGGAGCTGTCAGTGTAGGAGGCTCTGTAAACATAACGAATAACAACAGGATAAAACGTTTCACTAATATAAAATACGTCTTGGTAGAAGTTTGTGAAATGTATCATCAGCTCACAACCACACTACGGCGTGATAAACCATTAAATGCTGCTACAGGAGGTTTTGAGCTCCGGCTCGTCCGCGCAGGGTTTTGGCTCCGAGCGTGCGGGGAGCGGTGCGACAGCGCCACCCGGTGGACGCGCGGCGCGCCTACAGGGGGAGGAAGTGGACACGGCAGGGCCAGAGAAGGAATCGAAGGAAAAGGGCGGAGGAAAGGGAGCCGCCGAGGGGACCGAGAAAATGACAACCCGCCGCGACTCTTAGCAGCGGGGGGGGGCCGCCGTATTTGATTTCCCCTCCGGGGCGGGACACCGCAGACGCCCGGGAGCCGCTTCGTCCGCGGTCCGCGGCGCATGACGACGAGGTAGGTCGGCCCGGCGGCGGCCGGTAGACGCGACGGACGACGCGCTGCTCGGCGGCGCTAGCTCGGCCGGGTTAGCTAACCTCCGGAGCCCGTCGCTAGGAGCTAACCCCGCGGGGGAAAGCTCCGACTACAGCGCCGCGGGTACCGCGACCCGAGTACCCGGATAACCCCGGTGCAGTGATCGCGGACGGCGGCCCTCGGCGGTTTCCCCCCCCGGGGCCGGTTTGATCGCGGTCGGCGCTGACCGAGCCGTTTTCTCGTTAGCGTTCAAAAAGGAGGCGGAGGCGGCGGCGGCGTCGTGAAAAGACCGATTGTGTGAAGGCAGCGGCTGCCTGCGTGGCCGGAGCCGAGCGGGCTGAGCCGCGTCGGCGCCAGGTGAACCAGGTATTTACCTCGTAGCCAGCTAACGGGTCTTAGCTCGTCGACGATAAACGAAAGCTAAACGACGAGTTTACCCGCAGCGCGGTCGGGTAATTGTCATTTAAACGTGGCAGTTGGAGCCAATTTTACGAATCGGGGTTTTTTCGCTCCCAGACACGCAGAGATGACATGTAGCGACCCGCGTTTCTTCTCTTAGACGTGTAGCTTTAGCAGCCGGAGGAATTTATCGTGAGGTTTTGTAATGATAGGACATCACAGGGGTGCCCCCCACCCACACACACACACACACACACACACACACACACACACACCGCAGGGAGACTACACACTGTGCACGTCCATCGTCCCCTCACTGGAAATGGGCATGTTCAATAAACAAGAGAGTTTTCTCTTAGCCCCACATCCAGTTTCGGAGAGGGAGGGGTGTCATTACCTGAAACAGGGAAGTTTGCGTTCTCTAAATGTGGCTCCTGGGCTCTAACACAGCTCAGCCTATACTGTAGCTGCACATACAGTCGTGGGGCTGTTTTATAATGTGGTAGCAGCCAAAGCTTGCCAGTCCATTTTGGCCACAGTACAGGTTTTGTGGTGTGATGTACTTTTTGAATGCACACACACACACACACTTACAGAGAGCAGACTGTGAAATCCTGATGTAGTTACACATGCTGAACAGGCTTCAGCTGTGCTGCAGTACTGGGTCACCATCTGCCCTGAGGGGAGACAAGTCAGAGGGGCAGCAAATCAATCAGCTTTCTCCCCAAATTATATTGGCAGTTCATTTTTCATCTCTCACACTCTCGTTCTTTTCCCTGTTTCTCCTTTCCCTCCCTATCCTCTCTTATTTCTCTTTCCCACTCTCTCTCTCTCTCCAGGTGTTTGCCGTTTGCTCAGAGTGTAGGTTCAGGCACCACAGCTCCCGTCCTTTCACAAGGTCTTTGTCTGTCGGGGCCAAGCGGGCGGGTGGGTGGGCGACGGGGAGTTGCAGTGGCCATGCATCAGGGGTGAGGGGGAGTCGCAGTGGGGGAAACGCACATCGTTGGATGAGGAGGGGCTCGGGGTCGGTCGGTGTGGAGATGAAGCTCAAACAGCGCATGGTGGTGCTGTGTGCCGTGCTCCTCCTGCTGGGACTGGCCAAGATATTCCTCTTGGATGGAGGTGAAGGATCTGCAGCCAGCCGACGGGACCTGAGAGCATTTCGTAAGGTCAGGGTTGCAAGCTGCCTGTCAGATTTTGATTGGGGTCTAAAATATGTAGATAAAAACAACTGCAATCTCATTTCTGATGCTAATGGAGTAGAATGTGCAATACTGCAGCTGTATCTGGTATAAAGTCACAGTCTTCTAGAGCATCTGCAGATATGCTTATCAGTATATACTTTGATTATCATTACTATCAGATGGAAGCCGGCCTTTCTCTGTCCCGCGGAGCTCGCCTCACCCACACCCTCCAGTCCCCGTGGGAGATAGCAAGCCAGTGGGTGGGCCCGAGAGAGGTGTACCCTGAGGAGACCCCAGAGCTTGCAGCTGTGCTTACTGCCCTCAGCAGTGCAAAGATAGAACGGGCAGATGTGGGCTATAAGGGCACTCAGCTCAAAGCCCTGCTAGTGCTGGATGGTGGACAGAAAGTGGTCTTCAAACCCAAAAGGTCTGCAGTGTTATAAATAGGACTACGCACTTGTATTTTATGCTTAAGAGTGAGTCGGCTTTCTAATTTTTGCCTTGTCCACCCTCCCTCAGATATAACAGAGACTATGTTGTTGAAGGCGAGCCATACGCAGGCTACGACAGACACAACGCAGAGGTGGCAGCTTTTCACTTGGATAGGTGTGTAGTTATTTTTTATTTTTGAGTGTCTGGCAATTATTCTTCCATAGTCTGATCTCTTATTGGAGCAGAACTGAAATAATCTTCTGGAATCATCTCCTGTCCTCGGCGCAGGATCCTGGGGTTCAGGAGAGCACCGCTTGTGGTGGGGCGATATGTCAACCTCCGTACAGAGATTAAACCTGTGGCCACAGACCAATTGCTGAGCACCTTCCTCATGCAGGGTGAGTTTCGGTCCACACTTTCTTCCCCTCTCACTCTCTCACAATTCTCCATCTGTGATTATTGTAAAAGTGATTTCTCTTAAGTAGACAGATGAGTCAAAATTACTTTCTCACTGTTCTCTCGGTTTTCACACTGTCTGTTAATCACTCTCACTCTCTGTCTCACTCACCTTTCCCATCTTTTTCTCCAGCTTTATCAGTCAGCACACTAGACCAGGATATGCCGGGGCATATCCTGTTTGCAGAGGCTGTGACAACGTATAATCGATGGTTGTGTCAATAATCTCAAGTAGAGGTTAAGCTTAAGTTTTTTTTCCCCAAAAGATAGAATTATTTGATGAATGACCGCTAAAGCTAGGCATGGCAAAATTTGGAGAAGTGAAGCATGAGAACTGAATACAGTATCCCTGCAATAAACACTACTTTTGGTAAAGGGGAACTCCGGCAGTTTTACACATCAAAGTAAGGTTGTCAGTCATAGGGGATGTACAACTCAACATGTGAAAACAGATGTGTAATCTGTAATGCATTCTGGTTGAGCTTGCGTGACATTGATTTGATTGATTTTCCAGAAAATTTACCCCATCATGGTAAATATTGATAGTGCAATATATAATTACATATACCATGACAGGGGATTTTACCCATATTACAGCCTTCTAGCTTTTATGAGAATTTGCTACTTTTTCTTGTCTTACCTTATGGTATTTTGGAGTTTTGGTCAGACAAATCATGACATCTGATGACAGCAGACTGGGCTCTGAGAATTTTTAGATAAAAACTGATTAGTATAAAGAAGAATCGTCAGATTAATTGATAATTAAAATAATTGTTAGTTGCAGCCCCGGGTATTTCATATAATTGTTGTAGCATTTACTCATGTGCTCTGGGTGCAAGTATTAATCAAAGTCTGAAGTACAGTATTGATTGGTGCATGTGGGCATGGTCTATTCATCATTATCAGCCATTTTATGCCTTTGATCAATTTGCTGTGAGCTGGAACTAGCTAAAATCATGGCACAGAAACATTGCACCATAACTAGAGGATGATGTGCGAATTCTTCACAAAAAACATTATCCCAATATATGGCCACCGTATATCGAAAATCCTTGCAAATGCCTGGGGCAAAGCAGGAAATTAACCATAACACCCTCTAGGAGCAATCCTGGTTAAACACAGTGGAGACAGCGTGCACTGTCTCCTGTACATACACACCAACATACAGCAGCACTTTTGCACTTATTTTGAAAATATTAATGCATGTGCGTGCATGGCCTGACACACATTGGTTCATAACTCAAGTCTTACTTCAGAAATTTCAGTTGAGTTCGCTGACATCACTAACAGACCTAGGTATTAAATCTAGCAAAGAGGAGCCTGGTGATTGGATAAAGCTCCAGAGGGGAATGTACTTTCGTGGGTTCCCCCATCATCACGTTTGGAGAACAAAAGCTCTTACTCCTAATTTCTCGTTATATTTATTTAAAAAAAAATTTTTTTCTGTAGATTAGTGATTCTTCTTTTTTGGATTAGTCAAGCTGAATGTAATTTTGAGTATTATAAAAAAAATTACACAATTATTGTTCTCCAGATTTTAGTCAAATTAAATTAAGGTTTGACAAATGAATAACAAAATGCTGAAATGTAATTGCAGTACATATTTGGAATACATTTAAGAAAAATACTGCTCACATCTGAATGTAAATTCACCACCATTATCATCTAACATTACTGGATATATATCAGTCAGCTTACTGTCAACATACTGTTAGCATTTTATTGATTACATATAAACTGTTATAGGTTTCTACAATTAACATAATGAAAATGCACATTTATAACCAAACACAAATTATACAAGGCTTACACATCATCTTACAATGACAGTTCCATAACAAAACCAGTGCAAATAAAACTAATTTACACAAGGGATGCTATACAAGAGAATGAGCTTCATTACAAGTGGTGGCAAGTGATAAACTTCATATTGCACTATCCCAAAAGCCTGTTATGCCCCATGCCCCAGCCCTGTTCATCACCAGGTTTGGTTTGGAAATATATCATCACCCAAATTACACCACGCTGGATGGGAATAGGACATTGCTTGGGCCACTAACTTTGAAACATGACAGTTAAAATTAGACAGGAGCATGTTTTCCTCTGGATTATTCACAGATCGCACAATCAACAATTGTCATTGAAAGTACTTTCTACTGAAAAAGTAGTCCCAATAATAACTGTATTCTTGCCTATTCTAAAGATTGTTCACGGTAGTTTTTATGAGATAAGATGTACTTGCTTTACAGTCAGTCATCATTGCCTTGAGACCTATTCAGTCCTAACAACATCTGAACATTCAAATGAAAAAAATGTGATATTTTTGCAGAGCTGATATATAACCATGTATTTTAATTTGTTCTTACAGCAGTTTATTAGGAATCTGAGGGCCCAGGGCTCGTCTGTTTTATAAAGCCAACTCAGAGCAGATGAGATGATGAGATCAGATAGCTGCATGACTACAAAGAAGCAAATATTGCTCATGTAGCAGTGAAAATAAAACATTACAAAAAATGAATAAAATCAATGAAATAAACAAAGCAAAAGAGAACATGTCGTGGAGCAGCAGCGAACACAGACAGTATAATGAACATCTCCATTAGCTCTCAGGAGCTGAGACCGCCTGAAAATCCTATAATAGCCTGATAGTAATACACAGTGGTGCCATTCAAGGAATAAAACAGCTAGGGCAAGGAAGGACCCACAGTGTGAGTGATTTGAACTGTCTTTGCATCATAGATGATAAAAATTAATGCATGAGATGTATTAGTCGCAGTATGACATAACACTAAAAGTATCAATTAGGACCCTAGCCAGGTAATTTATTTTATAGCAAGAATATAAAATAATTTTCATTTTGTATTTTGATGTAAATGTTGTGAGAGTTAACAGCTTAGATCTTGTTCCAGTGGTCAAGGTCCTGTAAGAGCTTACTTTATCAGGTCTTTCCTCATGACAACATAACTTGTGTCCACACTGTTTAAGTCACCACTCCTCTTCTCTGCATGACTCTGGTCTCATCTCAAAGATGATCAGGAGAAATAGTAGGAACCTGAGCTAAATTTCATGTGTCAAAGCAAAGGGTCTGAATACATATACCAATGTGATATTTCAGTTATACCTTTTTAATAAATTTGCAATAATTCAAAAATTCTTTTTTCTCTTTGTCATTTTGGGGTATTGAGTGCAGATTGAAGAGGGAAAATGATTTTAAACTGTTTTAACATTAGGTTGCAAAATAAAACAAAAGAAGGGAAAGGGTCTAAATTCTTTCTGAATACTTTCTGAATGCACTGTATTGTAAACGACTAGCGTATTTTGTGTCTTTTGAGTCTTTATCTGTAGAGGAGGCAGAGGATGTGTGGTTAGGAATGGGAACGCTCCCTTTATGTTTACATTTCTTCACTCTTTTTTTCCTCCACCCATGTGGCAGATGGCTTCACATTGCACCTCCTTATAGAGCCAGGTTTGCATCTTGTTCATGTCTCATTGACAAGGTGTCATGGTCAGATGGATTTATTTTCCTCCACCCATGTGGCAGATGGCTTCACATTGCACCTCCTTATAGAGCCAGGTTTGCATCTTGTTCATGTCTCATTGACAAGGTGTCATGGTCAGATGGATTTATTTTCATCGGTACCATCTTTTTATCTCTCTCTCCCTCTCCCTCTCTCTTTCTCCAGGTAATAATACATGTTTCTATGGAAAGTGTTATTACTGTCGGGAGAGTGAGCCAGCATGTGGAGAGGGAGAGATGATGGAGGGATCACTAACCCTATGGCTTCCAGATGTCTGGCCCTTACAGAAACATAGACACCCCTGGGGGCGAACATACAGAGAGGGGAAGTTGGCCAGGTGGGTGTTCCAAAATCATCTCTACAGGGATTTTTTTTTTTTTATTTTTTTTTTTTTCTGGAAAATCCAGTGACTCTACTGAGAATCGGCAGCTCTTCGATAATGGAGATATTTTATGTTAGGGCCCATAAAAAGACTGACCTTTTCTTTTCTCACATTAGAGTGAAAAGACACTCCACCTACTCTTTTTATTCTAAGAAAAGTTTCCTGGAGGGTGAGGGGTGTGGGGGCGGAGGTATCTAGTCATCATAAAGTCAGGAGGAAAATTAAAGTATTTATTACCCCCCCCAAACTGTTAAAGCTGCTAAAACTCAGTCACACTAGATTGTTGAAATAAGATTAAAAAAAACAAAAAAAAACAAAAAAAACAATTTATCTAAACATCATTCATCATTCAGGCTCCTCTACTAATCCTTGGTAGCCTGTGAGCCTTTGAGTTTATAATACATCATTTAAATGTGAATTTCAGTAATTAATTTCAGTAGGGTTTGTTTTTTTTTATTGGACAATATATTAGTTGATTTTTTTGAATCTTTCGTAAGTTTTCATTACAGTTCAAAGCAGGAGGAAATGCATCAGTTTGATGATTTCATATCTTAACACAAAGGCTATGACTTACTTTTTGAAAAAGGCAGTTATTGGTGGTGTGTGATGTTTTTCAAAGTTTGTGGGTTGATAATTTTTGGAATGACTTCTGAGAATTTTGCCTGCAAAGAACTTTGCAGTTTTTTTATTAATGATAGGGGAAAGAGACTGATCAAGAAATAGATCCAATAAAATGCTAGAGTTAATTGCTGGTATAGAGAGTCTTTTCATGGGTGTGTACCTTTGCAAAAATGTCTAATCTGTCCGCAGGCAAACACACAATTCGACAAATAAACCATTTTTTTTTACAATTTTAAAAGTGTGGCACGGCACATTATCCTGCTGAAAGAGGCCACTCACAAGGAATACTGTTGCCATGAAGGGGTGCACTTAATCTGCAACATTGTTTAAGTAGGTGCAACTTGTCAAAGTAACATGAATGTCCTCTCGAATGCCAGAACCCAAGCTTTCCCAGCAAAACATTATCCAGAGCATCACACTGCATCTGCCAGTTTGCCCTCTTCCCATAGTGCATCCTGCCACCATCTATTGCCCAGGCAAACAGCACATACGGCTGTCCACACGATGTAAAAGAACCTGTGTCGCCGGACCAGGCCACCTGCTTTCACTGCTCCATGGTGCAGTTCTGAGGTTCGGATGCCCATTGAAGGCAATTTTTGGCGGTGGACAGAGGTTGGCCTGGGCACTGTGACTGGTCTGTGGTGACGAACCCCCTTCCACAGCACTGTGACGGCTTTCTGACGAAGCCAGCATTTTCAGCAATTTGCGCTACGATAGCTCTTCTGTGGGGTTTGCCCACAGAGGCAAACCTTCACTGCCAGTGCACATCAGTGAGCCTTGGGTACCCATTACCCATCGCTGGGTCACTGGTTGTTCTAGCTTGAACCACTTTGCGTAGGGCCTAACCACTGCACAGAAGGAACAACACACAGCCTGCCATTTTGGAGCTACTCTGATTCAGTCATCTAGCCAACACAATTTGGCAAAAGAGTCACTTGGATCCTTACGCTTACCCTTTTTTCACGCTTTAAACACGTCAACTTCAAGAACTGTCTGTTCAGTTGCTGCTTAATATATCCAAGCCCTTGACAGGTGCCATTGTAATGAGATAATCAATGTTATTCACTTCACCTGTCAGTGGTTTCAGTGTTTTGACTGAGTGGTGTAGAGCTCTATATTTCCCACACATTTCTTTCAACTTGTACTGTGTAGGCTTTCATGTAGATACAGGTCGTTATATGGACACGATCAGAGAGAATTTCGCTTCATCATGACAATTCCCACTCACTCAGTTGTCATTAAATATTAATTGAAGAATTAATTTTGAGAGACTTTCACTTAAAAACAAATCAGACTCCACCCTTCGACATTGAGGGCAGTGCACCTACTTAGTCAAAGCTGAATATCTGTGTGCACCAGATGTGTAACAGGAAACCTGCTTAGCTCAGCACCAATGATGCCTCCCGGTGAGGTATCTGAACATCTTAAGACTTCAATTGCGCAAGTTAAGTTGCATTGTAAAGTGCAGAAATATAAAATCATGGATCTTGGAATATTCAATCCAACACATTGTTGAGACGTGAGGCAAGCATTATTAAAGGTTTTTCTCATCCAGAGTATGTGGTGTATTGAGATTCTGTATGTGTGGGAGATTGTTGAAGATATTAGGTAATGAGGAAGATACTGGGTAATGAGGGTCTGTGACTCAGCAGTCTCTGCTAAAAGCAAGGAGGACTTCCTAGTTACATAATGAAGCCAATAGGTCACAGTGGAGTACACCTGAATGCAAGGAATGAAACTTCTTCTCATAAACACAAACACTGAAAAATATACAAATGTGCAACTCGTACATAAAAGCTACCTGCTAGGTTTGTTGCTGTGGCTCAGAATTAAAAAAAAAACTTTTCATATTTTACCACCATCAGAACTTCTACAATTTTGGCTTTACTTTTACCTTCTCATACAAAAAGACACCAACTGCATGGTAGATTATTAAATGCATTTGCTCATGTTTTAAATGCCCAGGTGGGAGTACGATGAGAGCTACTGTGAAGCAGTGAAGAAAATGCCTCCTTATGATGCAGGGCCAAGGCTGCTAGATGTCATAGACACAGCCATATTTGATTATCTCATTGGGAATGCTGATCGACATCACTATGAGAGTTTCCAGGACGATGGCGGCGCAAGTATGCTCATCCTGCTCGACAATGCAAAGAGGTGAGCATTAATGGGAAGGATTTTAACAATCAGGATTTTTCTTTTGTTCGCCTTTTTTCCAATTCATTTATTTATTTATTTAAGATAACAGAAAAATTTTCACACATAAATAATTTATATTAAGCAGATTTCATAAACAGAGACACAATAATAAACTATTAAAGACACAAATTGTTAAAATTCCACTATTTTAATTCCCTTTTAAAAAATTCCACTCCTTTAATTAAAAGAGGGGGATTTATTGAAAAATCCCATACTTTATTCAACCAACATGTTTTTTTCTTATCAGCACAACATTCTGATGATTTTTAAGAAGTTCAGGTTCCCATCTCCTATTTGAAGACTCATTTTCATTTTCATTTTCAATCACAGTTTGTGTTGGCATTTTCAGTCATGCTCCTCTTTTTCAAGAACTCACTTTTTGCCACTGAAACTATTTTAAAGCTGACTCATGGGAACAGCCACTTCCATGAAGCGAGGACATTGAACGGTTAATCCTTCTCCGAAATTATTTTGTTTTTGATCATCAAAACAGTGGAAAATATTGTCTCTGTATGACTGCTTTTTTTTCCAACTGAATGACTGATTCTGTCATTTTTATCAAACATATCTATATTTTCTATAAATAAAATAGCAAAACAGATATTCTATGGTCATCTTAGCACCTCCATATCAGAAGTTTATCAGGGATCCCTATCCCTGTTCCTCACTGCTTGCAAGGGTTAAGTTATTTTCTAACTTACAATGGGCTGGACAATAGACTTGAAACCAACCAAAACTGTCATAAAGCTTTTGTTGAGGAAATGAATTCCTTCAGACAAGCTGTTGTCTTCTGCTCTGTCACTAAAAGTATGCGTTGAAGGGGAATTACCTTGTTTTCTGCATAAATTGGTCATAAGCTATGATCTGACTTTCATTTAAGTCACAAGTATAAATAAACACAATGAGCTTAAGTTAATGATACATAATTATAATCTTCTATATCTTTATTGAACACACACAGACCTGCAAAACGTTCAGGAGAAATACTGGATCATTCTTTGTACAGAACTGCCATTTTCTCAGGGTATCTGGTGTGATCAGCTCTCTTCAGGTCATTCCTCAGCATTTCTGTTGGGTTAAAATCTGGGCTCTGTCTCCAAAAGGCAGATTTTCTTTGTTTGAGGTCATTTTGTAGTAGATTCACTTCCATGTTCAGGGTCCTGCTGCATCAGCCAGCTTCTGTTGAGCTTAAGCCGACAACAGCCACCCTGTCGTTATCCTGTAAGATACATTGAGAAACATGGGAATACCTTTTCCCTTGATGATGCAAGCTGTCCAGGCTCAGAGCCAGAAAAGCAGCTCCATGTCTGGATGCTCCCTCCACTGTACCTTACTTTTAGGACAGTGTTTTTATGTTGACATATAGTGACTTTTACATAGTGCTGCATGTTCATCCCTACCGATTAAAACTTTAGTTTCATCAGTCCAATCTGTTATAAGAGATTTCCTCATTATCTATGTTTTTCAGTTTATCGGTCAACATAAAACATTAGGAAGAGATGTCTAATGCATTGACAATATATTTAAAAAGACTGTTCCATTTATTGTTAGCAGACTAAGTGCAAGAGTTAATCTTAATACAGATTTTAGGTCATCTTGTCATTGATCAGCCCTTAATTTGTATTGGAAAAACAAAACATTGTTGATGTGTAACTAAAATGTGACTGCCTACATTTCCTCCCCCTTAATCTCATTCTGTTTTACATTTTTATCTTTCCCCAAAAGCAATTATAAAATTAGTCCTCCCCAGAGGAAGAGGACATTAAATAACAGGGAAGCTGCTTTTGAGTGGAGTGTGTTGTTAATGCATTGCAGTGTTTTTTGAGTGTGTGTGCAGTCCTCTATAGTCCAATGGCCAGTGGAGTGTGGCTAAGCTCTTTGATGGCTTCTCCTAACCACAGTGCAGGGAGGCCTCCAGCTTCAGTTTCTTTGCTTTTGTCTTTAAATGAAATTTGTTAGTTTTTTTTAGTTTTTTGGGTTTTTTTTGTCTGTGCATAGTTTTGGGAACACAGCTCTGGATGAACGAAGCATCCTCGCTCCACTCTACCAGTGCTGCATGTGAGTACCCAGAAAACTGTCAAATCCCAATTTTCTTCCAATTTTGATGATAATTTTTTTTAAGGTTATCTCTCTTTCATTTCCCCTCTTTGTCAGGATCCGTGTGTCCACATGGAACAGGTTAAACCTGCTGAGAGGTGGAGCTCTGAGTTCAGCTATGCAGCAGGCTCTGGCGTTTGACCCAATCCACCCGGTCCTGGCTGACCCTCACCTTGCAGCCCTGGACAGGCGTCTATCTGGAGTCATAGCAACTGTTAAGCAGTGCATGGAAGCACAGGGCCCCGACAACACTCTAATAGAGGATCGAATGAACCTCCCACATCCCTAGAAACAAGGGAAAGGAGAAAATGGCAAAAATGGAAACAGCCAGGACTTTACTTCTTGAGCCTGGAAAAGAGGAGAGGAACATGGAATGTGATCAAATAGGGATCAGCTCTGGTGTTAGAAGATGCAGAGTGAGTAAATGGATCAACAGGTTGGAACAGAGACCATGCATTTTTTCTGTCCTTGTCCTTACCTTTTTTGTCACTCTGACAAAACTAGAGTGGTTCTCATTAAGGAATCACTGGGTTCAAAATGTTGGAACTGTTTCCTTTTCAGCTATAAAAACTTTCTCTCAGGACTGCTGTGCACTAGAGGACAGTATCTACTGTAAGAACCCCTCCATCTACTACTACTGGTTGTGATGACACTCCTGCTGTGTGCCTGATCCTCCCTCCCAGACCAGCGTTTTCTTAGGACTCAACCAAGAATTAAAGATGGAGCTCGGAGAGATGCAGACATTCAAACGAGGAGGGAAGGTTAAAATGAGCCACCAATGTCTGGACAAAAAGACACTGTAAAGCCATGTTTTAGGCTGTTTGGAGCTTACAGTCCAGAAAGTGAAAATACCTTTTAGAACTGAAACCCCCATACCAAACTGAAAATTAACTTTTACTGGATAGAAAAGAGAATCAACTCAGCCCTACCCTATCAGTATGTACATATTTAAATAATTAGTGACATAGAATTATGAGAAGAAAGAGTATAAATTTGTGGATAATAATATTAAATAAAATTAAGCGTGTGTGTGTGTGAGTGCCTGTGCTCTGGGGGTTTGTGTGGAGGAGGTACCATATTGTGCCATGAAAAAAAGCTACTGACATTACAGACTTGAAATGAGGGGGCACAGAGGTCAAGTGTGGGTTCATCTTCAGCATTAAACTCTGATCTGTTTCATTGTGGTTCTCACTCAACCTTCTTTTCTACCATGCATTCACCACTTAAAAGCTCAAAGGCTGTCTTGAGAGATACACTGGTTTTATCAATGATACTGTGTTCCCGTTGGACTTTCACTTTACTCTTACTTTTAATTGCTGAAATAATTTTTAACTTAGTTAGATTTTTATCTGCGGTGCATTACAGGTCATATCTGGAGTTGAGTGGTTATAGTTAACATTTAGTTTATAATAATTGGTTTTAGTGTTTATCATTCCTCATATCACTTTCTGTAAAAGTTTTTCTGTTTTCCAAATTTGAATCACCTCTCATGCCCTAAATTCAGTTAAGATTTAGCACTCTTTTTAGTCACATATTAGTCAGAGCTGTTAATGCAACCAACTGTGTCCATGCCTGTTGGATCACAATTTTTACTGTAACGTCATGCTTACTGTGAATTTTTTTTTTTTTTTTTTTAATTCTTGGGCTGCAGCTTTGGTTAGGGGTTGGTGTCATTAGTTTTTTGGACAAGGTTTTTTTGTTTTTTGTTTTTGATGATTAAGGTTCTTTCAGCTGTGGCTCACACACCCCTGAATACCTCTTCAACATCCAGACTAAACTTGACTTTAAGCAGACACAACAGGTCTGATCTTTATTTAATTAACTCTCTACCTTAAGCAAATTTTTAGCAGTTTTGTTTTTGCCGCTTCTTTCACAGTGTGTTTGCATATTCTGGTTGCAGATAGTTTGTAAAAGGATGTGTGTGGGCTGCTGATGATCAACTCAATAACACTTTTCTTCCACAAAGTCAAACTTTCCTCATCCCTCTGATCTTGATGTTGATGTATACTGAAACTGAAATACCAAGCTGGTCCAAAAAAAAAAGTCAAGAAAAAAACAACTCAGTATTCCTCAATATTGCTGACCTGCAAATAGATCTAAGTGTTGCTACAGTACTTCTGGGGATGGGTTTGCCCTTTGACCATGTGCTCCTGTAGCACCTGTCACTACAGGATCATCTCCTTATCACTTGAAATTAACTTCATGTATTTTATTAACACTGTTAGTGGGGATATTATCGTTTCAAAGCATACACTCTTATTCTCCGTTTTGAGTGAGTCTTTGTTGTGTTTGCCAAACCCACATAAGGCCAAATGTAATTGTGAAACCATGTAGCAGGTCCCCCTGTTTCCCACATGCAGATGTTCGCTCAGCTGAAAGCCCATCTTGCTGTCACATCAAGCCACCTGTGTGTGTGTGTGTGTATTGGTAACACCCCAGATGATATAGGACAGCTGTTTCGATTAGTCTAAGCAGGTGTTTTTTGTTTTGGTTTGGTTTGGGTTTTTGTTTTTTTTTTTTACATACACCAAAACACTGAAACTTTGACAAATACCAGTGGTTTGGTCATGTTGGGGCATGTCACATCACCTCAGAGTAAATACTCAGTGCTTCTGCACAGGGACAACACTGATGTTCTCATATTGTGTTCAGAAAAAGCAAAAAGCATAGACTTAAATGTAACATGTCATGTTTGTCACCAGCTGCTGTCGCGCCGTACAGCTTTCAACTTTTATCGCTTACGAGTGACCTCCTCCACTTTATTTGACCTCGAGCTGGCTTTTTTTCCCTACCTGTGTTTGCGGTGAACTTACAGTTGGGAAAAAAAAAAAGCACAGTGACGATCCCAATTGGCCATATTCGCTCATTATTAGTGACACTAGATGTCCCTCTAGGATAATGGCACCATTTGGGATGAGCAGTGTACCAGCGAATGCGATGAAGCCCACTGCAAATTTACCTGTGGTCATGACAAACACTGCACGAGTCCCATCGCCCATTACAGCAGTATCATCACCTGCATGTGTGGGAAGATATCTTAGATATAAAGCCATACATTATAAAGTGAGATGAGTGTTGACTCACTAGAAGTACCACAGACGCACTGTACACCGCTCGTTCTTGAGAGTGACACGACGATAAGACAAGACAGCTCTCACATTTCTGAAGACCAAAAAAAATAACATAATGAATGACTTGCCTAAAATAGCCCAGGTTTGACATAGGGATGATGGTGGTGATGGTGATGATGGTGGTGATGATGATGATGATGGATAAATTGTGAAATATGCTGCAATAGAAATTGGGTTTTCCTACTAGATGTTATGCTCACGTGTAGTGCAAACGCTAGATAGTTTGACATCCCGGGGAACAGGCTAATAGGACAATGGGCTAGTAGGCTAGTAGGCTAATGGGCCGGCTGTGTGATACCATAGCATAAACAGTGGGGACGGGGGGGAAGCGATAGCCTGGCTCGGCCCAAAGTTTTCCAACACCTCTACGACACACCAATTAAAACGTTATAATTCACGACTTTAGGCCCCCACAAGAATCAAAGTGTAAAAAGCTACACTCCGTGCCAGGCGGGCCGCGTCGCTTTGCTTCCAGCTTTTACGCCGAGACCAGCGCCCTTTGGCACCGTCGTCATATTTAGCATAAAGACCCGTACAAGTGCCGTCGGTCCTCCGATAACAGCCGTTTCCCAGAAATGTCAATTCCTCTTTAAAATAAACTGCACGTAACCGATGCAGGCTAAAGCAACACGTGATCACGGTCCGTCTTCGATCGGCGCGGTCGTTTTAAATCAAGCAGTAAAATAAAAATCAAACAAAAAAAACAAACAAACAAACAAACAAAAAAAACCCCAAAACCCCGAAAAAGCAATCACTCGGAGTCACATGAGCGCGCTGGGCTCGCTTTCCTAGAAACAAGCCTGGGTTCGCATCTCGCCCCACACCCCCGACCAATGTCATGGGAACATGACAGTGATTGAAGCCTCGGCGGTGTGGGAGGTTTCGCTGCTCGGTTCGTGTGCCAGCATGGCGCTGGAAACCAGCGTCTGTCAATCAGCTCCCGGCGCGTCCGTTTCGCTCCCGCTTCTCTCTCGCACCGCGCGTCTTCGCCTCGGCGTGTGCGTGAGTGCGTGCGTGCGTGCGTGCGTGCTTGCTTGCTTGTGCGTGACCGTGCGTGTCTGTCTGTCTGCGCCCGCGTGTGTCGCAACCCCCCCACCCACGCACAGGCACAAACAAAATAAAGACTAGCTCATCAGCGCCTTCTTTCCAGTCACTCCCCTCCTTCATCTTGCCCACTCGCCTTAAAAAGCGTCGCCGAGCGCCGGCAGGACGCTCAGAGCGCCGACGGACCGGAGCAGCATGGATGCCGAGGGGGGCCGCGTGGTCCACCGGGAGCGGCGCTCCAGGAAGCTCGCGGTGGTCGTCACCGTGCAGAACGTGCTGGTGGCCGCGTGCCTGCTCGTCACCTTTTACGTTTACTGGGGCGTGCAGGAGCGGGTGAGTACCCCGGGGTGATGCGGTGATGGGGGTCCGGGGTCCGGGATCCGGGATCCGGGAGCGGGGGCGATGGGGAGCCGGTGATGGACAGGTTGTCACGATGAACGCACAAGCGATCCCCGAGCGCTCCGGGGGAAACGAGTCGAATCTCTTCTAACGCTCTGTTGCAATTTGTGTCAGGCAAGCTGAGAATTCACATCTGCTTTAATCATAAACCTTAATAATAACAATAAGCTTTATTTATATAGCACCTCTCATACAGGAAACGCAGCTCAAACTGCTTAACAGTAAAGAAATTACATACGTGTGGACATAATTTATGGACAAAAACAAGGATAGAATGCAAATGATGGTGATAGAAATGAATAGAAAATAAGGTTGAGAATATAACTGACCTCATCTGTGCAGAATTTGAACAAGTTCATGTCAAAAGCTAATCATCACACAGATGCATCCAGACCGCTTCTGGTCAGGCACAGATTGATATAAACTAGCTATTACACCGAGCTAATGCTCTAAAGTGTTTTCAGTGGATAGATTAATCATATCAGCGTTTTTGTAGATCTCATTAGATATCAGTAGATACTAACCATCAAAGTCCCATTCACTTTTATCTCCTCAGACAACCTACAATCCCACCATACACCTTCCTTTTTTTCTTTTCTCTTTCTTTTTTACATAGTATGGAAACTTCCCCCTCAATGTCATGGTCATGCACTCACAGGGGGTGGGATGCTGCAGAATGCATAAACAGCATTGCAATTTTTAGATAAGAATACAGCAGCAAAAAACAGAAAAGATGGTCTTAATTTTGGAGAACATCACTAAATTGGAGAGGGACTACTTGGTGTAGTTAAGTAAGGTCGTATTCAAACAGTTACTGACAAGATGCCACATGGGTCCTTTCAGTGTGATTATATGAAAGTAACTGACTCTCTTCAAATAGGCTACCTTGTGGTTTTCAGTGAGTATATTTGAAAGTCAGAGAGAGCAGGACTGGCTATGTGCAGGCTCTCCAGATATCCCATGACCTGGATGACTGATAATCTACACAGACCTCGATGCACAGTTACTGTATAATGGTTATTTTAATGACTAACATGCATTATACATTTAGGCTTTGGTGTTTATAGCTGCAATGCTAATCTCACTTCAGTTATTAATCATCACACTCTGAGACTTTCCCTAGTTTCAATCAGCCTGACTATTTTCACACCAAGTCACCCAACCCCTGTGTTAAATAAACAAGCTTCGTGCTTCCCAGAGTCAAACATCAAGGGATCACAGTGCAGAGCTGCGTGACCTTTCAGAAGACGATGAGTGACATTTATAATGTGAGGGCCGACTAACATCAGGAAAGATGGAAGGCCAATGAACAAAGCAACTATTTTTCTAACATTAGTTTGTGCTTTCTTCTTCCTCTTCTTAACAGCCTTCTGAGGATGACATACACATACTGCTTGGCGCCATTTCAAGTGAGTAAAACAAAGAAAAACACAAAAACCTCTTGTCTTTATCGTTATCTTTCTGTCAGATACTCACACAAAGGTTTCACAAGTTTCAGAACACATTTTTTGCCCCTCACTCTCTGCTACTTTACCCTTTCTGTCTTAAATTTCTCCTTTCACACTCCAGGCATCTCAGTCAATGAAACACTGCAGTTTAGTAGAACCGAAAGCAATTATAAGATGAGTTTGGATGATGAGAAGAGGACCAAGATAAACGTCAACTGCAGTGGACCATATGTTTTGTATATGAAAGTGTGTTACAAGAGCCTGACTAGAGATTTGACCACTGGGACCCTGGAGCTGCAGGTGGTGGGGAGAAAAACTCCCTCCAGCATTTTCAACCTAAATGCTTCAAGTATAAATGATGTCTGCGATGGCCTGCAGAGTATACTCTACCTCAGTGCCAAGGACCAGGCAAGTCTGTACTTAAATGTAAAAGAAGGGTTCAAGATTAAGAATCTGACTGTGGGCCTGAACTACCTGCTGGGGAGGCGCTGTATCTATTGACGAGGGCCAAGAAATGCTCCTTGAAGAAGAAGATAAAGCTGACTGGAATGACCAAGGGACTTGAGCACTTGTGGTCATGCGGCACTGTGAGGACACACTAAGCAGGTCTCACACCAGCAGCATGAATTGTGTTGTTTTTTTTGTTTTGTTTTTTTTTTCTTCAATTTTTCTTATTACCTCGACCACGGGAGCTGAGCCTCTGCTAGATTGACTGCCAGCGACAAATGGTCATGGGTGAAAGAACGGGATTTGATTTTGGGGCTGGTGGTGATTGACAATATCATTTTATAGATACGAAAAAGTTAAACCAAGAAGTTGTCTCTTTAACAAGAACCCCTGACTCCCATCCCTTTTTTGTGCAGAAAGCACAAAAGTGGTCACTGTTCCTGGATCCTTTTGATTTACGCTGCAACTGAATATCGTTTTATTATAATTACTGTTTAATTATTTGGTGCCCAAAACATCAGAAAAAAGTAAAAGATTATCTTTTTATTGAAAAACAGCTCATTAGTTTTCTGATGATCACCCCAATGGTTAATTGGCTGATTTTTTTCTGCTCTACTTTTGACACTAGTTTTGATTCTTGACCTCTTAAAAGGGGAGCTTTTTCAAGCTTAAAATCAGAGGTAGTCTGAGCAGTACTGAACCACATTTACAAAAGCTACTTTTTCTTTAATTTACCAATTTGTCATGTATACACTCCATCTACAAAATGACCAACTGTTTGGTCAGTCATTGCAGTGATACTGAGATCTTAAAGTGGTTTACACAGGTAAAGTCATGAGGCTATATGAATTTAACAATGTGTATTTTGTCAAAGTTTAATGAGGATTGGACTGGATGCTATCTCTAAGAATGCACCTATACCATTGTGAAAGTGTTTTTAAAGCCTCTACACTTATCACGTGCCTTCCAGATTTATAGTATATAGCTAGATATGTGATATATCATAGTCTTCAGTACTGTATTTTCACTTTAAAAGTGCCAGGTTGTGTAAAACCAAATGAATGTATTTGTCTTTCTGTTATTCTCCTGTTAATCTCCAATCTGAGTCTCATAAACTTTCTCTATGCTGCATGGCAACAAAACACAGCTCAAACTGTCTTTAACTCACTTGGATTATCAGACTACTAGTATTTACTGCAACATTGACAGTGACAATGGCTATAGCTTTTTTTTCCCTTTTGTTTCTTCTATGACTGACATGTCACCAGAGATTTTTTTTATGTTCCTTGAGCTGGTGTTGGTGAGTTGGTGCAGATAACTCAGGATAAAGACCAGAGAGGAAATGAATGAAGTCAAAGTTTTCACTCTTTTGATTGTATCTGCTCTCACAGTACTCACATCACTGTGTAATGTAGTAATATGTCATATCTGACATGTCTGTGTGTTTGTGTGGGGTTTTTTTTAATTTTATTATGCCTATAGCTATGAAGCAAAAACCAAGTGCAACCTTTTGATCTGAGGGTGCGTTTCTATGTATATACTTTATTAGTTAAGCTATAATACACTGATTCACGTAAAAAGCCATGTTGTAATAATGATGGTATAATAATATTTTGGAAGTATGCTGTGGGGCTCATTGTATTGTATTCCTGTAAAGCTTTACCATCTCGTCCAGTCTTAAAAACATCCTCATGTTTGTACTGGTTGGTTGGTTTGATGGTTTTGATTTCTACCATAACATAAATAAAATCTTTTATACACACTGTACACAATATCATGTTTTAAAAGGAGAGTCTTTGTATTTGTATTTGTATTTGCCCAAATAAAAGATAAGTATCAGTGATGGTATAAATAGTTGCAAAATGAGCTGAAATGTTTCATATGTGAAAAAAACCAATGTGATGTGACAATGTATAACTATTCCAGGGAATGTACAATGTAGCTACCTCCTGTAAGCTTTGGCACTGATCAGATGTTGGAAAACTTTATTAAAAGAGTTCCAATTTTGCAATGAATGTCTCTTCTTTGTTTCCTGGGTATTATCGCTCTGCTCGCGCTCACTGCCTGGCCCTTGTAGGAGTAAAGGGTTTCATCGTAATTAACTGACACGGTAACCATTGTTTTATCCAAAACAATGGTTTTGAACAAGTTTATGTTTGTATATATATGTATATGTGTGTGTGTGTGTATATCTATATATATATATATATATATATATATATATCTGATCAGTGCCAAAGCTTACAGGAGGTAGCTACATTGTACATTTGTACATTTTATAACTGCTTCACATCTGTGTGGCATGGAGTCAACCAACTTGTGGCACCTTTCAGCTGTTATTCCACTCCAAGATTCTTTAACAACATTCCACAATTCATTTACATTTCTTGGTTTTGCTTCAGAAACAGCATTTTTGATGTCACCTCAAAAGTTCTCGATTGGATTAAGGTCCGGGGATTGGGCTGGCCACTCCATAACATTAATTTTGTTGGTGTGGAACCAAGATTTTGCTTGCTTACTAGTGTGTTTGGGGTCATTGTCTTGTTGAAACACACATTTCAAGGGCATGTCCTCTTCAGCATAAGGCAACGTGACCTCTTCAAGTATTTTGACATATGCAAACTGATCCATGATCCCTGGTATACGATAAATAGGCCCAACACCATAGTAGGAGAAACATGCCCATATCATGATGCTTGCACCACCATGCTTCACTGTCTTCACTGTGTACTATGGATTAAAATTAAGAGTTTGGGGGTCATCTCACAAACTGTCTGCAGCCCTTGGACCCAAAAAGAACAATTTTACTCTCGTCAGTCCACAAAATGTCCCTCCATTTCTCTTTAGGCCAGTTGATGTGTTGTTTGGCAAGTTGTAACCTCTTCTGCACATGCCTTTTTTTTAACAGAGGGACTTTGCGGGGGATTCTTGTAAATAGATTAGCTTCACACAGACGTCTTCTAACTGTCGCAGTACTTACAGGTAACTCCAGACTGTCTTTGATCATCCTGGAGCTGATCATTGGCTGAGCCTTTGCCATTCTGGTTATTCTTTGATCCATTTTGATGGTTGTCTTCCGTTTTCTGTCACGTGTCTCTGGTTTTGCTCTCCGTTTTAAGGCATTGGAGATCATTTTAGCTGAACAGCCTATAATTTTTTTGCACCTCTTTATAAGTTTTCCCCTCTCCGTTCAATTTTTTAATCAAAGTACGCTGTTCTTCTGAACAATGTCTTGAACGACCCATTTTCCTCAGGCTTTCAAAGAGAAATGCATGTTCAACAAGTGCTGGCTTCATCCTTAAATAGGGGCCACCTGATTCACACCTGTTTTTTCACAAAATTGATGACCTCAATGATTGAATGCCACACTGCTATTTTTTTGAACACACCCCTTTCAACTAATTGCCCAATTGCACAGCCTTAAGAGCGTGCATATCATGAATGCTGGGTCTTGTTGGTTTTCTGAGACTCTACTACACCTACTGGTAACTCGTTTGCCATGTAGCAATTAAAAATATACTAATAAAAGTGATTGATCTGGTTAGTCACTTTGGACTGCTATTATTTTGAACACTACTGTATGTATATATATATGTATATATATATATATATATATATATATATATATATATATATATATATATATATATATATATATATATATATATATATATATATATATAAAAAGCATCTCAAGGGAGGAAACTCAGTACTTGGTCACGTCCAGCGGTTCTCAGGCTTTGACTGCAAAGGCTTTTCATCTAAAGTTTTAAAAGTACTCCTACTGTGTAAAGTACTGACTGAGGATGGCGCTGTAACACGGAAGCTCCGGGAAACCTGGTGCGAGAATCAATATGGCGGCGCCTTGCTGCTGAAAACAAACAACTACCCATAACTGAAGGAAGTCAAGGATTTAATCTTTGCGAACGAATCGGCACCTAAAAAGATGAGAAAAGTGGAGGATCCGGAACAGCACGTCGGCGATTTCTACGAGCTTCACACGGCGGGGAGATGCCTGAAAAGATGCGCCGCATCCGCCTGACGCCCCCGACAGCTAACAGATGCGGCTACACAAGGAACACAGCTGTTAACGCCGGGCTCACTGCCAGTGTTTTAGCCCCCGGAAACGAGCTGTCTGTACTCGATGAGTCGACTCACACAGATTTTCATTCATCAAATCGCATTTTGTAGCTCAGCCACGACCAGATCTCCCACGACCCCGGAAGAAACTTCGATTACTGGACTGACGCTCCCCCCGTGTGCGCCGAGGAATAAGTTATTAATTGGCTAAGGGAACTCTACACATGAACAATGTCCACTGTCGCCACCAATGGGTTAATTTGGCAAAATGTCACTCTGCACAACCGGACCAGGCAGGGATGTCCTCCCTCCATCCCTCTTTTTATTATTCATTTACCCTCTAGCTGCTGCAGTGCGCCAAAAGAGAAACATCAAAATTATTAAAACATCCACTACAGAAAACAAAAAAATTGTCGTTTATAAATATGATGTCTTATTACTGCTTCAGGACCATTCAGGATCCCTGCAAGAGAGTTTTTCTGTCATAAAATCCTTCTCAGAACTCTCCAGCTACTCAGTTAACTGGTCGAAATCCACCATCATGGCATAACCTTAACCCCAGAAAATATTAATTATCTAGGTATCAATATATCCTCCAAGATGTCAGAATTGTTCAATCCAAATTTCATCCCACTACTCAAATCTGTATAAGATGACTTAAACTGCTGGACCAATCTACCCATATTGTTTTCTGTGAGAATAGCAACATTTGAAATGTTGAAATGCCACATCTTTATATTTAGCAATGCAATTCAGCCAAATATAACGGAAAAAAATCTATCATCAGCTTGTAGGAAAATAAACAAGAACTTAAATGTTTCTCAGCTGCTCAAATGTCCCAAGAGGTCTCCAGTTTTTTGGTGGGAACCCAGACAAATGAGGTTTCCGGGACATAAATCAATAAAAGTTATTTTTATGAATAGGAAAAAAAAATGAATCTACAACTCATGGAATGCAAAGTTATTCACAGAACACACTAGACAGGCGAGGAAGGACACAAAATGGGATTCAACGGCTCAGACAGATGCACGCACTGCTCACAGGACGCCACCAACACTAGCTTGCATGCAATTCGGCACTGCTCACCAATCAGGCACTTTTGGATCCAAGTCACAGATCAGTTATCCCTGGTACCCTGGTGCCACATCCCCTTATCCCCCAAGGTCTTCATCTTAGGTGAATTAACTTCAGACAACAATCACACAAAATCAGCAGGCTGGGTCATAAAATCAAATCTTTAATGATTACATGTGGCCAAATCTGACCTGTGATGTGTTTCCTTAACATCAATCATAATTATGCATTTTTTCAAATTTATATTAAGACTTCATTACCAAAATGAACCTTGCATTGTTGAAAAAAAGAAACACACTTGATATGTTCTCTGAATATTCTTGACAAACCACAGAAATCAGTTGTAAATTCATTTTATTGCAACTTAACATTACTCAGTTCTCTGATGAAAATCATGTTGTGAAATGTTATGCAAGGTCCCATATCATTAAATCCCAATTGGTAAAAACCACCCACGAAAGGTGTTTAACATTCCATGTTAAGGAAAAAATGCCCATGGAGTTAAAGCAACATCAATCCCAGTTTAATTGTAGTATAAGGAGTTTCTGTTATTTTGCCCACTCCTCTGAAGTAGTGAACTATAATATTTTTCATGCTTCAGCTGTATAATTCAACAAGGTTTAAACCTACAAACACTCTCAGCCATCATGATCCAACATCATAACACACTCATGAAAATTATTACAATGAGCTCAAAGGCCAGCAGGTTGTGGTCCATGTGGGAACATGCATTCATTACATATGTTAATATATGATTG
The DNA here is from genome assembly GCA_016859345.1 of Istiophorus platypterus. Lineage (NCBI taxonomy): Eukaryota > Metazoa > Chordata > Actinopteri > Istiophoriformes > Istiophoridae > Istiophorus > Istiophorus platypterus. Next base: position 8,616,003 of record CM029123.1, on the reverse strand, counting down.
TTCAAAAACGAAGCGAATTTAGTCTTTACAGTGTGCATCCTGAAATCATTTAATGTCATCAACATACACAATAATTGTAACATCTTTTTTTGTTCCAAGTTACATTAAATTTCACACAAAGCAACAATTGAAAAACCAACAATAATGCAAGACACGACAAAGCTGGCAGATTTTGTCAACTGCAACTGTAACAAACAATACTAATTAAGCTTAACGTTACCTACAGGAGTTGTCACTGCATTTTTAGAGACAAAAAATCGTTCTTGTGTTTTGGTGTAGAGCTAGTTAGTGTGTTTGAATATGGCAAGAAGAAATGGAGGAGCAACGTTACCCCGTTTTAGGGTGAGGAACAATGCGTGTGTTTGGCAAATGCAATGTTATCTCAGGTAACTCTGGCTTGGGGTTGTTGAAGAGTAAACCTCCCCAGATTAAGAGCATGACAGAGCTGCTAATGTTAGCCTAAACTCTGATAGCATCCATAAAAGGACCTCCATATAGCTGATGGGCTTGTTGTGACTGGAGCTTTGTTTGTGGATTTCTTTTTAACATAACCTTCAACCCCCACAAAGTAATGTAGTGATGTGCTCCTTGTCCTTGGGAGTAACAACGGTGTAAGGTTAAAACTGAAGATAGTAGGCTAGTTATCTGGGTGTGCTAATGCTTGTAGCTTATTTGAAAAGATAAACACACTGGTAAACCTTTGGTCCTGTGTTTTTGTTTTTTAAAAGGACCTAATAATGAAACCAGTCTTGACTCTGTCCATGGCTATTTATGGTTTCGAAGATAAAACTGGATAATCCCTGGAGAAAGGGTTTAGCAAACAGCCCACAGAGAGAAAAAGTGAACACCGGAACTGTTTAGTCAGCCCAGTCTGGTAAGACTGAATAAGAGATTACATTGAGTTACAGAAGCTAGTGGAACAGAGGCTAGTGTGACTTTTGCTCTCTATTAGGAGGGAGAGAGGAAGCTGAGGGTAAATTTGAAGAAAGTTTCTCAGGAAGCAGTGTTTCCTCTGATCCTCTTAGTATCTAAGGTTTCTGCAAATTTGCCTTCAGTCGTCAGCTTCCACACAAACAGCTGGGCTATGATGTTTAAAGATCTAGAGGTTAAGGGTAATATTGTTGGTTAAAAGCTGCTAAAATGTTCTCAGACATGAGTTCATGGTGTAGTAAGATGCATTCAAATTAATAAATTTAAAAGATTACAACCGCTTTAGCAAAAACAGAGAGAAAAGTCCTCTTGGAAAGGATCAGTGTTGGCGTTTTAAGTCTGCAACAACTGTTCAGAAGTCAGTGCTAAATTTTGACCACATTGGTTGGTTGGTAATTCAAATGCATTTAAAATGTATGAAAATTTACATACTAAAATAGTGTATTTTATTGTTATGTAAATTACGGATCAGGTTTTTTTTTTCAAGCACTATTATTTTGGACCCAAACTTATAACAGTCATGTTTCTTTACCATTAATATTTTTTTTATATTATAGAGTTTATATATAATCAAATCCTTTTATATTTACATTATGTGCTCTACTTCACCCTCTTACAGAGCAACAGAGGCCACTTAGATTTGACTTGTTTTATAGACTGATATCCCTGTAGATACTGAACTCTGAACCTTAACAGTGATACTTGTCTGCAGTTATGACCTGTGGCCAAGTTTGCTAACAGAATTATTTGAAAACTGCACCCTCAGGAAGTGGAAAAAAGACGGCATATAAAAGGTTAACAGTACTCAACTCTTTGGTATGTGCTAGTGAGCAATACTGTGCTGCAATTTTAATTCTTACTCATATTCATGCTTTTATATCACTATGTGTTGTTGTACTTGATGAGCTGCCTGATCATTCTCACGACAATGTCGGTGCATCAATTTTGTCTCATACAAGAGGGATCAGAAACATTTTGGAGCTGATGTAAAATTTAAAGCTGTGACTTATAACAGAGAGGCCAATTGTGCAACAGAGTTTTCCCCCCATTCTAACTGCTTCTCTGTTTGAGTGCAGTATAGCGATGGGAAAATGTCTTTCAATAAATGGAGAGATACAGCTTGGTCTCAATTCATGGCATTTTTTAAATAAACTTCTGCAGAAAGAGCACAGTGTTACTCCATCACGGGGTCTGAGTAAGGAAGTGATACTGACAGCTTTTAAAGAGTTCCAAGTTTTGTGTAGCTGGATGCAGTTGGAATTTGAGAAATCCTTGGTACTTGTGTTGCTGGGAAGTAAGGCAGAGTTAGACCAAAACAAGAGAAAGCAACTCCTGATAAGACCCCTGACAAAGCAAAAACAGACTGAAACATACAAGGATGAAATTTTCCATTACAGTATGTTTTGTTTGACATAGTTTCTTCCCTTAGTGCATCAGGTATAACACGATACCACGTCAGCTGTCAAGTACAAATTTTGATCATTTAACCTTTGTAGGTTTAAATCTACAATAAACAGCAAAGCACTAGCAAAAGACTTGTATTACTTAGTTCCTGTTTGTCTAAAAACTCTGGATCAAGCAAAATAAAAGAAAAATTAAAAATCAACAAAAAACACCATTGTATGCAAGATTAGTTATTCAGGGATTTGCGAAATGATGCAATGACATGACACAATTGAGCTAAACCTCTTTAAAAAAAAAAAAATCTATTAACACGGAAACAGGATGTGTGCTCATTTTTCCAAACGAGAATTTAGATTAAAAAAATATGACTGGCCTTTTATAGCCTTTTTTTTTACACATCTTACTTTCCTCCTACAGCTTGGACGCAGCTTGACTCTGAGCATGATATCATGCTAAACTATGATTATGAAAAGCTGTTATTGCGAAAATGCTAGCATGTTAACATTAGCATTTGCAGTGCTCAAAACAAGAAAAACATTCAAAAGACTCTGAATGGAAACAAAAAAAGGTAAAGGTTGCAGTGTATGTCAAAACAGAAAAGAACACAGTTTGAAGCACATGCAAGTAGACTAAGCTAACATTAAAGGTATTTTGGTATAAACCTGGTAAAACGTTATAGGTGGAACCATGAATATGTGCAGAGCTGTGCAGAGTTAATTTTTGTTTTAAAACCTTAGGAACATAGAGAAGGCTACTTGCAGATAGTGTTATTGATGAAGCCCTTTGAATGTGACCCTCACCCTTCACTGAGGGCTCAGGGTAAATTCCGGGGTTTGAATAATAACGCTACTGTGGTTTCAGGTTAACTGCACTTTTTCAGTGACAGGTTTCCCTATCATTAGACCGCATGATCAAAGACAGTTATGTTCTGTAGTTGTAACTATAGTTAAAGGTGCACGGTGACAATCAAAGGGACATCAAATTTGTTTTAATTTCTGCATAATTCATGCTTACTGATGATTGTGATTTGCCGTGGATTTCTATTAATATTGATTCTCTTCAAATTTCTGTTTGATGTCTCACAGTATAGAGAGCCCCTTCTCTATGGCAGCAACTCTTGGAGGCAATAATCTACAACTTCCATGGAAATATTCGATTAGACTGTGTGAAACTGCCAAACACACACATAAAAGATAAGATCTATGTAGAACTATGTATTCAGCCAGAAAGATAAGAAGTTATTGTCTTTGGTGTGTGTGAGTGTGTGTGTGTGTCTGTGTGTGTTTGTGTGTTTTCACTGAAGTTCTAAACGTGTCATCAAACCTTAACAGCAGATGGGATTAAGCCAAGACAAATATAGAACAAAAACGGTGATGCAAGGGCTGTTCTTTGGCTCTGTGAGTGTGGGTGGGACAATAACAGTGATGTAACCACATGCAGTTTCTCATGTGGAGGAATTTCCTGCTAAATGGGTCAAGGTAAACGGGTAGACTGAAACTTCAAGACTGTGTGGGGGGGGGGGGTGTTTAGAATAACACCCTCAAGTTTCAGTGCAATTTTGTCCTTCAGCCAAGCCAGTGATTTGCAACCCCCTGATTTGAACAAAACACCAAGTTGGACATTAACACATGGTGTGCTTCATTTCCTGGCCAAGTCTTATTATGTAAGAAATTGAACAAACTCACTTATGCTACCATGTCGATAACACTGAGTGGGTTGATTGAAAGAAAGCTGCAAATCATACCACACACCAGAGATCCAGAGATGACAATGCGATGGCTTCAGGTATTCATTCATGACAGCCTGCTTGCAAAATTACTCTGATTTAAAAGAAAGCAAAAGTATTTCTTGGAAGAAAAAAGAGGTCTGGTCTGTGCATGCACTGCAGGCAGGTCATCACAGTTATTTTTGGATGTGTGTGCCAGATGTGAGCGCAGGTATACAAAGGTGTAATAATGAATGATTGTTTACTCATCAGTCAAGCTCCCATGATATGCCTGTTGAGTGTGGATTAATGGCAAGGAGAGAGGCGTAGAGCAGATGTAATCCTTCAATTACCAGGACCCTGACTGACTGAGAGCAGCCCAACAGCGACTTATATATATATATATCTCCACAAAGACAGCTCAAAGGTTAAAAAAGTTTTACAAATCTACTTTAATAGCACTCAGCAAAGTCTGTGTTTCAGATTCAGGAGGGAGGTCACAGTCATTACACAAGCGCAACTGCATGTCTTTCTACACGTTTTCTATCCCAGTTGCATGGGATAGAGATTTAGATCAGATTTTTTTCAGATCCTGACAAGCTCTGGCAGAGACACTTATAAAGCAGCAGGTACCGTGTAAATAATTAACCAGTCTTGTCGCACAGGTGCAGAGGGATTCCCTCATTCCTCTCTTTAGTTTTCATTGCATGGGGCAGGCGTTTACTTCAGTTTCCCCTTTACCCGTTACTATGTGGGAAGACGGTCTATATTAAGGTACAAAGAGTCAGTCTCCACAGTCTGCAACATGGAGAGACACCAGGCTGGACAGGAGGAGAAAATGGTGGAGGACACTTTGGAAGTTATTCCTCGGCTCAGGAGTTCGTCTTCAGACGGATGTGCAAGGTTGCCTTGGCAAGAGTAATTGGGTTGGCTGTTGTCGCACTGCTGGCGGGCTTTTTCCTGCATCATTTCATATTCACACCATCATGCAACCAGGTAAGAAACGTGATAGCATGGATAGAAAGTCTTAGCAAATACCATCACTAATCACTACCACAAGTGTGTGTGTGTGGGTGTGTGTGTGTATATACTTATGACATATTTAATTATTATGATTGACAAATTTGCACAATTTAAACTTAATATGTAAAGGACAGCTCAGACACAGGTTTCTTGTGTTTGCTGCCAAGCACTAAACAGCCATTATTACCTTTGTCCAAGCAAAGTAAAACCCAGTGTGTTTAATCAGTGGAGACAACTGGGACATGTTTGTGCATGTGTTTTCTTTAATTTTGTTGCTGAATGGAATATTTTAGTGTAAATACCATAAACCCAATGGTCTGTTGATCTCTTTTTATGTTAGTATCAAATTTGGTAGGCAGGTTTACCTACCATATTTAATGCCTTTTAAACTGACCGGGGTGATTAGGTGAAATTTAAGAATAGGTGAAAACCCACTACTTGACTGGAAAACCCTTTATCTGTTTGCTTCTCTCCTACTCTCTATGCTCACATATTTAGTGATTTAATGCAGCTGTCTTCCAAATAAAGCTGTTCTCATTTACATGTTTTTCTGTTTCTGCTGTCAGACAATGGAACTAGAATGAACTAGTGACTGAAACCCCGCCCATCAAGACAACGAGAGAAAGTTGGAGGCTCATTCACGCCTGTGTCAGCTGCTTTGCAGGCAGTTAAATGAGAAGCATGGAGATGTGCCTGCAGCTATATTTTGGATTCTTTTTTTTACGGGTTCAGTTGACAAATTATTGAATATTTGTACTGAATTGAAATTGTTTTTCATATTTTTCAGTCAATCAGAAGCCATGTTTCACCCTTGAGACTCGATAAATAAATGACTGTGCAATTGCAAAGTAATATTTCTATAGCCATTTTAAGATGGAAGTCTTAGTGTGGTTATATACAGTACATGTGTTTATTTGTGTTTTTATATTTCCTCTTCATTTCCCATTCTAATAAAATTTGGAACATTGATACATTTTTAATCTCATTATTAAGATATTGAAAATATCTATAAAGAAAACCAGAAAGTAAGCCTAGATAAATGTGCAAGTTGGGAAATGCAAAAAATAATTAGGTTGAAAAGTTACGCTACTCTTGGCTAAAAAGCCTGTCTCCTGTCAGCGGGAGACTTTATCATTCCACTCCCACACATGTGGCAAACATCCCTCAGACACCTTCTCTGTGCTGTTAATCTTGTTAATAGAGGAAGTGAAAGTTTACATGCACACAATGAGTCAGAGCTACAAATCTTTGGGCCATAATCATGATGCAATGTCTGAAGTAACATCTCTGGGTCTGTTGCCCCAAGAATCCAGCATTACACTAGCAATTCTTCATTCAAAAGCAAGCACAAATCTGTTGATTAAAATGGCCCAGAGGCTTTAAATCAGAGAAATGACTAATCATTCTTTGTCCGACTGATTAACTCTTTGCAGTGTTTGTTGCTATTAAATGTAAAACAAATGTGTTCTATGATAACTGATAACATTTACTGACATCTGGGTTCTGTTTTGTTTAGAAACCTACTGTAATACAGAAAAAACACAATCAGCTTCTTTATGTCTGGTTTTTGCTGTTTCTTTTGCCAAAAACATCATCACTGTCAAAGTTTAAAGACAAGGAACAAAAATAATGCTAAAATTATGCATTTGGTTTAATGCTTTTTGTGAGTACACTGAAAAAAGTATAAGCTAATGTACCAGTTTTTTTCTCAAGGCTGATTTAGAATTATTGAAATTGAAAGAGAATCCTGGCAGCAAAGTGATACCATCGTAATGCTAAATTCTGTGGTTAAAATTTGTGTCACATATCATATTAATGGTGGATATAGAAACATAATTCACCACAAGATGTGAGCGCAGGCTTACAAAGGTGTAACAATGAATGATTGTTTACTCATCAGTCAAGCTCCCATGATATGCCTGTTGAGTGTGGATTAATGGCAAGGAGAGAGGCGTAGAGCAGATGTAAATCCTTCAATTACCAGGACCCTGACTGACTGAGAGCAGCCCAACAGCACCTTATATATATATCTCCACAAAGACAGCTCAAAGGTTAAAAAAGTTTTACAAATCTACTTTAATAGCACTCAGCAAAGTCTGTGTTTCAGATTAAGAAGGGAGGTCACAGTCATTACACAAGCGCAACTGCATGTCTTTCTACACGTTTTCTATCCCAGTTGCATGGGATAGAGATTTAGATCAGATTTTTTTCAGATCCTGACAAGCTCTGGCAGAGACACTTATAAAGCAGCAGGTACCGTGTAAATAATTAACCAGTCTTGTCGCACAGGTGCAGAGGGATTCCCTCATTCCTCTCTTTAGTTTTCATTGCATGGGGCAGGCGTTTACTTCAGTTTCCCCTTTCCCCGTTACTGTGTGGGAAGATGGTCTATATTAAGTTACAAAGAGTCAGTCTCCACTACGAGTTTCGCAGTCTGCAACATGGAGAGACACCAGGCTGGACAGGAGGAGAAAATGGTGGAGGACACTTTGGAAGTTATTCCTCGGCTCAGGAGTTCGTCTTCAGACGGATGTGCAAGGTTGCCTTGGCAAGAGTAATTGGGTTGGCTGTTGTCGCACTGCTGGCGGGCTTTTTCCTGCATCATTTCATATTCACACCATCATGCAACCAGGTGAGAAACATGATAGCATGGATAGAAAGTCTTAGCAAATACCATCACTAATTTCTCCCCTCTATTTTTTAAAGCATGTCTTTTTATAATCATCCTCCTTTCTACAGGATGTGCCACAAGTGAGTGATTCAGCAAAAGTCAACATAGCCTGTAAATTAAAGAGTAAGAATAGCTTCTATTTTAATAGCTTCTAGTATGTATTCTATTCAGATTTTAAAGTCTCAGTGTACTGAAAACCTTTCCATTTCTTCTGCAGAGAGTGATCAACAGTGGACATATGACATTTTCACTGCGCATAAAGCTACAGCCCACTTAATCTATGGATGGGTGAAGCTCCCAAAAATCACTAGGGAGGAGATCATTCTAATGGGAAAATGGAATGAAAAAACCAGAACTATCCAAAAGAAGAAAAATAATGAGACGGAGATCTTTTTCAAAAAGGTTAAACTGGTAAAAAACAGCAGTATAATCATCTTCTGTAAGTCTGCCTACAAAGACAGCTTGTTCCATGTCTATGAACTCTGACCAGGCTGAAATCAGACTGTTCTGTATGTTGGCCTCGGAAACGGCTTTTAGGGCTTCATGTTAACATGTGGCACACTAGTCTATTAAGTTATCAAAACCTGTTGCTCTGGATGTTATGTAATTATTTTGGATACACGTTTGCATGTCTCATGAATAGGGAAACCGTTTCATGGCAGTGTTTTGTTAACGCTTGAGGGACTGGATCTACTCCCTTTGAGGGATAGGATTTTCCTCCGCACATGAGCAATAAACCAAATTTGCAGTTGGAACAATTCTTGACAGGGAAATTACTCATTTGAAGAAGAAATACCCCTTTTCATAATGACTCTGGTTATATTAAAGTAGAAAGCCTCATAAGGTGATGCTGCTCATTTATTATGAATTATATATTTTAACAAGAATTGCAACAATCCCAAGGGATTACTTTAACAGTAACTCATAATGTTCTGTGTGTTCTTGCCATTCATCATTCTTAAAGAAAACATACTACACAAATAGTGTTAATCTCACTTTCATAAGAAAAAGTTTCTGTTGTACCAAGTCATTTTCGTTTCTCTAATTGACTACTTTTACCTGTGAGGATGACCGATCAAGCAAGAACGGCATTTTTCATCTGCATTTTTACGAATCAACCACCTTACTGGTTTTTTATTTAGATACTATATAATTTTACAGAGGCAGCAAAAATCCTGTAGAAGTCAAAAAGACTACTTTGTTTTCTTTGAATAATGTGTTGAACTGTGAAATTCTTTGAATTCAAATTTTGTTGTATGTGAGCCAGAGATTTTCATTCCAGTATTGAGATGCAATATTGGATTTAATCTTGGAGAGTTTAAAGGATATGTTTGCATATTTTTCAATAGATATATATATGTATTACAATACCCACAACCCCCCACATACACACACACACACAAACACACACACACACACACACACACACATATATATATATATATATATATATATATATATATATATATATATATATATATATATATATATATATATATATAAACAAAACAGTTGACTTTTTAAACACAGGCAGCTAAAGCGAAACCCTTGAGTGTATTTTCCCACAAAATCAGGACCGTGAATTTTGGCCACCATTTCTCTCTCACTGAAATGGCTGAAAATCACTGAATATCTTCATATTCCAGTATGGACCAGAGAGAAACCATAACAAACAAAAATGCATCCAGTTTTCAAATGGTATATAAGCATTTCTTTAAGTCCAAAAAAAGGGGTGAATTTTTGGTGAACCTTGGTAATCTAGATCTGCCTCTATAGTTGCACTAATTACACACAAACACACACAGACACGCACGCACACACACACGCTACCACACGTGTGTGTGTGTGTGTGTGTGTGTGTGTGTGTGTATACTTATGACATATTTAATTATTATGATTGACAAATTTGCACAATTTAAACTTAATATGTAAAGGAAAGCTCAGACACAGGTTTCTTGTGTTTGCTGCCAAGCACTAAACAGCCATTATTACCTTTGTCCAAGCAAAGTAAAACTCAGTGTGTTTAATCAGTGGAGACAACTGGGACATGTTTGTGCATATGTTTTCTTTAATTTTGTTGCTGAATGGAATATTTTAGTGTAAATACCATAATGCCAATGGTCTGTTGATCTCTTTTTATGTTAGTATCAAATTTGGTAGGCAGGTTTACCTACCATATTTAATGCCTTTTAAACTGACCGGGGTGATTAGGTGAAATTTAAGAATAGGTGAAAACCCACTACTTGACTGGAAAACCCTTTATCTGTTTGCTTCTCTCCTACTCTCTATGCTCACATATTTAGTGATTTAATGCAGCTGTCTTCCAAATAAAGCTGTTCTCATTTACATGTTTTTCTGTTTCTGCTGTCAGACAATGGAACTAGAATGAACTAGTGACTGAAACCCCGCCCATCAAGACAACGAGAGAAAGTTGGAGGCTCATTCACGCCTGTGTCAGCTGCTTTGCAGGGAGTTAAATGAGAAGCATGGAGATGTGCCTGCAGCTATATTTTGGATTCTTTTTTTTACGGGTTCAGTTGAAAAATTATTTAATATTTGTACTGAATGAAATTGTTTTTCATATTTTTCAGTCAATCAGAAGCCATGTTTCACCCTTGAGACTCGATAAATAAATGACTGTGCAATTGCAAAGTAATATGTCTATAGCCATTTTCAGATGGAAGTCTTAGTGTGGTTATATATAGTACATGTGTGTTTATTTGTGTTTTTATATTTCCTCTTCATTTCCCATTATAATAAAATTTGGAACATTGATACATTTTTAATCTCATTATTAAGATATTGAAAATATCTATAAAGAAAACCAGAAAGTAAGCCTAGATAAAAGTGCAAGTTGGGAAATTGCAAAAAATAATTAGGTTAAAAAGTTACGCTACTCTTGGCTAAAAAGCCTGTCTCCTGTCAGCGGGAGACTTTATCATTCCACTCCCACACATGTGGCAAACATCCCTCAGACACCTTCTCTGTGCTGTTAATCTTGTTAATAGAGGAAGTGAAAGTTTACATGCACACAATGAGTCAGAGCTACAAATCTTTGGGCCATAATCATGATGCAATGTCTGAAGTAACATCTCTGGGTCTGTTGCCCCAAGAATCCAGCATTACACTAGCAATTCTTCATTCAAAAGCAAGCACAAATCTGTTGATTAAAATGGCCCAGAGGCTTTAAATCAGAGAAATGACTAATCATTCTTTGTCCAACTGATTAACTCTTTGCAGTGTTTGTTGCTATTAAATGTAAAACAAATGTGTTCTATGATAACTGATAACATTTACTGACATCTGGGTTCTGTTTTGTTTAGAAACCTACTGTAATACAGAAAAAACACAATCAGCTTCTTTATGTCTGGTTTTTGCTGTTTCTTTTGCCAAAAACATCATCACTGTCAAAGTTTAAAGACAAGGGACAAAAATAATGCCCAAATTATGCATTTGGTTTAATGCTTTTTGTGAGAACACCAAAAAAGTATAAGCTAATGTATCAGTTTTTTTCTCAAGGCTGATTTAGAATTATTGAAATTGAAAGAAAATCCTGGCAGCAAAGTGATACCATCGTAATGCTAAATTCTGTGGTTAAAATTTGTGTCACATATCACATTAATGGTGGATATAGAAACATAATTCACCACAAGATCACATTTTCTGTTTGGCAAAAATGTTGCTTTATTTAATGCTTAACAGTTGCCCCTCTGAACAAAGGAACCCTTGAGATCTGGAGATCTATAGTTGGAACCAGCAGCCTACTGAAATATTAGACTTAGATACAGCCAGTAGTAAAAGACATAAACTGGATTAAATATCCTAAAATGGTGACAATGAATTCCTGCTGCTTAACGAAAGAAAGTCATCCCCTCCCCCATCTCATCTTGTGCTGCCAACTGTAACCCTGCATTTTAGCCTACATTAAAAAAAAAACCTATAGTCGCTCGGCAGCAGCTTATTTCAAATGTTTTGAATACAGTCTAGCAACGAGTTGCCTGTTTAAACATCCAGAGGCCATGGAGCGACATTAGCATTCATTTGGAGTTGTGTTTGTATCCATCTGTATCCTCTCCTATTAGCTCTGTTTTTTTGGGCTCCACCAACTGCTTAGGGAAGCATCTGGGTCTTCAGCTGCTAAATTCTCCACTGCGTTCGCCAGCAAGTTGGGAACTGTGTCTGTTTGACGTCTGGTGCTGCTCAGGTAGTGTACAATGGGTTTATAAACAATCATACCATACTGGCCAGCTACCATCTTAATCTCGTCTATGCTGTATTTTTCAGCAGGGTTATCACTAACCTGCTGCTGTAGAGCCAACGGTTGGTTGATAATTCTTTGTTTTGTCCATCAGTATAGAAAAACCTTTCACATAACAGTGTCATTTGATTAATTGTAAATAAAAAATATTGATTAGTACAGCATAAACAGAGTCTAGTCAGATAGACAGTGAGCACAAAGTCCTGGTACAAAGCATGTTGGATAATGGGAGTAATTACATGGAAAAACAAAAACCTGTTTTTATCCTTAATTATAGCGGTGCATCTCATCCAGATTCAAAATCTGTTTGCCATATTGTTTACTTATTTCATCTGGAAATACTGACTTCAACCCAGACAATGCTCAACTATGACCTACATATTCTTGCTAACAACCACTCGCATAAAATCACAAGTCCTATGTAAGAGTCGTGCCTTGTCATCTAGGTTGAGAAGACGTCTGAACATGGATCCTGATCAAGATTCTTATGCTGCACGATTTTTCAATGTACAGTATGTAGTGTAGTGTGGCTACACTACATTGTAGTGAAAATGAGTGGCTCATTACCTTTTACTGGCTAAAACCTCACTCTCTTGATATGTTTCTAATGAAAAGTTGATGCTCTACCACCAGCTGCATTAGACCAATTAAAATACTTGACACATTAAAGAAAACACTTGGAGGATAATGTAGTTCTTCTGTTACTTATAATTTGCTTCTATTTTCTTTCATGAGCTGATTTTCAGGCTAACCTTATTCCATTTGACTGCTTCATTTTATGCTTAAATTGAAAATGAAGTTCTGAATACACATGTTGTAGTCGGCTCTCCTGGCCGATATATAATATATGTTTTACCATTTTGAAATTTTGAAATAAATGAAAATTATGAATATATATAAAAATGTTTTTCATTGAAACAATGCAAACTCCAAATAAACACCATGCAAGTTAGCCAGCCGAAGGATGTGTGTTTTTAAGTCTTTAGCCATTATGCATAATAGCTGGACCCTGGAAGTGGCACAAATAAATGGTACACAGCCATCAATAATTAGTTACACCTATATTAGACAAGTGCTGTGAGAAAGGTCATACAAGTCACTGCCAGAAATAAGTGTGCTGATGAAATGATATGGTAACTATGGACAAGTAAATGAGGTGGGTATCTTCCTATGCACACACACATACTGTGACTGTTTACATTCTTGAAAAAAAGATACTGCACGGGCTCATCAGAAAAGAAAAAAACAATATTAAACTTCTAGCCCTGGTCTGCTTTCCGACAACTTCTGAAAAAGAAAAATCTGCTTAATGCTCCACATTGTTCACAATCTAGTTGCTAACTGCTGTCGGTTTGATGCTCTGAGGGTAGCGTACAGTGTGTTTGTGTGTTGCTCAGCCTCTAGCTGTGGCTGAAAAGCAACGAGATTTTTGAGAGCAGTGATAGTAAAATTAAACCCTACAATTTCAGCCCTGAAAATCAAAACAATGAGCCGAAAGGAGGTGAAATTCTTTGTAGAGCTGAGAGGAATGGCAAAGTTGAGAATTATCTGTGGGTTCATCGTTACAAGCAACCACTTTCACATGAACATGAAGGTACAATTGCATACAAAATCAATGGAGAGATGCAGTTGGATGGAAAATTGTCAAATATTTCAACATGAGCGATGGGTTTGCATGTATGCTGGAGCTTCATGAATCTACCTTGTAAACATGCAGACATGAGATGAAAAAGGAAAGAGACTGGAGGGAAATTAAAGAAAGTACTGGGGTTTCGGGAGAATTCTGAGTTCAGTGAGAACACAAACAAATGGACAAACTCCCACAGACATGATCGGCACATCAGTTGCTAGCTAGCTTGCAGGTAATGGTAGGATAGTTGGTACACTGGCTTTTATGTGCCCAGAAACACAAATGATCCAGTGGTCAAATTTACATGAATGACGCAAGTTGGGTCTTCAGCCTCATCCTAAGTCATTTGATCCGTTGTTAATATAAAAATATTGATTATAGCAGTTCTAGGCAACTGCCAGATGCAGTCGTTGAAGCAGCATTACCCCTGTTTGGGAAGCAACCACAGACAGTTGTTCTGGTCACAGCTCATAATTGTTGATCCAGTTGTATATTTGTATATGTGTGAAAAGGATTAAATGGGGAATTGAATTTGCATATGTATTTTATGTACTATCAAACTGCAGCCTACTAGACTGCAACGACTATCAAGCGTAAAGGTTTTTTTTAATTAGAGATGCTGGATCTGCCCGCTATCAGCCGATTGCTTGTAACTCCTGATCTTGTGATTCCCAAACTTTTTTAATTTCAGGCAGCGACTTATCTTAAAAAGTACATTACCAACAACCAGCTGATTATATAAGTTCACACTCATAAGCAAATTTAGATATTCAGTAGATCTTATCTCCTGTCCGGCAAGGCATTCATCTTTCTTTCCATTTTTGATGAAGGGGTTTTTCAGCTCCTGCGTCACCAACAATTTTTTCACACTATTACATCTTGATCTGTTTATGTAGCTTGTGTAGGCTTTTTTTTCCAGCCACAGAACCCACTGGGGTTTGTTTGATTACAACTTCAGAAGTTTGATAAAATAATCATGTGTAATATCAAACAGCCTCGCTAATCCCCCCTCCCCCAACAAACATACACATGAACAAAAACTCCTATGTTCAGCTGACATTTGTGTTAGGTGAAGGAATGACTTCAGACTCTGATTACCAGTTTAATCTGATGGTGCACTTGAAAAACGCCTCTCATGAAGAAACAAAGATGATACACTTTCCAGGAGACAATAGTTTCCTTATAGCCACATTATTTTCCCATAAGATGCACAAAGACTTGAACTTTAAACTACTTTTGCATCAGATAACATATATATATATTTTTACATTATCCATTTTGTTTTTTTTGCTGTTACTCTGTAAAGCAGAAATGTTTCACAAATAAATTTGATTTTACTTTTGATGTAAAAGTGGCTACAAACAATATTCTTATATAAAATGATAATTATCACCTGAATCCGCAAGTCAACTTACTTTACAGAGCTTTCTAATGAGTTTTAGTTCATTGTTTAGCTCTGCAGTCCAGGATTTGTAAGTTTTGGTTCACTCTCACCAATCTTGTAGTGATGTTTTCAATGACAAGCTCTAAAAGCCCACAGCGCACTACCAGCTCAGCAGAAAATGGCAAATTAATTATTTTATCAACAAGCTGATGAACATAGTGGATTATCAAGTAGCTACAGAGCCAGATATTGCAATTAGAGAGTTGGTAGAGACCCAAAATGTAGCTAAAATTTAGTAAATATTCACTGATATAAATTTATTAGTTGGCCAACAACAATGAAAATATATGTTGTTACTCTGTAACTACTGGACACATAAATAAGGAACCATTTTCTAAAAAGTCAGTCATATCATAGGTGATGATATGACAGTGTTGCACTCATAAACTGCTACAGCTGCCTGCAATTGATCAAACTGCAACCGCAGGTTCACAGATATTGTGACATGTACAAATATAGATATTCATATTCTATATATACACTAAGGTGCCATTAACAAAGAAGTTGTGATTATCTGTCATGTTGTTTCAAAAAAAAGTAAATGAACACAGCAAAGTGGTATTTTAATACTCACAGAGAGCATTTTACAACTCTGGGAAGTTATCATGCCAGCAAGTGTTTTATCTTTGGTGCAATGACCCTGAGCTAAACAGCAGAAATACAGCGTTCATGTTAAAAAGGAATTGGTAATAGAATTTTTTTAAAAGACACAGAGTCACTGGAGTCATTCTTTGTAAGTTTAATATCTTGTAGCAAGGAGACAAGTCAGCACAGCAGTACAGAGTTGTTTGAGCTTTAAGTCCAGAACATCAGCTTTTATAACATATAACACATTTCATAACATAGGTAAGATAAAGCTGGGAACAGCTACACAGACACGCTTGTGGCTGAGGCTAAACTCAGAAAACAAGAATCGCCTTGACACACAATGTTCCTTTTCTCACAGTATAAGAACATTCTTTCAAGTAACAATGTAACGATGATAATTTTTCTCACATTTCCCTCCTGTTTACACTTGAGAAAACACATTAAATACACTTAAACATCTTATACTTATTTACAATCAATATGACCAATACTTTCCTGGGAGCCTCACATCATCATTTACCACTTCATTGCGATTTTCATTAAATGAATCATAGAGAAGTTGTAGTCCCTTCACATCATATCATCTTCTCCTCCTTCGTCCTCATCCTGGACTTGTTGATACATCGTCCTGGTTAGGGTTGTGTTGACCAGTCACTTCAGAGAGAGAGATAAGTCCCAAACATTTCACACACGCCTCCTTTCTCGGCAAGCAACATGTCTAAAGCCATTCTATTTTGCCATGATATTAGTGACGTAGGTCCTAATTGTTCTGCAATGCCCGTAATGGCATCTCTGGTGTATTTACAAATCTTAGTTGGTTGTAATTGATGTAACTTACCCTATCAATGATTTTATTTATTGTTACCCACCAGAAAAGAAGAGATTCAAATCCCGCCTCCACCTGATTTCTGGCTTTGAATTCATCAGCACTCCCAGTGGGATTCCAATAGAGTCAACATACACACTTCGTCAAAGGAGCCACTGGGTGCCCTCAACCGCTAATAGCGTTGCAGGCGCAATGGGTGAAGTTTGCTACTCAAGTTCTTAAATTCCTCAGTAGGGGACAGGTGGAACGGCATTAGTATCGGCGTCAAAGTACAGCTGCCATGCCAAGGGCTTGGGAGCCTGGGTCATAGTTTCATATCTCCACACAGCCACCAAAGGTCCGCTCTCATGGAAGTGTGGCTTAGAAACCACGATGTCGAATAGTTACCTCTATCTTTAGGGACATTCGGACTTTCTCCACAGTAGTTTTGTGGGAGAGTGCTTACATTAGCTCCTTCACCAGTTCTTGTTAAACAGGTATAATTACCTGAGTAAGTAGCCACAGATGGTGGGACAGGTCTTTTCTTCACTGGAGGAAACAATAATGACAAAGTCTTACATTTATCAGTGTCAGGTGTGTAGGTGGCATTATAGAGCTGTAGGATACATTGCAGACCAACAGGATCAGTTTTATCACTCAGCCTAAATGGGGCTGTGCTTAGCTGTGGTCTGGCCTTGGCGCAGGCAATGCAGTTTTCCAATGGTATGATTTGGTTGGGTGTCAAGGAGAAGTTTGAGGAATCAGAATTCTCCATTTTTAATTGGCCTATACAATCTATCCCTGAGGTGTACACCCCTAGGGCACAAAGGCCTGTGTCTCCTGGCTGTGGATCTTCTATGCTAAGTACTAAGGGATTACAGCTAGTCCACCCAGGGATGCATGCTTTCTGATAAGCTTCATACATTCTTTCAATGGTTTGCTAGCCCCACTAGTCTGTTGGGACAGATGTGGATTCTATTCCACAATCGGCAGTAGCAGCAGTAACCCAGGCCGCCAGGTTCCATGACTGGCACATGTGATCGCCATCGACACATACGTATTTGTCAGAATAGGTGTATGACCCCTCATATCCCCCACAGTTCACAACATTTCAGAGGTAAAATTCAGCTGTTAATTTTTGTCCTTTCATTCCTTTAATAGTTATCAGTGGCATGGGTTGATATTTGTGCTTTGTTGTCTGTGGAGTCGTGTTTCATGCCATAAGATGGGTGCCACAATCATTGTTGCGATGAGGACAAGACAACACAGTGTCCCTCAAAGGCCTGGATGTCTAAATGGATGCCATGGTCTTGGTCTCTCCATTGTTTTGAGTTTCTGTTACCTCGGCCTTCCCTTCAACTATCTATTCTTCACCCTATGTCCCCTTCCAGCCATTGATTTCTTCACTGTGGTTGAGACGAGTCCCCTCCTGTTGAGGAGACCCCCCCTTTGTAGTCAGGCTTTTGCCTTTCTGGGGACAGTGGTGAGTAACTAATCTCTCCCTTTATCTTCTGGTAATAATTTTACCAACTTATAATGTGACAGGTGTATCCAGGATGGTTTTTCCGCTATCTTCACTGCAGTCGGTGTGGTGAGCAGTAACTGAAATGGACCTTCCCACCTTTGACTATACCAATTTTTTCTTTTGATGGCTTTGATTAAGATCCAGTCCCCTGGTTTCACTATTCCGACCGAGGCACCCACAGGATCGCCTGGAAGAGAATAAACAGAAGAGATCAACATATTAGCCATGTAGTCTGCTAAGGTTTGTTCTACTTCTTCATCTGATCTTTTGAACAGTTTAAGTTGTGGGATTGAATAGGGTCTCCCATACATGAGTTCAAAAGGTGTTAGCCCTGTTGAAGTTAGGGTTATATGCATGTTGAGAATTACAAGGGGCAGGCAGTAGACCCAGCTCTTGCCTGTCTCTTCCATGGTCTTTCTTAATATTCCATTATGTCTTTCTACTAGGTCTGCTGACTGTGGGTGATACGCACAGTGATTCTTTATATCTATTTTTAGATTCTGTGCTGTTAAGGTGATCACATTGTTACCAAAGTGTATACCATTATCACTGTATATTCTTTCTGGTATACTGAATCTTGGTATAATTTCTTTAACTAGCGTTTTGCTACTGTTTTTGCACCTGGACTGGTGCTTGGGAATACTTCTATCCATTTGATGAACACGTCTATAATTACTAAACAATATTTCTTTCCCTCACACTTGTTTAGTTCAATAAAATCCATACATGTATGTGGAAACGGAAACTGTGGTTTTGGGAATTGCCCTCTTTTAGGTCTCATATTCCATTGTACATTATGTTTAACACAAATTGGGCAGGATATGCAAACATTTTTTGAGTAGTTTGTGAAGCCGTATGCTGTAAATGCCCTTTGTATGATTGCTACCATCCCTCCTGTTGAGACATGACTTGTGAGTGCACAAATGAAGTAAAAGAGTATAAAGGAAATAGGCCTAGAAGAAGAAGTGTTAAAGGAAGCTGCTAATCTGGATAAAAAAGCCCTCAAGGAGGCGGTTTTAGATGACCGGCCGAAAACCTGTTATTTTCTAGGTAAAATTTCAGGTCAGTCCTCAAAAAGGGGGGCTGGAGAAGCAGATTACTTCAGTTAGAAAGTGCCCTCTCTTACGATGATCGACGGGTCACGTGTGATGTTGCTTGTATTGAAAGTGCTGTCTTACTCAGGTAGCAAAAATTTAGATTAAAGGAATAATAAAAGAAATAAGGGAGCGGCAAAAGCATGCTTATTTAGGACAGTATGAACGAGTCAACTTTAGAATAGATGTTGTTTGTGGTTTATTTGTTGTTCTATTGTGTGTCTACTAGTTAATGCTAGTGTATTGATAAGTCAGAGAGGAACCCCCCCCTCTTTTTCTTTGCTTTCTTCCTCTCAGCCAGGAGAGACATCAGCACTGCATGTTGAAACTGTGTCTGTGTGTGTGTGTGTGATCAGTGCTCATGTGAATAGCTATTTTTAGAAATGTGGCCACTATTCTAGTATTAGGAGTTTAGATTAGACTTTAGAATTAAGCAGTGATCTATATTCTTGGAGACACTTAAAATTTGCTAAAAGATCTATAAGATTAAAGGACTCATGCTAAAGAGAGAAAAGAAAAAAAAGAGAACGGAGTGGTCTCAATGTATGGTGTATAATAATGTTTAATGCTTAAAAGGTGATAAGATATTCATTATAAATAACCCAAAGTGCTGACTAAAAGAAGTTGAAAAACTGACTCATTAGCTATTTGCTAATTAATTAATTTATAGATTTGTTTGTTCATTGTTAGTTGGTTGTTTGATTTATTAGTTAATATCGTGAGAAAGCTAAGTAAGAAAATTAAAAAAGCTAAAATGCCGAAAAAGGAAAAAACAACTCCAAAAATATGATCTATGATCCTACAGTCAGGCGGATCCTAGCAAGAGCAGAAAAAAAGAGGAGACAAATCTTGGAGGAAAGAGACTCAAGAAGATGACGACTTAGACGACAGTGATTGCGAAGACAGTGATGATGAATGGGAGAAAAGAGGCACCTCAGTTTCAAGAGGATTCTACCCAGAGTCATCCAGCACTCGAATTGAAGAAGACAGACAGCAGGCTTTGAGAGAAATTGAGAGAAGTATAGACCAATGTCTCAAGTACTTGGATGACTCTGCCAAGCCAGAAAGCCGAAGAGCATTGGAGAACCAACTACAGGAGCTGCAGACACAGAGGAAAGAGCTGTGCAATAAAGACTCCCCAGAAATTTTGCGTTCAAGGAAAGGGAAGAAATCTGATGTTTCCAGTAATAATAAAATGACAGAACATGGAGTACAAGCCAAGAGAGAAATCATGGTGGGAACACAGATCGCCATGGGAGATATCAAGAAAATTCTGGCAAGCCTTCTTGGAGTCACAGCTATGGAAGAAATCTTACAGAAAGCTGGTCTCAATCATTAGGTGAAGACTGCAGTCAAATGTGGTGAGCACTCAAAGAAACATTCCCAAGAAATGTATATCTGGATAACATCCTCATTGAGCCGCTAGGACAAGACGAGAATCAAAGAGCCTGTGTGTCCAGAGTTCATCAGACATGGAGAAATGCCACAGGAAATGACCCAGATTTGAACCTGATGGAACAGTCGATCCTGAGAACCAAACTACAGAAGGGACTGGCCTGTGAAGTATGGCCAAGGCGGTGTATACAGATCATATAGCCCATCAAGTGGAGCTGCACAGGAAAAAGGAGCAGGATCTGAAGGACCAAGACCAAGAAATTCTCAGAAAAATAAATCAATTACAACTGGTGGACAATAAGAAGAAGGAGAAGAAACAAGCTGTAGTTATGCAGAGTCAGCCTCAGATCTTGGATTGAAGGTTATATAACTCATAAGGTGACACTTGTCATAACAACTTTGAGACCAGTTGAAACAACTACCGCGAGAGTTTTCAGCACGCAGATGAATGAAATTGATCCCACCTTGGAAGTAACCACTCTAAGGGTAACTAGCTCGCAGATGGAGGACACGAGTCCCAATTTGGAAGCAACTACGAGTGTTACTAATGACAGAGTCAACATACCACATTGACACCAACAGCGCTGCTTAGCTCATTAATAAATATGAAACATATATATCATGAAATATCTTTGAAGTTCCCGGAGATAATGAAGGATTTTTGGAAGTTTGTGTTGAGAAGTGTGACTTTTTCTAATAATAAGGATGGAGATGAGGATAAAGACATGACTGAAATATCTGAAGAAGTTTTTGAACAATATCGTTCAATGCGTAAGAGAGAGAAGCTAAGTGGAAAGCATATGGTTTTGACTCATCAGTGTTGAGCATTCCAGATCCGTGGGCCAGCAGGAACCTATGGTTTCAACAGTTAACACATTCAGTAAGGTCAGTTAAGAAATCTAAGGGACTGGGTGTTGAAAGTACCATCACCTAGCGCATGGCCGTCAATTCTAGAAACAATACCAGAACATCTAACTACTAAATGCCAATATGCTGTCTTGTCATGGCTTGTGTATAAACAACAATCATCAACAGATAAAGTAATGGCTTTAGCAGTTCACCTGTTCAAACCAAGATTCAATTGTTCTTGGTTAGTAGACTTGCCATACATAAACTTATTAGATCAGCATGAGGAGGACAGCTGTGCCCGATCCGATGGAAGTGAAACATGCAAGAGCAAAAAGTTGCTTCTGTTCAAATAATAATGGTAGGAATTCTGGAATGTATATGGGACTGTCAGAATGTGAAGAGTATAAGATGGATCTAGGGAAACACGACTTTAGAGATACTAATAAGCTGTACAAAGTGACTTTCCAAAAATCAAGACGCGAACCAAGCAGGACTTTGACAGTGAGCAATCAGATTTTACCTGGAAATGTGACTATAGGGAATTTTGAGAATATCCGGTGGATTTGTGGTAATAAGGCTTATTTGTTTCTACCATATGGGTGGATAGGCTGCTGTTATATGGCAACACTGAAGCTCCCATATGAAGTTTTTGCTATTCAAAAGAGAAATGCTACTTCTGGAGGTAGAAATAAAAGAGAGTTAGCACAATTTCATAATTTAGAAGCCTACCATTGGAGAATAAGCCAGGGAGAAAAATGGGGAATAGGATTACTACCATGGTATGGAGTGACATTTTTGGCGGATCACATTGATAACATAACCTACACCCTACAGGGTTTTGCAAATGAAACTATAAAAGGTTGTACGACATTGTCAAACACTCAAAATAGTCATAGGTTGACATTGTTGTAACATGATATGGCGCTTGATTATATTTTGGCCAAACAAGGGGGCCTATGTGTGGCTTTGAATTTAACAAATGATGCCTGTTATACACTGATTCCTGATAGTTCAGATAACATGACTAGTGTGATCGATGCTTTGAAGCGGATAAGAGATGCATTTGGACCATCAGAAGGAGCTGGTTGGTCTGCGAATGCTTGGCTACAAGACAAGCTAGGACCAGTGGGTGCAGTATTGGTTCAAATTTTGGTGGCAGATGTCTTATCACTATGTGTGATGTTCTGTTTTTGCACACTGCTGCTGACTTTTGTAAAGGCAATGATAATGAGATGGGTTGGTGTAGTAATGCCAGGAGAACAACAAATTCAGATGCCTATGCTGCAAAGATCTGAAGGAGAATTTGTAGAGAGATATCCATTTTAATTATCTTTGAGCATATCTATAGTCTAAATGCTCAATTTAGTAATTTCAAGTAACGTAGTATGATGTTTATAGTATTGTATGGTAAAAAGGGGGAATAGATAATGGGATTCATTCACTTATGTTAAAACAATGTAATTCATATTAAATAAGAAAATTGTGTTAATTTGTATTAAATGATTTAAAATGCATATGTTGTTGCAAAGATACTGGTTGGTGTTTTTCTTTTTGTTTTCCCTTAGAACAACATTGGGGGAGATGCAGAAATTCAAATAAGGACTCAGAATAAAGGACATTGAGAAGATGTTCAGAATAAACACAACAACACCACTACACTGGAACTCAACGCCACAGAGGAAGCCAGGGGTGGAGAATTCTGGACAATGATTCAAGATGACCAAGTACCAATTATATGTAATGTGTTAAATGAATCTAATGATGGTTTACGATGTTAATTTGTGATGTATCATATTTGATCCACTATATGACAATATCATTCGGACCTCAGTTTTTGTTTTTTTCTTTTTAATCATCAAGAATTTGATAGGCAGGGACTAGTCTGCTATGAGGTCCGATGGGTTGACATGCCGAATAGCAGACAATGTTTGGTTTTATTTAATGAGGTTTCGAGATGTGTTTGTTACATATATTCTTACATAAATTGTTTCAAAATCCTCTTTGTCTGGAGCACCATGTGTGGTCACCTAGGGCAGAGGGACCGTGAAAGAAGTTTTCCTGTCTTGATTGTTTGAAGGACATTTCAGTAAAGATAGCTGCCTGACAGGTTTTTCGCTTTCACACTCCAGAAAAAAGAAAATTATGGTAATAATAAACATGTCAATGGAGAAATTGTTTACCAATATTTAAAATGTAAGTTCTTCCAGACTCAGTGGAGCCTCGAAGGGGGGAATATGTAGTACCTGATACTTACTGTTAAATATCTGTGCTTACTAAATGAACAACTAAATGTGTTAGTGTACCAAGAATGAGGGTGTTTGAGTTCATGTATCAATGTACTGAGAAACTAAGGTATCTGAGTTCATATTACAGTTGGAACCGGTCTAGCCTGGGTAAAACTTTAACTCTGCAATGTACGTAGAGTTTGAGGACATTACCTGGAGCAAAGGTCTAAACCTATACAAAACGGATGCCAAAATTCAGCGGTTAGATTTCCACCCTCTATGTTCTGGACTATCCATTGGTGCATTGAGAGACTTTCTGGTAAACAATGTTCCTATTTAATTGAGAACTCGATAAGTGTTCGGGAGGACTTCCTATCTGACCCCAGAGGTTCTCCAAGTAGCCATG
This sequence comes from Istiophorus platypterus, assembly GCA_016859345.1. Classification (NCBI taxonomy): domain Eukaryota; kingdom Metazoa; phylum Chordata; class Actinopteri; order Istiophoriformes; family Istiophoridae; genus Istiophorus; species Istiophorus platypterus. Next base: position 8,592,051 of record CM029123.1, on the reverse strand, counting down.
GGTACCTGTATTGATGCTGTACTGTCTGCAATAAATCTTATGTGTAAATCAGCAAGTCAGTGTCGGCGGATTTCTTCACTCAAACATCTACAAAAGCTACACCATCGAATTAACAACAGTGGTACAAAGTTCAATGTTAGATGTGGTTGGGAAAGTAGTACTGTCATGCATTAGAGATGTCTAGATGGTGAGAGGTATGAAATCTGGTTTTGCTATAGGATCACTGAGACTGCATGTGGGACTTTTAGGGCTACCTGGCTACCCTTCGGAGGATTAAACTTCACCAGGTTGGCTGACATTATCTGTGAGAAGATGGTAGGTGATTCGCAATACCCCTGAGGGATTCTGACGTAGGTATATCTTTTCATCTTGTAAGTAAATGTGAACCAAAACTGACTATCCGGTTGTACAGGTATTGAGAAGAAGGCATTAATAATATCTACTACTGAGAAAAACTTATTTTCTGGCTTAAGATCAATAAGTAAGGTACGGGGATAAGGTACTGTAGGGGCACGTGGCACTACAGCTTTGTTTACTGCTTGCAAGTCTTGGACCATCCTCCATCCTGTTGATGGTGGAGTCTGGTAGAGTCCACTGGAAAAAGTGGAGTGTTACAGGTGATTCAGGACATTCAGTGATTACTCCTGCTTTTAATAGGTCATGAATTTTGGGCTGTATTCCTTCCTCTGCTTCAGGCTTTAACGGATACTGTCTCTGGTATGGCCTGAATAAGAATTTTGGTTTAATTTGGACAGGTTCCAAACATTTAATCAGTTCTACATCCGCAGTCCCTGCAGAGCATAAAAGATATAGAATGCCTTTTTATTACCTTCCCTGTGCTTTAGTAAATACTAGGGTTTGTCAGTAATAGTCCTTTTTTCTGCCCTGGAGATGAACGGCTGGTTCTGCATGAGTTGTCCATCTTAATGGGCATGAATAAGCTTCCAAACTTGGGCTGTATTCTACTCCATTTTCTCTTTTTCTCCAATCAGAGGTTTCTGTGCATGTAGGTACAAATGTTCCTACATCCTTCCACGTGCCGTTAATATCTTTTGACAGTGAAATATGGGGTGTCTTAAAAAGTCTGTAGAATTTTTTTTTTTACAGGTGGGAGGGAACAACTGGCTGCACAGTTTCCCTTCTTATCCCAGAACAAATGTTGTAAATGTATTGTAGTTTTCTTAGTCTTAAAGAATCCCTTCTCATATTCTGAATCAAGTCCTGAGATGTGTTTGTATTACATAGTACAATGCAGGTCATCGGATTTCATTAAGTTTGCACTGGGAGGTACCTTCTGTTTGGCTTTGACTGTACAACTATACCTGCTCCTTGTCCGTCTAGAACAAAAGTCTGGGTTACTCTCTGGGCTTTTAGTCCTTTTTCAGTTGGAACCACTGCTATGTTTAAGCTTTGCATCATGTCTCTCCCTAGTAAATTGCATGGGCATACTCTAGACAAAACGAGCTGGCACAAGCTCTCTTTCCTTGTCTTAGGGTCACTGATGGTCACAGGCTCTGATAAGTTTTCTTTAAGAACCTTGCCATTTGTGGCTTTTATGAAAATGTAATCATCTGATGTTTTTATATGGGGGATCTCGTCGGGTTGCATTACTGTTCTGGATGCCCCATAGTCACAGGAATGTATTCTTAATTCCTCTAATAGTTAATGTCACCTCGGGTCCCGCTTTGTTTTGTAGCATCAATTCTACCCCACTCAGTATTCAGTATCTCCTCTTCACTTCTCTTTTCTTCTTTCATTTCTCCTATGTTGTCATATAGCTCTCTCTCATTTCTTCCTAGTCACGCTGTTTCTTCATCATTGTGGTATACTTTTTCTCTGTCTGCAATCCATGACCCAATGATCTGTCCTTCCACATACATAACAAGCGTCATCATTTTGTCCTTGTCCATCTTTGCCTCTTCCTCTTCCTCTAAATCTACATCTTCCTCTGTTGCTTCCTTCAACAACATATGTAGTTGGACTTTCGTCATCTTTTTTCTTACTTTTGAAATGTTGTTCAGCATGTCTTGCAAATCCAATGTGTTGGTCAGCCTTGCAATTCGGTGGTCAACCATGTGTTTAGCTATGAAACTGCTAATTTGTGGTAGGCATCCTTTGAGGAATGCATTCTTTTAATTGCTGCTCATAAGGTGAGTCATTATTCATGTTGGCAGGTGGATCCACTCCACTGTGGTTGTCAAATGTTTCTTTGAGTCTGTGGTAGTAGTGGTCAATGTCCTCTTCGACCTTTTGAAGGCAGCAATTTATTTCTGTCCAATTTGCTCTCATTTGGTGCCTAGCAGCTGTTCTATGCATAAGTGCCGTCAGCCTTTCATTTAATGCTGCAGTGTTGTGGTCTAGGGGTTGGCCATCGTTGTTATTTGGATACCAGTTCCCACTAATTACGCACCAATCTGGCCCCATTATTTGACGTATGGCTCTCTTTAATTCCCCACCATATAGCCTATAGCTGTTGTATAGTCCTCTAATCCCTTCCTCAAATGCAGTCATTTTTATTTTGGGGTGTGTTATTCCCTCAGTTGCCCTTCTGACATCTTCTGCTGTCCATGGCCTATACACATACATGGTAGGTTCTTGACCAATATCTCCAGCCCTGGGGTTGGGTACTTGGATCACTGGTAAGATCTGTGAGTCTTCGAATTTGCTATTAGCTTTGGGCCTTGAGGCTTATCTGATTATCCACTCCCCCAAGCCAGTTCCTGCTCTAGTATCATGCCTCAGCTCCCTTCTCAGGGTCACGGGTGGGACATTTGGATATAGTTTTTCATCATACACTGGGGGTGTGGCATAGGAGGTGGGTCAGGAACCGGCGCTAGGGGTGGGTCGGGGTGTCTCTTACTAGTCACTATGTTTTCATATTCTTTGTCTGTTAGGGCTAATGTTTCTTTAGTTTCTGTTTTTTTATTTTTCCCTTTCTTTTGTTTTTTTGCTTCAGCCAACGATGCTCTAGCTTGGGTGAGGCCGTTTTTATTGTTCAGTTTTCTATCTTTCTGACCTACTTTCTCTATATCTTTTACTGATTTGGAGCATGATTCAGTCGTCAATTTCGCATTAATTCCGAATTTATCTTTCCATCTCTCTAAATACTGAACATTTTTACAGTCAAGCTGCATCATATACTTTGCATCTCCATTCAACTCTCTCTTTTTTTACACAAGTTCCCCATTTTGTTTCCTTCCTTAACAGCCAACCAGTTTTTATAGCATAACACCCGAGCAACTGACCCAATCAGTGAAACGTTTCAGTTAGCACCGCTAGGTTTCCACAGTCAGACAATTTACTATCACTGCTAGGTTTCCTTTGTCTATTCATTTCACTGAAACATTGCTTTCCTCATGCTTCGCTTAGACACTGTTAAGTTTCTACTCCCTCAATATGATGGAAACACACACACACACACACACATCCGCTCTCAGTGATCACTCTTCTAAGTTCCCAGAACTTCTCTATTTTGAAAGTAGGAGTTATTCATTCCTGTGGTGTTTCACATAGACTGTGGTCTGTTAATGATTAATCTCACAGTTGATGTTTTCATATTACCTGGTAATTCTTCAGATCTTAATTAATGGTACTGATAATTTTTCTCACAGGAATCCAGCAGGAATGCTTGCTTACATGTATAGACAGGTGACAAATTGAAGGAAAAACCTGGCTTAACAATCTTTATGTTGGGTTTTACGCTCATTTCATTCACCACATCAGTACATTATTTACTTAAACTGAAAAGGTTTCTTAAGGTCTTTTATGAGGCTCTAGTGGTTATAGAGGAGGTTCTTAGAATTGTTTACAATGTCTTTGTGGTTGATTGCAAAGTCTTACTGTACCTTCGGGGGGTTACGGAGGCCCTTTAAGAGGTCATATTAGTAAGTGAAAACGTTCTAGAGATCTAAATGTAGTTCTGGAAATTTTAGCGGTCAGTGAAAAGGTTCTAGAGGTCCTAGTAGCCCTTCAGCAGGTTTCTAGTGGGCCTTCGAGATGTTCTGGTTGTCAATGAGGAGGTTTTAAAGGTCCTTTATGAATTTTTAGGGTCCACTGAGATCATTAAAAAGGCTCTAGTAGTCACTGAGGAGGTTCCATTAGTAGTTTAGATGTTTTTAGCAGTCATTAAGAAGTTTTCACTGGTCTTTTTGGAGGTTTTAACGGTTGTCAGTCTACATTTATTTTTGCAAGTTTTAGCGGTAATTCGGATGGTTGTAGAGGTCCTTTTTGATCCTTGGAAGTTTTAATGGTCCTTAAAGGGTCCCAGAAGTCCTTATGAATTTTTGTTGTGGGTATTTAGGAGGTTATGGTGGCTTGTGGTGGTTTCTTCTCCTTTTATTTAACCCCCACCCGTATGTGATTGGCAAACACAGCACTTTGCTGAATGATGACACATTACAGCAAAAGTGTAACCAGACATGTTGCAGGGTTATTTTTCCCCTCAACCACCCCTCAATCCCTCCCCTAGCTGCTGTAGATAATACAAAATGTTAAAAAGATATGACTACAAAATAAAACTGACTGTTGGAAGCATTATTACACAATTAATTTATATGTATTTTTTTAGCAATTTTCATTAATTTTCCATTAAACCCACTGTACATTTGTTCACAATATATATTGGAAATGAAAGTGTAAAGGAGCTTTGACAGCTGCGTTATTGGGATAATTACAATTTTGTGGGACAGAGCCCAAGAGAAACTGGTCCCCAAGTCAATTCTTGATAAAACTTTCTGTTCCAGAGAATCAATATATATATGTGTGTGTGTGTGTGTTAAATAAAATCTGACATTATGACACTAAAAAAACAAATTGATCTTGTATGCCCTCATTGTATTCCTCTGTGATTAAGATTCCAATTCTCTACCTAATAGACTCAGAGTGAAGATAGCGATTTAGAAGATACCTTAGACGTCTGAGTTCTACTAGGTGCACATTTTAATAACCACTTCTTTAGTTGTATCAAAGCACTGTTCCATATAAGAAAAGATAAAGGAGTAGGAGTAGGAGTTTATTTTTCCCTTCATGTGTATTTGGGGAAATCTGTGGTGTACAGCCTTACATCAAAAAAACACTTATTTTTCCATTCCTACGACAGTCCATCAGGTTGCCCAACTTATTGGCTTTACATATCCCCCCGCTGTATGTGTTTCGCATATGTAGATCTCGCCCACAGTCTCTGCGCCATCATCCATTTTCTCTACTTCTGATCTCTTGGGGGAGGTGAAGTTGGAACACAGTGTCTACAGATGTCTAACAATATCACTGGCCTGTCTTTCCGCTGTGACACATAAACATCCCCTACATGACTCTAGAGATCATACCACACAGGTCAGCTGACATCCTGTGCAACTGCCTGGTGCTGAGCACAGGTAAACAAATTGTCCATTCGAAACACAACAACACATCTATATCACTTTGCAAATACTAGACCTTCTGCCAATCGGTTATCAGAAAAATTATTATGTGTCACATGTTTGTTACAGTCAAACACACACAGTTTACTGGATAGTTTTCATTCTTGGCATTTCATCCTTCTCCCCCGCAGAGATCCAGACACTGCGGTCATATGTTATTGTTTCACAACACAACTCTGTAACCTCAGTGGCAAAAATAGAAATCCTGGCTGGTTCCTGGTTCCTGGCTCCTGGCCTCTTTCCTTACTGAGCAAACTACACAAAACAAATACTATATATCAGTGCTATATCTATACTATATCAGTGCTGCTGTTCAACATTGAACACATAAGTTCAACATTTTTGAATCAGCAAATAGAAAGGGATTTTGAGTTTCCTGTATGAGTTTTTATGTCACTGGGCATATTTTTTGGTTCACACAAATGCTGTGGTTCTGCAGCAGGAAGCCTTTAAGGGTCACCTTAAATATGGGCCCAGTTAAGAGTGCCACTGGAGAAAGCACATGTAAACAGCAAAAGCAGTAACATCTGCTACACTTGCCAATAACAATATCTACCTTCAAGCAGATGACAGAAATTTCCACCTGTGGATTGTACTGTCCAAATCACAGTGCTCTCTGAGATACATAGTTTACTTCTTTTGTAAGTTTTACACAGTTTGTACGCATCCTTTCACAAATATGTGGTTCACTGTTGTTGTTAATTATTTGTCCTGATAATTGGATTGGGAGAGTGCCATGCTATTCCAAATGCACTCTCTTTAGAAAACAGAACCAAAGAATGAGTGGCTTGTGTGAATGCAACTGCACATAATATCTCAATATCTAGAATGTGACAGAATTCTAAGAAAGTCATTAATAATCTCCATATGATGGCCAAACAGGAAGAGGTCATCATGGTTCAGTTTTAGGTTTATAAGTTAATTGTTAATAAGTGCAGTACAGTCTCGTTTCACCGAAAAGACAGTTTGATAAAATATGGACAGGGGGAGTCCCACGGGGCTCTGCTCTGCAGGGGCTTCCTTTTCATATTACCTCCCACTTCTGTCAGTAAAAAGTTTTAGTTCAGTCTCAAGAAAAACTGGAAGTTTTAGAATCACAACAACAACTACTGACATCACTGATACAGGTATACTGTGATAAAACATACTGTGGGGTGACAGTTTAAAGGAAAAACACGGAAAATGATTGTATAACAAGATGACAATGTCCCATCCATAGGGCAGGAGGGGTCACTGAACCACTGAATGGTTTGAAAATACGTCAGTGATATGAATCATATGCTGTGGCCTTTGCACCCAGTCAACCCAGTTAACACCTATGGGGGATTTTAGATGGATGTGTTTGACAGTGCTGTCATCACCATCATCTTTCGGATGAGTGGTGTTCATCCCTCTTGTAGAGTTTAGAGATTGTAGGATCTATGATAAGGAACACTGAAGTTGTTCTGGTGACTGATAGTGGCACAACGCCTCCTTAAGAAACATTATGTTGGTTTTTCCCTTAATTTGGCACTCATCAGTATATATTGGCACATTTGCATTAGATTGAGCAATGAATGTTCTTTAAAAAAAAAATCTGAAAGTTCCCTCTACAATCAGCCATTCACATTTCCATTACTCTTAACTACAACATGCAGAATTATACTGCGGCTTTAAATTAACTTTAATAGTTTTGGAGCAGAAAGAATCATGAGCCATGAGCCTTGATACATCATATAACATATTAGGATGTCATGCTTAAAGGTTCTGAAATCTTAGTTTTAAATCCTAAGTATTTCTAATGATAAAATATTCAAGAAAAAATAACAAATTTAAAAAACATTAAAAAAAAATCATCTACCCTGTTTCATTAGGACTGAGTGGTTTGATCAGATTAGACTTAGAGTCCTGGCAAATCAATCAAACATCACTACAGCTGCCATCACATTTCAAATGTAATGTTGCTTAAGTCCGTTTGGTACATGGAAGTATGCGATATCACCTTTTGCCAGGTGAGCCTTGCAGAGTTCAAACCATTGAGAAGAGCAAAGGCGAAAGCAAATTGTTCTGACTTCAACTCAGGGCTTTTAACACGCTAACAATTGTTACCTTGCCTTTTGAACTGACCTGACCTGACCTGAAATGCTGTATATGACATTACACTTAAAAAAAATATATTTAAAAAATTTAATCTCTATTTTCTTTGATATCATATTGGAATTTTATAGTGACCTTGCTTTGCAAAGAGCTTGAGCAAAAAAGCAAACTGTTTAGTTATTTGCATTAAAAGTTTGTTTATATAATCTAAGGATCTGCAACCTACATTTCTTGTAAATTCATACTTTCCATTTCATTCACACAGGGAGAAGATGGGCACATTTCTTGGACATTACGCCCACATTTTTTTGGTACCTAGTTGAACAGCAAGTGTGATGGCTGCGGGGAGTGGAGAGCAGTGTGGAACAATTTTCTGCTGCTCGCTGAGTCATTATGAACCCAAGTATGCATCAGAGAGGACAGTGTCAGAGGGACATTGGTGGAGGGAGAGAGAAGAATAGAGAGAGAACAAGAGAGAGAGCAAAAGAGAGACCTAGATAAACATACTTCACCTTTCTATGGAAAATCAAAAAGTGTTGTGTGTGCATGTGGCAAGGGTGAGATGAAACCACAAGAGGATTCAACCATATAGGCACAGATCGAAATTGAGAGAGAAAGAAAGGGAGAGGGGAGGAAGAAGCACAGACAGAGAGAGAAAGAGACAGACACTGAGAGATAGAAAGAATCAGAGGCAGAGACAGAGACAGAGATAGATTTCCCTATATATGGACAGGGGAGTCCCCAAAGCAGTGCTTATGGCAGTGTTTTTTTGTCCCACCTCCACAATGGGCGAATGGCTTTATTTCACATCTTGAGTGGGCTTTTGTCAGAGCTGTTTGTCTGTGTCTTTCTGTGTTTAGTGTCACCTTCCCTAAACAGACTCACAGAGGTTTGACATGGCATGGGGGATCCCCGCTGCAACTCTCTGCCAGTATCTGTGAACTTCTCCAGCTACATTAAGCTTCATAGACATGTTATAGACATTTATGAGCAATTTATAGAGGTTTAATATATACTGTTAAATTCCAGGAACTCTTCTGCTGACTAAAATAATAAACACTGGTGGACCCCCTTAGTGTTGTTATTTGTACATTGCTAGAGAAAAGGTACAGTCCCCACAAGAACTGGATGCTGCTTTGGGAGAATGTGGGTCTCAGTTTCAGATAAGCAGTTCAGCTCAGTCTTATCTTGATAGTAAATGAAGCAGAGTTTGAAGGAATCAGATTAAATAACATTAGATTAAATAACTGAGGTTTGGTGACCCGTGTGTGGAATAGCTATATAGAGAAGGATATGAGAAAAAAAAGAAAGAAAAGAAAATGAACACAAAAATTAATAATTTCAAATAAATGTAGGATATTATAGTATGTATATATATATACTATAATATCCTACACATGGTGGACTAGCAACATGGCTGGCTTTCTGCCCTGCCACAGAATGTTCTTTTCATTCATGCTGATGGCCTTGTCATTTTCTGTCATTGAGTGCTGTGTTTTCAGTGCTGAGCTTCAGCCTCCCTCTAGGTTGGATGGCTCACTTTTACTGCAGCTGAAGGGTCATTTATGACCAAAGAGGACTCACAACTCTTAACTCTTGGAGAACACAAAAACAAAGTAAAAGTCCATGCCTTCATAACTTGCCTTCATAACTTTACTTTCAGTGACCTCTGTTTCTGATTTTTTCCTATATCGTCATATCATCCCTACAATATTTTATCATATTCCAAAGGCTAACACTGCAGTTCCAGCAGCATTAGACTTTCTGACCAAAGTTTAGTAATCTAAAAAAAGAAAAGAAAAGACGAAAATCAGCACAATGTAAGTATCCAGATCAGTGGTGACATTTCTTTATTTATTTTGATCTTTATCTTATAGACCACAACACACAACCTTAGCAGGCTTTTATTATACTGTGGTAGTTTTATGTTTTGTGTCTAAATACTGCTGAGTCTTGCCTTACATAGTTATCTTTCTGAGCAACAGGTGTTCACCTTTTCTTAAAATGTCTTAATAGTCACTGTAAACATTATTGGTGTGTTTTCAAATGCTTTATAGCTAGAACTCAATATTTTTTTCTCATGAAAAAAGAACTGAGATTTTCAGTGTTTCACATCCCAATTTTGAGTTCACTTAATCCCTTTTTTCTACCCACACACATCTTGGCAATGTGAAATCCTCATACACACATTTTCACATGTGTAGGATCTGAATAATCAGTTTTTTTCTTTGTTGTATTGTTTTTTTGACTTCTATAAAATAACAAATGTGATATTAAGCTCCCCTTCACATCATTTTCATGATGTTATTCCACAGTGCTAATGAGATAATTCATTTTTTGCTGCTTTAAATCTAATTTATGAAAACTCCTAATATCTATCCATACAAATAGCAGCCTATGAGGAGTTAGGTAAAGTTGGCACCTGCTGTACCTGCTGTTAGCTTGCTGCTAGCTAGCTAACTACTGAACACCAGCCAACAGCGTATTCTTCAGGATAGTAAACAGCAAGTTGGTATACCCTACTTAAACAAAATTATGTTATCATGTTATTATTTGCAGCCCTCTATCTTAACAAAAGCTCCGAAAGGGACTTGAGTTTGTGAAACAGACATTTGCTTAAAAGCCAAACTTGTGGTCATTAGCATCACTGAGTGGCCACCAGATCCCTACAGCATTCACATGTATCCTGACAACCTGTAATTTCTCACTTATATTTGTTAATGCCAACGGTACAAATATGACTGTTAATAGATATGAATGACAGACAACAGTTCAAACATTTTAATGTGATTTCTGAGTATAACTGAGTCATTTTAAATATGTACCCCTTGCTACCCTCTAAATGTAGGGTTGTTGGACCAGAGTGTCATTGACATAGATAATATCCTGGTGCCCTCTGGTGGTTTAAAGATAAACTGCGAAAGGAGACATTTGACTTGATACACACTAAGTAGTCCAAGTCGGAAATATCTGCTGGCTTTAAGTGTGAATATGACTTCTACCCGAGAATCAGCATTGGTGCAGACTGGCTGTATGAGGATCTTGATGTCCTCCATCAGTCTCGCCATGCTGGTTTTGGATGGTGGATAACGCTGTGCAAAATCTCTAGGAAAGAAGGCGCATGTAAGGTACAAACTTTTCCCTCCTTGCATCCAGCACTCACTGAAGTGTTCTTATATTTCCTGTATTTCACAAGCACACAAGACAAAATTACAGGATTTAAATTACTTTTACTGCCACCCGATGGTGCTAAATGTAGAGGTTAACAACTGCACTTTTAAAATTGAGCATTTATTAGGAGGATTCTGTTGTTGCCCTTTTTGTATTAGAATTTGTGCACTCAAATGCGACAGGGGATTTAAATTAACCTGTTTGATATTCATGATAACAAGTGCAGTGTTAGATTTTTCTGGGAATGTGTCAGTCTAGTAAAGTTTGCAACAGATAACTTCACATATTTCTTTGTAGTGTATAAAGAGTGTGATTGATGCAGTGCGGGGATGTTGGGGGGCAGACCTCTAAACATATGTTTTCCAGAATTTGGTGGGAAATCAATAATATGATATGCTGCTGTGGAATGGAAGAAAATCAATATGATCTCATTCTCTGATGCTACAACTCAGATAGTGAGAGGGAGAGTTTGACCATCAAGTTCTACTATGGGCTCTAGTGAATATTAGGTTGCAAAGTCATTGTGACATCTAGTGGCCATTTTCTACTTCGTTGATCACAGACAAAGATATTGTTTGGACGAGAAGCCATAGCATTAGCATAAAGATTGAAATTGGATTTAAAGTCTCGGTTGCTCAATTTGTTCTCGTTTCCACAAGCAAAGAGTCACAAGGGATCTAGGAAAGTATGATGTAAGTTATTCAAATATACAGTTGAAATGAAAAAATGCTGCAAATTTCTGCCATTAATACTACATAGATGTGATGCTGTTAAGAAGGTCTGGAAACATTTTAAACTTCAACTCCTTTCTTCATCAGTATGAATTAGGACAATTTGGTCTGCATGTTTCCAAAGCAGTAACAGGAAGCTTCAGTAAAAAACAGTTAACTGTCTCAGGCTGTCAAAACATTGTATGGTGTCATAGTAAGCAGCAGGCTCTAATAAAGAGCAGCAACAACACAACAAGCAGGAGGAGGCATTGGTGTATATGTTTGTTGAGAATTCTGTAAATCTTGCCCCTGACAAATAACCCCATAAAACTCACACTGAAACAGTCCCTGAGGATCCTTTCACCATTTGTCTTTTTTGCAGGCGAAATAAGAAATCTTCTCTCCTGAGAAAACATTATAAACAGAATCTAAGGTGCTAGTTACCACTTCCGAGAAACCCTTTGTTGCATTTTTATATAGTGAAAACTGTGGAAAATGTTTAGATAAAAACAATTTTGAAAGGAAGGGCTCATTCAATATGTTACAATATGCTAATCTCTGAACACAGTGTATGTAAATAATTGGTGGGATTGTTTTGCATTCAATCCCACCATATGTTCCTCTAACTAGTCCCCCACCATTTGTCATAGAAACTTCATTCATATGTAAAATCGTGCGACTCCTTTGGGAGATGGTTGGCATTGCTTTTGTTATGTCAAAAAAACATGTCTCCTAGTTTCTGAAATAAATGTTTTTTTCTGCAGTTTTTCCCACAGAAATGAAAGAATGAAATGTTCAGAGTGGGTGACATCACAGACAGAGAGTGAGAAGGTGTTAAACTGTTCTTTCATACAATGGAACTATCGAAGCATATTAACTTGTAGTATTTTGAATAACTGAGGTTCGGTGACCCAGACAAAGACAAAGTTGCACCGGTGTGCGCAGCAAAATCTTGTAGCACACGGTGCAGAGTCTTTGGCGATGGGAGTGACAATCTCACTGAAGTCTCAGTATCGCTAAAGAGAAAGAAGCTAGCACGGTCTCCAGGGCAACCTTAACTGGAACGGTTCCTGCACAGCTGATGGATCTGCTGCACACGGGTTCCACTCCACAAACAGGTTTTGGTGCAGTTTTAGTCAGGAGGCAGTTAATTTCAGTTGGTGGGTTCTATTTGACTTCACACTCACACACACACACAAACACACAAACACACACACACACACACACACACACACACACACACACACACACACACACACACACACACACACACACACACACACACACCATCTCCACTTTGTGGATTTACCCTCAAAATAAGAGTCTCGAACCACGTCAGAGGATCTAACTGGGAGGCTCTGATACCTTAGGCAGTTTCTACCGCAACACACACACACACACACACACACACACACACACACACACACACACACACACACACACACACACACACAAGACTTATTTCTTTCCATTTTAACTGTTGGGGCTGAGAAGAGAAATTAATGGAGAAAAATTTGACTAATTTTCACAATAACATCAGAGGTTCACTTTAGCTGCACTAAGCTCTGATGACCTACCTGTTGCTTCTGCTGCACCATTGTTCAAGTGCCATCTTCATGTCTTATGAACTTTGATCCAATAGCGAATCCATGTTCCTCTATTGGCCCTTAAACCCCATTGCGGGTTTAAGTTTCCAAGTAGAGGCTCACCTGGTGACCAGCGGCCCTTGGTCTAAAGGTTGTGCTAGAGCTGGTCACAGCAACTATTGAGTCAAGAACACAGGTTTGTATGGGTTTTTTTTTTCTAACTAAAGGTCTCAGCAGTGAGGCTATACAGCCATGGTAAGCCCCAAGGGAGAAACATGTCAGTCAGTCACCTCCTGCACTGCCCACAGTACTGGGCCAGAGTACTGGGTGAGTTTGTAAAACTATTTGAGGTTGTAATGCTTGTAATGCTAATGATGTGACTGGAAGCTAGTTTGCTAAGATTTAAAAGGCGATTAGGCAGGAGAATGTGAAAGCTCTGTCAGTGTTGGACCTCAGAGAATGAGAACTGCAGACACTATGTTCCAGTGTAAACTTGATTAGTTGTGAAGTTGCAAAAGTACCAGAAGAAAATATTAGTTTGTCAACTCTGGGCCAGCACTAATTACATGTAATCTAGTCAAACATGGTGAAAAAGGCAGGTTTTTGGATTTTAGGACAGGCTGGTGCCCAGGAAAACTTGATCTTTCAGATATAAAGTTCTTTCTTAGACAAAAAGATTTTTCCTTGTGTCCTACTTATTTCTTGCTGCTGTCGCCTCGCTCTCAGATTATATGCAGTTCATTAAATATTTGGTAGATGGCACTAAAGACGAGGTGAGTCTGGCATGCAACATTTTGATTCAGGTTTCGCTCTGTCCCTTTGGTGGATATTAGTATACTGATGTAACAGTGAATTTCTACAAAATGTTGGAACCTGGCAGCAGGGATTTGCTGCCATTCAGCTGCAATTAGTGAGGTCCAACACTGATGTTGGGTGATAAGACCTGACTCACAGTCAGGAGCGCTGCAGTTCATACCAAAGGTACTGGATGTTGCTGAGGTCTTGGCTTTCTTTTTTTTCTCGGAACTTGGAAACACTAAAGTATGGATCTCGCTACGTGCATGGTGGCATTGTCATGTTGAAACAGGAAAGAGTCTTCCCCAAACTGTTGCTACCAAGTTGACAGAACATTTTTGTCTAAGATATCACTGTATGATGTAGATTTAAGATTTCATCAATGACCCTAAAAACCCATTTCCCAAATCGATTTCTTACTTTAAGTGATTATATCCTACAAGATCAAATTACTGCCTGTTAGGAAAGTTTTCCATTTCACTTTTTTTTCTCTGAGCACTTCTAATCGGTTTCAAGTAGGTGGAGTTGGAAAAAGAAGGTGTGATGTACATTGTCTCACAAATTTGGATCCAAGCAACATTTGAATCGGAATCTCTGATGATGTTTAGTCACTGGCAGTCAAATGCAATGAAACAATACCCACGCAGTCTTGATGGAGCAGTGTGACCACTTGTTTGAATGTTAAACTTTTATTAACAAATAACCACAGATGTCTTCATAAAAACTGAGTCTGTTGTGCAGATTTGGTGCCGATCTTCAAAGAGCCCCTACTGAAGCAATACAAATGAAAGAAGCAGGGGAAAAAATGTAGCGTCTACGGTTGTGAGCAAAAATATAAAATACATAACAACCAAAGCTAATATGGGGCTTCAGCAGTCTGGATTAGACAAATTGAATGTGTATATTAGACACAGTTACAGTCTTCTAATAAAGTTCCCCTGTTCCCCTATAAATGGGCATTGTCTTGACCATGAATCATGGTCAAGACATTTTCTGTGAACCAGCTCAGGATTAACTTCTGCACCAATGCTTGATAAGCATGGCTGTGGTGAACAAACCTTTGAACTTCATATTCAGTTTCCTGATGTGAGTGCCCTTGCAAAATATTTTACCTTCTGCTTGGTGATATAGAAAGACCCAGTGTGTGTCTTGTGTAGGCACTGAGTTACCATGCTACCACGCTTGGAACCTATCTCAGCTTCAGCTCATTATGTGGTTTTAAACTTCAGGAGTAAACACTCCTCTGCCTTGCAACCTTTTCTCTAGCCTTTCAAATATAACCTTGTCTGCCTAAGTCAGGTGATATAATTTATTATACAATCTCAAAAGGCCACACATAACAAGACATCTTAGTAAAATGTTTCAGTCTGTGCAGGTGGGATCCTCAAAAAATCCCTAATATTTGAATTATTGGAAAAAAAGAAAGGAAAAAGAATATCATAAACTGAAATGGCCATTGCTGATGAGTGTTCAGTTTTTCTTGTTTCGTTTTTTCAATTTCATTTCATTTTAATTTTGATTTCAATTTTTTTACAGCCACAACCCATTTTTAGGTCTACATAATGTTCTACACTCAAAAGAGAGGTTTTGAGCAGGGTATTGATTTAAAAGTCAGCAGTATCACAGGGGAAAATCGTTTATTTCAACAAGATGCAATCACAAGTCTGCTGGGTGCAGACATGACCACAGACTGGGTGGCATTAGTCCAGATTGAGGTTTTTTTATGCTTCTGAGTTAAGCTCTGAACACTAACAAATCTGTGGCTTTAGACAGAAACCTGTCTAGATGACTGGTATAATGGATCTGCTTCTTGGAATGGAAACATAACAGAACACACACACACATTTAACAAATTATCTTAAAGCAGCATTTCACAGAGCGATTTGTGAAACGCTGCTTTTTTTGTTTTGCTCATTTACTTCCTGAAATGTTATGTTCTGTGCTGAAAGATCAAACAGAGATGGATGGAGATAATTCACCAGCTGGGTTGTATACAACATCCCTTGTAAATTAAATTGTTGCACTCACATACCCGTTGAAAAAAATAAATTACACACAATGTGTTATGCAGCCTTGACCAAAGCAAAACTTTAAAGCGTATACTTTTGTTTCCCTGGATGAGTAACCACTGAGAGTCTGATTATTACGTGGTTTAGCCAGAAATTACTAAAAGACAGTGTTTTTTTCAGGTTTTAAAAGATCATTCAGCTCTAAATGTGCGATGCTCAGGATTTTGAGACAAAAGCAAGTTTTAAAGAAGTTCTGATGTTTACCAGAAAGTCTTTCACAAAAAAAAAATCGACCTGCACACATGCAAGACCCTCAAGATAATTCACACAGGAAGGAAACACGTCAAACCTGCCACTGTTCAGTCCCCTCATCTGTGCCCAGCCTGTGCACTTTCTTGCACTACACTACTAACATGCGTGTTTGTGGTGCACTGAAAAAGAACAACTCAACAGGGGTGTTAAACCGAAAAAAAGCAGCCATGCAGTAATGCAAGTGAACCACAATGTGATCTGTAAGCTAAAATCTAAAGTTCTATCTAATAAGGAAACATGTCTATTAGCCACATTTCAGCTGCTTTAGAGATTTTGACAGGCAGGTTTCAAAATAAAAACCCACATCTCTGTCTTGTCCCTCAGTGGAATATATGGAAATCCCATTCATTATCAAGGTAAAGCATGAGTTGGTGTCTTTATCTAAATACTTTCCAGTGGCCATGAAAAAAACCTCATGTGGGTGTTAATTACATGACAGACTGCTCAAACATGACACCCTTTAGATTTTAAAGAGAAAGACTTATTAAAAAAGCACTTCCTTGTTTCACCAAATGGAAAATTAACTCCAATTATTTATTTGTTTAATTCAAAACAAATATCATAAAATACTTTTTCTTTTTCATAACCGCACATTTAGACATCATAAATGTTAGCTCCACACCAAAATAAATATCTTAAAAATGCTACATCTAAATCAGCATCTTAGTGTTAACCGACTCTCTCAACATTTACAAAAGGCACAATATTTGTGTATAAATAGGTGTGGAAATCACTTCAATAAACCACCAATTTAAAAGCTGGCAAAAAAGAGAATGTGCAATATTGTGCCTGGGTTTTAACATGATATTATTCTATTCATTGCAGTTATTATATGTGATAAAATAACATTTGACTTAGGAAACATTCACTGTTGGCTGATTCATTCAGAGCAGTTTACATTCTTTCATTTGAGAAAACACCTCAAGCACAAAGCCCATCACCCCAAACTCCTCAGATCTTGTAGAGACCAAAGAAGTTGCCATAATGTGAATGACTAAGATACATGGGCTGTGATACATTCACAAAAACTCTGTCATATTTTCGCAGTTTCAGGGCAGAGCCAAGATAACTCTCTGAGGTCCAGGGATGGTCCGGCTGCTGAGGGCAGAACCCTGCTCTGTGGGCCTCCATCAGGGTCAGTGGTGAGGAATATCCCATTCTCCTCACAAACACCGAGTGAACAAACGAGGACGTCGGGGAACAGTGCTTAAAGATCAGCTCCACTCGGGAGTAAATGTGGTAGAGTCCGCTATCGTTGACCTGCAGGCCGCCGTTTTCAATCAGGTAAGACACTCCTCCAGATATGAACGCCTGGCCCGCCCTCTGCTCCCATCGCAGCGTCTTATGGAACACCTCTTTTTGAACCCGCCCTGCAAGAGGAGAGAAATGATGGTACCAAGTGTGTAGATTTTTTTTTTTTTTTTTTAAATTACAGAGTACATCTCCAATTTGAATAAAAATGTTACCTATCACATGTGCTGCAGGTATGTTGTCTTTGTCTTTTTCATCGAGACCTGAAACCACCCACAGATTAGTTACATCAACTCTTCTTTTCCTTTTTTTGGGAAACATTTTCCCTTAGTTGTGAATGATTCATGTGTAATGAGATGTGTTTATACCTACCAATTTGTTTCTGAGCTGCATTAAACTCTAGCTCAGGAGTACTCTTCAGGGGAATGAAAGAAACACAGAGAAATCTCAATACCACATCACATAGACACTTTCTTCATTGCGTTCTTCTTCAAGTTCTCTCACTGTGCTAGCTGAGGAGGATATCCTGTCTCACTGGACTGGTGGCCACAGGTGGAATTATCAATGGTTTTTGTTTCTAAATGTAAGCAGAGCTGAGGTATATTGGCTCCTCAAAGGCTGGTGCAGTAAAATGAGAATTATTAACATTTACAACTCTGAGTTGACTTTCCAGCCACATTTTCCACGCTCCCACCTTACACCTCTTTATCACCCCCTCTTCATGCAAAGCTGAGAGAAATCACACTCTTAGATCTTTTGCAGCTTCCCCCCCATTAAAACTGAACATGGAGAAATATTATACACATAGGAATATTTTAAATTTTCACATTATTTCTGCAATTGCCCAACAATTAATTCACTACTTCCTTTTTAAACCATCACCACTTCACTAGTTCTTTATATTTTGATGGTATCAGCTCTGCTGTGGTTTCCCATTAGCTTCTTAATTCAGTAAGAACTCACAGGATTTCAAACTGCTCTCTTATGTTTCCTTTCTGCCTTTCTTCCATCTTCACTTCCATCTCCATCCTACCCAGTGGCTCCTTACCTGTTGCATCTCTCTCAGTCCTGTCTGCAGGTTGTAAATCTGATAGGCTTCAATCCCCAGGGCTGCAAACACGAGCAGGAACAGAAACAGCACAATCAAAGCCACACAGGGTCTGATTCCCATGAAGCCTTGACTCTTCCTCTGGCTCCTCAACTTCTCCTGGGCAGGTGGATATGCCAAGCAGGGTACAAGCCTCGGAGGCTGGGTGAATTGCTGCGGACTAGCACCTGAATCCACAAGGAACACCTGTGGGAATGGGTAGCTCTGGTCACAGCTCATGGTGCGGATCCTACCGTAGACAGACTGAGTGACAACTATTGCCTCTGCACAAAGGAGGTGTACTTTTGTCGGAGAACCTCTATGTTAAAAGACCAAGCTTCAGCCTTCGAGGCTATCACTTACCACAAAGCCCTCCCACAGACACATAACTTGTCATAACACTCACACAAGCTGAGAATTATCAACCAATCAAATCATCCCTTCATTTAATCCTCTCCACTGGTGCTTTGCAGAACTATTATCTCACAGTATGCTTCTTTTATGTGCTTACCAGTTTAACTTTGCCTTAGACTGTGCAATGTAGATATACACAACTTTAGCAGAGGCTGAATGGAAAGGATGCTACAGGTTTCAACTGACCCCCAACTTCACTAACAACCCCAAACTCACCAGAAAGAAACCAGTCCATATATTCCTCTAAAGGAAAGATTTAGCAACCACAAACGCAGTCACCTGACCGGCATTTCATGTCACAGGTCTTGTGGACTAGCATGATTTTTATCATAGCTGGGGATTTTTTTTTTTTTTTGGCAGTACTGTGCTAGTTTTCCAGGGTTATCTACTTGCACTTTCAATTCTGACCCATGTAATATCTCTTACTCATCTATAGGATTCAGCCCTTCAAAAATTTATTGTATTATTGTATTGCGCATCAGCTATTATGAGGCACAATGTGTTAGTAAACAGTAACATAGCAGTTTCAGTAGCACACAGCGTATTCTTGGTGGGTAGATGCTGCTGCCACATGAAAAGGGCATATTTCTGTGCTGGTTTTCATGCCGGCGGCTGATGAAAAAGCTGGCTAGACAGAGACAGCAATATCTAAACCCAAACCTATATCTCAGTCGTGAGTTTACAGGAAAGCTGAACACACACACACGGTGATGCTCTCCCGTCAGTGATGGTTGTATAATACCATTGTGGTCTTTCTGATGTTTCCGGGTTCATTTCCTAGGACACAGCACAATTACATCTTTTTATTGTGGTTGTAGCAGCTTTGGCTTCTGTCGTTATGATTTTTGCATCGACTGTGAAGCTAAACCAGTTTTTTGGGTGTTGTTTAGTCACTGCAAAGGAAGCAATCGGGCCTGAGCTCTGTCCCTGCCCCTGCTGAGACAAATGGAAACCCACCTTACAATTCTCACACAACCTTTACCCCAAAGGGTGACTATGTCAAACTTAACCAGAACTGCTTTCTAGAAGCTGATGTGTCTGTTTCCCAGAAGTGTGATGCTCAAAAGCGGTCTTCACATTAGCAGCGGCAGCGGCAGCAGCACGGTTGGTTAGGTGGGAGTGTGGGCTTTGGAGTCTAACCAAGTTGTGTACAGAGTAGCTGCCCCACTTAATATAACCAGAAATGGAGACTAAAATGAATCACTGAATCAGCAAGGATCTCTGTCAGTTACTCTGTTTCTCAGAGAGTTTCCATCCTTTTTGCTGCATAATGGAGATGGTTGTGGAGTAATGGCTGAAAACGAAAACTAATTTCTCAACCCGAAATGAATGTCATTACTCAGCAAAGTTTTTCCTCTTTCACAGCAGGTCTTTTGAACGGGGCTTTAATTCAAAGTTAAAATACATCTTTGTTATTTCATTAATTGATTTGATCTTTTCTCTAATCCCATCATAACATTCTCATATTAAATTTTTTTGATTCACAGTCCACATGTATAAAAAGAGTAAGTTCAATTTTACCAAAAAAAATTCACCAGTGAGAAAAAACAAATCAAATTTAACTTTCAAAAATACTGCTACAATTATCATATAAATAGGAAGTCTTTGAAGAAACACAGGAGATTAGAGGTTTCATTAAATTACTCATTGTAATGAAAACTGAGGACCATTATATTTCACAATCAACAAATATCAGGTGTCACAGTCCTCATCAGAGGAAGAGTAGCAGTCTAGTCCCAGGACATGACCAGTCCTCTCCTCTGTTGTGATGGCGTTTGGTGATTTCTCAGGTATTTTCACACTTGCGTCACAGTCTTTACAGCTGGCATCTTTCTGTCCAGCAACCAAACCCACTATTGTCTTGTCAATGTTCTCTCTCTCTCTGCTCTGTAATGAAAATATTTGTGCTGACGGAGAATAACTGAGGTTTGGCAGGCCAGACTGCAGCACCCTGGTGAGGCTCTGGGTTTGAGAGGAGCTGGGCTGAACCGATGGTCCTCTGAACGCAGCGGCAGCCACCGCCAGCCGCATTCGGTCAAAGGAGAGGGGCTGGTCCTGGTCTACACAGACAGCCTCTGAGGTTTCTGGCATCGGTTCAGTGAGGACAGGGGTCTGTAATCCCGTCTCAGAATAGCAGAGGGGTCCCTGCCTCTCATTGGCTGAGGTTTTGTGAGATCCTGTCCAGCTGCTGGCTGAGTCACTCTCAGCTCCACTCCACTGACTGCTGTCCTCATGTGACTCACTGTGCTGAGATTTTTTAACTGTAAACAAGAGTGTTGACAAATAGAGAAATGAAAGGTCAGAGGATTGTCAGACACTGGTTCGTCTTGACAATGCTGATTAATGGGCATCTGCATTCATTTACACCTAGAAAATGTCAGCTTTCTCACTGGAAAGTGATTGGCCCTTTGTCTGCCTCCGTGTTACAGGAGAACCTGTGGGGCTAGAGAGATGCAACACTTGACAACTTTATGGGAGAAACAGGTTTGCAGCACAATATCAAACTATAGAAATATAAATGATATTGCCTCATCCTATATCTCGTTAGAAAATATATTGATATACCTAAAAGTCGATATAATGCCCTGGCCTAGGGGTAAATGCAACTTGTCATACTAAGACATAAAAAACTTCAAAGACTTCAAATTGTGACCCCTAAAAATGAAATGCAAGAAAGGGTGCACATGCCACACCATGGCCGCATTCAACATTTCGACTCGCGATTACCTTTTTCAATTCAAGGTTTACTTTTCCAGGGACACGTTTACAGTATGAACCAGTGCCACACACCGCAGCACTTACAGCCTGAGCATCTCTGCAATGGCTGCTATTTGGGACATATCTATCTGTAACCGTGCTGTTGTTTTGACTTTAGGCAGGGTGCAGGTTAAAAGAAATGGTAAATATTGGATTTATAAATACTGGACGCCTGGTATGAATAGCCTGAGCACTGCATGGTATCATTTCTCCACAGCTTTTCCCTCCCCCCCCTTTGTTTACAGTATGTAAGAGGTGAGTCACGGCCTCTAAGACACTGACCGATGCTCGGCAGGTGCAGGTCCCGCTCCTCCGCTCTCCTTCTCCGGTATGCCCGAGGAGTCCACGGCTCCTCTTTGCAGGAGGCGTCAAGCGCTCGCAGTTTGGCCGTGAAGCGTTTGTGCTCCCTCTCCAAAGCCTCGATGCGCAGCTGGAACTCGGTGATCTTCCTCTCGGGGTAGTGGGAGAGCTGGGACTGCTGAGGAGGGGAAAGGGATTCAGTCAACAGCGGCCGCCCAGACCCCAGGATCTACCACAAGCGAGTCACCTACCTGCAGACAATACTCGATTTCATTCTTGATGCTGGGGAGCCACTTCTTCACGGAGCTAGCCGAGTTGAGGGTGGACTGGGGGGGGGGGGGGGAAAAAAAGGGAGTTTGGCTGAAACAACCTGTTGAAGGTAAATGTGACCCGGCGCGAGTGAATTGTAACCGTTGCGTGAGAATCACTTCTTCGTTACCAGCTTTGGTCTCCGCACATGTGCGTCTCGGATGCGTCCCTCTGCAAAGGAAGCAGCGCCGTTAGAGCGAGCTGTGGCGTCGTCTCATCGGCTGAGATAATGTCCGCGTCCGCTCGGCCAGCCGGCCGCTTACCGTCTCTCTGCCTCTGCAGCCACAGCCGGTTCAGCCTCCCCTGCTGCTTCTCCTCGTTTCTCGCCATCGTCGGTCTGGACGCGAGGTCACGTGACGCGCGGCGGGGCCCCTCACGTGATCACCGACGTACCGCGAGAAGAGCGACTTCCGGCCTCGTTGATCGTTCGCTCACGCTGCGCAAACCCTCGCTGATTATGACGTTTTTGAAAATGCTGTTTTGTTGTAAATATTTTTGCGCATTACGGTTTGATTGTGTCATTTATAATGTTTGACAGAGTTGGGAAACGTTTCGAACAATAAAGTTTTTCGAGATTAAAAAACTAAAAACTTAAAGGTGCACTTACCATAATACCATAAACTTTGCAAGGTTGGAAAATGTTTGTTCTTTTTTTTTTTTGACAAATAAGCCAGTCAAGATGTAACATGAAGCAATTATCCAAAAAAAAATAATTTAAAAACAAAATCAAATATACAGTTAAAAGATGTTGCCCAGCCAATTTGGGCCTCTGGAATTAACATTAAAGAGGTAAGGGTCTGTTTTTTCAAAAGATCAAATCCAAACTTTGAACGAGATAACTTCATGTCCTGCCATGAACTCCACGACAGTACTAGTAAATTGCTGTCAAGATTGCTGACAGTCAGTGTTTACCTTAAGTGTAGGCAAATGTCTGCATCAACGCACACAAAAACCCAATCAGACCACCTACTCCATATGGGGTACTGTTCAGAGGGTGGGGACGGATGCAACAGTGTCAAACTCCTCCAAGGAGAAATGTGATAGAGCCTAAAAACTCAATCTGTCCAGTTAGCCCAGCCCCTACCCCGAGCTAAGCGGGACCGTTTCCTCCGGACTTAACATCAAACAGGTGTTTCAGGGTGTGAAAGTAATTTGTATTTTGATTGGAATTATACTATCCTAAGTGTCTGCATGAAAAAAGTCATATCTTACATGAATTTAATTATCGTTTTCCATTGTTTCCTACTAACCGCGACAACTAGAGTGTGTCAAGGTTAGTGTTGCCAAGCTAGCATACTGAGTTATATGATTGCTGGTGGGATTGGGGACAATTGCAGCATCATGTTGTATGTTCGTCTATTTTATCAACATCACGCTGCAACTGTCTCCATACACAGCAGTCGCATAAAAAAAAAAAGACAACAACAAAAAGAAGATTAAATACTGATTAAAGTTATGGATAAAAAAGTATTAACGCTGTTTTAAAAGTGAAAAGTTTATTTTTCTACCTTGTGTTATAAAACAGTAAACCTACTTATGTGGTTGAAAAAATACCCTGTTGTGCCATTGAGCTTAGTGAGAACAGTTTAGTCACATGTGGTTTTACCATGGTGGCAACCTGGCCACGTGAGTTGCTTGTTTTCTAAGTCATGGAATCTGTAGGTGGATGGGAGTAGTGCTGTGGAGATCCAAGATATATATGTTTGCTAAGGCCTTTATGAGGGCCCTGACTACCTCTGTGTGACTCCTGCTGGCTGTGCCATGAAGAGCTGTATGACAATTGTTCCTGTGTGGGTCCAATCTGGCCCCTTTAAGGATCAAGAGTTAGGTGACGGATAGATGCCCATGCTTAGCAGCTGCATATAAGAGAGTCTCATTGGAGGGACTGACAGTTTTAACATTTGTGTCTTGTGGCAGCTCCTCCAGCAGTACCAGCTCCCCATCTGTAGCAATCATGTCAATGATTTTTTCTGGTTTATGTTGTGCTGTTTTATCCCATAATTTATCAAGTGGCACAGGGGTGCTGTCTTCAATCTTAGGGAAAACTCTTTTAGTTTCTTCTTCTGAGTGACTCTTCCTGTCATTCCCTCCCTTTCTCTCTTCAGCACACATACAATCAGCTGTCTCCTTGTGTCTCTAAGATGCTTTTTTCACACTCCCCACATAGGTTTGATTCGTTGATAAAGGTCAGGCTCTGCCAGCACAAGACAGGGATGGAAAAACTTCCGACATGCCCTCTCACCTCTGGCCTCCAGGTTGTCCAGGACCCTGGAATTCTGATCTTTGCAAATCCTGATGGTCAGTAGTAATAATTGATTCAGTACATCCTCAGTATGTGAGATCCTATAAACTAGATCCCTTCTCTTCGCCCCGATCACATCCATAGCATCCATATAAATTTCATGCTGCTTGATCATCAAAACCTCTGAGTATACTAAACAATATAAATAAACTGGGAATGCAAAGTAGGAGACTAAAGTTGTGCTTAATCCTTTGTACTCAGCCTGTCACTGCTATACGTTGTGGTTCTGGCTGTGTGTGTCTATGTGTGTGTTTTGTCCCCTATTGCTAAGTGAAATACATTTTCCTAACAACTAAATATGAACAGGAGCCACTTGCTGCACAGATCTGTCCAGCTCAACCAGCCCTTTGTCAGACTATGTGACTACATTACATTGGTAGTGTTCATTAGATGCAACATGGTAGTTACTGCAGCAGTGATACAGTGCTATTATAGTTTGTAACTGAAGTAATAATGATGATATAACTCTTCTGATCTTAATCATTATAAAATTCTTATTTTAATTTTTTTTTAATTTTGTAAACAGTGAAAGTATTGTAATAATGGCTTTTGACATTTAGCTATCTCGAGATAATCTTGTTTTTGTGTATGTACGTGTGTGTGTGCATGGGAGTGAGAGAGAAAACAGCTGTGTGTGCATGACTAACATGTGTGGGTGCAGAGGAGTTGCTCCTCATGGGTAACCCCATTCTACTCAGTCTACGTCACAGCTCGCCTGCGTTTCAGACTTCTGCGAGACATCGAAAGTTCAAAACCCCATTTTTGACCATCCTGTGAAAATTGTACACCTAATATTTTCCTTTAACGTTATTTCGGTTTTCAAATGTGCCAGATGTACTGAAATGTGGTAGGAGTCAAGATCAAATTCCCTTTAAGTTTCAAAAGTAAGTTCACTCATTGAAAAGCAGAATGGCCTATATCATTTTTATGTGATGATATGTCTGATTATTTGATTTATATTTCATTTATTTATTATTTATTAATGAACACATAAGCAGCATTTTGGTGTGGTGCCCAGTTAAGGAAGAGATAGCTCTAACTACTTTCTATACCATTGGGTAGTTTAATCTATGGCACTGTATTATATTTTACAGGATATTGTAGTTCAAAAATTATATTATTATCATTATCAATATTGTTCTACTGACATATAAGCGGTATTTTTATGTAATAGCTAGTTGATGAAGGAATTATAAAAAACACCTTTTATACTGTTGGGTAGATTAATCTCGATCAAGATATATTTTATGCATAATCTAAACCTAACTTTGACTGTTGACTGTAGAGTAATTGTAGTGGTGTATAGTTAAAATTGGCATAAAACAGAAATATTGAAGTAGAAAAACCTCCCACTTGTGTGTTTTAATATATATAGTTACTTTCCAGCGCTGCATTTAGAGTCTTGTACTATCCCACCATAGATTTCATAATAGGGTATTAATTTAGATTCATAATTTGGGTTTTCAGCGATAACGACGTCTCTCTGTGTCTCTCCATAGTGGATGTCACAAAAGAAAAATACCCTATTCTTTCTTCTTCAGGCTTTTAATTGTTGCCGTTGTAATCCTCTCTTTGATTCGCCCTTGGGAAGTAAATCCAGGCTCCTCCTCGGATAACTTGTCAGGACTCACTTTAATAATGTTCAGATTACAGAGTGGATTCACTTCCCGTAAGAAACGCCCCCGACGTCGTGACGCAGATCTTCCGAGTGATCCCTCTCCTTATATGGTAGCAAGGACACCGCTTTCCGGAATGATGTCATGCAGCCCCAAATTTTAGAAATCAGAGCAGGTAAAGCAGGTGTGACCTAAAAGGATAAATCCCGTTAGCATCAAACACATTAAACGATATTAAATGGCATCTGTCTGGACCACCACTCCTCCCAAACACTGATAGCAGCTTTATCCTTTGATTGTTGATAATCGATATTGAGAAAGTCTGTATTTTTTTTTCCTATCTTAAAAAGTTCATTAACAAATGAAATTACGTTAAACAGCTGAATAAGCCGCATATGTGCGTCAAACCTCGTTACGAAATCTACGAAATGAAATATATAAAGGGAAGAAAAAAAAACAAATAAAGAAGAAAGGAAAAGAAAAATAACAAAAAACAGTGTAGCCACTAAAACAGAATTGGTCGATAATGACCATTTGTTTCACTCTAGGTTGTGTGTTTTCATAATCAGACAATGATATCCTCCATAATTAACAAAACGGTTCTGTTTATTTATTTGCCTGAAATGGCGACAGGTAGTTCGCCATTCATTTAAGAACAAACAACTGATGAGACAGTTCGAGCTACAGTGCGAACTCAATCAATCAAAGGATCTCATATGTCAGGTAACTCAGTCTGTGTCGCCCTCTAGTGTTTCATTATACGCAATACATACTAATGGCTGAGAAACCTCATAATGTATATAACCTGTGTGCTGTGCCTGAAACGTCACCTGCTGTAATTACAGTCTGTACAGTGGTTGGAATTGGGCTTATAACATCTGCTGGGTTTACTGGGTTTATTGATTCATTTTCCTCACTTTCAGGTGTATAGAGCCCCAGTCACTTCATAAACATGAGGTATATTTACATAATTTAAGAGTTTGGTGAATAATGTCTGCTTTTTATCTCTACAATTGTAAAATTTACAATAGTGGGCTGTATTAGAAGTAAACGTTTATCAACATGAGAAAATAGTAGCTAATACTAGCTTCTTCCTTTAAGCTCACAGCATACTCATTGAAAG
Organism: Istiophorus platypterus; assembly: GCA_016859345.1. Classification (NCBI taxonomy): domain Eukaryota; kingdom Metazoa; phylum Chordata; class Actinopteri; order Istiophoriformes; family Istiophoridae; genus Istiophorus; species Istiophorus platypterus. Next base: position 8,564,816 of record CM029123.1, on the reverse strand, counting down.
CAAACTATATAATGGCTATGATAATGGAATACAATGTATCCAGAATATACTCTCCCACAGAAATCAAAGTGGTACTTTAGCAATTTATAGGGGTAGGTATGTCTGTTCGTTTGTAATACAGGCCTACCTCAGACTTGAGTTTGTTTCGACAGGGTCATTACCCATACTGGGACTTTCTTTGTTTACAATGGGACAGGAAGTAATGTTGAATAACTGGATGGTGCAACATCACAGAGGATGGCCTGTGATTTTCCTATCAATGATAGGATACCTTAGATGTCTCCTATTGACATTTATTTCCTTTCAAAACCCTTTTTGTTACTTTGTTAAATGACAGTGTTATATTTTCAGGTGTCATACGGTGTTAACACCTGAGGATGCAGGGGAATTTGGTGAAATATTTATACTCTTCAGGTTTACTCGGGTGTGCTGAGATATAAAGTGGAGAAATTAAGCTCTTCATCCTATTTGCAGAATCGGCCTCCATCAGTAGGAGAGTCTGATCTGTTAACCAACACAATCACTTAGCCTGGATCAATACTAGCACTAATGGAATTTAGCTTTAAGTACTGGGAACTAGCAGCTCTTGCAACATGTTGCAACATGTTTTATTGTTTGAGCTCTTAACATGGCACACCCACTTTTTTCTGTCAAACACTTACAAGAACACAGAGGCAATGTTGCTTCATTTTATCAGGTTTATTTTCTTAAATATTGATTAGTTTCTGAAGTGCTCAGAAAACAAAACATAAAAAATTATACAGTATTCTTATTACAAATGGTAAACATAAGTACTCCAAGTTGATCTTATATACATATAACAATGAGTGAAACCCCATTAAACAACTTTAGAAAAAAACAAGTAAATCTTGAAGCTTTTCTAACTTAATTTCTTAACAATTAAGAAAAAAGTACATTGTACTGTAACTGAGAAGTCAGGCAGCTTTTGTTACAACTTTTCAGCCGTTTAGAGTTGGCCAACACGCCCATGTTCGAGGCCATTATGGCTACAGCAAGAAAAGTCTCTATTGCAGGTTCTTAAATCCTAATACTGAATTCCTCCTGTGGTGGTCATGAGGAGGTCCATGCAGAGCTGGGTGTAAATCAAGAAAACTTCAGTCCGGTCCAGTTCTGTGAAGACAGCACGAAACAGAAACAGAAAAGGTATCCTGCTTGATGCCATGCCCCCCCTGGTTCATGGCTACTGTTACTGTCCCGGGCCCCTCTCTGGGACGCGCCGCCGGGGAGCGCGTCGCACTCAGGAACTTTAGTGCTGCCCCCCCGGCCCCGCCAGTGTCGCGCCGCGTCGTCCCAAAATCCCATCGCGGCTTTCGGGAGACACAGCCACTCACTATCACAGGAAGCGTCCGTCTCGATCAACAACAGTCTTTTCTCTCTTTCTCCCACCGACGGCGCCGCCTCAGAAGGTCTGGAGCTGCTGCGTTAACATGAGCTGGCAGCCGCTGTTGACGTGGTTCATCACCTTCTGCTTCAGCTGGGCCACCTGCTCCCGCAGCATGTTGGCGGTGGACGCCAGCTCCGAGTTCTGGGACTTGAGGGTCTTCACTTTCTCCTCCAGCCTCGAGATCCGCTCCAGCTTCCTCTTCCGGCATTTGGAAGCAGCGATGCGGTTCCTCATCCTCTTCCTCTCGGCTTTGATGCGCTCCTGGCTCTCCATGTCGATGGGGGAGAGAGGGGGGGTCTCCCCCGGCATCTCGGGCACGGTCTGGGGCTCCTCTTTGAGCGCCGTGAGCCGGGGGAGCTGGGCCGAGGAGGGCTGGCCGTAGATGGGGAGCTGAGGCGCGGCGGCGGGGAAGGACATAGTCGGGGCCGAGGTGGTGTAGTTCGGGGCCGAGACCGTGCTGATGGCCGGGTTGAAAGTGTTCAAGTCCTCGTAGACCGGCGAGTCGGAGCGCATGGCGGCGTTGGCGCTGTAAACGGTGGAACCGGCTGCGGACGAGACGGGCGGCAGGGCAGTGTTGACACTGGTCTGCGGGGCCGACGTGACGCTCACATTGGCCGGAGCCGGCATGTGCTGGTGGTGGAGCTCGGCCAGGGCTCGGACGAAGCCCTCGGCGAAGCCCTCCTGCTCGTCGGTGACATTCTTGGGGCACAGGAACTGGGTCGGGGTCGGCGTGGTGGTGATGAGCCCGTTGCTGGACTGGATGATGAGCCGCTCCAGTTCCGGGGAGGCCAGCTTCAGCAAGCCCACGTCGGGGGAGGTGAGGATCTCGCCGGCCTTGGCCCGGAGGTGAGGTTTCAGGGAGCCCGCCGGGTCGGAGAGGTTCAGTGTCATGTTGTGTTTCAGCGCTTTGGGGTTGCTGTATCCGTAGCCGGCGTTGTCGTGCTGGGAGAAAGCGTTGAGTGAGTCGTCATAGAAAGTAGTTTCCATCTTGGTATACATAGAAGAGAAACCACAAGCAAACGTAGCTATAAAGTCTTCTACAAAAACAACTTTTTTCGTCCCCCCTTCTCTTCTTCCTGGTTTATCAGGTGAGGGGGAAAAAAAAAGAAAAATCACCCCACCGGTTTCCACACGTCCTCTCTGCGCGTAAAGAGAAAAAGAACTTCCAAACTCTGTGAGTGCGCACTTTTCTTGACACAGGAATCAGGACTTACTTCTTTCGCCGGCGGCGGTCGCTTGTTTCAGTGCTTCGGCTGTAAGAGCTCGCAAGGCTTTTGCCAAAGTATCCGGGGCTCGTACCGAGTCGGTGAATGAAAAGCGGCGGGCGGCCGTGGCGTGTCGTCGGGCGCCGGTAGTGTCTGTGACGCCTGCTCCGCCTGGACGTGTGTATATTACTCTGGGCTCGGCAGCGTGGACGCAAAACCTTATCTGCTGCCGCTGCCGCTCCGAAAATAGCCATGATGTCACGACGGCGCTCTCCCATTGGCCGGGGGGCGTGGCCGGGGGGCGTGGCCGTCGCCCAGGCGACCACCCAGAAGATTCTTAATCTCGCGGTGGATTGTGGGATGAGGTAATGCCTGTGAGGGAGAGCGTAAGCGCGGTGCATTGTGGGATGACGTATTGTTTTTGAATATCTGGTTACCCGCTTCGCTGCGAGCGGCGGGACCGCTGCTGTCGTGCGGTTCTCGTTACGTTGCGGAGCAAATATACATTTGGGCTGTTTTCAGTCAATGATTTATATTCATTAAAATTTACTCAGACTTTATGCGCACACGAGTTGTTTTTTTTTTTGTTTAAAGTGATTAATTTAACCCACAGAAGCCGCCTGAAGTAGTTTCGGAGCATCTCTTAACAGTCCGTGATTTTCATCCTATTCGATTCATCCTTTTGTTTACAGTGATGAAAATGACACTTCTGCTATCGTCTTCTGTCTTTCTATATATTTATACAATTATGTGGGTTACACCAGCCATAAAACAGGAACATAAATAAAAAATGAAAACAGATTCTATTCTTTTGCCAAATATCTAATTTTTGAGGGTTTGAACTGTAAAAAGGTTGAGCACAAGTGCCACTTGGAGAAAGTGAATGAAAATAAAGTACATGAAAAAAAAAAAAACCCTGTGTTTTACAGGCCACAGTCGAAAGACTTTTTGTTTCGACTGTCTTTTCTGCCTCTTCGCATGGGATAATGTGATGGTCTCTGGTTGATGGCCCCCTATATATCGCCTATAGGACATATACACACAAAATAAAAGAAAAGAAAAAAGTCCCCACATTTGTTACTGCATACAGTGTATTCTGAGGGAATAAAGATTCGACACCTGGGAAGGTTATTTAAAACAGACATATTTACCTAGACATGTAAATATGTCAGTACCAAAACCATTTTGTTGAGTCATGTACTCTGGTAATGATCTTTCCTTAAGATTTAAAGGCCTTACTGGTAATTCAGTCATTAGGAGACTGATTTAATAGGGCTTTCTGCTTTTACTACTGTAAAGACCACACATCTTCAAAGCTATATTTAAGACCTTTTTATTTCTGCTACAGTTACAAATTGTTAAAGATAGATCTACAGACTGTCTGTTCATCCTCATAAAGAGCAAGTACATTTGCTATTATCCATGTCACGGTGTGTAATTAGTGTAGTGCAGTCCATTGTCCCCTGGCCTTTGGTCAGAAATCACCACTGGTTTAATGGCAGGAGGTTAACTGGTGTGTCTCATGTGTTCTCTTCTAGTCCTCCCCACTCCCACTGTCTGGGTCATCTTCTGCCCTGCCAGCTTTACTGCCCACTATCTCCCGCACACCATGTCTAAATATGTCCCCCTTGTGTGACAAGTAAATCAGTCCCCTGGCGCTGGCTGGCTCAGAAAGGCACCTGAGGAGAATGAACCGGACCATAAAAAACCACCACAGTCTGACTTTTTATGGCTGCTAATGTTGTCTTTATGTACTGTTGTATATGTCAAACTGCTGCAATTAATAAAGTCGGATATAATCTGATCTAATTGGTTGACTTAACTGATCTTGTGCAGTTTCTTTTTTGATTTAAATGCTTGAGAGAAGATTGCTTTGCTTTATGGTCATGCACACACAATAGAAGTGCTAAGGCAAGTCTTACTCATTAAACTAATGCTCTTATTCTTACATTTTCTGTAAGTCAGTTTTGTTTAGTTTAGTTTTTTTAGTTTATAACAATCACTCTTGAGTTGAAATGAGAAGAAGCAAAGTAAAGAGAGGTTGTTTAGTTGCTTGTTTACACTCACTGTTCCACTGGCTTATTATGAAATATTTATCAATTTTGCCTCATTCATCTATTTATGACTGCTTTTCTTCTGAATTAACTCACATGAAAGAATCATAAGTGGGTGGTCTAGTGCCCACCACCTAACAGCAGGGATCCTCATGTATGACTTCACCCATTGTCCCAAATAGACAAATGAAGTTGAGGCATAAAATGTAATGTCAGTTCAAGTTATTATCTCACGTAAATTAAAGCTCTTTCAGAGGCAAATCCCATGGTAAAAGTCAGACCTTGGTAAATTCTTTTTCATGTACTTTCAAATGCTGTTTTATACAGAACCCCCTAAATGTTTCATTATGACTTGAGCGCTGCATGAATTTAGTCTGCTTTTCTTCCCTGGTCGCCATGCGTAAAGTTATAAAGGGGTAACCGCAGCATGGTAGTTTGCCAAAGTCATTTTCTGTGTAGGAATGTATGGGAAGACTAGCATGGAAGAACCCTACTGTTTAAGTGACTATTCAACATGAGGTTGGGATATCCTGCCGTTGCCCTAGTTCATAGCCAAGTGACATTTGGTCACTTGTGGTTACATGCAGTATCTATTCAGTGTCCTCACATGTTGTAGGGAAGAAGCATGAGCCTTGGGCGGGAGAAGGAAACTGGAAACAGTTGCCATATAGATCTTTTAGTAATTCAAATCATTTTTTCAAATATGGATTTTTCTAGTTATTCATGCGGTGGCTGGATTGACCCACAAACTGACATTGTCACTTCAATACTGCTTGCATTGCTAAAAGTTTTGCGAACAAACTTTTTGTTTTCCAACACATTCAGTTAAATTGACTGCAAAAAGTGAAATTGTCCTGGTAAAATCTAATCCTGAGACAATAATATCTGTCATCTAAAGTGTGCAGGTGTGTAAATCTATTTGTTCTGCATTAATCTTGTAGTCTTGTAGTCTTGACTTTATAGCAATTTTTAATACACATTGAAAACATCTTTTATACCACACACGTGGTGATGACTCACATTTCTTTCTTTTCAGGATTATGAATCAACAGACTCTTTCAAACAAACTCACTTATAAAGCACTTTCTTCCTGCTCAGCTGCTTCCTGACCTTTAGGTGGTACAAATGGGCCTTCTGAGTTGTCTGGTCTTCAGCCTTTCCTCCCATCAGCCCCTGATTCTCAATTTACTTTTCTATCATTACTTCCCTCTCTCCCCTGGCTTTTGCCTCTTTCACTCCCTCTCTCCTGGTGTTAGCTCTCCACTATTTTCCCCTCTGGACTTGATCCCAAATGTCCTCGAATCACACCCCCACACAATTTTGCCTTTCTGTTATCTCTCCTCCTCCTCCTCCTTCTCCTCCTCCTCCTCCTCCTCCGTTATCTCTCTCTCTCGTCCCTCTCCCTCTCATCTTACTCCTATCAGTGGCTGTCCAGGCAGCAGGATTTCCCCTGTGATGGAAACAGGCTGTGGCTCAACTGTATTGTTTTAGTGGTTCTTTTCAGTAAAATCTCAGAGTGCTCTCTGCTTTTGTGTTGTTATTGTTCAAAGTTAAACCAGCACACTGGCCAATGCACTGCACAGTACAATTGCCAAGCACAAGTGTCAAACCAATGAAACCTTAAAAAAAAACCTTGGTCTTTATGTCAAGCTGAACATCCCTTGTGGTTTGTACAGTGAGTGAAAGACAGGGAGACAGACTGTTGAAACTTTTGAGACAGTGCATGCTCACAATGGTCTTATCCTGTGAGAACAGTTGTTGTTTCAGCTGCTTTGTGAAGGGAAAAAAAGGCCCAACTGTGCAGATTGTGCGGCCCGTAAGCAAGTTTGCATGCTTGACTGTGTATGTGTCTACACGTCCAGGTCTGGCTTTTACTGCAAGTGCATGAATTTTGTAAATGTATTTGCTAGTGTCTTGGGGCACAAAGCATTTAGATGAAGATTCCAAAAGTGTATGGACAGAATATGAGCAACTCAACAAATCTGATGAAAATGCAAGTTATGATTTGACTGAAAATTATATAAAAATCTTGAGTCACATTTGAACACCACATGTTGTAATTAAGAGTATGTGGAAACTAGCTGGCAAGCAAGCAGAGGGAAGACACAGAAGGAACAAATATTGAATAAAATAGTTATTAAAATATGATAGCTAAATTAAAAATCATGAAGAAATGGATAAACAGCTAAAAGCAATTAATAAATTAATAAATATAATGGTTAAACGCTTGATAGTTAGCTGAGCATAATGGCTATATGGTTGAAGTAGGTAGCTAGAAGTATTGGATAAGGGGTTGAAATGGATAATTAAAAGTAATTAATAAATTTTCAAAATAGATATCTAAAATGGATAAATGATCTATAGTTAGTTAAACATAATGGATAAATGGCAGAAATATCTAAAAGTCAATTTGTTTAAATTGTCAGTTAAATAACCTAATGTGTAAATGGTACAAACATCCAGCCTCTGACACTCTAAGTGATGGTAGTAAAAAAAACATACCCAAACTAACCTAAACATATTATTTTTTTGTGACATCTTCTATAATAGTCATTTTTTTAATATTTACTAATATCTCCTTCCTTCTTTTGTTATCCTCTTTGTCCTTATCCTGCATCCCATCTTTCACTCTCCCCAATGACTCCTTTTTGACATTTTTACCTGAATCATGTGTAGTGGACACACACATGCACTCATCCTCACATACACATTAATATGATACTGTTGTAGCCATTTTTATAATGAAAAAGGAAAGACGTAGCTAAATGACAAATGTCTTTCTTTCCTTTCAGGATTTACGACAGGGCGTAAATGCAGGAATCATTGTGTTGTTATTATTACACACACACTGACACACACACACACACACACACAGACATAACACACACACACACACACACACACACACACATTGATTCTCCCTGAGTGATCTCTTAGTGTTCTGCCCTTCACCAAGTACAGAATGAGTGTTTGATGCCCGACAGGGTTTTTTCAGGCGCTGTTTTAATTAATTTGCCCATAAAATGAACCATGATTCCCATCAGCCTCTCTGGCACCCTCAGCCACAAAAGACTTTATTAGCTTTGACAATTAATCGTCGCTAACTACCCAGACTAATCACATCCTAGATTTATTGGTCAGAATCATATGGAATATCGATCGGCCCTCTCTCTTTTTGACCCTTTCAGCTCACCGTAACTCACTCTGGAAAGTGTACAATGACATCATTGGGTAAGGGTGGGCACACACTTTTTTTTTTTTTGTTCAGTCTGCAGATTTTTTTTCTTGGGTAAGGGTGGGCACACTGGCTTTACTTTTGCTGTTCAGTCTGCAGATACTTTTTTTAAACCGCAGCTAAGGCAAGAGAACAACTTCAGTTAAAGGGTTACATAGACTGGGACTTGTATGTTTGTGGGGCTGCATGTCTGCATGCGTTTTTATTTGTTGTCTCATAGTAATTTAATCTATGAGAGTGAGTCTGGGCCTCATTAGGTAAATTAAATAACCTCATCCAAAACGAAAGGCAGAGTGAGCCACAACAGGACTCTCTCTCTCTCTCTCTCATACACACATATACACACTGGGGTGTGCGCACTTGGAGGCACACAAAGGCACTAATACACACACACACACACACACACACACACACACACACACACACACACACACACACAGGCAAGCTAAATAGCCTTCTTGACACTGCATCATAGGTTGTGTGTATATATGCAATGTGAATGTATCTGTGTGTGCTTGTATATGTGTGTATGTGTGTAAAAGTGTGTGTGTGTGTGTGTGTACTCTGGGACCTGTATGAGTCCTCAGCTGGCTCTGTTCAGCCTGTAACAGGGAGGTGAGTGTGTGAGTGTGTCACCAGGGAGAATGATCGATAGCTATTAAAACCCACCAGTGCTTCAGTCCAGATGGAAGACTATTTGTGTGTGTCCATATGCGTGTGTCTTTAGCCACGATCAAGCACTATGTTTGTACAGGTGGGACACTATATGGCAGCAAAGCTAACCTGTTCCACTCCATTTACCTCTGCAGGCTGGGGAACCTTACCAACCCCACAAGGTGTGTGTATGTTTGGCAGGTTTTTTTTTGTTTTTTTTTTTAGTCATTTTTAGTATGTCTCGAGTTGTATTTGTGTGTGTGTGTGTGTGTGTGTGTGTGTGTGTGTGTGTGTGTGTGGTTTCTGTATTTGTAAGCATGACTGGGAGGTTGTCAGTGTGCGTTTGGACTTGCTAGTTATTCTAGCCTGGCCTTTCAGAGGTAATAAAAAAGTAAAGAGAAGAAGGAGGGAGAAGGAGAAGGAGGAGGGAGGGGGAAGAAAGTGACAGGACTGAGCGATTGTTTTAAGTTGAGCAGCAGTTTCAGTCTCTGGTTGAGAGAGACCGAAAGAACGAAGAATGGAAGTTTGTTCTTTTGCACTTACTGAAGAGGAGAGAACACAAATATGGGCTTGTCAAAAAGACTACGAGAGAAAGAAGGATAGGTTTTCACAAAAAAATCATGACTCAGGATGTGCTGAATATTTTGTTTACATTGTATTCGGGCTTTAACGGATATATGATAAGTATAAGTGAACTTGATCTGGCAGAATGTCGTTCTCTGAAACAAGAGACAAGCGAAGGCAAAAAGCAAATCTCCTGACTTCTCTTCTCTTCTCTTCTCTTCTCTTCTCTTCTCTTCTCTTCTCTTTTCCCTTCTCTTCTCTTCTCTTCTCCTCTCTTCTCTTCTCTTCTCTTCTCTTCTCTTCTCTTCTCTTCTCTTCTCTTCTCTTCTCTTCTCTTCTCTTCTCTTCTCTCCATTACTCTCTTCTCTTCATTACTCTCTGTATCTTTCTCATGGACACATGTTTGCACGCCGAAGCATGTTAACACTGGTGCACACCCAGATCATCCTCACCACTCTCCTCTGAGGCAACTATGAAACCTGATCACAGGTCAGTATTGAGTGGTTTTATGTTAGTGGGAAAAGGGCTCAGACTTTGATGGTTGTCTGGCTGTTGAAAAGGGGATTTTATACCACTTTATACCATACTAATGCCATGGAAAATACTTCTTTCTGATTGGCTTACATGTGTGCAATACTTGCTCAGATCAGATTGCTATTTCATGTACTAGACACAGGCCTCTGTAATTTTGCTTAACAGTGGCCAGTGGGGCCACAAGTTACAATTATGACATAATGGTTAATGCTCATAAATAGTGTAACAGTAGCACAAGTAGAGAAGTGTGATGAAGTCAGCAACTTGACTAAGTAATGTCATTTACACAGGAATATCTACCTTAAGTTTGGTACGGTGGCCACCATAAGCTGCTGGTCATACAAGACCAAGTAAGGCTGCAGGAGCAAAACCCTGGAGTGCACTGAATTTAGACGACAGTATGTTTTATTACTCATGAATTCAACTTGATTGTGTGATTTCCTCTTTTAAAGTCACAGGGACTCACTTCAGATGTTCAGTCTTCATGGGAGCCTGTAACCTTGATTAGGATGCCTGTAACCATAGGAACAAGACCAAAACTCAGTAAAGGTTAAACAAACTTTTGATTCATTAAAGGCATGCATTTTGTCAGCCAAAAGAACTTGAAAATTATTTGGTTTTGTTTTTCTTTTTTGCTTTGGTAAGTTGCCATGGTGTGTCCCAATATAGGAAAATACTGGACTTGGTGGACAGGACACCATCCATTATTTTTCCTAATCAGGAGACTTTGCTGTGTGTCATATCTTGACACGAGGGACCTCGACAGAAACCCATGTGAGGCTCTCCTTGTGTGTGTGTGTGTGTGTGCGTGTGTGTGCATGTGTGTGTGCTTATTTGGGGCTAGGCTGGGCGAGGCTGAGGGGAGGAAGCAGCAGTACATAACTGAGTGACAGAAGTTTGTTCTGTTTCCCAGTATTACCCCAGTTGCTGCTGTGTCTACCTGCAGCTGTAAGTGTGTGTGTGTGTGTGTGTGTGTGTGTGTGTGTGTGTGTGTGTGTGTGTGTGTGTGTGTGTGCTGGTGTTTTTTTTTTGTGTGGGTGTGATGGCACACGTGCCTCCATTTCACAATGTTAAGTCAACAATGAAACTCACACACCACCTTACTTACCTTTTTCCCCCCTCGCTCTCATCCCATTTGATTTTTTTGCCCTTTTTTTTAGTACAAAAAATGATATATTTTTGCCCCATATCACAGTCCTCATCCTCCTGCCCTGGGTGTTTCCTCTCTTTGACTCTCTGATATCATTGTAGGGATTTGCTAATAAACGTGCTTGTTGTCTCTGTTGCTGGGCCGACCGAGCAACAAATATTTGGAGCTATGTGGCACCTTCGACCAACATTCCAGGACCTGCTGTTTTGGAAAGTTCTTCTGTCAGTCGCCTTTCTCCCCTCCGTCCGTCCTTCCTTCTCCATCCAGCTTTTAACTACTCGCTCTCTGGCGTTCTCCCTCTGTCACCCTTCTGCGCCTCCTCTCCTCTTCTCTGCCTCCCTCCAGATAAATGGACTCTTTGTTTCCTGGTTAAATGCACTTGAAAACAGTAGCTAGGACAAGTGGTTCTGTCTAACAGCAGGAGCACACACTGTAACTGGACATTAATGCAGATCTGAAACGGCAACTGTTTTGTCCTTGCAAATGACTAAATGTGGTTTTGACATGCCTTAATCTTCTGTCGCTATTAATACTTATTGACTGCTGTACTGGATATATTCTCTGCATACATAATAGAGCTTGATGATACAATTTTGAGGCACTTTATCCTCCTACATACTTTACAAATAATGTACTTTTTTGTAATCAACTTCAATTATTGAACAGGTACTCACTTGTAATAGTACAATACACAAAATTGGCTCTCTGAGTAAACTATCCAAGAGTATATACAGTGGGAAAAATGACCTCCAGCTCCGCATTAAAAAAGCTGCTCCAAGGTAATTCATCAGCAATAATCAACTAATGATCTGTCTTTAATAATAAAACACTTAGACTGACCATTTTGCATGATGAGAACTTTACTTTTGCTAATACATTTTGAAGATAATATTTCACTTATATTTGTGGGAATTCTTTAAAATTTTGATTGTGAGACTTGGCTCATGTGGTAGGGCAGTTGCCAACCAACCGGAAGGGTGGTGGTTCAATCCCCGGCTCCTCCAGCCTGCATGTCGAAGTGCCCTCGGGCAACATACTGAAACCCAAAATGCCCCCAATGTGTGTTAATGGGTGAGTGTGACAGTAGTGTAAAAATGCTTGGAGTGGTCAAAAGACTAGAAAAGCACTATATAAGTTTGGTCCATTTACTATTTTATTTGTATTTTTTGTTTTAATATTTTTACAATGTAACATAAGTCGTTAAAAGGATGCAAATACCTCTTCCAGCACTGTCTGTCATAGCCTCATCAAAAAATGAGAACATTAAAAAACTTCTGCATGTTGCTGTTTCGTCCACTCTTGTCTTGTTACAGAAATAAATTTAAGCTAGCAGAAGCACAGTGACTTTTACAGTCTTAAGACTGAAGTGGCTAATAAGAACTTCCCCTAATTGATATGCCACATCAATTTCATTTCAGGTTTTCCTTCCTGTTTGTGTTTTGTGAATCTGAATCAGTTTTCAGTGAATCCTCGGTTGATCATTAGATGAAGTTATTACTCTGAGGAGTGGTACACAAGTGGTGCCTGGGAATGTGCCTGCCCGACGACTTACGTGCAAGCTTGCACGCACATACTGTGCACACATGCAGTCTCAGATCGGTGTGAGAAGTAGGTGCTCCTTGCATGCAGGAGTTGTGTCACTGTTGTAATGTACATACCTGCAGCATATCTGCGTGCTGATGGAAACCAGGAGCAGTGAAGCTCTGTGAGGCATTCAGCTCTTCTACTCCATCTCGTACAGTTCATCTCAGGGGTTCAAAGTGTATATAGGAAGATATATCTTGCCTAAATATGAAGCACAATTTTTATTCTTAAATTATACAACTATTGCTCCATTCATCGGTGTTCATCTGTCTAGCATCCTATAACTACATGATAGAGAATTTCTGAGATCTGTGCTTGTATACAGTGTCTGATTTGGTAACAGCGCCTTTGTCTGATATTACAGATTCTTATCCTTTAGGTTTTGCTCGTGTTTTACAGTATGTGCTCAGTAACTCTCGTGACCTTTATATGCACTTAAATCAGTAGGAGTAAATAGACTGTGTGTCTCCGAGTAATCAGTATGTACGCCTAGACCAGTAAGTATGCAGTGGGAGTGCTTAATCTCTTACTACTATTTTCTTACAAAGTTCTCAGAAGAGATAGTGATCTTACAGCATGTAGTATGTGTGTGTATTAGTGTGTATATACATCATTTGAATTTGAGGTGGCTGCGATCAGTGGCTAACTCTGTGGAATGCACTTCCAGCCTTTAAGCTAATCATTAATCTGTATTTACTCAGTGTAGCTCAGGCCAGTCTGGCCGTGAGAAATCTCTCCCAAATCATCTCTCTACTTCAGCATACTTGCATGTGTGTCTGTGTCTTTCTGTGTGTGTGTGGATATGTGTGCAGTCAGACTGGTTTGTCAGAGAGGAATAGAAAAAAAAAGTCTCACCCGAAACTGATTCCAGTACATGCAACTATAAGCACATGCTGTCCGCACACACGCAAACACACACACACACACAAACACACACACACACACACACACACACACACACACACACACACGCAAACACACACAAACAAGAATACGCAAACACAAACACACACACACACACACACACACAAACATGAGTGACTGAGTGAGCAGTTGGAATCCTGTCTGCACTTAAAGTCCTGCTTCTATCTGAGAAGGTTAAGGGCCTCGGCTCTTATCATAGACTGGGACAGTGTGTTTGTGCTCATGCATTAGCATGCTTGTATGCGTGTGTTTGTATAACCCTGTGTGTGTGCGCGCACGTGTGTGTGTGTGTGTGCGCGCGCGTGTGTGTGTGTGCGTGTGTGTGTGGGGTGTGTGTGTGTGTGTGTGTGTGTGTGTGTGTGTGCATGTGTGTGTTCACATTTGAGAAAACACAGACTGGCCCATGGGACTGCTCAGGCTGTGTGTTTTGGCTCTGTCAGGCAGACCATTATGATGGCGTCGAAGGTCAGGTGGTCTGGCCAGAAGGCCCAGATATATTTTTATTTTGAATTAGGCATGCAGGCCAAAAGAATCACCTCTCTAGGACGTTGATGTGCACTTCTTTGGTTCCCAGTGGGTCTGTGGCATTCTCAAGACACTTCCCATGACTGTTTTGTATGTCTTCGTGCTGCTGATTGGCCAAATGGTGAAGAGTTGGGCCACCCTGGAGGGCCACAGGTTCTACCCATGTTACACCCTCACACAAAGTATCCTTGAGCAACACTTTGATCACTAACCTATGGCAAGGAGATTAAAAGCAGCTGAATAAACTCTGATGATATCCATTAAAATATGGACACATGGCCCACATAGTCTCAAGCCTTTTCTCCATGACCTGGCAGCTATTACTACCTACCATTGTTACCTTTGGAAGACATGCTCCTGTTAAGCAGGGAAATAATTGGACCATCACTTCTATATGATAAATGGACAAATCCCAGTATTAAAATACAAACATGTATGATTCAAAGAAAAGGGACTGAATGACATTTTATTTGTTAATAGATTACTAGCATGTGTTCTTTTGATTGATAAAGTTTGATTAAAATTTACATTTATTTCCAAGTAATGATGAAAAAGGAAACTTCATGAAGCTAATGAAAGCATAATACACAACAATACTGCTACAACAATTAAAACCAATACTAATTATTTACTCACAAAACTATTACTAATTCAAATACTATCAACACTTCTCAAGTCATTCTGAGATAACAGATAACGAAAGCTCTGTTTCCACTCAAGACTGCACGATAAAGTATCTGTGGTTGGCAGAATGTAGAAAGTTGTTGTGGGAATCAATCTGCATACTCAGGTCACCTGAGGACAACATGCAGCCAGTCTATCTGGCTTCTCCTCTCACTGTCTCTTTCTGTTTTTCAGTACAACTTCTCCTACTCCTTCAGTCTTTCCTGCAGGTGTTGTCATGTATTTTAGCAGACTATTTTAATAATGAATGTTCAGAAGTCTCCGTTTCTCCCTTTTTGCTTTCCTTTCTTTGAATCTGGGTCAACAACCAAGTATATCATGGGTAACAGATGCCTCTAGTGGTTCTGCACAACCCTAACCTCTCCCTGATTTCTGCACGCAAAGATAATTGTTCAGACATATCACACGTCCTCAACTTTAATTGGGGATTTGGAGCTGTTCAGCCTGTAAATCTTTTTAAATGAAATTTGCCATTTTTTTTGTTGTCATGATGGTCTTAGGGGATGTGTCAATTTTCCACTTTAAACCTTTAAAGCAATAGTTTGGCATTTTGGGAATTACCCTTGTTTGCGTTCTTGCTGACAGTCAGATGAGATGATAAACAATATTTTCATTCCTATACAATAAATATGAAGCAACAACCACCAGTCTGTGAGCTGTGAGCTTAGCATAAAGACTGGAAACAGCTAGTCCAGAGATAACGCGTTCCGCCTCCCAGCACCTCTAAAGCTCACTACGTAAATGTACCCTACAGAGTTTTTTGGCCACTGGTAGCAGTGATTTTTAAGTGAAACATTTAGAATATCTTCTGACGTAAATGCACACTATCCAATTTCATGTAATCAAAATATTTTAATAAAATGTCAATTATCTTGTAGCCTTTGGAATTTCTTATGTTCTCAAACAGCTCTCATGGCTTTTGCAAGCACAGACGAGTCTTACTGGGTTTTTATTTTGTTTGAGGAAATAATATAAATTGCAAAAAGGGTGCCAAGGGTTCCATCAGGCATACACTTTAGAGCTGTCCTTTTTATTGCACTATATGAAAGCCTTTTTTGTTGTTGTTCAGTAAATTCAGAAAAAATATTAAATGTTCTTTATACAAAATTGTTTAATTTGCAACTACTTCTGGAGACGTTCTGAACTCTGTACTATGCCAATAATTTCAACCTGTTTGGTGCTGTTCTGCCAAGAGTTTGTCAACATTTACATAGTTCTAGTTTTATTTTCACAAGTGAAAGATTTTGTCAGTGACAGAAATTCCTGATATAATTCATCTGAGAAATACAAGTTGGTCTTGCTTGTAATTATGATTTGAACAATATTACATGAATGTGGCATAATCTCCATAACTATTTCTAGTTACTTGTCCAAGCCAAGGAATAGTCCTGCACATAACCCCCCATAAAACCACACCTTGCTGTTTTTAGACTAATGTTTTCGTATGGATTAAACAAATGAGATATAATGTGTTAATTCGAGAGCTTTAGAGGGGCTGGTAGGCAAATTTTGTTTCCTTTGAATAGAGCCAGGGTAGCTATTTTAAGTCTGTATGCCAAGTTAAGCTAATCAGCTGCTGGCGGTATCCTTATAATTACCCTGCAGATATGACAATGGTATTGATGCTCTGCTCTATCTCTCTACCAGAAAATGAAAGATAAATTATATTTCCAAAAATGTTTAAAGTATTCCTTTAAATTAGGACAAAATTGCAAACTAATCAAAGGAGACCTGCAATGAAAGGCTGCCAGATTTCTCAAACCTTTTATACACACTAAATACAACTGTAATCAGCTGTTGCATAGCAGAGTGATATTCACATGGGTAAGGCCTTTTGCTCTTATTTGTGAACAAATTAAAGCAAGTGGTAAGTAAAATGCACCTGATTGATAAATTTCCTTTAATTGCTAAATTATGTCTAGTCTGTCAAGCCCACATATCTAAATGGCATTTCCAGACTGATGTGCATTCAAATGGACAGTGAAGGAAGTCGTTTTGGCGTAATGGCGATAAATTAGTGGGCCAACTGGCAGTAATTACCCATTGTGCATGTATGTGTCAGAGCATGTGAGCCTTTGACGGACTGGGTACAGACACCAATGATAACACAGCTGTGTCTTATTCCTCTGGGTCTGGGAATGATTATATTGGAACTGAATGACTCCCTTTTTATTATTTCTTTTCCCATTTATTTTAATACATCTGTGGTAAATTTCAGCTGTACTTGTGCTTATGTCCTGCCCATTGTGCTCTCTCCGCCTGTGTAGTGTGTGGGATAGAGAAAACTGACGACAGACGGATGGAGGTGGAGAGAATGGACAGACGTCACTGTCAGTTGATGTAGGAGCACTCACACACTCACACACTCACACTTTCATTCAGCTCATCACAAACGCTGCGCTGTCTTAATCTGTCTGGGTGCCACGCTGGGTAGCAGTGGGCGCGTGATGTTGTAAAGGAATCAGATTCCACTGTTAGCTTTTGACGTGCATCCGCCCTCAGCCATGTGTGTGTGTGCATTTGTGTGTCAAAGTGGTTGCGCAAAGGGACAATTTTTTGTTTGTGTGTGTGTGTGTGTGGTTTTGCAGAGCAGAGAAGTGAAACCAGTGTAGTCTCTGAGATGCTGCGATCCTCTCTCTATCAACCAGGACCTGAAATTCACAGATCAAAGGAGCCGCCTCACAGGCCTCCTGTTTCAGTCGCACTGAATTCACTTTATTTTTGTAGCAAAAGTTACTCTCTAATGCCAATTGCAGAAAATACAACCACCCTAAATTAAAGTTTGTGGATTATATGTTGACAGTGATATTTCGATGTTGCTCATGAAGAACATAAAGCATGTGAGGAACGCACTGCTACCCAGGGGGTTAACCTGTTGGGACGATAAATCATCACTGTGGCATTTCACAGCCGCGTGGCAGTTTTGGGCGCCATTCTGCCAATGTACTCCTATTTTTGAGCTGTGTCTGTGCCATGTTTGTTATCCCCTGTAGGTGATTGATGTAAAAAAATCCCTGACACAAGGACAGGCCACAGTGGAATATGGGTCTGCCTTTCAAGAGCAGCAGGAAGGACTTACAATGAAACTACTCAGGCTGCTTCCTTTCTGTATAGAGGCTCTGAAAAGGGGGCAAAGTGCCAGTTTCTCCTCCTCTTGCTTGAGGTGGGGTTTTTATAGGGAACCGCTCAAGAGCTTGGGAACATACACAGCAAGTAGTTTGATGGGCTGTTGACTGATTGATCGATGACTTTGTTTGCCAAGGTGTTGCAAAAGCTGTTCAGGTCTTACATTAGCACATATTAAAAACATACCACGTTATTATGTGGCTGTTTTGTTGTATTCCCAGCGTAGAAACTTGTTGAATGCACTTTTTTTGCATGCACCACACCATGTAAGAAAAGGTGCTGAAGCATACACTAGCGTCATTGTGCTTGTGCACCTGAAAGCTGTGTTTATTTTCCCCGTTGCTGTACATGCAAGCTCTGTTTTGCACATCAGGCCTAAGAGCAACTTCCTCAGGTTCTCTCCAAGCTTCCTGTCTGAGAAGTCAGAGGTTATCTGCAAACTCCGCCTCTTTCAACCCACACAGGCCCATGCAGCTGTTTCCTCTGATGATTATGGATCAGACTGAAACACACGCACACACATACACACACACACACACACACACACACACACACACATATGCACACATTTGGGATTTTGGGAAGGCTGCAAATAAACGTAAAAACTACTGGAGAAATACTAATGTTTCTGCAAAGTTTCTCATTCCTTTCCTGCATGGAGAAGGCTTCTCTGCGTCTGAAGCGTTCCCTAACTTTTCGTTTTTTCATCAGTGTAGGAGTCTGTGTGTGTAGAAGGAGTGTGGTCATGGTCTCAGTTCTAGGACAGCAACCATGCTCCACATTTGTGTGATTGAGTGAGTGTGTGTCATTGTGTGTGTGTTTTTGAACATCTGCTCCTCATTGGCTTTGTTTTCCCTCCTCTACATAGCCCACCCTTGCACTTGGTGCTGGATTCCCAAGTTCTTCTGCTGTTGTCCATGAAAGAGAGAGAAAGACACAGACAGAAATTTTGAGCAGCCATTTTCAGTGAAGTGTTAGTGTTTTTATCTCATTGTCAGGGGATTAGCATCAGTTGATTTTTTTCAGAGCTCCAGGGCTCTGTTCCAACTTTTTCCTCCTCTTCCCACTATGTTTTCCTTTTCTCTTCTCTTCTTTCCCCTCAGTGTTTCTCTTGTGGTCTTGCTCGCTCCATCCACCTCCCTCCAGGCAGCAGATGTCGGGTCTCTGTCCAGATGTTTTATGTTTATCACTCTCCAGTCACATCTTTAACAAACTCTCATACAGTAAACATTTATAGAGGCGTCTCCTCTCCTCTGCTGCCACGACAACAGGCATGAGAGTTGACATTATACAAAGGGGGAGATAGATAAAGGCCATGAGAGAGAAGCAGAGTACGTGAGCAAGAAATCCAGTGCCACCTACACATTCACATACTTGTTGCTGATAGCGACACCTGTCCTAGTTCTTCTCTGACAGAGGAAAAACAAAAATACTCACACACACAAACACGCAAACATTCAAATAAACTCAGGTATGCATGCACTTCATGGTTTCTGTACTGGTTTGAGTACACTTTCCCCACTGACGTATCTGACCCAAAAACAAGAGTCAATTCTGTCACCTCTGTGCAGCCCAACTCTGATGCAGAGAAGAAGGCTCAGATCTTTACACTCACCACCGAAATCACCCAGTCTTGAAAAGCATTGCTTATATAGTTGCATTTCCCTTCTTTCTTTTTTAACCAGACGTTCTGTGGGCTCTTTCCTCTCCACTCACTCTTATCTAACAGACGTCCTTTTTGTTTCATATCTGTGCTGTTCACAGGGATTTTTTTTATCGATTTGTTTTTACATTTGACTGAGACATTATAATTCCGTCCCTGCTGCTCTTTCAAGCTGCCACGAAGGGAAGCACTGGCTATTAATACTGAGCAACTCAGCAGCGAGATACCAATAACAAGACCATAAATAAATCTTTCTGCAGTTCACCTGGCTTGTTCTGGCTTGGTGGTTTGACAGACCAGGCAGAGAGACAAGAGTACATGCCAGCACAGAGACATGTAGATAAATGCCCATGCATTCTTCCACACCATCATAAAAACATTTATATTTTTACTCTATATAAATTTCAACACCCTTTAAACATTTAAACAACATATATTTTTATAATCCCTCTGTACACTAAATATTAGGCATGGCTTACCTGTTTTATTTTTACTGCTTATAATTTTTTTCAGTGCTGTTATCGTGTATTTTTTTCATGCTAAATCCCCCAAATGATTGAAAATGTTTCACAAACTATAAATAAGGTCTAGATATACACAGATTTAAGTCATGCTAGTAGTATGGCTTTTAGGGAGGTGAAATTGGTCAGATGGTTGGTCCACCACCTTCGTCCACAATGAAATATCTCAACATCTATTGGATGGATTAGCATTAAATGTTGTACAGACAATCATTGACCCTGGCGGACGAATCTTATTGGCTATGGTGATTTTCTGACTTTTCTGCTGGTATATCCAGCAGGTCAAAGTCTTTATACATGTTCGCATGAAAAGAGATAATCGCTGGCACCTTGCTTGTCCCCACACTTCTGCACCAATCATGTGTGAGGTAGGTGCAATGTGGGATCATCACGTTTGCAAACTTACAGAAAGTGTTGGACCCCCCCCCCCCTTCCCAATCTGATGTCAGAAAAGTATGCTGGGAGGGGCTTTCTGGAGCTATCCAACCATCTGACAAGCTCAGTGAATTCAGAAAGCGTTTAAGAGGCAATCACCCCACCATATCAACCATCATCAATCATAACCACTTCATCCTTTATTTCAAGCATTGATGACACTCATATTCAATATGTATAACAAATGTACAAAGTATCAAAATTGTTAATTTCATCTTTTTGTTCTAATGTTTTCACTATGCACACAGACAGGTGAGTGGAGAAGAAGTGGAGGGACACTCAGGCAGACAGAGCTGCAGCAGCTGATATTCTAGTGAGTGACAATGCTGACCCTCGAGGTGCTGAACTTGACCGCAGGCCCAGACTTTGGCACAGAGGTGTGACCCTCAGATTGATGACATGGCACCGTGCTGCCGATTAGGGGGGGCTCCCTCCCTTTCCTCTTCTCTCCTTTCTTCTTTCGTAACTTTCACAGGTTTTCTGTTCATGAACACAACTCATCCAACACTAACCTCCTCCTCCTATATCTGGTGCGTTCTCCTCCTCACTTAGGCATCAACCTCGCTATTGTGTCTTACCTCGTTCACTCCCTGTAGTTTCTCCTCCTCCTCTTGCTCTCAGCTCTTCTTCCCCTCCCTCGATCACCCTCCCGCATCACCTATCAAGGTGATGGCATCCATCTCATGTGATGGGTTGCTCTTTGTGTTGTCCAGGTGCTTAATCCTTAACTTATATCCATTTAGCCCTTCTGACACGTCAGCTTGGAGACATGGAGCCTGGGAGTTAGGCCACCAGACTGTCAGCTGCTGCTCTAGGGAGACAAGCCAACCCCCCACCCCCCACCCCACCAAATACACATACATACACTTCACTGTACGTTTCAAGCAGTTGAGGATCTTTCATTGATTCCTTCACCTCTTAGTCAAAACTCTCACTATTGAATGCTAAATCTCATTCCCTCATCCTTCTACTTCCTATAGAAACAAATACAGAACATATGCAGAATAAATGCATGCACATAGTGACAGTACAGACGCAGTAATTTTAGTGCTTACAGAGGGCAAGGAGAGCCAGTGATAAGTTAACAGACAAGACAATGAAAGACAAGAGAGTATCGGGACCGAAGGGCTTACCAGCTGGTGGTGTTGCGTGTTGCATGTACTTTAATTTAAATTTTTTTCCTTAAATTAATCCTTATTTGCTCCATTCAGTGAGGGCAGTAGCAGCCTGTTTTTTCTGAATATAAACCAACAATAGAAACACATCATAAGTGACAGACAATGGGAATGTTATCCTGTACCAGTAGTTGTATTTGGCTTCTTTGTCCAAAATTTAGTGGAAACAGTAAATGATGACTTTCCTGCTCACACTTTTGCAGTGCTACTTGCAAAATCCTTACATTTGCCTGAATATGACAGGATATGGCAAAGGGTTCAGTCTAAATGCATATTGAAACGCATGTGCCCATCATGGTTAAATGTGTCTTTATGGCTGATAAAGCATCAGTGCTGTTGAATAAGACTTTGTGTCTGCATGCATAAAGAACGTGTGCACGCTTACACACACTGAGACTGCACTTAGTGGTTCTGAGAAGGAGCAATGCTCCTCATAAAGTACTGAGTCATGAGTATGGTCCAGAATTCAATCACCATTTTCCCTCTGGTCTCTGAGCTAGATTCCCATCAGACACATACGCATACGCACACGCACACGCGCGCACACACCCACGCACACACACACACACACACACACACACACACACACACACACACACACAAGATACATTTTCCCATCAACACATCCCTATTATCTAGTGCTGTTTAGTGGCTAATGAATTTATGTGCCTGCTAACCAATGCTCTTCTTTACCACTCTTATAAAACACAAGGCCTGAGGGCACATGGGGCAACTAAGTGTGTGTGTGTATGTGTGTGTGTGTGTGTGTGTGTGTGTTTGTTTGCCCTTGGGTATATCAGTAATGAAATAAAAAGGCTGATTTCATGGTAATTGCTTACAGTACAAGTCCCATCCAATAAATTGGCTATCTTCCATTTAGCTTATTGTTTTAAATGGCTGGGGTGAAGAGTGATTTGGGATAAAATCTTGAGATTAGACAGAGAGGAGTAAAGAAAGATATAGAGGGGGAGGAAGAAGAGTCATTGATAGATAATAGGAAGACGGCCAACTTATGAAAGAGTAAGCTGGGTCACATTTATTTGTTATCAGTCACTATACAGTTTTAGTCACTTGCATAACTGGCAATTCCACAAGCAGGACAAAATGCCAAGAATTACTTTCAGGTATGACTTATCCCAGTCTGACTGGAAGATGGACGATAGGATATGTTGGTTTTTTTTGTGTTTCAGATGGGGGGTTGGGTGGGATGATGAGGAGCAGGGCAAGATACAGAGATGGTGGAGTGAAGGGAGGGGAAATCCCTCAGGGAGGTTCATCTATCCACAAATGTAATGAAAAGACAGTCATACATGTACCCGCCTAATGTAGTGTATTGATGAACAGCTAACAGCCTCCCTCCCTCTCCTGCTCTCTAATCACTTGTGTTTGCAATGAGGTTATGTGCTTTGTTGAGGTCTCCCTGTCTGAAGGCAAAGCAAAGCCTTTCAACTCCGTGGCTTGTGGACCACCCTACCCCACACTGGTATGCACTCTATCCCCCTCAATCCCCAGCTCTGTAGCAGAGGTCGGGGGTCAGGAGCTGGCAGGTGATTGGATGTTATTGTGGTAAGGGAATACTGGGCTGCTAAGTGCTGCAAAAACACCAACTGTCTCTGATATTACTGCCCACAGGCCTTTAGCCTACAAGTATGTGTGTGTGTGTGTATGTGTGTGTGTGTGTGTGTCTGTGTGTGTGCGTGCGTATGTGGCTGAGAGTTTGTTGTTTTCTCCAGAATATAAGGACACATCAGTTGTATACATGCTTGTGAGGACATAGCAGACATGTAAGGACAAAGGACAAGTTCTCACAAGCTGAAAAGTGTAGAGCAACTTATCAAGACACAACTAAGACCCTCCTGCTTTTTTCTATATGTCGCAATAAATCCGTCATACCAAAATTGTAGTGTGCATATGTGTGTGTGTGTGTGTGTGTGTGTGTGTGTGTGTGTGTGTGTGTGTGTGTGTGTGTGTGCAAATAGGTCAAGAAGGGACAAGGACCAGATTTTTGTCTTGAACTAGACCTTTTGAACACACACACCCACCTGGAAATTAACAGGATCCATGTGTCTCTCTGAACACAAGTGTGTGTGTAACTGTGTATGTGTTATGCATAATGTTTAAAAATCTTTAGATCATATCTGCTCATAAAATAACTTATAGTTAGAGCCTTAACCAGACAGACAGTAATGGTTGGACATGCACACAAATCCAGACAGTTAAAGTGTTGGAGAAGTTAAGTCAGGGTAATTTTTTTCATGACCCGGCTGTGGCCAACACATAAACCAGCATGGGTGGAAGGGTGGTGTATCAGGAGAAAGTAAAGAGAAACAGGGGGAAGTGGTAGAAGGGAAGAGATTTTAAAAGACAGCCTAGAAATCGTTGCATTTTCTCATGAAGTTTTGCTCTCAGAGCTTTGTGCCCAAGCAAACTATGCTATTAAATATACTTCAAATCACTGCCTAACGTTTTATATACAGAATATAATATATTGCTTTGTGTATACTGAGATATAAGTAGGAGGTTGCTTAGCCTTCATAATATGGATATGTTGTTCAACGCTGAGCTGCTTCAAGTCGGCTACTGCATGGTTGTTAATGTCTTACTACATGGTTGCTAATCATATGTTAGGCTGTTTGAAGTAGATTTTTCAGGTTGGTACTATATTTTCCTCGCAGTTGCTATAGTATAGTAATGGGTAGTGTAATATAGTCTGATGAATGCGTTATGGTTGTGATAAAACTGATTTCTCAAAAGCAGTAAAAATATAAAACGGTTGGTTCAAACTAATAGAGGTTTAAATTGAAGGTAAAAGCCTATGTGGGAGGAGGAGGCCACAGAAAAATGTAAAACTGATCCTGATATGCGTCTGCGTTGTGAGCACACATAATGAATAGATGAATGTGTACCCCCTTGCCTTTCTTGACTCTAAAACCAATCAAATTTGAGTCATTGTGGTTCATTTGAGCGTATGTCTGCATATACATAAAGGCGGCAGCTCATGAATGACACAGGACACGACATTGGTAGAGCATGTATCTGGTGGTTTTGTATCCAGAGTTAGTGAGATGAATGAGATGAATATATGTGAGATGAATGAGGGACACACACACACACACACACACTCACACGCGCACAATCAGTGTTTTCGGCTGAAGGTTGCGGACGGAGAGGATTCACTAGTAATTATGGGTCTATTCTCATCACTCTTCAATCTGCAGGCTAAAGTGCTCTCTTGGCGCTCCCTACCCCACTTTAGTTTG